>JAZKLR010000001.1:1200000-2400000 GCA_037103525.1 Ganaspis brasiliensis | reverse complement strand
AACCAAATGGTTTGTTTTATTAATATTTCTTTATAAACGACATTTCTTGGATAATGCCTAAGAACAAACAAATCATAAATCTTTATTGCTGTAATAAGTATGATCTCACGACTGGTGCAAGTTTCCCCTTGTTCTTCTAAACAAGCGCCCCCCTCGTTCAACGAGAATTATAATTCATGAGCTACTCTGCAACCTTTACGATTTGTAACTCGCTCGTTCGTACTTATAACGATTAGTTAGCTAAATTGATATCCCATAATTCAAAATTATACAATTAGACACTTCAGCATGATTGATTAAGTTTTAGTTCATTCCTTGCAAATCTCGAAATTCTTGAATTTTACTCAATGTTTATAAATCATATTTCCAATATATGATATTAATTATACATTTAACTATAGATTATACAACGCACGATTGGTTTTGTAAATAATTTAAATATAATATTTAAATATGAATTAAAAAAGCTTTACGTATTTATATACACCAAATAAATAAAATTTTTTAAGGAGAAAATTAATTGTAGAAAATAAATGAAATGAATTTTTTTTAAATACTAGAAAAATAATAAAAACAACTAAAATTTCGGCAAAAAATGATTTTTTTAAATGAAAAATAGTGTTTAAAAAAATTACGTTGGGAATTTAGGTTTTTTAGATGAAAATGAGTCGATTTAGATTATTTATGGAAAATCGAAAGTCTTAATGATCACAAAACTTCCCCTATCAAAAAGAGAAATTATAGAAATATTTTAAAATTGAAGAATAACTAAATGAGATTTGATAAAAATACTTGAAAAGCTTATTAATCATTTCAAATATTGAGAATAATGAAAAATTGTCGAAAATAATTGAAAAATGATAAAAATAATTAAAAATTGAAGAAAATAATTGAATTTTGGGGAAAATAATTGATAATCTTATACATTAGTTGAAACAATGAAAATAATTAAAATTTTTTGAAAATAATTGATAAAAGATAAAAATATTCTAGCTATAGTTAAAGGGCTTGACCCGTACACTTGTAAATAAATAAATAAATAAATAATTGAAATTTCAGATCAATAATTTATTTATTTATTTCGTTTCACATGCCATAGCTAAAATACTAAAATAAAAAAAAATTCAAAAAAATTTTGGAAATTATAAAAACGAAGGAAAATTATTAAAAATACAAAATACTAATTGAAAATGAATAAAAATAATTATAAATAATTGAAGAAAGTAATGTAGTATTGAATAGGAAGGAAATTAATGAAAAATAATTAAAGCTTGAGAAAAATAATTAAAGAAAAATACAAAAAGTATTTAAAATAAAAAAAATTATTTAAAAATAATTATAAAAAATGAAAGTTTAAGACAATAATTTAAATTTGAGATAATAAAGGGCTCTGAGCCCTCAAATTTACTAATAAATACATGAATAAAAAATAAATAATTGAAAATTTAGGAAACTAATTGAAATAATTGTAAAGCGGGAAAATAATTATACAAATGATAAAAATGAATTAAAAATTTAAAAAATAATTGAAAATGAAGATAAATAATAATTGAGAAGTTAGGAAAAGAATTAAAAGATAATAAACCGTTCAAGAATTAGAGGAAATACTTGCAAAATAATAACAATAATTAAAAATTGCAGAAAATAATTAAAAGTTTAGAGAATTAATTAAAAATTAAAAAAAAATAATAATAATTGAAATTTGAGAAAATTACATGGAAATTTAGACAACTAATTGATGGATAATGAGAATAGTTAATACTTTTTATTAAAAATTGAGCAGAAAGTAATTGTAAAACTATTCTACATAATTAAAAATTAGAAACTAATTGAAAAGTAATAAAAATTAAAAATAATCAAAAATTGAGAAAAGTAATTAAAGAAGGATAAAAATAACTGAAAATTGAAGAAAAGAATAGAAATTTGTGAAAAATAAATAAAGAATCACATAAAAATTTTTTAATAAACGAGATTACTTGAAAAATGATAAAAATAGTTGAAAACGATGAAAGTTATTTAAATTGGAGAACAATAATTGAGAAAATTACAGAATATATTTGAAATAAAAGAAAATGATTGAAATTTGAAGAATATCATTCAAATAATTAAGAAACACATTTAACATTTCAAGAAATTAAGTAAAAATCTGATAAAAATAAAGGATATAAAACAGTGCTTTTAGTGTTGAGAAATTTTTGTAAAATAATTGTAGAAAACAATAATTGAAAATATTGTTGAAACAGATAATTAAATTTGCATTAATAATTCGATACGAAAGGAGGTAATTGTAATTTGAAGACAATAATCATAATTTGAAAAATAATTATAATTTATCAAAATAACACAGCCCCACAAAAAAAAAAGTGTCATGTACTTTTGACCGGAATACCTTAGCCCTATGTATTTTGACGCGCTGAACACGAATCCGAAGTCCATTTTGCTCCATCACGTCAGGATTTTTTTCTAACCTCAAAAAACATGTCGAATTTTGAGAGGTAGGCGATTTTTTAAAAAAATTTATGGATTTACTTCAAACTTGGTATCTGGGGGTTTTTTGGGTCGCTGATTACGAATCTGAAGTTAGATTTTCAAAATTCAAAATGGCGGATCCAATATGCCGTCGAATTTTGAAAAAATTTGGATTTACTTCAAACTTGGTATCTGGGGGTTTTTTGGGTCGCTGATTGCGAATCTGACGTCATATTTTCGAAATTTTTATGAAATTTGGTATCTTCAGGTTTTTAAGTTGCTGAGTGTGAATTCGAAGCGAGTTTCTCACATTTTCAAATATGACTTCTATTACAATTTTATCATAAAATATTCCTTGGTAACAGATTGGATATGTTTGGCCGCCATATTGGATCCGCCATTTTAAATTTAGAAAATTTAACTTCGGATTCGTAATCAGCGACCCAAAAAACCCCCAGATACCAAGTTTGAAGTAAATCTTCGATTTTTTTCAAAATTCGTCCGCCATATTGGATCCGCCATTTTGAATTTTGAAAATCTAACTTCAGATTCGTAATCAGCGACCCAAAAAACCCCCAGATACCAAGTTTGAAGTAAATCTTCAAATTTTTTAAAAATTCGTCCGCCATATTGGATCCGCCATTTTGAATTTTGAAAATCAAACTTCAGATTCATAATCAGCGACCCAAAAAACCCCCAGATACCAAGTTTGAAGTAAATCCATAAATTTTTTTAAAAAATCGCCTACCTCTCAAAATCCGACATGTTTTTTGAGGTTAGAAAAAAATCCTGACGTGATGGAGCAAAATGGACTTCGGATTCGTGTTCAGCGCGTCAAAATACATAGGGCTAAGGTATTCCGGTCAAAAGTACATGACACTTTTTTTTTGTGGGGCTGTGATAATTGAAAAAAGATTAAATATGCTTAAAATGAATACAATAAATAATATGTAAATCATGAAATTGATTTAATGCTGTGAAAAATAATGAAAACAGAAAAAGTAATTAAGAAAATTGTAGAAAATAATTTATATTTGTGGAAAATTAATTTAAAATTTAGGAAAGAAATTGAACAATAATGAAAATTTAAAAAAATTTAAGAAAATAATTGAAAGATGATAAAAATAATTGAAAATTGAAGTAAGTAATTGAAAACATAGTACAGAAAAGAATTATTAAGTTCAAATTTTGAAGTTCAAGAAATTAAAATTGCTATAAATTTAAAGCTTGACAAAAATTTAAAAAGTTGAAAAATAATTAAAAGTTTCAAACAAAATAACAACGTCAGGTGTGGACAGAATGAATTAATCAATGAAAATCACGATGAATTAATGAATGACACTTGAATATTATTAGGTATATACAATTCCCATTATTTGTTCTTCATTTATTATATAATAACGTGAATCGAAGAATTTAATTTCAAGAAGAGTTAAACCAGAAGAATTAATTAAATGATTCGATATTAAAATTATTGAGAAATATAAGAAGGACTTGAAAGTTTAAAAATTCGTATGTAAATGTAAACAGGTTATTTTTAAATAGATCGACAAGTTTGCATTAAAACTGCGTAAAAATAACAAGAAATTGCTAGTTCTGGATTACTATTTTTACAAATGAAAAAACTTCATTAGAGGTTTGAAAATATTTCAGTGCTCGAAGAGTTGGGATGCTGTCTAATTGAGAGGGAATTGAGTCCTCGTTAAGGGCGAACTCACGCCTTTTAATGGCTTTGACTGTACAGAATGCAACTGGTTATGCCATGGAATACTCGCCATACATGGCGCGGAAGAGAGGTGCTTTGCTCGTAAAATATGACGCGTATCTTCTTATTAGGAGTAAATTGTATCCTCATTATATTCCATGCACTTCTCGCAAAGCTTCACCACCAAGACAGCATTCATCGACCAATACACTTTTCTCAACTCTTCCTCCCTCTTAAATTTTAACTGTCCAAATCTGCAAGCTTACAATCTACCAGCCTGCTAATAAAAGAAATCAGAACACTTTCTTCATGGAAAATACAGATGGACCACCAAGTTAGTCTCTTTACTGTTTTAAAAAATAGTTTTCAACTTTGTTAGCTATAAAAATCTTTTTATTGCTTAATCTAAAAATGAGTTTGATGGTAAACTTGTTCAAAAAATTGTAAATTAAGGTGATTAGGTGAAAGTCACTAGCAATCGATAATCTTTTGAAATTTTCAGCATAACTAAATAACATATTAATACGCAGTATTGCTGAATCGGAGCTAATTTTACCGTATAGTTTTTGAGATATTGTCAGACAAATTTTACTATTTTTCTCAATGCTTTGCACCGTTTTAATGAACGACGCGAAAAAAATTTACATCACTGAATAACTTTCGATGCACAATAAGGATTTCACTCAATCATTAGGCAAAAACTAATTCAATGTTTAAGAATCATAATTTTTGAAATACTGTGAAATTTATCGTCTACTTGTAGAGTATTACTTAGGTATTCAAAAATTATGTATAGATATTTTTTTCTGTCAAATAAGTAGCAGAAACAGTTAAGTACTGCGGAAATTCAAATAAAATGACAAATTTAAAAACAAATTTTTTCATGAAAAAAAAAAAGTAACATAAATAAATTATAGTAAACGATAATTTATTTTTTTTACTTAAAGTTTTAAAACCATCTCTCATAGATATAATTTTTAAATGATAGCTACAAACTAAAAGTTGAAAATTTTGTTATTGTCACCGAAATAGCGAGGTTATGTTAACACATTTCTAAATAACCAGCACTGCGATCTTCAAAAAGTTCCTATTTTTTCTTAAAATTTTATCAGTTACAGTTTTTAATGTCGTAGCGCCAAGAATATTATTTAAAAACATAAATTTTAGTTTAACATAAACTTTTTATTTCATATTCGACGTTTTGGATCCCCGTTTAGATACTATAGCTATAACTAAACCGGTTTGTAACCATAACTAAATAGTTTTGTAACTATAACTAAACTGTTTTGTAACCATAACTAAACAGTTCTGCAACCTAGAAATCCCTAGATCCCCTTTTAGAAGGGGATAATACGTTATATAATTACGTATAATGACGTTACAGATATTGATAACATTTGTTCGTAAACTTTCTTCTAAGATAGGTACTAAATATTTTGACACTAAACTTTGTAAAATTACATAAAATAGAGTTAAGAAGGTCAGTCTGACCAAATTTGTTTAAATGTTGCCTTAAAATTCAATTTTAAACAATTTTTCTGATATTCGGAAATGTTAGAAAATTAATTTAAAAAAAAAGAAATTCCAACAAAATTATGTCAGGCAGACATGGTAATTTAAATGATTCTAAAACGTTTGGTATCAAAATATTTAGATAGTATTTTAAGAGGAAATTTAAGGAACAAATTTTGGCTATACCAGTGACGTCATTCCCCAGCACATGCCCTTAAACAAACATAAATGCAACTGAAAAAGGATGGAACAATCGTAAAGCACTGAAAATTTAAGGCAAAAATTCAAACAGCTTACATGTTTTTTTTTAAGCAAGAAACACTGGAAATTTTATGAAAGGAGATAAATAAATTTGCGAATAAATAGAAAAATTATTAAAAAATGGAGAAAAAGTACAAAGAAGATAAGAAAATCTAAAATAAATTAAATATGAAAAATAATTAATTTTCACTATTTAAAATTGAATTAACTAAAATTGAAAAGTTTAAATAAATTAAAAATGTTTTAAACAGGAATAGAAAAAATGGGAAAAACATAAAAATGTTTTTAATAAAACATATAATTATTAAGAAATTTTGAAAGATGATTTTTAAGAAAGGGAAAAATTATTATACGAATTAAAAACCTAAACAGTTGATGCAAAAATTTACAAATAGTGTATTTAAAACCTTATCAGTAAATTACAAAAAAAAAATTAGGCAAAAGCTACAAAATATAAAAGTACACTATCTGAATTAGTTAAAAACTACTATTTTAAGGGTGACAACTCGTTTACCATGTCAAATAGTTATTTTTCACTAATAATTTAGTAAAAAACTACTAATTTAATTAGTCAAAGTAATTTTTAGGTTATGTCAAACTACTAAAAGTATTAGTAGACTTTTATTTACAAATTACATTAGTTATTTTTTTACTATTTAATTAGTTAAACGTAACTACTGAATTATTAGTTTTCTACTAATAATTAGTTATTTTTTACTAATTAAAAAAGAGAAAACTCGTTCACGATTTTAACCCCTAAATAGTAGTTTTTGACTAATTCAGATTTAGAGAGTATTTAATATTAAGTAAAAAGACTAATTGATAAGAAAATCCTTTTTAAACAAAAGTTTAGGTAATTATTTTAAAAAATGAGGAAATAAAAAAATATATATCTAGTCAACTTTTAAAGAACAAAAACTATAAATACATTAAACAAATTTGCGAATCTAAGAATTAGACCTAACATTTTTTTCAAAATAAAAAAAAACTAGAAATTTCATGGAAAATAAATAATTTTGCGAAAAAAAAGAAGCAATAAAAAGCAGACGTAGAAAAATTTTGAAAAACTTAGAAAATTTAATAAATTTTATATATAAAAAAAATTGTATGGAAAAATTATAAATTTATATACGAAAAACTTACCAACAAAGTGAGGAAATTAGAAAGAAGTCGCAAAATTTTTAATAAAGTAAACAAATGACTGCTTAAGAATTGTGAAATTTTACATAAAATATAAATTAAAATAATGAATTTTCGACTATTGAAATTTGGATTAATTGAAAGAAATTCTTAAATATAATATAAAATATATTAAAAGAAAAGAAAATATATTAAAATTTTGTTAATTGATGTTCGGGATTATGTCTATAAGTTTAAACTATTAAAGTCAATTAAAGATTGTATAAAGAAAAGGAAAAAATAAAAAAAGACAAGTTTTTTGGGTGATTTAGTCGATTTCTTAAAATTAAGGGCATGTGTCAAAAAAATACGTTACTATAGTATGGACAAAATTTTTCAACAGTTTTACTCTTGAATTACGATTTATTTTTTCATGAAACTTTGTGGAATTAGGTACCGAAAAATAATTTTGATACATTTTGTGATTTTTAAAAATTTCCAAAATTTACATTTGTGACAGGCCCGTAGCCAGAAATTTTTTTCTGGGGGGTGGCCAAATTTCTCATGCCCGTAGCGCACGTAATTAAAATTTTTACGGAGGAAAGAGGGAATTTTTTTTACCGTAGAAGAAAAATTTCGGGGGGCTACGTGCCTGATTTGTGGTTCACAATCCTAACAAACTTAGACAATACAGACCTTTATGATCATATTTTAGATAATTCTACAAAGTTTAATAAAGAAATAATTAATATTTTAAGAGTTTTCGTGAAAAAATTTCTTTTTACCAGTGACGTTAATCTTCATCATATGCCCTTAAGAAGAAGAAATATTCACAAAAGTTTATTATTAACGGATTAAAAATTTTATAGTTGTTGAATGATTTTGTGACCATTAAAAATAAATTTTTTTTAATCGTTTTCTAGAGTAATTTCTGCAAAAAACTCTAGGTATATAATAAACAAATTTTCTAAGGTTACTAAGTTTTCTATGATATTTTTAATTTTCCTGATAACTTCAGACTGAATTGCGTTTTGAAGTATCTTTACTTTACACTTGCCATAACTTTTTATCGAGCTTTTTATGACACTTTGCATAACTTTATATGATCCGTCTGTATTTTTTCATTTTCAAAAGTAATATATGTACCTATATTGTTTTGAAAAACCAGAGTGAACATTTTTAAATTGTTTATCAAGAACCGGTGCATTTTTTGTTTCATATCTAAAATAATACTGTTATTATAAAATTAGTGATAAATAAATTATTTATTTTATTGAAATTTAGTTTGAACCCGACTAGACTTAAAATCAACAACAAAAGCTAAACATATACAGGAAAGAAGATAGTTTTTAGACAGGGTTTAAGTGCATTTATTTTTATTATTTTATTGTAAAGTATATTTGTAGTCACTTTTAAGATGTTTCCAAATGTTAGTAAAAATATCTTAAAAATCTTAAAATGCATTAGTTTTTAAGATTCTTTAAAATAGGAGATCAGAATATTGAATATTTTAAAAACTTCTAAGTGCACTCAAAGACTTTAGATATTAAGTATTATAGTTTATCCACTAATTTTTACTAAAAAACTATTAATCTGGGACAATCCTGCAAAAAGAAAAATTTTCCCAGCGAAGATAGTAAAGTTTCAATCCAGGATAGAAATATTTACATTTTTACATTTTTTATAGAAAATTTTTCTGTCATGTATTGAAAATTTACTATTTTAGCTAGGAAAAATTTTTGTTTTACACGATTGATGATTATACAATGATGATACCATTTTTTAGATCATTTCTCATAATTGATCCAAAAAATAGTATCATTATGCAACGTTTTGATGCTTCACTGAGAAAAATGGATGTTTAGAATTAGATGTTTAAAACAAGATAGTAACGCTTAACCTCTAAATATTAAAGGTTAGCATCTAAGATATTAAATTTTAACATCTAGATATTAAAGTTTAATATCTAAATGTTAACCCTGAACATCTAGATAGCTGTCCCTATGTTAAGTGATAAATATGTTAAGCGTTAACATCCAGATGTTAAGGGTAAACATCCATTTTTCTCAGTGTTGCAGGTTTTATGTGAGCTATCAACAAAATCAACTGAAGAAATTTACTCAAATCAAACTTTCGCATAATTGTTTTTCCAAATCTACATTTTTTGCAACAATACCCAAGACAACAGAAGTTAAACAACAATAATCACACTGATCACTTTTTGGAGTACATTTATTGAAAATAGAATATTATTGTAGTTATTATCATAACTTACTAGTTCTTAATGTTTTAAACAGCGTTAGTTTAAAATAAATCTTCTAAAATCGACTGGTATTAAATATAATAATTTATCGTATATAAAATCATATCGTATAAAATAATATCGTGATTAAAAAATACTCGCAAGGGCTGCTCCTTTAATAAAAATTTCAAGCCCATATGCAAACAGTTGCGAAACTAAATGAATATACAGGCTGGCAGGTGTTGTGGTTAATTTACACAGGGAAGGTTTGCAGATGATGTGTACAAAGCAGGTGAGTTAATTTTAGTGCCTGGGTGGGAAGTTTGCATTAAGGTGGAGCAATGAAGACATAATTTCAGAGAACAAGACGCACAGCAAGAGGCTTATCACATGCTCTGGATAAGATAAGTATACGACAGGATGTTCAACACAGATGACAAGACAGTACCAGCGTAATGTTGAATCGTGGAACGACGATTACAAGAACGTAAATTTGACCGACCCTCTTTCAGTTGCCGATCTCAATTGACCAACATCTAAAGAACCCCAACCAATAAACATCACCAATTCCTTAGAAGGGGATCCATATCAGGCGGCATTTTTTAAAGAAATGCTAATCAACTACTTAAGAAGCCATTGTCTCCTACAATATCTAGGAACTGATAACACTTCTTCCCACTGTTTCTCTTCTATAGAAATTATAAATTTACACACTTTAACAAAAAAACCTGAGAAAAACTTTATATAAATACTATTTATGTACAATTTAATTCAAAAGCCCTTTTAAATTCTAACTTCTAATCATTACAAGTATGAATTACATCCGACTTTGTTTTTTATCGTAAAATTATACAGTGATCTGTAATTATAAACTGAAAGATATTTGGGTAATGAAATATTGGATCTTGACTATGAGAAGGGAAATTAGAATATATGTAAAATACGTTGGGGGATCAGGCGGATTTTCGTAATAAGTTATATCGATTTTAGTCTGGATATTCTTTTGCTAAACAAAGGGTTCCATCCACTAGACGTAAATCACTTTCGAAAGAGACCGAGGAGAGTTCTGTGGTTGGAGACGTGCAACGCTCGAGACTCAAGAGGACCACACAGCAAGATCCCGAAAGAGTGAGAAGTCCTTCAGGACTTGTCGAACATTTCATGTGGGCGGATGTATCCAGAGTGTTTGTACAGAGCCATCCTTGCCGAAAACCAATCACAATTTTTACAATTTTTTTTTCTTTATATCATTTTATCAAGAACCACTTATCGCTTATATCATCAATTAAAATTCAATTTCACTTCAAATACAACCAGGATAATAAATTAGCAAGCAGCAATTGATTATTGGGCAAGCATTCCAATTGATTTTGAACATAATACGTTTATCAATTCAACAGGTTACATTTGTAAATTAAAATTTAAGGTTCCAGCAAATTGAATATGGTAAAATAAATACTTAACAATTATAACGAATTATACTCGATTTTCCATATAACTATCTTATTTTGTTTTTTAATGGTTCCTTTCTTACACTCAGAGAAAAAATTTATTAATTCACAACCATCTAACATTTTTATTTGTGTCTAATAAAATTTTATTTGGTTCAAATAACTTTTTTTATTTGAAACAAATAAAAAAGTTAGTTCTCTGGGTGTGTTCAGAGAAGGTTCGTGTACTTAAAAAAAGGTGACATTCGTTTTAAATCTGAATTAGTTAAAAATAACTGATTTAAATGATTAAAAGTAAAAACTCAGTCACAAATTGAAATAGTTATATTTCTATTAATCACGAAGTAAAAAGTAACTAATTATTATTGGTCAAATTCATTTTTAGATTATGCCAAAAAACTAATATTTTAATAAAATTCTGTTTTCTAATTCAATTAGTCAAAGTTTAAATATTTTTTACTTATTTTTTTACTAATAATTATTCATATTTTATAAATAATTAGTTTTTTTTCACTAATTGCTGAAACAAAAACTCAGACATGATTTTACTAATAATAATTAGTTATTTTTAACTAATTCAGGTTTAGAGAATATGTAAAACATTCTTTCTGGCACCATCCTCTAAATCTGAATAAGTCAAAAACGACTAATTGTTAATCAGTTTTTACTGACTCATTTGGTAACTTTAAGATTTGAGTAAAATAGATCTTATGATTTTTCAGATCATCTTTTCAAAATCACTAAAAAGATGTATGTTCCATTATAAGAGGTTACTTTTTATTCCAAGAAACGTTTTTTCAAAATGTAGAGTAATTTACAAGAAAAAAGAAGAAATCGTACATTTTTGTTAAATTTAAGAAAAATGATTTTGATGATATAATCTTTTAATGTATTCCTATAACAGAATAACAAAAGCAAAAAAGGAAAAGACAGTTATTTAAAAAGGTTTAAAAGTTATATAATGACTAAAAGAAAATTCTTTAAATTCGATTCAGTTTCCATAATCCGATTTACATAATTCTTATATTTTAAAAAAGCCGAAAGAAGGTAAGGAATGTTCATTTTTCTATCTCGTTTTCCAAGTTTAGAATCAAAAATACAATTTTTGTTTAAATATGAGAGAAACTTACTGCGTAGGACATAAAAAATTGTCGTTCATTTTTCATTGGTTTTTGTTTAGTAACAGGCTAACAGGCCATTAAGTATAATTTGAATATCAAAAGAGATGTCTTAGGGAAAATAAAGTTCAAATGAAAAAAAGAAAAGGAACGATAGATAAGAAAATTAGTTGTAAATTTTCAAAATTCTAACAAGCTTTCTAATTACGAATAATCACTTTCATTTTTTGTAATTTTGACCAAACTGATAAAATTTGTTACTTTTGAGAAAAAAACTAAACAAAATTTTTCAAGTTGAAAATAAAGGACATTTGGTTTCAAGGAAAAATATCAAATTGCTTAATTTCAGGACAAAGTATGAAACTGTTTAAATTCAAGTAAAAATCTAAAATTGTTTAATTTCAAGCAAAAATATACAATTTTATTAATTCTAAACAAAAAATACGAAATTGTTTAATTTAAAATAAGATTGTAAAAATGTGTAATTTAAAAAAAAATAGAAATTTTAATTATTTGAATCAAAAAGATGATAATCGTTAATTTGAAGCAAAAAAAAGGAATCGTTTAAT
This sequence comes from Ganaspis brasiliensis, assembly GCA_037103525.1. Classification (NCBI taxonomy): domain Eukaryota; kingdom Metazoa; phylum Arthropoda; class Insecta; order Hymenoptera; family Figitidae; genus Ganaspis; species Ganaspis brasiliensis. The sequence continues at coordinate 2,387,554 of JAZKLR010000001.1, read as the reverse complement.
TAGAAGCAAATAAACAATTTTGTAATTTGAAACAAAAGAATAAGATTTTTTTCAAGTACAAAAACAGTTTTTAATATAATAAATTTAAAACAAATTAACTTAATGAATTATTTTCATTTTACACGAAGCAATGTATTATTTTTATTTGGAGCAAAAATAGTTGGACTTTGTAGTTTTAAATGAAATTGAAAAGTCTTTAAATTCAATGAAGAAATTGAATCATTTCAAGGCAATTTGACTAATTTTTATTTTGAAGGCATAAGAATAAGAATAAGAATAATAATAATAATAAATGATGATATATCTAAATAAATAAAGTAGAATTTTTGTGTTGCAAAAATCTAAATGAATTTATCAATTTAAATAAAATTGCATATAAGAATATTAATAAATTTATAATAGATTTTAATTTAATGGTGATTGATTTAACATCAATTTAATGTCGGATAACGAAATAAAGCAGATTTTTAAATTCCGAAGAAAAATTTAAATCTAATTTTAACAGAAAAATAAAATTTATTACCAAATTTCAATAACAAATCTAAAACTAGTTTTAATTCCTAATGACAAATTAAAATCCAATTTCATACCCTAATAGTATATTATAAAACTAATTTTAATTCCTAATGAGAAAATCCAATCTTATATGATTTTTTATTTCGTATTTAATCCTAATTTTAATATCTAATGATAAAATTATTCTAATTTATAATTTCTTACGTTAACACTAATCTTATACATTTATTATATTATCAAATTCGGTACAAACAGAATTCTTGGTAACAACATTTAATTGAAAGATGTACAAATATGTTTGTTAAGAATTAACACACTTAGTTTAAAATTCGTTAAGTGATATGGGGAAAGTTATTATAAAAATCAAAGACTGAAAAACATCGTTTTGGATGAGTAAATTAAAACTATATTTCCATAGATGATAAAAATTTATATTATTGGAATAATAATATATTTAAATCTTTATATCTTAGAAAATTTAGCTATAATAGGTAATAATAAATTAATAATAGAAAATAGATATAATAAAAATTAGATGATATAGACAATCAAAGTGATTAAAAAGTGTTGTTTTAAAGTAAAAAATCATTGTGTTAAATTAACCAAAATAATGGTTATTTTAACTAGAATTAAATGTTAAAAACTCCTATATTTTAAAAGGAAAACATTTTAGTGGGATTTTAGAAACTAATTAATTATTTATAATTTACAAAATTTAACTTACGATACACGTAAAATTAATCAATATCTGAATTTAATCAAGGTACTTTTAACTATTAACTTTTATCTTTAAATAAGTTTTACAAAATTTTTGTTTAAATGTGGTTAATTAATTGATTCGTTATTTACCCCTTTCGGTCACTTAGATGGTAATTTTTAAAAGTTTTTCGAAAAGAATGTTCGTATTTGATATGACATTTTAAAAAAGCAACTGTTTATAGTCAATATTTTTATATTAGAAAATGTATATTAATATAATAAATAACACTAATGTTTAAAATTAAAAACTCTTATTTAATTGATGCGAAGAAAAAGTAAAGAAGTATTAATTTAAAAAAAATTTATTTTGCACTTTAATGCGCCTTAAATTATGTTTTAGAGCAAAAGTCCCTGCTTCTGAATATAAAGATGACGTCAAAGTGTTTAATCAACCTTATACTATTTAACCTAAAAAAAAAATTATTTCAACTTTTATTTCTCTCTAAGTCTGAATTAGTTAAAAATAACTAATTTGAAAGTAAAAACTCTGTCACTAATTCAAATAGTTATATTCCTACTAATCATTTAGTGAAAAACAACTAATTATTATTCAAATTCATTTTTAGGTTATGTCAAAATAACTTACATACACTGTGTTACAAAAAATGAGAACAAAAAATTACTTTGAATCAGACCTAGCCTAAGTTGTTCGTTATGAAAAACTAAAAATAATGGTATATATTAAATCCCCCCCCCCACCCCCAAAATTTCATTTTAGAGCTAAAAAACAGTTTTTCTGCAGTTTTTGTATAAAATATACTTTTACTTCGTCATTTTTGGTCCGATTTTGAATTTTTTTTATTCTAAAGCTGAGAAATGAAGCTTTCTATATCTAATAGAGGTTTTATGTTTTAAATAAAATTTATGGTAAAAACAGAATAAAAAAGTTCGAAAATTGGCAATTTTTTGAATTTTTTTAACTTTAGCAATGATTTACGGACCAATTTTATTTATAATTTTTTATTATGTGGAGAATTATTTAAAGTGTATTAAATTTTGCGTCGAATGAGCTATTTTTTAATTAAATTGGTAAAAAACTGGCTGAGTTATTGCATTTTTTGTCTTAAAAATCACAGTATTTTATTTAAGTAGAAAACAGTACTTTCTTTAATTGTTGCAATTAGTACTTATCATCTTCTAACAATTTTTTTATACTTATTTTAGTAAATTTCGGTAAAATTTCGAATATTAAGAATGGCACCAAAATTTTTGAAAATTGATTTTCCCGAAAAATACTGTGATTATAAAGACAAAAAAGACAGTTTTTCACTAATTTAATTAAAAAAAAGCTCATTTGACGCAGAATTAAATACACATTAAATAATTAACTGCAGAAAAAAACATTCTAAATAAAATTGGGCAAAATCATTGCCTAAAATAAAAACATTCAAAAAAATTGCCAATTTTCGACCTTTTTTACTCTTTTTTTTACCATAAATTTTATTTAAAATATAGAACCTCTATTAAGTATAAAAAGCTTTGTTTTTCAGCTTTAAAATAAAATAAAAATTTCGAAATCGGACCAAAAATGAGGAAGTAACAGTATATTTTATACAAAAACTGCAGAAAAACTGTTTTTTAGCTGTAAAATTAAATTTTGGGGTACACGGAAAAAAATCTTCTACTGGAATAGCAATAAGTTTCTCTGGAACAGCGATATGTTTCACTAAAATAGCAAAATCTTTCGCTATTCTAGTGAAACATATCGCTGTTTCAATGAAACTTATTGCTGTTCCAGTTGAAGATTTTTTTCCGTGTAGGGAAGAAATTTAATATATACCATTTTTTTTAATTTTTCATGATGAACAACTTAGGATAGGTCCGATTCAAAGTAAATTTGCACTGTCACACAGTGTAATATTTTAGTAAAATTCTGCACGGAAAAAAATGAATTGTCTGCAGTGGCTGACTAATGTTTGCTGTTGAATCTAATAAAATTAGTAACCACATCAAATTAATTGCTATGACAATTAACAAAGTTTGCTGTGATAAACAATATTGGCCAAATTTTTTAAAATTTACTCTTACATCAAACTTTTTGATCTCAGAACACATTTCTTCGCTGTCCCTATATTAGCAAACATATTTTAACGTGGCAGCGAATACTTTGCTGCCAAAGCAAACTTCTTCTACACAGAAAAAATCTGAACTCATATTAAGCCCGTTTTTGCTCGTTTTGAGACGCAGCGGAAATGAGATTTCCATTAATCTTGTTAAGTTTTAGACCAAAAAGTTTCAAAATGACTTAATAAAACTGAAAAAGTCATATTGCAACTTTTTGTACTATAAAACTTAACAAGAGAAAAGGAAATCTCATTTTCGCTGTGTCTCAAAACGAGCCAAAACGGGTTCAATATGAGTTCAGGTTTTTTCTGTGTATGTGTGTGTCTACTAATTCAATTAGTCAAATTTTAACTATTTTTTTAGTTATTTTTTACTGATAATTATTTATATTTTACTAATAATTAGTTATTTTTAACTAATTCAGATTTAGAGAGTATTGACTCGCTTAATTTCAAACAGTTAAAAATAAATCTTGCCCGACTGTTTTAAAAAACAACAGATTGTTAGTAAAAAAAAAATGATTATTGGTTAAAAACAACTAATTTTCAGTAAAAATTAACTGATAAAATTTACTTATTTATAACAAAATCTTCCCGCAGTCCAATAGGACCATAATTGTCAAATTTGACAGAATTAGTTAAGAAAAACTCTATACCAATTATTTTAACTGAAAATTAGTTATTTTCGACTGTATGCTCAGTAGAAACATTACTATTTCAATCACTGACTGACTTTTAACTGATTCAAACTTAGAAAGGGCAACTTTTACCAATTTCTATTCCGGCGTATCCAAAAGTGTGTCTTCTTTCCAAATGTACACAAAATTTAATCATTAAATTAAACTGAAATCAAGAGTAAAAACTCGACCGTAATAAACTTGAACTGTCAGTTGAACTACATTGTTAAATACTAGCTTTACCTGGCCGAGAGTAGCAGTAAACTTTTTTCTTTCACAGACACATGTCTCATAGTTCCAAGTGTATTATTCACCAACTGACTTAAGAGCAGTATGTGCCTACAATTTTTAAGAGTTGATTTGATTAAACCGTTTCGCATCAGGTAAAATTTCAGACATTCACTGTGTATATTGAATTCGTGAGATAATGAAGGTGAGTCATTCTTTGATGACAGAAATGGTCACATCCCACATATAAAACCGCAGGTTGATTGCAATCATTACACAACTACGCGACATCACAATTCACTCTCACCGATGACCTTCTCATTGACTTTTACAGCCTAAAATTAATTCTAATCTTTTTAAAGGCGCTCCTTCCTAGAATTGGAGTTTAACTACTCGTTTGAACAACGTTGGAAGCGTTCGGATCGTTCGGATGCTGCGGGAGAGAGAGAGTTACTGATCCCTGGATCTGATCTCAGGTTAAGGCTTACCCGCAGCGTAACCCCCTCTAACCGGTCGCGACACTGACACTTATTTTCCTGCCGGCTCGATTATCAAAAACGCCCCTTCATCCTCCCGAGTCCTGCTGATGAAACTTTAGGATCCTACTGACACTCCAAAAAGGATACCAAGAAAAATTTACCCTTTTCATATATACAAGCCAGCATTCTTGCTTTTATTTTAAACGTCGATAAATCTCCGAGACTTTTCGAGCGTTAAATTACGGTTTTAATTTAATGATAATGAGGTCCATTTGTCAAATTCATTTTTCATGTTCAACCTTTTTTTTAAAAGGGATGCAAACCAAAACTGTGTGGGCAAGGAACTCAAGTCGAAATTTTATTTTAAAATCGAAATTTCAAGAAATTGTGAGTGAAATCGTAAAGAATTTGAAATAAAAACTTCAAAAATCGAAGTTAGAATTTGAATAAATTCAAACCGAAACCTTAACGAATGGAAGCAAAATTTTTTAGGAATTGTAATCAAACCTAAAAAAAATTGAAACCAAAACTTTGAAAAATTAACATTAAAAATTAGAGAATTCAAATTTAAACATACTAACAGAAATTGGGAGCAATAAATAATAGAGATTCTTAAGAAACTTAAAATTTTAATTTTAAGGAATTAAAATCGGAATGTTAAAAAATTGAGCCTAAATAGAAAAAAAATTGAATTCCATATCGAAATCTTAAAGAATTAGATCCAAAGTTTTGAAGAATAAATTGAAGCCAAAATGTTTAAAAATTGAAGTAAAAATCTGAAGAAATTGAAACTGAAATTCCAAAGAACAGTATTTTTATTTAAAAAACCATGAAAATACAGAATTGAACTAAAATTTCAGCAAATTTGAAATTGAACCGAAATTTGAAGAAATTAAAAACAGATATATATAGAGAATTGAAAAGCAAAATCATCAAAAATTGAAAAAAGAATCTGATAAAATTTAAGCCAAAACTTTAGGTAATTGAAATCAAATTTAGGGAAAATTAACCAAAATCTGGAGGACAAAAATTAAAAATCTTAAAGAAAATGAATTAAAACTTAAATTTTAAGGAATTAAAATCGAAATATTAAACTGAGCCTATAAATTCTAAAAAAAAATTCAAAATCTTGAAGAATTGAAACAAAAATCCACACCCAAGTCTTAAAGAATTGAAGGATAAAGCTCGAAATCTTAAGAAAACAAATTCAAAATTTAAAAAAACTGAAAACAACATTTTAAGGAATAGAATTCAAAGTTTTTGAAGAATTGAAATAGAAATCTGACGAAATTCAAAATTAAAGGAAATTGAAACTAAAATTTAAGAAAAGGAATTTTTATTTGAAAAACCATGAAATTAAAAAGTTGAACTAAAAACTAAAGAAAACCCGAAAATTTAGGGAACTAAAACCGAAATCTGGCAAAATGGAAGTCAAACTGTTAAGGAATTGATATTAAAATCTGCAGATATTGAAATTGAAATTTTAAGGAATAGAATTTTTATTCTGAAAATCATCAAATTAAAGAGCTAACCGAAAATCTGAAAAAATTTTAAAATTGAAACCGAAATATTTGAGACTTGAAACCAAAAGCAGCCGAAATTGAAACCGAAATATTAAAGAATTGGAGTAAAAATCTGAAGAAATTGAAACTGAAATTTCAAAGGATAGTGCTTTTATTTTTAAAACCATGAAATTAAAAAATTTGAACTAAAATCTCAAGAAATTTGAAATTGAACAGAAATTTGAGAAAATTAAAAACCAAAATATAGAAAATTCAAAAGCAAAATCAAAAAATTGAAAAAAAATCTGATAAAATTGAAGCCAAAACTTAAGGTAATTAAAATCAAATTTTGAATTAATTAACCGAAATTTGAAGGAAAAATCTTAGAGAAACTTAATTGAAGCTTAAATATTAAGGAATTATTAAAATCGTAATATTAAAAAACTGAGTCTAAATTGAAAGAAATAAAATTCAAAACCTTGAAGAAACGAAACGGAAATTCAAAACGAAATCTTAAAAAACTGAAACAAAAATTTTAATGAATAAAAAACCTTGAAGAATTGGAGCTGGAAAGTTTAAAAAACTGGGGACAAAAACTGCCAAATTTGGGTCCAAAAAGTTTTAAAGAATTGTAGCCGATATCTGAAGAAATTGAAACTGAAACTTTAAAGAATTCAATGTTATTTAAAAATTCATAAAACTAAAGAATTGAACTAAAATTTCAAGAAATTGAGACATAAATTTTCAAGAATTGATTCCAAAATCTGACGAAAGTGAATTCGAAATGTTAAAGAATTGAAGCTGAAATTATAAAGAAAAGAAATCTTATTGAATTAAAATCGAAATCTATGTAAAACAAAATCTTAAAGGATTAGAAGAATCAGGAGAAATTAAAACCGAAATTTAAAGGAGAAAATTAAAAATTTTTAAAAATTGAAACTTTTAAAGTAAAATTTCAATTTTAATTTTTTAAATAAAAGTAAAATTAAATTCTTCAGAAACTGGAACCGAAATTTTAATAAATAAAGTTTTAAAAACTTAAAATATTAACACCAATAAATCGCAATAAATTCAAACTGAAATAGTAAGAAAGTGAAATCATAAAAGGTTAAGATCAGAATCTGAAAAAATTAAAACCGAATTCTTGAATAATTAACACCAGATTCTGAGAAAATTTAAACCAAAATTTTAACAAATTGAGGCCAAACCTTAAAAAATAAACGAAAAAAAACGAAATTTTAAAAAATTGAAATCAAAATCTGCAGTCATTTAAACTAAACCTTAAAAAAATCAAAGTTAAGACCTTGAGAATTTAAAATAATAATCTGATCCTGAATAAAGAAAGAAAAAAATTTGAAACCTTAAAATATTGAAATTTAATTCTCAAAGATTGGAATACCAAATCTTAAAAAGTGAACCCAAAATCTAACGGAATTGAAAACCAAAATTTGAAAGTAATTGAAGCAAAAATTTTAAGAAATTGAAACCGAAAAAGAAAAAGACTTTTCTTTATTTCAATTCGAAATTTAAAAAACTTCAAAACGAAAGTTAAAAAAAATAAAACCATAACTTACGAAATTGAAAGCAAAACCTGATGCAATTGAAACTAAAACCTTGAACAATTGGAGCCAAAATTTTAAGACTTTGAAAACCGAAAAATTAAACCTACAACTTTTAAGAATTGAAATCGAAATCTAAAATAATTTAAATCGAACTTTTAAAGAAATGAAATCAAAATCCTAAATTGTCACCAAAATTAAAAAAATTGTATCTTAAAGACCTAGATTTCAATTTCGTACAATTTCGGATTCAATTGGAATTTTTAATTTGAAACTAAGTTTCAAGAAGAAACAAGAAAGAAACAATATTTCTTCCTGAATTGAAACTTAAATTTTATTGAATTAAAATTAAAATTTAAACTATCTGTAACCTAAATCTTAAAAAATATTTAAATCTTAAAAAATTGTAGCTAAAATCTTGTAAGGTATTGGAACTAAAACTTTAAGAAATTTAAATCAAAATTTTAAAGAATTTAAAAATTAAACTATTGAAACCAAAAGTCGAATAAGAAATAAAATGCTTTTTAACAAAAGCCGAAATCTGTTGAAATAGAAAATGAAATATCCAAAATCTAAAGGCTTTGGATAAATTAAATAGTTTTGTTCATTTTCACTAAAATTACTTCAAAATACACTAAAAAATATCTGGAATCTAGAATACTCATACTTGTTAAACCTTAAATAAAATTTTTTATACTTTATATTATTCTGTAAAATTTTACAAACACATTCGATTTATCAATTTTCAATTATTTTATAATAACAAATTATCTAATTTTAAATCTAAAAAAAAAATAAATGAAAAAACTTACAACTAATTTTTCAATAATAGTGTAAAATCATAATTATTTATACAATTGTAATAGAAAAAATTGTTATAAAATAACATACCTACATTTTTCAGATTCACCGATTCGATACTTATTCCATAAATGAGAAGAGAGCTTGTTTATATGAATTGTAAATCAATAATAATAATAGACACATTAAAGGCGTTTTTTTGGTTTGTATGTAGAATAGACAGGAATTTGAAAAAAGCCAAATCACTGACTCGAATCGACAAAACTGAACGCATACTGAACGATTGAAGAAAAGGTTACTGAATAAAAGAATTCATACGTCTGACTATAAGATGCTCTTAACCACAAGGTAAATGCCCACGATCGAGACTTGCATACATGATGTCAGGTTACACAACACCATTTCCTGTAAAAATAAAGATCTCGAGCATGGATAGAAAATTTATTCAACATTTCCAGTGGCCATTGCCCCGCAGCCAAGAGCATGTGTAGATAAAAAAAATAACGTTACATCTTCGGAATAGTTAAAAATTCAAACTAAAAGGATAACTGACGCTACTAGTTAAATTCCGGTTGAAATTAACTTTTAAAAAGAAGAAAGAAAATAAACCAATAAAGGTATTAAAAAACTGACAAAAAATGAATTTTAATTGTGAGAAACCTGCCGAGTTGATAAAATTGTTTGTAGACAAAAAATTTGGCAAGTAGAATAAAGTGAATAAATTTTCCAGTTTAAAACTTAAGTAAAAATAACTAAATGTTTTACTTTTTGTAAAATAAGTTAAATAAAGTACGAAACTGAATTTAAGAAATTAAAATGGAATAAATAAATATCAATCAAATGAAAAACTTGAAAAGAAAATAACAGAAAATAAAGATAATAAAAAATTAGTAAAGTTGTAAAAATCAGTAAAGTAGACTGGACAGTTAATATAACGAAAAAAACCAAATAATCCCGCTAGTCACTCAATCAAATGTATATAAAATTGGATATAAAAAGGTAACTAAATAAAAAAGAATGTCAAATATAAGAAATGTACAGTTTCAATAATTTCCTGATTTTAATTTAACAGAAAGTGCATGAAGATTAATTGCAAGTGGCAAATGCAATTTCTGTGCCAGCAGTCTCATAACGGGAAATTATTCTAGCTTTCGATTTGCGGGGGAATTAACATGACGATTCACGAATCGCTTAATTAAATAGATACTTATGTAATTTCACAAGATTAGCGGCCATTTTACGTGAGAATTCATCTAAGATGTCAATTTCACGAGATTAAATGCTAATTAACCGATAATCAATAATTCATCCCGTTTTGAATCTAATTGTATGAATTACATCAATTGTGTCTAATTGTACCTGACAGACGTGAGTTTTTTTTTTCTATATTGGACCAATATTTGATTAATTCAGACAATAGGTTTCCTTGATTCATAGAAAGTGAAACTGAATTTGAAGAAGAACAAAAAATAGAAAAAAAAAAGTAATTTAATGGGAAGAAAAAAAGCGATTAATCAAGAACCGGGTGTCAGGCGGAACAATGTGAGCGGAGGTAAGAGATCTGGAGGAGCCGTTTAATTATTCATTGACCGTTTAAGCCTCGAGGAATGAGTCAGCCTCCAGTGATCACAATGCCTCGCGTGCCGGTCAATCGTTCAATAATGACGATCCACACGATCGGTCCTCGGTTAAGTCTTGCATATGCAGACTTATGTAATCGACGGGGCTCTCGCACCTTTATTATTGGTACAATGTCGCCAACCTTAAACCTTCCCAGATATAATAAACAATCAAAAAGATTGCCATATAATTATCTCTGGAAATTGCCTCATACTGTCTTTTTGTCACTGTTAAAAAATCAACACAATACAAAGGATTCAAAGACAGTTTAAATCTCCTTTTCACCTCGAGGCGAACTTTGCTGAGAATGCAGAAATTTTAAAATAAAAATGCGTACTTTCTTGCACGCTTATTAATAATAATTAACTAGATTAAATTTTTTGTTTATATACGACAAAATTTATACAATTTTAGAATTAAAAAAAATTGCAAAAAATAATTGAAATTTACATAAATAATTGCAAATTAATTGAACAGAAAAAAGGAAAACAATTAAAAACTGGCGAAAGTAATTTTAACTAGGTGGAAATTATGTTCATTGTATGAACACTTTGCTTTCATGTAAGCAAAATAATTTGATTCCTCATAACGAAAGCAATAGATTAGAAAAATAAAAGAATACAAATTTGAAATTTCGTTAAAAATGAACTAGGTGAAAATTATGTTCATTGCGTGAACACTTTTCTTCCATGTAAGAAAAATAATTTGCTTCCTCATAGAGGAAGCAATAGATGGAAATAATGAGAAAACTGTAATTTTGTTAAAAATCTAATAAGAAATAATTTAATAAATTATATTAATTTATGGGAAAATATATACTATATAAATATAAATCAATTTGTTTTTCATTGTAAAACATTTTTTATACAGGAATAATTACTTAAAAATGCCAATTGGAGAAGTTATATTAAAGAAATTAAAATTAATTTATTAAAAATTAAGAAACCCCATTATTCCTTCAAATTTTGGGTAAAATGTGTACTTTATAGAATTAAATTGCTTCATTTTTCATATAGAATAGTTTGTCCAAAAGGTCTATGATTATAAAATAAAAATTGGAGAAATTATAAAAAGAAAAAGAATTTTAAAGACAAAAAAAATCTTGAATTATTATGCACTCTCTAAATCTGAATTAGTGATTTTCTACTAACGAATTAGCGAGAAATCAATTACAAGGAAATAGTGAAGAAATTCACTATTTTTTAGTAGTAAACTACTAATTAATAGTAGAAAACTACTAATTTTAAAGTGAAATATCTATTAATTGTAATAATGAAAGTTTACTTTGTCACTTAGTAGATATTTCACTTACAAATTAGTAGTTTCTCGCTACTTCATTAGTAGAAAATCACACATTTAGATTTAGAGAGCGAATTTTAATAGACAAGTCAATCAATTTATTTTGAGTCAAGGAATATGATTTTTTTATTTGTTAAGTTGTATTTTGAGTGTGAAAACTGTTTTTGGCAAGAAACCATATTTTTTGGTGAAAATGGTACGTAAAAAAATTTGGTTGGGTATTTTCAAAAATTCCTGTGTACAAATTTAGATCTATTTATATGCTTAATTTGCAATCCCAATTTTATTAAAATCCGTCAAGGCATTTTCATCCAGACATTTTCATAAAAATGAAAATTTAGGCTTTTTAGATGAACATAAGTTAATTTAGACTATTTTTGGAAAATCGAAGATCTTAACAATCACAAAGCTTTCTCTATAAGGAAGAAAAATCAAAAATGTGTAAAGATTAAGGTATTAGTCGCGTAAATGCTCCCGCAAAACTCCCGCAAAATAAAAAGAACATTAAATAAACTTTTATATCAACTCACTTGCTTCCTTGTGACCTCTTCTAATGTAATATATGTAATTTTCACGATTTTGAGTCATGTACTATAAGTTGTCATGATGTATTGCTGACACGTTTACGACATTTTTCAGTGAAACCACGTGAAAATTAAAAATTGTGAATTTTTAAATTATTGTATTTTTTATACGGCGTGGTCAATAATAATGAAGCTCAGAAGTGGTCAAAATTGATAGGATAGATCTCATTTCATAGATACAAAGTTTTAAAAAAATCTGACGAAAATCATTTTACGCGACTAATACCTTAAAGAAAATAACTACATTTGAGAAAAATACTTAAAAATCTTAGAAATAAATTGAAAGAAATTAAAATAATGAAACATTGGAGAAAATAATTCAAAATTGAAAAAAATGATTGAAGTTGAATTAAATAATTAAAATTTTCGGAAATTAATTCAGAAATAATGAAAATTATTAAAAATTGAAGAAAATAATGAAAAAATAATATAAATAATTAAAAATTGAAGAAAATAATTAAAAAAAGAAAATTAAAAATTAGAGAAAATAAATGAAAAAAGATAAATATAGTTTAAAATTGAAGAGAAAAATTTTTAATTTTAATTTTATTTTATTTGAACATAAGGTAATGGAACCAATAGTCGATCAACATCTTGAGAAAAAAAAGTAAGGTTTTCAATAAAACTCCACAAATTCGAAACGAACTATGCATTTTGAATTTTCTTTTTTAAGTTATGTAGTGGAAGATCTGTAAATGCGTAACCGTTGAAATCGAATTATTTAGTTTAAGTTATTTATTCTAAAATTCAAATTTAAAAAGAGAAATAATTAGTTTAAGTTATTTATTCTAAAATTCAAATTTAAAAAGAGAAATAAATGCAAAAAATATAGAATATACATAAAATATAAGAAAATCATAAATATAATTAAGAATTGAATAAAATAATGGAAATTTCAAATAAATAATTAAAAACTTTTTGGAAATTATAACAAAGAACATAAATAATTGAATATTGAAAAAAATAATAAAAAAAATAGTATAAATACATGAAATTTGAAAAAAATACTTGAAAGTTTGAGAAATTAATTGAAAAAATGAGAATAATTAAAAATTGAAGAAGCTAAAAATCGAAAAAAATGATGGAAATTTGAGAAAAATACTTGAAAAACTAAAAAAATAATTTTTTAAAATGAGAATAATGATTAATAATTGAGGGAAATGAACGAAAAATGATAAAAATACTTTAAAATTTTAAAAAAATAATTGAAATTTGAGAGAAATACTTGAAAGTTTGAGAAATTAATTGAAAAAAATGAGAATAATTAAAAATTAAAGAAAATGATAGAAATTTGGGAAAAATACTTAAAAAACTTAAAAAATAATTTTTAAAATTAAGAATAATAATTAAAAATTGAGGTAAATGAACTAAAAATGATAAAAATACTTTTAAATTTAAAAAAAAAATTGAAATTTGGTTAAAATAATTGAAATTTCAGATAAATATTTGAATTTTGTAAAAATTAAAAATTATGCTAAAAGAATGAAAATAATTAGAAATTAAAGAAAATAAAAGAAAAATTACAGAATTTGTTTTTAAGCAAGAGAAAATAATTGCAAAATGACAAAAAGAAATGAATATTGACCGAAATAATTGAAAATTGATATTCAGAAATAATGAAAATGATTAAAAATTGAAGATCATAATAAAAAGCAAAATGAAAATTATAATGGGAAATTAAAAACATTAATTTAAATTTACTATGAATAATAATAAATTTAGCAATAAATAATTACATTGGTTTTACGTCGAAGAAAAAATAATTAAAATTGAAAAAGTGGTGGAAAAAATTAAAGAAAATAATTGAAATTTGCGGACGATAAATTTTAGATTTATTGAAAAAAGTGAGAAATCACTTCAGATTTAAATAAGTCAATCGATGCTTTTTTTATATGCTTACAAAATGGATTTAAAGTATTGTGAATACCTTTAAATAAAATGATAAGAAAATTTTTAAAACTGATGTAAACATTGTTATAACATTAGATGTTTGCGTAGAACAACACTATAAAATTCATAGATATAGATCTTGCAACGTATTTTTTTAGACTTCTGTAAATTTGTGAATATAATTTCAAAATTATAATTTTCAATCTTTGAGAACTTTAAATGATAATAACTAAAGGACATAATTACACTATGAGGTTAACCAACAGGTCAATCGTTGTGATTTTAAAACACAAAAACAACATAATCTTTTTATTTTGACCTTCCCAAACAAAATTACAGAATTTAAAAAAAAACGATTTTTCAAAATTTGTAAATACGGGAAAATATCTAGTCAAATTTGATCTATCGTGTTCAAAGCTATATCATTTTTTGCCCCCCCCCCCCCCCCCCGGGAGACCTATAATTTCGTTAAAAAAATCATTGCTCTAATAGTATTATGGTTTCCGAAATATTTGTTCAAATGCAGTAGGGACAGACAGACAGACAGACAGACCGAAAGATCCCTCTAGAAGGAAACACAAATAAACGATTTTGTCTGAAGCTATATCGTAAAAATAAATATAATATAAAAAACAATATATATTACATAATAATATAATTATGAATATAAATCAATGAGAAACCAATTTGTCATCTGTCTGGCGCTTAAATTCGTCTTTATTCTTTAATATCGCGCTATCGAGAATGATTTCTAAATCATGTTTGACAAATGAGTTAAATCGTCCTGCTTAGCTCTTTCTCTTATTTTCTGAATGTAGATATTTTGTATGCACTTATATACAGGTCATTCGTAATAAAGTCGCGCCCGAACCGGGGTAAAGCGTTTCGCAATTGCCGCGACGATAATTTATATGGGTTCAAAGAGAATTGCACAAGAATCAACTGTCAAGGAAATATATATCTGTTTAACAGGACTCGTGATTCTGTCTTATCGGTTACACGTCCGTGTCACGACGGGACAAAGGATCAACGAAAAGAGCTCAGAGACGTTGTTTAGATTCCATTACAAAATTGCCCCACAAATTTTTTATTCTTATCGTTCCATCTGCGAAATCAACCATGACTCGGTTGATTATCAAAATTAATCAACTGTTGTGCTTATTAACCAAATTTTATTTTAATCTCGCACATAAGAGATAATTTTATAGACGCCTTATAATAATAATAATAATAATAAAGAGAATGAGAAACTTGAACTCGTTCCATTCTAAAATATGCAAATGTCAACCATAATTTAATGAACTGTCAAATTCCACTTTTGAACGTAATTTCTAGTTTTGTTGGGATTTATATGCTGATGCTGTTACTCGAGAGGTATATTTTCTCTAACGAGTATATGACTTCTCATCTTATATTGGATACATAGTTTTCTATTCCCTTGGGAACGTCAAAGGTAAGCGGCGCGGTGCCGCCGGCAAACACGGGCTCTACTTGCTTTTTACACCCACGTGAAATTTAAAAAAAAAAAATAAATAAAAAATTTTTAAATCACACGAACAGCCCGTAATACAGGCCGGTAGTAACCACAAAGTAACTGAGACCAGATTATGCCGCGGTAGCTTCTGAGCCTTGTAACCATTCTCTTCTAGACGAGCTATCCTCTACACCACATTATTACTACCACTGCCATAACACCCAACCATCTTCCACTTGAACACGCCGATAAACACAATTTATGCCAAGTTTCGTTCCATTCTGAATTTTCCAGTCACGTTTCAATGTTAGGCGAACATCACTTCCTTTCTTTATTTCCTCTTTTTGCAACAAATTTTTATTTATCAATTCATAAAGAATTAACTGAAACTTTTCTACAAACAAAAGTCACGTTTCAGTGCGAAGCTATCTTCTCTTTATTTCTTATTTTTCATCAAATTTTTACCATAACGACTTGTTCAAGTAAAATTGGTTTCTCGATTCTTGATTGTGATGGTTTGCTATAGGCTTGATAATTGACTGGAACTTATTTAGGATCTATAAATGTTTAGCTTTTGTATGAGTCTTGATATTCTTTATGACAGTCTTAAAAAATTTTTATATCGTAAAATAGTTTGATTTGGGTAATAGAACGTTTTGTTGATGTAGATGCAACAAAACCTTTTATTGTATTTCTACCAAAACTGTTTTGTTAGGTATATCTACCAACAATGTTTTTTGCTTTTTTATCAACAAAATGGTTTTTGATTTTTTATAAACCAAATGTTTTGTTGCTTTTACGCCAAACAAACGTTTATACCAGAGATGTTTCAGAACTTAAAATCTGATGTTGATCACTATATTACCACAAATTTATCAAAATGGGCATAATAATTGTTACTCTACCAAAGAATTTCAGAACTTAAAATTAGATACTTATTGCTAGGATTTATCAAAACGTGGTATTAATCACTACATTACCAAAGATTTATCAACAATAAGGATAATAATCATTATTCTACTACCAGAGAGTTTTGTCTCTTTGTTTTTATATCAATAAAATGTTTAATGCTTCAATACCCATCCAATCTTTTGTTGTTCCAAAAGAAACTCAATGTTTTGTTGATCCTGTACCAACTAAATGTTTTATTGATCTTATACCAACTAAATGTTTTATTGATCTTATACCAACTAAATGTTTTATTGATCTTATACCAACTAAATGTTTTATTGATCTTATACCAATTAAATGTTTTATGATCCTATATCCACCAAATGGTTTTTGATTCCATAACAACCAAATGTTTTCTTGGTTCTATAGTAACCAAACGTTAAGTTGTTTATGGTTTGGTTTAGTTAGTAGCATTAAAATCCTACAGAGGTCCAATAGCTATATTTGATCATACTACCAAAAAGTTTTGTTTCTTGTTGTATGGCAACCAAATGTTTAATGCTTCGATCTCCATCAAATCTTTTGTTGTTTTCATAGAAACTCCAGGTTTTGTTGATCCTGTACCAACTAAATGTTTTATTGGTCCTATTTGAACCAAATGTTTTCTTGATTCTATATCAACAAAATTGTTTATTGATATATATGAACCAAATGCTTTTTTTGGTTTCGTTACAACCATATTCATACATATCAATTAAATGTTTTGTTGATCCCATATCAACCAAATGATTTCTTGATTCCGTAACAACCATTCATACATATCAACTAAATATTTTGTTGATCCTATATCAACCAAATGTTTTCTTAATTCTTTAGCAACCAAACGTTAAGTTGTTTCCGGTTTGATTTTATTAGTGTCATTAAGATCCTTCAGAGGTCCAATAGCCATATCGAGAATTGTTTCTAACACACAAAAGCACAAAACTGAACCTTATCAGTTAGATGATTTTTATAAAATTGAGACCATTATAGTCGTATCAAACCAAACGTCTGCTTGATGCGATTTATAGTTTCAATCAAATACATTTGATACCAATAAAACATTTGTCGATTCTTTATCACCCAAACGTTTCGATACCCAAACCAAAATGTTTTCTTAGAGATCAAACGTTGATTTTGACAAATCAGGTAACAATTTTGCCTCCCAATATGAAACTTAGGCAACTCATAATAAAAATTACCAATTCCAATGATTGTTTTTAGAAACTTACAAATGAAACAAATAGTTACAGAGAAATACTGACGTTCATTTGAAGAAAGTCACTATCTGCCTCTTAAATATAGATATAACTATTCCTTGGATACCTCACTTAGAAGAGACCTCTATAGAAAGGGTATCCAAGAGATAGTTATAGATATCTACAAGATAGCGACATCCTCCAGACATCAGAATAATCATCATTAAAATAGTATCATTTTTCGGAAAGAAAGTTCATAACCCCAGTTCCAAGAACAAATACCACATCGAAACGGTAATTAAATTAGCATAAAAAATCAGTTTCTTATTTCTGTATAGGTTATGCATGAAAGCAGTAAATTTAGCTCAAGGATTAAACGGGGAAATTATTCATATTGACTGAGGATGTAAAGTTGATTGGAGATGAGCAAAGTGGATAAGAGTTGCAAGACCCGTGAAGGAATTTCTGGACCAGAAGCAGGTGTCGTACGTATCTCCAAGACCAACCTGTTTTACTTGTCGCGAAAGTAACAGCCTGCTTGTCGCCTTTTCGTCATTATTTTATACTATAATATACCTCTTTGAAACATTTTTCTCGTATCGAACATCAAGATATTCGTATGTATTTTCAGGCTAAAATTCTCTTTCGGCATACTCGCGACCGATTAATCGAAGATAAGTGCGATAATCACGCATAATTAGGGCCGTTGCAATTTCAGTGATTTTCTCACAAAATGAGGTCTCATGCCTAAAGAATTTAATCATCTCTCGAGAAAAAGTTTTCGCGTTTTTTTAATCAATTTGTCCGCGTTTAGCCTCAATTATTGCTGACATGAATGCCGAATCATTTTTTATGATTATCCACAAAAATTTCACTATGTATCATCAATTTCTGTAGTTTATTAACTTCTAATTTCACATTCCTCGAAATGATATCAATGATACAAAATTGGAGTGATTGTTACCAAGCAATGTGAAGTTTGCTGATGACTTTGATATGATTGTAACCTGGATTTTCAGGAAAGTTTTTAAATCTTTGTTCCTTAAATTTTATTTTTCGTAAAATGGATCGGATTAAGTTTATTGTATCGAAAGCAAGAGGCTGAAAATTATAGAACGGAAAAGAGTGCCTCTCACACGGTCTCTAAAGTCTAAAACGATCTTATTCCGTGGTAAGATGTGTCTGATGGTGTTAGATAGAGAAAGGCTCTAGCCGTGCATCATGCAAAATATACAAGTGTTTTGCGATAGCCAAACGATCCTGTATAGTATGATCCATTGATTATATAAATGCACAAGACGGTATTTCACAGTTGAATGCCACGCTATAACTAAATCAAAATCATCTCGAAAATTTCCAAAGTCGTGTTTTGAATTTTTATCAAATAGAATTACAACAACAACAACAACAACAACAAATTGTTTCTTTATTAAAACAGGAGTTAACCATAGCAATGCTTTTGCCCCAGACACTTTTGTCATCCAAGTAATTTTTTCCTCAATTTAATGAAATGTCATTATAAAAGTTTTTATATCCAATATTTCAAAGCCAACTGAAACTAATTGAAACCGTCTTCTTGTCCAAGAAGATAATGAATTTACTGATAATACCAATTATATTAATTATAAAAATGATGGTTGGAGATAATGCAATAAATTGCTTATCTCTGATAATTAAATCCGAGAGACATTAAGAAATATTAATTCCGACCTCCGTTTCATGGAGGGATAGTCCTTTGAAATAAAAAGTTGCTACCGCGAAACCGCGAAGGCCTCAGCTGTGCGGCGGTTAATCCCATTAATCTTTGGTTTCGTTCTGATTGCATGAACGAGACACTTGATATTATCTCTATTTTGACCCTTCTCTACCCGGTACCCGCAAGCTCAGTTTAACATGCTTCCCTCGGTTAATGGTTAGATGGATAATGCGGTAAACGAAACCTAATGGTCTACTCTACCCTCTTGAAACTCTTGTCATCTGATCCCCTTCACGTCACCCAACTCAAAACTACTCAAAATCAAATGCAGATTTTCACTTAATTCATTAAGATTTTAGAAACTAGATTTTAGAAACTGTAATTTTTAACTTGAAAAATAGTTTATTAAATTTTACGAAACTTTTCGTACTTTTGGATGAATTTTTTTCACAAAAAAAAAAAAAAACAGATTTCCATTAAGTGGTTTTAACTAGTCACAATTTTAAAAAAATCGATTTTTTTCTTGCAGTTTCTTAAGGCATGTGATGAATTATGACGTCACTAGTGGAGGAAAAAGTTGTTCGTAAATTTTCTCTTAAAATAATAAATATTAAATATTTTGACATCAAACTTTGTAGAATTACATGCCCTTGGGGGCATGTGATGATAATGCAAAATTTGTCCGTAAACTTTTTCTTAAAGTACTAAATGTTTTGATACAAACCTTTGTAGAATTACTCAAAATACCATTAGCAAGGTCTCTCTGACCCAATTTTATTTCATTTTTGATTTTAAACTAATTTTTTTTAATTTCACAAATTTAAAGACAAAAATGAAACGAAATTAGGTCAGAGAGACCTTCCTACTGGTATTTTGAGTAAATTCCACAAAGTTTGGTATCAAAACATTTAGTACTTTAAGAGAAAGTTTACGGATAAATTTTACATAATCATCACATGCCCTTAAAGAAAATAAATTTGACTGTTGTAAAAAAATTCTTTATTAAGATTTGACAAATATTTAATTTGTCAAATTTAAATTTAAATGTAATAATTACCCAAGTGGCTAATTGTTCCGTTTATATTTTTTCTCGTGATTTATCTGTAAAAATGAATCTATTAAGTTTACTAGAGAAAGAAGATCATCTACTAGCATCCGCAAATCAAGACTTAAGAAGATAAAAAACATTTTCAATACTAAATGCAAGTATGATTTAAGAAAAAAAGTTAGTGACAAAGAATTTTTAATTTACAAGAAATCTGGATTTAACCAATGTGATTTAAATTAAAAAATTTTTTTTATAGTAAAAATTTCAAAAATCTATTACTTACGCATATTTTTTCTATTTTATAATAAACTTTAAGGTGTTGGGTGCGAAACTGCATTTATTTAATTTTCTCGAAATAACAAAATGTGGATTTATCGACTTTTGACTAAATTCTCCTCAATTTAATTAACAAATTAGGGAGATTTTTTTCCTGAAAATGAAATTATTTCTTTTGAGAAGCTGTCATTTTGTGAAAAAGTGGGATTTTTTAATTCCTTCGATCAAGGTCAACAGTTTCTCATAAATTAACAGAATCTGTTTTATTTTTTGATTTCAGAAGATCCAGCCGAAAAATATTTTGGTCAATGCGAGATATCTTTTTTTGAAGGATCCTTAGAAGATCGTCTACGGAGGAGACAAAAATTAATATTTTTATAAAATAAAATATTTGGGGCGTTCTATTTCTAAATGACCCCCTTCAGAAACAATTGGCAATTTGACACAATTTTTAAACAATTAGTTCTTCTACTCACTAAGGCAAAATTACTTTTATAATTAGTAGTTTTAAAAGAAAAATTCTTAAATTTTACAATAATAGAAAAAGTTTTGTTCAAATATATGTAATTTATATACAAAATGTAATTTGAAAGTTAACCTTTCGAATATCTCAAAACACGTTGTTTCATATAAATTAAAAATATATTTTAAATGAAAGCTTAAATATATATATTCTAGTTTTTATTTCCGTAAAGAGATTAATGGACATTTCAGGGGATTTAAAGGAATTAATTAACATTTACAATTATTTCAAAGGTTAAGATATGTATGAATTGATAAAAATTTTTTAACAGAGTGTCATTTGTTTTTTTTTTAAATTTTGTATTTTATTAACTTTCAAATTATATATAATTTTATTTATGTATAAATAGATAAATACATATATTATTTATGTTACTTAAATTTTATCTATTACAATTAAGTAGTATTTCTTTTTAATTTTTTGTTCTATTAGTCTTCAAATACCACTGAATATGAATCTGACATTAAATTTGCAAAATTAAAAATGGCGGAAGATTTTTTTTTAAATGGACTGAATTTACTTGAAACTTATTCGGAGATGTTTGGGGTTGATAAATACGAATCTAACATCAGATTTTCAAAATTCAAAATGGCCGATTTAATATAGTGGACGACTTTTTCAAAATTGATTGGATTTACTTGGAACTTGTCATTCGAGAATTTTTGACGTCACCAAATACAAATTAGACATCAGATTTTCAAAATCCAAAATGGTGGATTCGAATATGGTCGACGATTTTTTAAAAATCGACTGAATTTACTTGAAACTTATTACTAGAATTAAATAATATTTTTCAAAAAATATTCTTTTAGATATCAATAATTAATAAATTAATAGTACTACACTGAGAAAAAATTTTCGTAAAAATTCCTGTACTGTTCACTATAAAAGAGTCATAATTGACAGTCTCCGAAATTTTACCGTGCTGTCTAACAATTTTTACCGGATTTCCTACAATTTTTACTAGAAAATCCGGTAAAAATTATAAGACAGCACGGTAAAATTTCGGAGACTGTCAATTATGACTCTTTTATAGTGAAACATTTTTTTAGTTAAAACCTGTTCCAGATAGAGATTATAATAAAAATACATTTAATAATTTTTAAAAAATACTTTTTGAAAAAACACGTGTTTACTTTTTGTTAATTTCTTTTTTACTGCAACTTTTTCATGTCGCTTTTTATCAAAACGAAATTCTATTTGCACCGACTTAATATACACATTTCATATTTTAAAGTTTTATGCGAAATTTTTAAATAACTTTATTGACAAATGTTGTATTAATTTTGAAAATGGAACTATTTTGAATAACATATTTTAACATATTTTTAATTTTCAAAGAATTCTTTATTTCAAAAATGCAACATATTCAATCCAATATGGCAGATATAACTATTTTTAAAATCGATGCAATTTGTTAGAAACTTATTACCTGGGTTTTTCAATTGCTAATTCTGATAATGAAATTAGGTTTTAAAAAATCAAAAGGGGAGGTCTAAAATGTAAAAAATAATTCAGAACTATTTGAAATTTGTTACTCGGACAATTTTGGAGTCTCTAATAAAAAATCTGACGATGAATTGACAGAATTTTTTTAAAAAGTCAGATTTATAATCATCGATCTCATAAATCTCCAAATAACAAATTTCAATCAAATCCTATCGATTTTTAGAAAAATTATCAAAAAAAATGTATACACAGTAGGAGAACAAATTAAACAGAAAAAAATACTAAATGAAAGTTGGCAAATTTAATTTAAAACAAAACAAACCATTAAAACTCATGATTGGATAAAAATTAAAGATTTTTGAGCTTTAGAAACATTTCAGGTACTAGTTTTTCTCGTCTCTCTAAAATGTTTCTAAATTTCAAAAATCTTTAATTTTTATCCAAGTATGAGTTTTAATAGTTTATTTTTTTTTAAATTGAATTTGCCACACTTCGTCTAAATAAAATTACATTAGAAATTAGTTTCCGTATTTCAAGAAGCAAAATAATTACTTGAAACATAAGCTCTTTTCGAGAATGTGTCCAATGCCTTCTTAAAATGGTAAAACTTTAAAATAATTCAGTTTAGCTTAAATTCCGTAAAATATCTCTATACTATTGAACCCAAAAGGGATTAATTTCAAAATCGACATTTGCAATTAAATTTTTTCTATTCATTTCTTAATTTCAGAAAAAATTTAGCTAAAACAGTATCATGAAAATATTATAGATTAATTTTACTTACATTCAAATTGATAAATATTTTAACCTGTACCATTTTTAATATTTCTCTTGACTGTGTCCAATTGTTATTATTATTATTTATTATTATTATGCAGTTGTACTATGTAATTAAAAAATTTACCATTAAATCAACAGTAATTAAAAAATATTAAAAGTGATTAAAAATTATTCACAGTGATTAAAAGGTATTCAGAAAAGAATTCTCTGCACTCATTTTGAAATAGCAACCCGAAGCTCATAAAATGCGAGAATTGACAGTAATTACCAGCCGAGTGAAAGATAAAATCAAAAAATTTTAATGATTAAGATTTACAAAGTACACAGAGCGCTTTATGATTTAATTAATCATTTTATCATTCTTTTACCGCATTTTCTTTTGTCGTAAATTATTGTTAGTTGATCAGAGTTTTGATATAAGCTTCAATAAAACATCATTTAATCGTGTGGGCAAAACGTCGCCATTTTACGGTAGTGCTAAGTAGAAAAGTCATAGATTATTTTATAGCAACAGATTAGTATGCCTCTTGTTCAGCCAACTCACGCCATTTCACAATCATCGTTACAAAATCTAGCACGATTTATTCCAACTAGTGCAAACGTGATAGGTGAAAATTAAAATACCCGCGTGACTCAGTTGAAAATTATTTCTAATAAATTGAAAACAGAATATAGATTCAATTCCTTCCCAGATGATATTCACTTTGACTGAATTATCATCATTCAGAACAAGACTTAAAAGTCGTTTCAGGTAAAAAGAAAAACAGAACTGAACTTGAACTTGAGAAGTACTAGTAAATATTATGTTCATGAAATATGGTTTGTCCATAAAATAAATTTATGTTACCACTTGAACACTTTGGAAGGATTGAAATTTTGTTTTTGACAGTAAATCATTTTACGAAGGCCACAGTTCAAAAGGTTCCTTACTTTTCACATGATTATTGATGTAATGTAATTCGACTTTTGTGAAATATCGCCTAGAATTAATTTATTACTTCCTTTCAACTCTTTTCTATCAAAGCTGAAATATTTTATTGAGAAATTTAACTAATTTGGATACAAAAATATTTTATTACTGTTTATATTTATTTTTCCCTAATTTATATTATTATTTTTCTAAAATAGTCATTTCTATGGATTTTGTGTTATTCTAAAAATGCCTTCAACAGTTTACGCAAAATGTTCTGATTTTATCAGTTTCTGGTCTCTGAATTTGATCAAAGCTTAAAGAAGTTGACCCGCAAGTTCTTGTATTTTTTAAGGGTCGACCCTTCTTGGAAGCAATAAAAGCCTAAAGAATTGCGTCTCTTGTCGTCAACATCGCTACTCTACCTATAAGGCGTTATGACGCCAAAATGGTCCCTGTTTAACAATGGTATCGGAATAGAATACGCTTGCAGAGAAGATTAGATTAAATAAACTGAATAATTATTCAATTTCATCATTTTATTTAGAAAAGACAAAAAAGTAAATAAATAAATACGAGTATAATTTTTATTAAGGAAAATAAAGGATTTTAATAAATAGATCATTAAATAAATGTGTAAATTAACAAGCTGAGGATTATGTTCATTTCATGAAAATTTTGCTTCCCAGCAAAAATATTTGCTTTCTCATGGAGGAAGCAAAAACATAAGTTTTTAAAAATTTGAAAATTGCGATTTATTCTTCAAAACTTTGACAAAATATAAACTTAATATAGATTAATCGATTTGTTTTGAAGCAAAGAATATGATTTTTTTATATATTAGGTTGAATTTATAGGTTTAAAAAATTTTTTTTGAAAAAAAAACAAATTTTTCAAAAAAATCAAAATTTAATAAAAATTTTTGTAATGATTATTTTTAAAAACCCTTGTGTCTGATTCTAGATTTTAGTAGAAAAAATAAACATACCAAATTTTATTTAAATCCGTTAAAGCGTTATTGAGTTTTCGTGGCCACAAAAAAACTACATCGACACAGACACACACATACATCCAGAGATTTGATCAGGAAGCAGGAACTCATTTAACACATTTATAGATAAAGGAAAGTTAATTTGAAGCATTTTGAAAAGTTTGTAAATTTGAACGATTACATAGCTTTGTCATGATGAAGTAAAAGATTAATAGTATATATGAATAACGAAATAATAAAAGATAAATAAAAGAAATTATTTATTTTTATTTATTTATTTATTTAATAAAAAGTTCCTAGGGAATTGCTAGGGTAATTTATTAATTAATAAACCTATAATAATCCGCAAGATTCATTCATTCTTTCATTCAGTCCGCACCTGAAGTTTGGCACATAGATATTTTTTGTTTTAAATCTGATACTTTTTAAAAAATTCATTTAAATTAATTAAAATTTCAATTATAAATATCAGTTCAAATAATTTTAATTTCATCAATAAATAAATCTATAATTTTCAAAAGTTTTCAATAAACAATTATTCTCTTTCAATTTTGTAACTATTTTTTAATTTTTTTTAATTATTATGTTTTGTTGTCGATTATTCTCGCCACTTTTCGAATTTTTATTTCAATTGTCAATTATTTTCTTTAATATTTAATTAACTTAGTCATTTTGTAATTTTTCTTTCAATTATTATCAATTATTTTTTTTAAATTTCAAATTAAATCTTTAATCTTCAATTTAATTCTTTAATCTTCAATTTATTTCTTTAATTTTTAATTATTTTCTTCAATTTTCAATTGTATACTTCATTTTTAATTATTTTGTTCGAAATTAAATAATTCTCGCATTTTCTTATTTATTAACTATTTTCTTCAATTTTCAATTGTATTCTTCATTTTCAATTATTTTGTTCAAAATTCAGTAATTCTAGCATTTTCTCATTTATTAATTATTTTCTTCAATTTTCAATTGTATTCTTTATTTTCAGTTATTTTGTTCAAAATTCAGTAATTCTCGCATTTTCTCATTTATTAATTATTTTCTTTCAATACAATTCTTCAATTTCCAATTGATTTCTTTAATTTTCTTAATTTTCTTTTATTTTCTACAATTTTTTCCATAATTTTCATCAGTTTTCAATTGACAATTTTATGGAAACTCATTAATTATAAAATTTTTATTGTACGAATGCCGATTATTCTACCATTAATAGTTAATTATTGTAATTTTTGCTTTTGATGATCAATTATTTTCTTGAAATTTCCATTTAATTCTTTAATTTCCAATTTATTTTTTCAATTTTTAATTATTTTCTTCAATTCTCAAATGTTTTCTTTAATTTTTAATTATTTTAATCGATTTTCAATTAATTCCTCAATATTCGATTATTCTCGTATTTTTTAAATTACTTTTTTCACTCATAAAAATTGTTTTAAAATTCCAATTCAATTATTCAATTCTAGAACTATTCTCTTTAATTCTAAGTTATTTTTTTCATATTTAATTCCACTTTTCAATTATCAATTATTTTTTTTAATTATAAAAATTATCGTCTTTTATCTGTTATTTGTTTGGATTGTCATTAAGTTTCTTTAATTTTAAATTCAATTGTTTAATTATTTTCTTTAATTTTTAATTCTATTCTTCAAATTTTGTTATTTTTTTCTCGGCTTTTTTCAATAACTTTTTTCAAAGTTTAAGTATACTGTTTAAATTTTAATTCAAGTCTTCAATTTTTAATTGCTTTCTTCAATTTTCAATTATTTTGTTTCAATTTCCATTATTTTTTTCGATTTTCAATTCAGTTTTTAAATGTGCAATTATTTCTAACAACTATTCCTTTAATTTTCTTTTTTTTTAAATTTGCAATTATTTTCTTTAAACTTAATATTTCTTGTTTGGTTTTGACAATTATTTTTCGATTTTTTTTTCAATTGGCAATAATTTTCGTAATATTTGACATATTTTCTTTAATTTTTTAACTATTTCCATATATTATTAATTATTTTCCATAATTTTCAATTATTACTTACCATTTTTACAATTTTTAATTATTATCTTAAAGTTTTATAATTATTCTTTGATTTTTAAATTATTTTGTTCGGTTGTGTTAATCTAGCCATTTTTTAAATTTTGTTTTCAATTGTCAATTATTTTCGTCATTTTGTAATTTTTTTTTCAATTATCAATTATTTTTTTAATTTTTAATTTAATTCCTCAATTTTTTATTATTTTCTTCAATTACTATTTTTTTTTCAATTTTTAATCTAGTTATTTAATTTTCAATTAGTTGCAACAATTATTCCTATAATTTTTAACTATTTTGTTTAAATTTAATATTTATTGTTTATTTTTTTAAATCATTATTTTCAATTGTGTAATTATGTAGCCATTTTTCAAATTTTGTTTTAAACTGTCAATTAATTTCGTCATTTTTCAGATATATTCTTCAATTTCTTAATTCTCATTATTTGAATTTGCAAAAATTTATAGTTTTAAAAGTGTAAAACTAAAACAAAATTACAAAACTGTGAAAAAAAATAGACTTAATTTTTAAAAAGTTTTCTTATTTTAATTTTCATTTTTATGATTTTTTCTTAAATTTTGTACAATTTTTTTCATTCTTTGACAGTTATTTCTATATATTTTGTAATTTTTTCAGTTTTTAAATAATTTTCTAAACATTTCTACTTTTAAACATTTTTTTTTCATTTCTTTTGTAGACTCTTTACTTATCTTTTCTGTTTTTTTATTTTATTTTTCTATTTCCTCATTTTTTAATATACACTGAGAGAAATGTATAGTCAAACTTACTATCCTGGATATTAAAAAATATTAATTTTAATATCTGAATATTAAGTTTGAATATCTAAATACTCAGTTTTAATATCTGGATGTTAAGTTTTAATATCTACTAATATCATTTTTCTCAGTGTACAAACATTTTTCCCGGATTTTCCTATAAACATTGTTTTTGTAACTTTCTTATTTTTTCATAATTAGTCAGATTTTTAAAACATTTTCTCAGCTTTTTTAATTCTTATTTTTAGTATTTTTTATTAAATCTCTCTTTTTGTTTTTTCTAACTCTGAATTAATTAAAAAAAACTAATTATTAGTGAAATATGACTAATTGAATTAGTAAACTAAATTTTACTAATAGTATAGGAATATGACTGTTTAAATTAATGGCTGACTTTTTGCTTTCAAATTAATTATTTTAATAATTAGTTCTAGTTCAGATTTAGAAAAAAACTGAGTTGAAAATTGTTAATCTAAATGTGTGTCTTTTAAATTCCGTTACATTTTAAAATATTTCCTACATATTTCTTAAAATTAATTTGATTAAATAGATCTTACTTATCTCATTCTGTAATAACACGAGCCTATTTTTAAAAAAACCTTTTTTATAATTAGTTTAACACCCTTTTTAAAAATTAAATTTGACTTTTATTTATTAAAAAAATTAAGTGAAATCGTCAATTTTACGAGACCATGATTTGTAAATCCTTCATTGAACTGTAAAAAAAAGTTGGAAATAAAGAGGTTGAAGATTTAACAGGTTAATACATTTGGACTTTATAAAAGAGAAACTGTTCGGCATGGTTCTTTTTCAGAAGATCGAGTAACCGAAACTCTGATCTGTATAATAAAGTATAAAAGAAGCCCGTAGGTATAAGCACTTGGTGTTTCTTATCCGATAGAAAGAAACCGCTTCATCGCGATTTCAGTTCACTAAAGGAAAGTATGTTGCATCAAAAATGCATTTTCTTTTTCTATTCACTTTTCTACTCATTGAATAATTTATTTATCTTATCCCCTTAACGATCATTTATACCAATTTTTTGCACTTGGTCAATAAGGAACTCAAAACGAATTATCTGCTTTATTCCAGATTAAAATAAATAAAAAATATCAATAAAAATAAATTATCATGATAATAATAATAATAATAATGTCAAAAAAAATATAAAATAAACTATATTTTTTAAGAAAATGAAAAACTAGTAGAAAATTGGAGAAAAATTGAAAGCTAAAAATAATGTTAAAAGTAAGAATATACAGTTCGATTTCTTTAAAGTCTGTATTATTAAATTTCTCGGGTGAGTTTTTTGAGTTTTATTTTATTTTCCCTTTCACGTGAAATAGAGATATGATTACTATCAGGGCATATTTATTAGTGTAAATTCTAGTTGTATAATTTTGATTGTAGCAACAGATCTAGTGGCTATTACGATTGACACGCGCATCTTACCGTGAAATAACGCTAACGATCTCTCTAATATCCAGTAAAATCAGCGTCTCTCCTATCATTACAGGTTTAATGTTCGGTGAATGAAAGGCCTCAACATTGCTTAGCACGTGCGGCACTGTCTGAAGTTTCTGCCAATTGCAGACGTCATTAAGGATTCTCAAGATGCTTGTTTGGTCAATAATAAAACTTCTTAAGCTTCTTTAAATTAAATTATCAATTTTGTGCCAACATATTAAAATTCAAAATGAGATAAAATTTTCTTCAGTCAAACGATCATTATTATTGTAAAAAAATAAGTTATACCTAAAAACTTTCCACGGGCTACAAGTCCGGAATCAATTTTTACCCTACCGATAAGAAATCATTGAAAGCTTGTTGAGGATTCATTGAAAAATTACTCTACATGAAGTTTAAAAGTCGTATGGTTAATTTACTCATCTTTGTGATGATTGCTATCGACAGAATATGTTTTTTAAGAGTTTTTTGTTTTTTCATTAAATTGTTTCCTTTCGTTTTATCCGAAATTTTGAAAGTTTTTTCGACGTTTTGATAGATATCTGTAAATTGTTTTATAATCTTATATTCAACAATTTTTTGTTATAAATTGTAAACACGTTTTTAAAAAAATTGTTATTTATTTTTAGATTTAACTTTGAAAAAAGCACACAAATAATGCCGAAAAGTCAGTTGATTATTATTATTATTATTATTCAATTGGACAATTATTGATAGAAAAAAAATTATTGATATAAAAGTATAAAACTTTTATGACTTATTTTTTTACAATAAATATGATCGTTTGACTAAAGAAAACTTCATGTTATTTTGACAATTTAAATATGACGATCAAAGAAATACAATTTACAATTATACAATTTATACAATTTGGAAGGGAATTTTCTGTCTTTTTTGACTGTATTAAAATTCGTTTTATAGTGTCATTTAGAAAGAAAAATTATTATCCTCTATTTTTTCTAAATTTTTCTCGATTTGTGTGTTCACTTTCGCAAGTTTTCCCTAAAAGTTTGACCTTTTTTTAACCCTTTGAATTAAATATTTTTTTAACACTGTATTTTTTAAATTATTTTTAAAAAAATTGTAATTGAAGGACTGACCTAGAAAGTATAATTTTTTTCCAATTAACATTAATTTATCAAAGATTTTTGGTTCAAAAAAGGAATTTAGAATAATAAAGATATGAAATAACTGAACAGTTACATTTGCGTTTCGAAGTCGAATCCAATTTATTGTATAATAAAAAATTTGTAATTGTGATTAAAAAACAAATAATATTTAAACTGTTTGAACTGCAGCAGATGCTCCTATCGCTGCTGTTTTAAAAAAATATTATTATCCACGCATGATAATTATTTTTAATTGTTTTATTTTTTTTTTTTTTATAATTTCATTATTTAAGTTCAAGTTATTGCTTGCGCTGTATTTAAAACAATCAATTGCTTTTATTACTGGTGAATTGTTTTTCTCTTTAATATTACAAAAAATTATTAAAATTTTATTATACCTAAAAATTATAATTTTGAACTGAAAAACAAGGAACATTAATAGTAAAGAAAATTAAATTTCTGTACCCTCAGAAAATTCAAAAATACAACTATTTTTATTATTAACAAATCAATAACTTAACCAGAATTTGTATTAATTCAAGTTTCAATCGTTTAAATTTGGATAGAATTGAATTTCAGATCCATTAAAATTTATAAAACAATTAAAATTTTGGGTAATTTAAAATTAAGATAATTTAAGATTTGAATCGATTAATTAATTTGTGTAGAATTATAATTTTGTTCAATTTAAATTTGAATCATTGATATCTGAGTTGAAGAAAATTTTAAGAGATTTATATTCGGATAATTTAAATTTTAAATTGAGGTAAATTTGGACAAATCAAAAAAAGAAAATTAATTTTTAAGAGATGAACGATTGAAATTTTGGTTTATTAAAATACGGATAATTTAGAAATTGAATCAATTAATGTTTAGGTAAGATTAGAATTTTGATTGATTTAAATTTAAATCAACTGATATCTAAGTTAATCAAAATTTGAAGAGTTTGATATTTAGATAATTCAAGTTTTAATTTGAGGGAACTTCAGACACTTAAAAAAATGAATTTATCATTTTAAAGAGATCAACATTTAAATCGATTTAACTTCGGATAAATTAACATTTGAATTCCTTAATCTTAATTAGTAATTTTCTACTAATTAGAGAAAAATCGGTTACTTATTGAAATAGTAATAATTCCACTAATTTTTTGTAATATAATTTTTAGTAGAAAATTACTAGTTAAAATAGTCAAATTTCACTTAATATTTCAATTAGTAATTTTTTACTCAAAATTATATCAAAACTAAAAATTAGTAAAAAAGGACTAGAAATTAGCTGAATTCTTACTATTTAAATAAATAACTGATTTTTCTTTAATTCATTAGTCGAAAATCACAAATTTTGATTTAGAAAGAATAATTTAAATTTTGAATAATTGAAAGTTGAATCGATTAATATTTGAATACATTAATATTTCGATAGATTAAACTTTAAAATTACAATTATGTTTAGAATCGATTAAAAGTAATAAGCGTTTTTATTAATAAAAATTAGAATTGTTGAAAGCTGGATTAATTAAAATTAACATAAATTTAGTTTTGAATAAAATAACACTTAAATCGATTAAAATTCGAATAAATTGAAAGGCTCGATTAAAATTAAGGCAGATTAAAATTTTAATGAATTAGAATTTGAAATTTGAATTGAGGTTTAGTTGCTTAAATTTAAAGTTGATTAGAATTAGAATGAATTTTGATTTATTATATTTAATTTACGGGTAAATATCGAATAAAAAATTCACATCTTATATTTTTAGAAACAGGACAAAATTAAGAAGAATATAGATATTTTGTTTAAAGCGGAACATATGGTAGAACAGATTTAACAATTGGATATTTCATTTTTCTGAGAAACGATTAAAAACTCTTCAAAAACCTAGATATAAACTTTAAGCAAACACCCTTTACATGTTTGAGGAATTTTTAAAAATCTTTTCTCGGATTAGCTATAAAATCCATCCCACGATTTGCTCCACTTCCCTACATAAATAAACAAAAAAAAAAAGAGCAAATAATAGAATATTAATGAACGCAAAAATTGCACCAGTATGATTAAAATGTTCCTGTATATAATTATCCATTTAAAATGATTAAGTCATAGCAATAAACGAGTGGAACATTTGTAATAAAAAGTTTCCGCATTTAATGTCTTGTTTGAAAGGAAAAGTAGCCTCTGAATTACCATTAGTTTGTCACTTCCACACACCATTAAGCATCTTTAATTACAATATTTCTGCAGATGGTATCTTTTCATATGTTCTCATATTTGCCCTAACTTATTACTCTTTCTTATGCACATGTTTGGAATGCCATAATTATATTCCCGATTAAATAAATTATCGGATAATATCTCGGTAATATTGCTTTTTTTTTTATTTTCTTCAAGAATTAATCTGACATTGTAGCACTTTCGCCAAGGTTTATCGATCATTCCCTACTTCTTATCTAATCGATCTCACTGAAAATTCTTCGTAGAATACTAGTCTCTCGATTCCGGAGATTAATTGGACCGCGATTATTCTCTTTTCATTTTTATTCATTATTACTTCATGTTTTCTTTTTTTTTTATTTCTCTTTAAAAATATCTTCTCCCGACGCAAAAGAGGGGAAAAAAATAACACGCGATTTATTTTCGTGATCTACATACACAGCGGCTTTGGGACGATCCTCAAAAGACGTGTAGAGTCCAAGATCGTGATCACCAATCGCGATTGGCCATTCGCAAAACCTGCTAAGTGGAACGCGTTACAACGGAATGCACAAGGCCCCCTCTCTGTCATTATTTTATCTGACATTTTTAACCTTTTTTTTTTGTTTTTTTAAGGTCATCGAGGACAAAGCAAGATCAGTTATTAGGGTCCTGGAACAATCTCGTTACAAGTGACATTGTCATTTCGTGGAAAAGCATCTGAAGAAATTTGGACGAAAGAGATTTAAGAAACAAGGTTCGCACTAATAACTGACAATTATGTCACTGGCATTTCGGAAGTTCATTTTCTTGCAAAAAATTATTAGAAGGTGTAAAAAAATAAAATACATTTGGCCTCTTTCTTCTGTGGTACAAAAAATTGAGTTCCTACCACTAGAGCTAATTTGTTACGAGAATCGAGTAAGTATCATTTTGACACAAAACTTACCATGAAGATTGTTGTATTGTGCAAACATAGGTAAATGTTATTTTATACAATTGCTAAGATTAAAATATTTTTAGGTTCTAATGAAGAAGTATCATTTTGATATAAAACTTATCATAAAGATTGTTATATTGTACAAACATTGGTAAATGTTATTTTGTACAACAGCTAACATTAAAGGTCAATTGAATTATTAAGTCAAACACTGTAAAAACAGGTGTCTTACAAGTGTCTAATTTTAAGACATAAGACGTTTAGAAAGCGTCTTATAGACATTTTTAAGACACTATCTCAATGGTTTAAAATTAAGACACCCCAAAATGTCTTAAAAGTGAGGACAGAATAAGACACTTGTTTTTAGAGTGAATAAATAATAAATTCAATCAGTTTATAAAAAACAAATATTTAATAATTGGGACCTAAAAATCTTTTAATCTCAGCAGTTGTACAAAATAACATTTACCTATGTTTGTACAATATAACAACCTCTATGATAAGTTTTGTGTCAAAATGATACTCATTCAACACTTGAACTATTTCATAAAAATCAAATAATTAACAATTAGAACCTAAAAACTTTTAATTTTTGTACAAAATAAAATTCACCTATGTGATATAACAATCTTTATGATAAGATTTGTGTCAAAATGATACTTTCTCGATTAATGTTAGAACCTTGAATTTTAGTTGTACAAAATAACATTTACCAGTTTTTGTACAATATAACAATCTTCAAGGTGAGTTTTGTGTCAAAATGATACTTAATCCAAAATTCGTGCCTGAAATAACAAGAGTAAAATAGACAAGATTTATAAATTTATAAATCTTAAAAGAAAAAAGAAAACTAGAAAATGTTGAAAGAAAATGAAATTAGAAGAGGAAAGACAGTGTAAAACTTTCATGGTGTCAAAAAAGGAAAGGAACATCCTCTAAAGACGAAATGTTATTCTTCAAGATTTGGCTGTTTCTTGTTTTTATTGTCTGATGAGATGTGAATTAAGTGAAAGAATTGGCACAAATCGTGCGTGGATATCGATTTCCTCTGTTTGGTGACCCACCGTGAAAGGAAGAAGAATCGAACAATTAAACAATTGTCAAGTGACCCACTTGTTTCTTCGAGATGTCTTGGATGTAAATCGCACTGTGCGAGCCATTCTGTGAAATCAATTTCTAACGGTACGATTTTGCAACTTTGCATCATTTCTCAATGACTGGAAAGAATTATCAGAGCGTTGGAATTTTTATCATCGCACAATACAGAATTCGCAAAAACTTGACAGGGTACGATAATTAAATTTGGCTACTTATTTCTCGTTAATAAATTCAATTATTTCTTTACAGGAGGCGGCGCACGCCTAAAAGGGGCGTGTCTCAAATTTGTGACAGTCTTGAAAAATTGTTGTTCGTGTTCTTTTACAATTTACTTGTGATAAAAATATCGGTTGTCGCCTCAATCAAACAAAAGTCGCTTCTTGACATATTGCATAAGATGTCAAGATGGTACATACATAACGCATTCTTTCACATTATGTTTAATTTTAAAAATGATTTTATTAAAACAAATGAACAATAGAAAAATAATTACCTGGCGCAAGTTATTTAATGAGAAATAACTAAACAACAAAATAACAAAACAATCAACTAATGGGCCTCGTCTGCCCATCCCTGTATCTCAGTCGTCTGCTACTTTGTTTTGAAAGGTGATAAACAACCACGGTCAACATAATTGAATGTTGAATAAATGAGTAAATGAAACAATATTAAAATATAAACAAAACTAAGGAACTACTTAAACCATTAAATTTTCAGAATGCAAGCTAAAATTAATAAGACCCAAGTCGTCAAGCTTACAGTACAACAGTCGAAACAAATTGATTCCAGACTGGTGTTTATTAATGTTTTTAGATAAATCTGGAAACATTGTGTGAGAAAAAATTGTACCTGGTCGCAATACATAACATTTGAAATTGTCTTGCAAGTGACAAAAAAAGCAATCTATTGATAGAGTAAAAAATTAGAGAGCTTGAAGTAAAGAGAGCAATAGTCAAGTTTCTGTTGTGTTCCAGTTCCGAGACACGATTTCCTAAGAAAGTTTCAATAACCTGAGTGCGGGAATAGCAGTCAGTGAAGTTATATACTCAAGACTGAAGATGTAGGATCCGCACAAGTCTTCAGCTGTAGCAGACGTATAGACGCGTGCGTGCGTGCGTAAGTTGTGGAACTAATTACCAAGGAATGCTTTGTGCGTGAAGGATGCCGCTTGCTTGCCCATTCAGAACTTAACGACTTGACGCAAGAAAGGAGCCAAGTGCCATGCTCGGAATTGAGCTATACTACAACTTTTCACGGACACAAAATAATCAGACTGAACTTCATCTACGCTGGGAAATTGAAAAGACATTTCCGATTAGTAACGGGATTCACTTTTTGTTCTAATCCCCTGACATGTGATTGCAATTTATTGCTTCCTATCAATTTTGTGCTTAGGCCAGTTTCAAATTCACCGGATGCTCAAGTATAAAATCAAGAGAAATCTCGCTCTCGCAAAACACACTTTTAAAAAATTGATTGCTTCTCTCTATTTGGCTGATTTATAACACATTTGTTTCTACTTTTTCACTTTAGAGGCGATAATAATTTATGGTCGATTCAACAATTTTCACGACTGGATTAATCATTTGTTCGGATTTTTGTTTATTGTTTTTAAATTTCAAGTGCTCACCAAAATTTTATTTATGTTTATTACTTTTTTAAAGAATGATATCTTGGAATCAATTCTGGTTTTTTTAAAAATAGTTTCAGATTCTTTATGACTTAACCCTTTGCGTGGTGACATTCCTGACAAATCGTTTGCTTTGTACTTTTTTGCATTTTTCAAACACTATTTTATTTCTTTTAATATGACGAAAGTACATGAAATGGATTATAAAAAATTCTTTACTAGAACAAAGTAATTGCATAATGTTTACATAATGAACATAACATACATAATGAATGTTAAACTCAAAGAAACAATTTTTGTTACAATAAATGTGATGGTCACATAGCAAGAATATAAAATAAGTTTATAGGACAACTAAGAGGTTTTTGGGTTTTGATTACAAACTCGCTCTCTAATATGAATTAGTTAAAAATATCTAATTTCAAAGCAAAAAGTCAGCCACTAATTTAAATAATATATCTTAACGAATCATTTCGTTAAAAACAACTAATTATTAGTCAAATTCATTTTAGGTAATGTCAAAATAACTAATATTTTAGTAAAATTCTGTTTACTGATTCAATTGGGCAAATTTTAACTATTTTTCAGATTTTTTTTGTTTAATAATTATTTTAATAGTTATTTTTAATAAATTCATATATAGAGAGCAAAGTACCTATAAGTTTTCAATAATTCAAAATGGTAAATCGAAATTTAAATCTAAAAATTTTTAATTTTTTGAACTTACATTATACATAGTATTTAGAGGTTTTTAGAGCCGCTGATTACAAATTTAAAAACCCCAAGTTCACATCAAAGAAAATGTATTTCTTAATGTATCACATTTCAATTTTAAATGTATAATTTATTCAGTTGAATATTATATACTTTGTAAAATATACAATTGAATATAATTCAGATAATTGAATGTATCAGAGAATTAGTGACTTCTATCTAATTTTTCTCACTTAATAATAGAAAGCAAAAAGTTAGTCATTAGGTATAACTAAAGTTTTAATTAATTCAGATCTAAAGTGTTCAGTTATGTTAAATTTAATAAATGCAGTTCAAATGGAACCTAAAAAGTCCCAATAACAGTATTTTAATTTGATATCTATAAAAATTTTCCGAAATATGGATTACAGTTTTGTTAATTTTCTTTTTGAAACTTTTTTTCTGTCGGATTTTGAATAACTACAGTTTTATAGGGTCATGTAATTTTGTGCCCGAAATGATAGGGTTAAAATTTTTTGTACGTCTACAACACGTAAAACAAGAATTGGTTCATAAAATGAGTCTATCTGAGAGTTAATGATACAAAAAACCTAAAGGTATCAAATTGAGATCAAAGGTATTAAATTGAGACCATAAATCGCATTAAATATAGTCGTCTTGATACTACTAATGGCCTCAATTTGATGTAAAGGCATCAAATTGATACCTTTCAGTTTTGCGTAGAGTACATTGAATTTTCGTTGAACTAACAGTGTATTATAATAAATAAATAAATAAACGTATACATTGGGCATTTTTTCAAATTTTTAATCCCTCCCGTTCCATTTTCTATTTTAGTAAAAAAATGTATCTACAGGATTAAATTGTAGAAAATTCTATTTATTTTTTCATCCCGTGTGGTAAAATTTAAAAATCCAACACGGACGATCAAAAATGTCTGTTTAGTATTAAGTATAATTTCAACAACAAAAATGTAATATTTTTCTCAAATTGTGCCATTGAAATAAGCGGATTTGCATGAAAATTTGTACATCTAAAAATATGAATCTTAAGGAAGTTTATCCCCATGACATAACCTCAAACTAAAAAGTGATTCTCAACAGCAAATAAAAATACAATAAACATTGAGTTTACACAATTTTGGAAGATGCAGTTGTACAATTTATAAAAAAAATTATTTTAAGCTAAAATTTGTTGTAAAATAATCATTATTTAACATTTTGTGGTTTTTTATTATATTTCAATGATCAGTTATGATTTTTATCTAATTAATAGAAACAATGAATCACTTTGTTCCTTGTAACATTTTTTACAATTCTGTTTGTAAGATATCGTTAAATAAGATTTTTCTGATTATCATTACATTTTGTTGAATATCATTAAATAAAATTTTATTCTATACATCAAGTTTATTTGTTTAATAATTTTCTAACAACATATAATTACCAAAACTAACCTAACAGAATAGTGAAAAATGTTAAAAAAAAACAAATTGACTATAAAAATTAGATGAAAATAAATTACAATTTGTTATTAAATTACAAGAAAAAGCACAAAATGTTTAATAATTATTATTTTACAACAAATTTTAGCTTAAAATAATTGTTTTTGTAAATTGTACAACTGGATATTTCAAAATCAATTTTAATTATATTTTTATTTAGTGTTAAAAATTACATTTTAGTTTGAGATTATAGTAATCTGTCAAACACCCTTAAATCAATTTTAAAAAATTTTTAATCACGAATTCTTTATAAAAGTCAAAATACAATCGGGCATGTTGAATCTTTAAATTTTGCCATAAAAATCGGAAAAATAGATAACATTTTCTGTAATTTACTTTATATTAAGATGCATTTTAGTTCGTTCAAGTTCCATACCACATCTAGTTTTAATGTTTCTTGCTCTGCAATTCTTAATGGAAGGTAATTTGATTTGTTTATTAAGAATTTATAAAAGGGAAAACGCGGTTTACCAGGCCACAAGAAAAAACAACAGGAACCATTACTCAAAAGAAACGTTTAGAGAAGCTTTTAAAGAGATTAAAGTAGGACATACACATCCTTACATAGCTAGCAAAAATACAGTATACCATAAATCACAATAATGAATCATTTAAATATAATATGTGAGACAAAATAAAAAATCATTGCTATTCCATTCTAAAATAAAAATGGCTTGCTATGGGCTCCTTGAATAGTACAAGTTATAACTAAATTAAACTATTAAATTTGTTATAATTGTGTTGCAATTGAATTATTATAATTATATTATTACAATTATTCATGAATTAAGAAATATTATGAAATTTTTAAGTTTTCTTAATTAATGTAGGGGAATGTCTTAATGAGCGGGCCATCTTAATGAATGGGCCACCTCCTGTATTTCTATAATATTAAAATCGAAATGGTAAAATGTTGCTCTTGAGAGTTTGATATTATCACGAAACAGTTTTTAGTAACATTCTTGAGAAAAAACTTGCTTTTATATTGTCAGGTGGGCGAATAGAAAAATAAAGGACTTGTAAACAATCGAAAAAGTTTTTTTTTGGAATTTTCAAAAATTAAAAAAGGATGGTTAACAGTCGACTTTTTAAGTGGTTTTTATTGTACCATTAATTTCAGACATTAATATTTATCATACAAAAGGGACAGACAAGTATTTCGATGTTAAGTAAAAATTTGTGTAATAATGAAAAAACACTTTATTTTCAATGAGTGGACCACTATTTTTATCAATGAGTGGACCTCCGTGCTTATAATTTTTTTATTTGTCTATAGCATTTGCTTATAGCCAATGAAGTTGCTTCTTTTTGCTTTTCATCTACTATTTTGACTTTTTTTTTGTTACAATTTTGTTTTGTTTACAAATGTCGTAACCCCAAAATGAGTGATATTCATAAAGATAAAGTTTTTGAAGCTGTAAAAGAAATTCAATTAGAAGGAAAAGGAATTAGAGCTACTGCAAAGAATTATGGAATTCCGAGAACAAGTTTATCAAGATTAATTGAGAAATTGATAACACAATGCCGAATATTTCGAATGTAACCGATAATGTGTTAACAAACCATTCTGCATCAATTTACTTCGCATGTTTTACCGCTAATGGTAAGCGAAAACATTTAATTTGTTTTGCAACCGGATTAAAAAACTGTGCTTACATTTCTTTCTACGTTTTATAGATTTTTTTCAAGTGGTCCACGCATTGATACAAAATTTTTTGGGGTTAAAAAAAATGTTTTCGAAAGTCGACCATAAGTTTTTCCAGTGAAGTTATAAAAAGATCTAACCCCGTATAGTAGTTAGCAAACATACCTTCAGTTAAATAACATAGTATATAGATTCTTTAAACTCTTTTTTAAACAAATTTTATGTATTTCTATCAAAAGGTGTCCCACTCATTAAGACATTCCCCTACTCAAGAATTAGTGAAATGAAATTTACTAAACATTTCATTTTTTAAAATATTTTAATAGATAATTAAGTTATTTAAATTAAATTATTTAAAATATAGGTACAAAATTTTACTATATAAGGACCAAATGTTTTAAAACTAAATTTGGAAAAATTAATTGTCAGTATGGAACAATTTTTTTAAACAAAAAATTACCTAAAATTTTTTGTGTAGGTAATATTATTTAAAAAATATAATTTATAAATAAATTAGATTAGTTTTAATTAGCTTCTATGCAGCCGTGATACACTTTGTGTTAAATTTATTTTTGACATCATTCATATAATCAACTATAATTACGTTAATTAAAGTTTAATTGAAATTAAATTATTAAAAGTTAAATTAATAAAAATTTCCACGTCTGATTTATTTAATCTTCAATTAATATTTACACATTAATTAATTTTTAAACAAAAACATTAACATTAGTTTTATCAAAATTGTTTACCAAAAAAAAAAATGCAAAAATATAAAAAATTTAATTAAATCAGGGTCAAACCATTGACTTTCGTCTGAGGGCTGCCGCGGACATTTTTTGCTTTTAAATTAGGTTTAGAATTTACGAAACTTGAATTTTTTCTGAATTCAGTAACCATAATATTATGGTGTAAATTTGATTTCTTTTCGCGTTATTATCAATTGAAAATATAAGTTTCGCGGTGTTTTTTTGTAACCTCAAATCTGACACTTTGCTTAAAAACATTATAATTAAAAAATTAGTTTAAATTATAAATCAAAACTTACGCGAATTAGTAATTTTATTTATGTAAACTCTAGAAATGTTGTACATTTTATTAAAATACATGATTCAAATGATACATCATTCAAATTACATTTTAACCTTTTTCAATACAGAATTTAAAAATAAAATATTTTCTAAATGAAGCAAAACGCCTTCGCCAAATTTTAATAGCAAGTAAGTTCTATTATTATTAAAAGATATTCAAAATACCAAAATTGTAAGAGCTCCCAAAAAAAAGTTGTAAGCTTAAAAAAATTACGAAAATTTTCACAAGTAGAAATTTTTCAAATTATATTATTATATTAAAATCATGTATTTTAATAAAATGTACAACATTTCTAGAGTTTACATAAATAAAATTACTAATTCGCGTAAATTTTGATTTATAATTTAAACCAATTTTTTAATTATAATGTTTTTAAGCAAAGTGTCAGATTTGAGGTTACAAAAAAACACCGCGAAACTTATATTTTCAATTGATAATAACGCGAAAAGAAATCAAATTTACACCATAATATTATGGTTACTGAATTCAGAAAAAATTCAAGTTTCGTAAATTCTAAACCTAATTTAAAAGCAAAAAATGTCCGCGGCAGCCCTCAGACGAAAGTCAATGGTTTGACCCATCAACTTTTTTCAAATGTCAATTTATTTAACAAAATATAATTTATCGCTTATTTTAAAATAAAATGAATGAAAAAGAAAATAATAATAGCAATAATAAAACAAATGAAGTTTCAAATTTAGCGCTCTTTCGACAGCGGCGCCGATAGTTTCCGCATTATGAGATTGGCGGCCTTGTTTCATGTTTATAACCTAAAAATAAGTGACACAATGCGCGACGACGAGCAATTATCTTTAAAATTAAACAAACTATCCAATCTAATATGTTACCTACATTAGATAATTATATATCTTACATTTTTATATAACTATTTCTTATTTAACAATATTTTCCATTTTTGGTTTTACTCCACTCGAACTTGGGTTGTTCATTTTGATACATTTTAGCTGTTACTCAATTTGTGTCCAGTTTTTTTCTGTCTAATTATGAAAATTACTATCTGACTGTTATTAATTATAAAAAATAAATAGAAATCATGGAATAATTTCTACTTGGAGATAAAAAAGGTAAGAGGACAGAGATTGTATTTAGTATAAATGTGTGGT
Organism: Ganaspis brasiliensis; assembly: GCA_037103525.1. Lineage (NCBI taxonomy): Eukaryota > Metazoa > Arthropoda > Insecta > Hymenoptera > Figitidae > Ganaspis > Ganaspis brasiliensis. The sequence goes on along the minus strand of JAZKLR010000001.1, from coordinate 2,344,983 downwards.
ATCCGTTCTCACGTGTTTCTCGCGTTCCCGCATATTTGTTTATATTTATTATTTGCCAGTGCTATGCACGTGCAGGTGACACGTACGGAGCATCTGTGATTAATTGATCCTAGATAACGAACTTGGTAAACACTACTAACTTCGGTCGGCTACTATTTTCAATTAGAGTTAAAAAGCGGTTAAAAGCAAACGAAAAACGATCAATCCTTTGAATAACCAATCGACAAATGTTCTAAGTTCATTTACTTAATACGCGGAGACAATTATTTGCTAGGATAATTTCGAATAATTATTACACGTGAAACGGATCTTTTTTTCAAAAAGTAATTTTGTATTTTATGTACTTTTATTTAGATATTTTAAAAAATGTATTTTGTAAAAAAAAACTATAGCGCTCGGTGAGGTTAAGCAAACTGGAGTGTGATTAGTACTTGAATGGTGGAACCCTTTTTGTTAATTCCGGTTGAAATATAGCATGCGGGAGATTTAACTTCGAGGAGTATAATTTTTAGAATATAAGAATAATTTTTTCAAAAATCTGACTGTTTCTCGGAATTAAACAAATTTTTAAAGAAACCAAATAAATAGCTTTAGAGAATACAAGTTCTTTAAAAAAAAAACAATTCTAAATAAATGAAAACAGAAAACTTTTTATTTTAAAATTGGTTCACAACTGTTAAATTTATTTTAATCAGAACAGGAAATACACAGCTATTGACTAGATGTAATTTTATCAAATGTATATCATAATACTGTACAAGAAAAAATACTACATTGTCAAACGTTATTTTACAAAACACCTTCTAAAGATAAAGATCTGTAAACACAACATTCTTATAAACGTAAAAAAATCGTTCTCTGACATAGTTTCTTCAACGTGCGTTTCAGTGCCATTGAGAAACTAAGCAAGAAAGCGGGCCATTACTATCATCAAAATCCCATAAAAATTACACCTCTCTTAAAAACTAAAAAAGGATAATAAAAATCAAAATAACTGTTTTTAAATAGACACTAGTCTTCATTATCTTCTCCAAACAAGTTTATTTTGTATACCAACATCTTCCTCTATTCGTTAATTTTCATTCGTGTTTTCTAAACTACCTTTCTATATTTAAATTAGTGAAAAATTATTAATTTAATAAGTAAAATATGAACGAATTGTCTTTATTGCAATTAGTAAAAAATAACTAATAAATAATAGAAAAACTGCTAATTTAGTAGTCGAATTTAATTAATTAATAGAATTTGAAAAGGACCAATTTATTTGGTAATTTAACATAACCCCAAAATCACTTTAAATAATAATTGAATTACTAATGTTTTACCTTAACTAATAAAATCCTAGTAAATGTTTTTATGCTGTCACTTGCGTAAAAAAAATAATAGTAATTTACATAAAAATCTAATCTTGTTGTTCAATTTGCATATCAAGTTAAAGTGTATAGAGAATATTATTATTTTAAGGTAAGCGCCAGCATAAAAACATTTATTAAGATTTTATAAGCTAATCCTCAAAGCGGTTTCTATATCTTTTTGTACTTTTCAATATAAATTTTGCATTTAAGACAAATGCTAGCAAACGTAGACAAACGCGGTCAACTTTGTCCGATTTTTTTTTCTTATCCGACAGGGTAAAAAAGTGCAATCCGTTTGACTAAAAATAGTGTTTTAATGAAAAACTCATGCTTTAACAGAAATTAAAAGAATTGTATATTAATAAGAGTGCGTAAAAAAATGGTAAAAAATCAAAAATTGCGAAAAAAGATACTTTTTACGATTTACATTTTTGGGTTATGCAGTTAATAATTTATAAAGTGTGTCGGTTAAATATAAACTTTTGCAATTTTATTCCTGTTCAAGTTTTATTTTTTCATTAAAAAAATATTTTTAATTCAACAGATTACAGTTTTTTGTCCTGGCAGATTAGAAAAAAAACAAATTAGGACAAAGTCGACCGCGTTTGTCTGCGTTTGTCTCAAATGTCAAATATCTAGTGGAAAAAAATAAAAAATGTGGAAATCGATCTGAGGATCAACCAATTGAGTTCTGATAAATGTTTTTATGTTGTTACTTTATTTAAAAAATAATAATAATCAGGCTTCACAGTGACAATTAAGAATATATAGGGGAAGATAGTGTACTAAATACATAAAAATAGAGGACTTTTAGGGTACTTTAAAAAGTTTATACATAAAGATAAATAAATTATATATCATAATTGGTTTATAGGACAAAACATTTTGTAGTTCAAATTTTAAAAGAGTTACAGTATTTCTTCTCATATTACTCTCTAAAATTGAATAAGTGAAAATTCACTTATTAGATGTCAAAAGTCTTCCACTCTTTCAAAAAGTGCATATGCACTTACAATAAGTGTATATGCACTTATGATAAGTGAAATTTTCACTTATTATAAGTGCATATACACTTTTTGAAAGAGTGGAAGACTTTTGACATCTAATAAGTGAATTTTCAATTATTTAAATTTAGAGAGTATTAAATTATTAATTTTTACGATAAAAATTTTTTATTTATAAATGCTTACATGTGACAATACTACATACCCAGAATTGTGGAACTACTTATTTTAAAACAAATAAAAAAACATCTTTAAATGTAATAAGTATAAAAACTTTTTATTTCTTAATTCATAAAAGCTAAAAATAAATTGCAAATTTGATAAATTAAAGTTCGGATTATAAGTAAATTAGCACCAACTAATATTTAAAGAGTTAAAATGAAATGAAAATAAAAAAATACATTGGAAAATGATGAAAATTTGAAAAAAGAAGTTTCACAAACAATGAAAATATTATAAAAAGTATAAAAAACTATAAAATCAGTGAAAAATGAATTGCAAAATAAAAAAACAATGAGAATAAAATAAGAAAATGTAAAAAGGCAAATAAAAATTATATAAGATAAATGACAAATTCCTTAAAAAATAAAAAAGTTTAGGAAATTATTCACAAAATTAAGAAAATTTAAGAAGAATGTGTAAAAAACTTAACAACATAAAAGAAAAAAAATTGTCAAACATTAGATTAATTTTTATTCCAATTTTAAAAACAAATATTGTTAAAAAGTCATAGAATCTAGAAATTATATCAAAGAGTGAATAAATTTGCGAAAATATAGACAAAATGGAAAAAAATTAAACAAATTTATAAAATAAAAACGAGCTAATGCAAAAAGAATCAGATAAATAAAGAAGAAATTGTATTCCTTCGGCCCATTAAGTTATCAAAATGGATAAGAAAATCAATGAGAAAATAAATAAATTTTTCGGAAAGTTATAAAAACAAAATTATATAAAATAAATTGAAATAATTTGCGTAAAAAGAAGAAAATCTATAACACGAAAAAATTAGAAGCAAAAGAAATAAAAATCATAAATAGGTGATAAGAATTAAAAAATTGTGCAAAATTCTGAGAAAATAAAAACGAAATACTGAAAAACTTTTTTAAACATTTATTAAAAATTAATTACTAAATTATCCAAAATGTTGCAAAAAACAAATTTAGCACCTCTAAACAACGCGATTTATGAAATTTTACCGGTGCCTCCTCTTAACATTTTTTAAATTATTGAAGAATACAAGATTGAAATTAAATTTTTCTGCATTATTCTACGAATTTGTGGAATTTTTTTAAAAAATTTCGCATTACTTAAAAAATTTTTTAATTTTTTTATAAAACCCCAGTTTTTATCTTGATGTACTAAATTGCCAGCAATTTCTTGAATCACTAAATACTCTTTTAAATAAATAAATAGCGGATATTTATTAGGGGAAAATTTTCCAAATAGGGGACTTTTAAGGATCAATTTCATAATAGGGGATATTTCCCCTAAATATTTCCTCCTTCTGAAATTGATCCTTAAAAGTCCTCTATTTGGAAAATTTTAGTGGAAATATCCCTTATTCTGGAATTGGTCCTTAAAAGTTCTCTATTTGGAAAATTTTCCCCTAATAAATATCCGCTATTTTTTACAAATATCTATTTAAAAGAGTATTTAGTGATTCGAGAAATTGCTAGCAATTTAGTACATCAAGATAAAAAACTGAAAATTTGTAAAAAAATTAGAAAATTCACAGGGAACACCTGTGAAACCTGAATAATAGTATAAGAAAAACTAAACTCATTGTCGTTAGCATGTCAGTTAAAGTATTTGTGAAAATTATTATTATTACTAGCAAAATATAACGCGCGCAAGAGCGCGATTAGTTTTCCATACGTTTTAGAAATTAAACTATAATAATAAATTAAAAAATCGATGGATTTATCCAATAAGGAGGGCTGCCAGTGGACTTGCAGATTGAATATAGTGAAAAAAATATTTTTTAATTTAAAAAAGTGATTGAGTAGTAAGTTTTTAAATAAAAAAAAGAGAATAAGCATTAAGCAATATAGAGTTTGATATTACTGATAATAAATTGAGGGGCGCCATATCAGGAAAAGCCATTCAAATTAAAAAAAAAAAAACAATTCGAAAATTGCAAAAATAATTTAAATATGTAGAAAATAATTAAATAATGACAAAAAAAACTTCAATTTGAAAAAAAAGTTGTAAATGACAAAACTAATTGAAAAATTGATGAAAAATCAAACAATGATGACAAAAATTCAAACGAAATAATTGGAATTTGAAGTAAATAATTGAAAAGTTTCAAAAATAATTCAAGTTACAAAAAAAGAATTAAAGAATGACGAAAATAATTAAAATTTGAAACAAAAGTTTCATATTCTTATTCATATCTTATGTATATTTATCATATCTACTAAGCTAGTCGTTGTTAACTATTATATTTTATTGTTTAGTTAAAAAAAAAACATTTGTAAAGGGTATATCCCGTTTATATTTCTTAAATAAATAAATAAATAAAAGACGGGTGTATAAAATTTTAATTTTCGCACAATAATTGAGATATTGAAAAAATAAGTAAAATGTAAAGAAACTAATTGAATAATGACATAAATAATTGGAAACTGATCTTCAAAAGTTAACAAATTCATGAAAATAATAAAAAGATTGAAGAAAATGACATTTAAAGAAAATAATTCAAAAATATTTGAATATTGACAAAAAAAGGTAGTTGTAATTTGAAAAAATAATTGAGAAATGACAAAAATAATTGATAACTTTAAAAAAATTAAAAATTTGAAGAATATGCGTAAAAACTTGACGAAACAATTGAAATATTAAAATAAATAATTCAAAACTGGTGTAAAAATTAAAAAATTATAGACAATAATTGTAAAGTTAAAAAAAATTTATAAGTTTGAGGAAAATAATTGAAATTGAACCAGAAATTATATATGATCCAGGAAGGTATAGAAATAACACAATTTTATATCATTATCAAAATAATTGAAATTTGAAGAAATTAATTGAAGTTTGAAGACAATAATTGAAATTTGAAGAGAATAATTAAAAAATGGCAAAAAATTCTAATAAGAAAAAAATAATTGAAAAAGGTACACAAAAATTAATAAATTCGTGACAATAATAAAAATTATGATGAAAATAATTGAAAACAGGTGTAAGAAATTTGAAAGTTCATGACAATAAAAAAAATTGAATAAAATAATTGCAATTTGTAAAAAATAATTCTAAAATGGCAAAAATAACAAAAATATGAAAAAAATAGTTGGAAAATGACAAAAGTAATTGTTTAATGACAAAAGTAATTAAGATTTGAAGAAAACAATTGAAAAATAATGAAAGTGAATTGAAGTTGTGTATAGAAAATTTGCATATTCCTGACAATAATTTGAAGATTAAGGAACACAATTGAAATTTAAAAAAAAATAATTGAAAAGTTTCAAAAATAATTGAAATTTAAAGAAGATAATTGAACAATAATAAAAATAATTAAAATGTTGAGAAAATAATTAAAAAATGACAGAAGTATAATAATGAATAGACATTTTATTAAAAAAAGGAGAAAAGTAAGTTTTTTTTAAAAAAAGTGAGTAATAGTGAGCAATTTTAAAAAAAATTAATAAAAGTAAAAAAATGTATCACTGGCAGCCCTGCAATAAGAAGAAATAAATAAGTTGAAACTTTGCCGATTTTCAATGAACTTTTTTTCATTGAAACTTTGCCGCGACCTTTCCGGAACTTTCCAAACTTGCAGCAATCTTGATGAAAAAAATGGTTTCAAAAAATGGTTTTAAGAGTTATAGAATAATTTAAACTGTATTTAATTTTTTAAATAAAGTCAAATAACGTCAATTGAATTATTAATAAATTCGACTATTCGACACTTTAAATTAATATAAATTATTATTAAAATTCATATAAGTGTGTAATATATAAATTATTGTTAGTGAGTCATAATCAATATGTCATCATTAAGGCTACCTCATCTGCATATTTTGTCTGTAAACTAAAACAATTTTAAAATTTCCTGATAAAGAGAATTAAAGTTAATGAAAAAAAGACAGGGTCTAACTTCACTTTGGATTTTAAAACGTGGACAGGAAAAGATGAATAAATATAAATAGTAACTAACTTCAGGAGTTTACGGATATTATTATTATTTAATAATTGTTAAAAGATAAGCGACAATACAAAAAAATTGATTAGTTCTTTATAAGCAAATCCTTGAATAAATTTCTAAACTTTTATATTTTCCCATATTTTGGTATTTTAGGCAAACGCAGTCAACTGATCTATACTTTTGGTTGTCTGGGTTGATGCTATCGGAATTTTGTAACAGAAAGAATTGCTATCTGATATGGTAAATGATGTTGATAATATGATACTTAATTTTATTGTGAAATTAGTAGTTTTTTTTGACTGAAATTAAGATTTAGAGAGAAGTTTGAAAAATACGGACAATTGAGAAGACGACTGTCATGTCGGTCATGGGAAATTGAATCGATGATGAGTGAGAGGCGTGGATATCATCTGAACAAAGTAGCATCTCAAAGATCTCGAAGGTTTAGGTCAATGACGTGGTTCGATATAAAGGAGGTCGACATCACGAAAGGTCGCTTAAGGCGAGGGGCAGAACGAGGTTATATGGGTCTTTCTTGAGTTACGTCGCGGAAAAGCATGGGATCCGGACTGACGCAGGGCGGAGACTCAAATCAGCGTGTTTCTGGCTAAGACCTAAGACGTCGACGCAACCACAAGATTGATGCGAGACTGGGATTATGACGCTGACAACGAGAAAATTCAGTCAAACTCTAGACTAACAATAAGTATAGGAGTGCATCGGGATGAAGGCAGTTTGAAAACCTCGAGCAAACAACTTGTCCTCAGTGTCATTTAGTGATAGTTTAACGGTAAGTTAAGCAAGGGATCACCAATGGGCCAACCAAGAAATCCCGTTGTTATGTACAAGTCCGATGGAAAGTCTATCATAACGACCTCTGATCATAAGGCGGTTACCGATGACTTATGATTAAAATATTACACTTTAGAGCGGAAAAAACACACTTGACATTTATAGTGCTTCGAGAAATTGCTCATATAATAAGTTATTAATCGAGACATTAATGGTGAGAAATTTTAAGGTTCGGTGTTTTGGCATTTTTTATGGGATAAAATATCGTCTCGTCATCATCATCAGATACTGTTAGGCTTGTTGTTATAATCAAACTGAATTATATTTGTCCGATGATTTATTTTATTCTTATACTGTATACTATATATATAAGTTTTGTTTCAAAGAGTTACTTTAATTCGATGAAGAATGTTTTTATAGATTCACTGAACAATTTTAGAATGTTATCATTATACAATAGTTTTGTTGGGAAAGTAATATAAATTTTTTAGAGAAATTGTAAATCGCTTCCTTGTTAATTTGTAAAAAACCATTAAATTCGATTTTTGGAAGGAATGTATACTCATATGTATACATATGAGTTTAGTGTTTTTATTATTGGCCTTCCAAAAATCGAATTAAATGTGTAACGACGTTTCGATGGCTTCATTTGACATCCTCTTCAGGATACATTTATTAAAACAAAAAGTTTTTTGAATTATAAATTATTTCATACAATATTAATAAATAATTGGAGGATATGATATTGAAAAATGATATAGAAAATTAATATTAGCAAAGAATTTTCAAATTAAAAATATCTGGACTTTACCAAGACGATTTAGAAATTTAATTCTGATTATAATAGAAAAAATTACCAGAATCTTAAAATCCTTTAATTATGATAGACTTTAATTAAAAACAAAACTTCTTAAATCAAAAAAATATTCTTTTATAAATAACTTATTAATAACAGTATTTATCAATAAAATTAGTATTGATTGATATTTGGATTAATTGAAATTTGAATTAGCTAAAATCGGAATTAGTTAGAATTTGAATTAATTAAAGTTATAACTGATGACTATTTTATTTATAAATGAATGAATTTGATTATGAAAAATTAGAATTTAATGCCTTAAAATTTGGAAAAAATGAATTTAGAACCCATAAAAATGTTAGTGAAGTCATTTTCTGTCCAAAAAATTAGGATTAATTGAGTTCTAGAATTAATTAAAATTTGATTTCATTAATTTTGAAGTTATTAAAATTAAAAGAAATTGGAATTTAGGTGGTTTAAAATTTTTGATAAATTTATGAAATATCAATTCGTGCAAATGACAAGTGAAGATTCGGCCAAAAAGTTCAATTTAAAAAAATTTAAAAAATTTTAAAAAATCAATTGACTAAAAACTCTATTGAATGAGAATACTGTTAAATGAAAATTCGGTTAAATTCGAATTCGTTTAAATAAAAAAGTCAATTAAAAAAAAATTTTGTAAAACGGAAATCCTGTTAAAATTTAAATATGAATTCGGCAAACTAAAAATTTTGTTAAGTAAAAATTCTGATTTATGTAAATCCGATTAAAAATAAATTTGAAAAATGAAAATTCGGTTTAAAAAAATTCTAACTAATAAATTGTATAGCTTTTTCTTGTGCCCTTAAAAATGTTTGGTTCAATAAAAATTTGGAATTAAAATTTTTTAAACAATCAAGGCAAATTGAAATTCAGAATCATTAAATTTGTAATTTGTAATTAAAATTAGAATAAATATAAATTAAATTTTTTTTATTTTTAATCATTGGTACCGATTTAAATTTCATTAAAAACATTTTTGGTAAAAAAAACATTCTAATTTATTGAAATCTTTATTAATTAAAAGCAGAATAAACGGAAATTTAAAACAATGAAATTTCAAGCTGATTAAATATTAAAATTAAATTAAATTTAAGCCGTTTACGATTAGGATAACATTATTTTTTCATATAATTAATAAGTAAATAAATAAATTGAAATTTTATTCAATCGAGTGAACATTTGTTGTTGAATACAAAATTAGGATTATTTTGAAAATCTAGTTAATTAAAGTCGGGATAAATTAAAATTTGGATCAATTAAGTTTGAAGTTGATTAAAATTAAAATTAATTAAAATTAAAGTTGTTTTAAATTAGGGTACATTTATTTTAGAATCAATTAAAGTCTTCGTAACAACATATTTTATCCAATAAAAATTCAGATTGACTGAAATTTAAATTAATTTTTGAAATTAGGGTAAATTGAAGTTAAATAAAATTTTGAAGAAATGTTTCATAATTTTGTTGAATTAAATTTAGAATCGATTAAAATTTTAATAAAAACATGTTTGACATAATTCAACCTGAGATTGAATAAAATTTGGGTTATTGAAATTATGATAGGGTTAAAATTTCCATGAATTGTACGGATTAAAAAATAAATTAAAATGTAAAAGATTTAAAAAAATAGTATAAAAGGAAAAATATGGTGTTAATAAACACAAAACTCAAATTCGAAATAATTTAATAAAAATTAATCTGATATAAAACTTTTTTTTTATTCAAAGTGTAATAATACATAACACTATTATTATTAATTATTATTTTTTTTATTATTATCAGGGTTAATATTAAACTTTTTATATTTGAATCAATAATAAATGAAACAAATAATAGATGATTTCGTCCCTATCTCCTAAGTCATAAAACCCGTGAATAAATTAATTTTTAAAATGTCCTCAAATTTAAAAACAGGTTTTTTTGGTTATGTTTACATTCCTCTGTAAAAAGATTAAACATAAAATTTTTTTTGACAGGAAAATATTTAAGAAATTAAGGATTTTAATAGCCTCATCAAATAAGTTTATTTTAAATATGAAAAAGGTATAGAAAAGAATATAAAAATACTATTAAACATTTAAAAAGCCATAAAACTTTAACACTCAATTCACAAACTATTTCGTCAATTTTTATCTTTTTCTCAGATTAGTTAAAGTGATAACCTTTTAATTTAGATAAAACGGAAAGATATGTCTTTCAATTTAATATCCTTCTTGAAGAGCTAATAAGGTCGGTAACTCTTCAATTAATTGAAAATTACTTTAGTACAAAAATAGCGCGTTAAAAGGTTCGCTGAAAAAAAAATGTATATTGCTTATTTATTTTTACCTTCTCCTGATTTTGATAATTATAAATTTTATATTGAGATTTTATATCTGAGAAAAGTTGAATTTACCTGACATTGATCTAAATTCCTGTACAGTGTAATGCTATAAAATTACCTGAAAATGTTACTGTCGCAAATCTTCCTTCCTTGTCGAGATTTGATTGCTACCATAGAAAAACAAACTGAGAAAAAATATTTTATTTGAAAGGAAAATAAATTTCATTTTCTCTAAAAGAAACAATTCAACCTCGACAAGATTGATTCACATCTTAGCTTTCGCTAGCAGATTTATTCGTGACAGTAATATTCTAAAGCGATTTTATAGCATTCCACTATCATGACTTGCTTTTATTAATGAAACAATTTGTTTGTCTCAGTTGAAGTAGAAAACCTCCCAGTTATTTAATTTACGATAAAAGTGAAGTAATTGCTGGCATCATCAGATAGAAAACCAATGCAAATTTATCGGACACTGCGGCCGTAAAATCCATTCTCATTGTCAAATCAACAATAAATTAACTTTTCGAAAAATGCATTCTTACGGAATCGCAGACATCCAACAATGAGAAACGAACACTGAAATGACAATGAAAACTTTTGTCAATCGCAGTCGAAGCAGTTAAAAGAAAGTTGACTCGTAATTCATGAGAATGAAATAGAAATGAAAATGAAATAATGCAATGGCAGAGTTATAGTTGCCAGGAAAGTTAGAAGCGTCCCTGTATGGGAAGCTAAGTGCATACGTGGAATAATGAGCACACGTCCCGAAGCGAAGGATCTTTTGGTTCAAGGGCACGGTCAATGTACACATTGCAAAATCATTTCTTTCCCATGAATTATTTCCACTGCATTAGAATTTCGACAGGAATAGCGCAATTTTAGTTATTTTCTATTTTTTTTTCTCTTTTTATAAACAAGTGCAAAGATAAACGATATAACGATGAAGAAATATTTTCTTTTTAAATATAATGATAATAAACTAGGTGAATAAATTATGTCCATTTCATGGACATTTCGCTTTCAAGTAAACAAAATAATTTGCTTCTTCATAGAGGAAGCAATAAATTAATTATATAAAACTTAATTGGAGAAGTTATTAAAAGAAAGAATTTTAAATGCAAAAAAAAATGAAAAAACATGATTTATTTTAAGAATTTTTGATAAATTATAAATGTTATATAGATAGGTATATATTATATATATATTATAAAGGATTTGAAATAAGAAATATTAATTCTGTACTCATTAAGCTGTATTTTTAGCATTAAAAATATTTTTGTCAAACAACAATTTTTTTTCGATGAAAAAAGGTGCTCAAAAAAATTTGAATGGGTATTTTTAAAAATACTTCTGTTCAAATTTAGATATTTATGAGCTTAATAGGTCATCCAAATTTTATTAAAATCCGTTAAAGCGTTCTCGAGATATTCTGGCGACAAAAAAAGCTATACACACATACACACACACACAATACTCACACACATCTGGACATTTGCTGAAAATCGAAATTTTACGCTTTTTAAATGAAAATGAGTCGATTTAGACTATTTTTGGAAAATCGAAAACCCTAACGATCACAAAGCTTCCTCTATGAGGAAGAAAAAGTAATATAAATAATTTAAATAAACAAGACGAAAATAAATAATAATTCAGGTCAATTGATTTGTTTTGAAGCTAGAAATACGATTTTTTTTTTATTTTACGTTAAATTAATACAATAAAAATTAATATGATAAAATAAGAAAGAAACAAATTTAAAAAAATTAATAAAAAGTTTTCCAGTTGTTATTTTCAAAAACCCTTGTTTCTAATTTGAGATTTTAGTAGTAAAAATAACCACACCAAATTTTATTTAAATCCGCTAAACCGTTTTCGAGTTATCGTGTTTTATACACACACGCAAACACAATTTTAGATAGAAGAAAGTTAATTTGATACTTTTAAAAATATTTGTAAATTTGAAGGAAATATAATAAAGAGTGAAAATATATTTTGGAATATAATAAAAAGATGGAAATCTGTTAAATTTCGTAAATTTGGTACCTTTGGTTCCAAATATAGCTAAAAAATAAAAATTTCGAGAAAAATGCAAAATATAGTTTTCTGCCTATGAAAAAGGCCGATTTTCAAAAAAGCTTTTTCACCCTTTAACACAAATTTTTAAAAATAAAATAAACATTTTCCCTGGTGCAAATATTAACTTTATGATCCAAAGAAGATAATAAATACCAAATATAGAGATCAAAATTTTCAACATTTATTAATTTTTATCCAGTAAACTAAAATTTATATTTTACTCAATAATGAGAGTTACAGATAAAAAAAATTTAGTGGGAAAATTAAAAAAATTTGTGTTTTAATAGAATAAAGCATAATTCAAGAATAGTTGCCGCACGGCCATCGGCCGCCCGGTAGCATTTTTCGTTTTTCTCGAAAACTAATCACTTTGGGTAAAAAATGCATTATTTCAAGGAAAAATACAAGTTTTTAACTTTTCTTTGAAACTTCCATTATAGGCCTAATTTCGTATTTTCTCACATATAGTGGAAAAGATACTTTAAAATGCAATCTTTTTACTCCGAGTTAGAGATATTTCTCTTTCCGAGAAAGAGTTATGAGAATTTAAGAAAAAAGAGTTAAGGTCGGACCATGTAGTCTAGGTTGGGACACCGATGAAAATCAGTGGGATGTGGAGAAAAGTAGTAAAAAATAATCTGTAAATGATAGGAAGCGAATGAACTACATTTGGAAATGAAAAAAAACTCGAAATTGAATTAAAAAAACCCTTTCTTAATTTTGTTGTACCAGTGTTATTAATATTTAAATTTTCAATGTAAATGGAATGTTTGATCCTTTTCTATGTCGAGAAACGTTCCCGATATCAGAACGTATCATAATTGAAAAAATTTGAGTGCCCCAACCTAAACTACCCTCAATGTTCCAACCTTGACTATAATGCATCTTTCGATGGCGTACGACGAAAACCATAAACGTGTGACTCTCTCGTATTATTTATCATGGGAAAGACAAATTTCGTTAATTCTATAATTATATAATTCATAAAGTTTATTTATTTTATTTATTAATTATTTAATTAACATTATTCAATGTGAATTTCCGGTGGAAGCAGCTGCAGTAATTGTTTTTTTCTTTCTTGACCCAAATTGGCAATATTGTAATTCTTTTTTCGATTAAATGAGTATTAAACTGATAGTGTCAAAATTGTGATATTAAAAAAATTGTTTGACTTACCTCTCTGGCTTGATCTTCAATACTGCGAAGAACTGCGAGATTTCTGATGGTTGCTCGTCGAGATTCGAATGATGATTCCAATCTTGAAGCGACAGTTCCCACTTCCTCCAGTAATCTCTGCGCCCTTTCCAAAGATAATCTGTAACCATTTTTTTATATTGATTAAAAGTAGAGTAATTGAGTTGTTCCAGTTAAATGCAAGGAATATAAATTTTTTATATATTAGCTTGAATTCACAGAATAAAACATGTTTTTCAAAGAGTTAAAATTTGTTTTTTATAGAAGTCACTAAAAAGATTTTTTATGGTTATTTCAAGAGAGCCTTGTGTCTGAATTTAAATTGTAATAGGAAGAATAACCACATCAAATTTTATTAGAATCTATTAAATGAAAAAATAAAATAAAAAAATTAATTTTTTAAAAATATTACGTTTGTGACTGGAAATTTTGGAAAAAATTATCAAAATTATTCAAATTCTAGGTTATGATTGAGCCACTGCGTGCAGAAACTGCCTTTATGCTCGAAATAATGAAATTATTATTTCATAGAATTTCCAACTCAGAAACGGTTTCTACACGTGGTTGTTTAATTATAAATAAAAACTAAAACTTACGAATTTAAAATATTTATTTAAGAAAAAAAGATAAATAGATTTTAGATATACAAATTAATACAGAAAATTATCAATTGTTCAGGACTTTTTATAAATTTTAAGTTTTGTATAAAAACGGCACTGTCTGTCAAATTTGTAAAATCCCTCATAACAGGTCTTTTCATTTAAGTAATAAAGTCGTAAAATTCAAATTATACAGAAAATGTAAATTATGCTGATATATACAAACACAGTTGTTGAAATGAAAAACATTGATATAAATTAAAAATAGTTTTTATTGAGGAGAGATCATAAATAAACGGAGGAAAGGTTCTTATTCTTATTTACATATATCATAAAATGACAACCCATTCTTTAGGGTTAAATGGAACGAGAACTCTCGACTTTTACTTCTTGCCTTTTATATTGAGTCTAACAATAAGTACAGTCAAGATTTCTCATTTGAGTTTCGCGAACGACTTTTTAGTTCATCTAAATTCTTTTCTGCCGAGGAGACAAAGTGACGATTCACATTGAGTTTTCAAGATGTCCTTTTCAGTCCTTTTCAAGAAAGTATGACAAGTCGGCTGATTGCTGAAATTTAGGCTTCTAATTCTTCACTTTTTAATTCTTTCTAAATTTATATCTATCTATTATTTATGAAATTAATTATTTATTTATGTATTTATTTATTTGTCCAGTGATTTATTATAAAATCAGAATCAGAATTTGATATTAATATTTTGAGGTTAGGTCAGGGGCAGAATTTGACTCGAAATTTTATTGGTCTCCATTTGCGCATGCTCATTATTCCAAAAACTATGGTTCGATATTACTCAGGAAAAAACAGTGTTTATAGCATAATATATGAGAATTAAAACGGAGAAACTAATAAGTCAGTTTCTTGCGGTTTAGTGTGAAAGAGGAAAAAAATTGGAAACTAATTTATTGAGGAAAAAAATATAAAATCGCCATTTGAAAAACTTCTGTACTCGATTGCAACAAGTTTTAATTCTTAAAAGGTCTAAAAAATTGTACACTGAAAAAAAGGTTTGAATTGCAGAACAAAACTTTTGTTGGCTGAACTAATTTTTTTGTCTCTAAATCTGAGTTAGTTAAAAAGTAACTAATTATTAGTAAAATTGTGGCTAAGTTTTTGATTTAAAAAATAGTAAAAGTAACTAATATTATTAGTAAAGTATGACTAATTATTAGTTAAAAAATAGTTAAAATTTGATTAATTGAATTAGTAAACAGAATTTTAATAAAATATTATTTATTTTGACATAACCTAAACATCAATTTGAATGATAATTAGTTATTTTTTACTATTTGTTTATTGTTTTTAAATATTTGAATTAATGACTGAGTTTTTGCTTTCATATGAATTATTTTGAACTACTTAATTCAGATTTAGAGCCACAAGTATAGAGTACATACGAACCACAAAATTCTTTTGTTGTATCAAAATATTCTTTATTGTTGTTTTTTGATAACTTCGACAAAAGAATTTGGTAGTCCCAAGTCCCAACAAAAGTCTCTAACACTTAACAAACTTTTGGTTAGGTATATATAAAAAATAAGAAATAAAGAAACAAGTTAAAGACAGAGAATATATTCAAATGAAATTTTCATGCGTAACTTTCTTTAATTTTTTATTCAATTTAATGTTATTTTTTTATGAAAGCGACACTATATCTTTTAATATTATTGGCATTTATAGCGTATAAATATTTTCTGAGGAAAAAATACTACAATTGTCATAATAATATAAATAATTATTTCTAGGTTATATAGTAAAAATATTAAATGAAAATTAAAATATTCTTTAACATTACATTATTACTGATATTGTGAAAGTGATTGTTGTAATATAAATAGCAAAAAAATAAATAGAATTAAATATTTAAATATATTTTGAGGTTAGGTTATAGACTTTTGTTTGATTCTGTTTTTTACGAATAAGTCTAATAACTGTTTAACAAATATAGTTTTCAATCTAAATTAAAGTACTTTTAAGTAACA
Organism: Ganaspis brasiliensis; assembly: GCA_037103525.1. NCBI lineage: Eukaryota > Metazoa > Arthropoda > Insecta > Hymenoptera > Figitidae > Ganaspis > Ganaspis brasiliensis. Next base: position 2,328,651 of record JAZKLR010000001.1, on the reverse strand, counting down.
AAAGTTAGTTATTTGATTAAACTATTAATTAGATAGAATAAATTATCTTCTTATAAAGATTTTGTTTTATTTAATATAACACGATTTATTATTAAACTTTCACAATTAAAAATATCCTTATTTAACATATTTTATTGATCTTAATACATAATTATTGTGCGCTCGAAAGTTTTCTTGAAAAAAAAGAACAAAACAACCATCGCATTTATGTCATTATCTATAGACGAATGTTGATTAGAATCGTATTGACCGCGCATGCGCTTTACGTACTTGGTACTGCCAACAAAACATTTTGACGCTTCCTATTATTATTAAATCCTTCAAATAGATTAGTTTCACCTTTGTTTAAATTTTTAAAAGAATCTAAATTACGAATATAATCTTTCTATTCATATTCTAAATCATGTTCCTCCCTTTTTCTTTTCAATTGGTTTCGTAACTTACGTTTCCTTTCGTAACGCTACGTTATTACCGCGCTCTATTTTTTTTATTTCAACTACTTGGTTATGCACAAAGTAAATGTACACAAGCTCCAATGTTTAATGAAAAAAGAAGTCAACAAAACATTTTAATAAGCTCAAACAAATTTTTTACTTAAGGTATTAGTCGCGTAAAATGATTTTCGTCAGATTTTTTTAAAACTTTGTATCTGTATTCATGAGGTATTTATCTATGAAATGAGATCTATCCTATCAATTTTGACCACTTCTGAGCTTCAAAATATAAATTCAAAGTTCATACCTTTTACATGCAATAGCACTAAATGCATATAAAACTAGGTGTGAATTCTGTCCATTTCATGGACACTTCGCTTCCAAGGAAGCAAAACAATTTGCTTCCTCATAGAGGAAGCAATAATTTAATAATATTTTAAATATTTTAAGTTAATAAAAACAAAAATTAAAAAATCTTAAAAAAGGCATATAAAAAAATTGGCATTAAAAAAATATAAAAAATTGTAGGAGATAGATTTTTACAAAAAAAAAAAAAAAAATTCTACAAAAAGAAATTTTAAAAAATTATTTTTTTTTAATTTTGATAATATGGCATTCTTTTACATCAAAAATAGTCCCAGAAAAAAAATTGGCACCGATAAGTAACATATATTTCGATGGTGGAAATTTCTCAGGTGACTCCACTTAATGAACCAAATTTGATGATTTTCATTTCTCCCAAAAAATATGTTTTTTTCAGCCAATCAAAAAATGGCTTGAACAGACTTAAGGTACATGTTTAAAGCTTTAAAAATCCACTTAGAAAATTTATTTATGTCTATTTTTGGTGTTACTATAGCTATTTGAAAAAACGACTTTTTAAAAAAGTATCTTTACATTTCGTGAAATATTTAAAAACTAGGTGTGAATTCTGTCCATTTCATGGACACTTCGCTTCCAAGAAAGCAAAATAATTTGCTTCCTCATAGAGGAAGCAATAAATTTATTTATAACATAAAAAATAATAATTCAATTTTAAATTAATTATTATTTATTTTTATGCAAATAAGTAATAATAATAAAATAATAATAAATCAATATATATATTTTTTTCTATATTCCAAAACTTTATTTATTTATTTATTATAAATAAATAAATAAATAAAGTCAATTATTAGTCAATTATTTTTAGTCAATTCGTTTTGAGACAAGGAATATGATTCTTTTAATTCATTTGTTTGAATTTTTAGCAAGAAATTCTTTTTTTGGCAAAACACGAGATTTTTCAATAAAAAAAATTAAAAATTATGAATTAATACGTGAGTTTTTAGTCAAATATAAAATTTATATAGGTCACTCGATTTGTTTTGAGACAAGGAATATGATTTTGTAATTCGTTTGGTTGGTTTTTTAGCATGAAAATTTTTTTTGTCAAATCGCGAGATTTTTCGATGAAAAAAAATGAAAAATCATGAATTATTAAGTGGGTTTTTAGTCAATTATATATTTTATATAGGTCAATCAATTCGTTTTGAGACAAGGAATATGATTTTGTTTGGTTGAATTTTTAGCATGAAAAATTTTTTTTTTTTAAAAAATTTCCAAAAACGAGATTTTTTGATGAAAAAAACTGAAAAATCATGAATTATTACGTGAGTTTTGGTCAATTATATACTTCATATAGGTCAATCGATTCGTTTTGAAACAAGGAACATGATTTTTTCATTCATTTGTCTGAATTTTTAGCATGAAAAAATTTTTTGCCAAAAAACGATATTTTTGATGAAAAAAGGTGCTCAAAAAAATTTGATTGGGTATTTTCAAAAATCCCTGTGTCCAAATTTAGATATTTGTGAGCTTCATATGTCATCCAAATTTTATTAAAATCTGTTGAAGCGTTCTCGAGATATCCTGGCGACAAAAAATTTACCACATACACACACACACACTCATACATCTGGACATTTGCTTAGGAATGAAAATTTACGCTTTTTAGATGAAAATTAGTCGATTTAGACTATTTTTGGAAAATCGAAAATCTTAACGATCACAAAGCTTCCTCTATGAGGAAGCAAAATGTCTCTTATATTAAAAAAAAAAAAAAAAACTAACTTTATTGACCACGCCGTATAAAAAATACAATAATTTAAAAATTCACAATTTTTAATTTTTACGTGGTTTCATTGAAAAATGTCGTAAACGTGTCAGCAATACATCATGACAACTTATAGTACATGACTCAAAATCGTGAAAATTACATATATTACATTAGAAGAGGTCACAAGGAAGCAAGTGAGTTGATATAAAAGTTTATTTAATGTTCTTTTTATTTTGCTGGAGTTTTGCGGGAGCATTTACGCGACTAATACCTTAATTGTAATAAATTATTTTATAATTCCAACTACTTTTATGTCAATTATAACTGAAATTTGGTGAAGCCATTAGCAAAAATTGATCATCAAAAGCATTTTGCTATGATTACATTGTTAATGTTTTTAGTGTAAGAAATACTTGAGAAATTTTTCGGAAATAAAGATTTCAGAATATATAACGAATCATAAAAAAGAAATGACAAATTTAATGAGTTCCGCTTTTTAAAAGATTGGAATATTTATCTGACCTGACGTTGTCCACATGTGAGAGTGGGACAGCCCGTTCCTCGAGGGAAGCAATGGTCTCGTCGGCATCTCTGGCTGTTCTTCTCGATGTGGGGTCTGTGAGGAGTCGACTCAAGGATGTCAGACTTCCGGACAGGTTTGTGCATTCCTTAAGTTCAGACATTTCCAGGGCTAACCGTCGTCCTGCAGCCTGCCACTCCGTCATCAGGCTGTCGTACTCCTAAAATTAAAATGCAGGTCACCCACAATTCTCAGAAATTGCAAACCAAAATAAGAGCGCTCAACCAGTTTACGCGGTCTTTTACATTCTACAAATGTAATTATTTTTAAAAAAAAGTATTATTTTCTCATTTATTACCCTTAAATTTATTATTCTAACATTCTAACAATTATTGTTTTTTAAATTTATCATTCTCTAACTTATTATTCTTTATTTTCTCATTCCTAATCTATTGGCCCTTAAGCCTGAAGTGTCTGTGCGGTCAGAGTCTCTAACTCGCACCCTCCGGAAACCAGAGTTCAAATCTTCGAACCGACGATTTTTTTTCTACTTGAAATTTGAAAACGGAATTGAAAATAACTAAATTTGTCTTACTTTAAACTGTCCGCAGAGCATAAGAAAAGGAATTCATAAAGATTGTCTTATTTAAAATCAATATAAACAAATAAATTGTATGCGAATGATAATTGGTGATCAAATTGATTTCAATTGAATAAAACGGTATAATAAATCTTCTATAATCAAACGCATTTAATCTGAATTAATTGATTGAGCTTGAATGCAATTAATTTTATATTATCAATTTCGATATTTTCTCGAATTAAATTTTAAATAAAAAAAAAACTCTTCCCGAAAGAAAATAAAATTCTGGAGAATTAGAAGATTCGGTGCGTCGCGATAAATTATTTTCGATTCATTAATTGCAGGAATGGCAATAAAAAGAAATAATTTGAAAGGGAATTCGAGGGAGAATATCATTAAAGTTTGTTCGTCGAAGATTTCGGTGTTGATTGCGATTCGTTTGGACACTCGCATGTTCCAAACATAAATCATGAAGGTATACGTACATCGTTGACTGTCAAATAAGGCTCGATCGTCGACGCACGAGACTGGAATGTGGAACGACTACACCTGTTTTAATACTCACGTGTATCACGTTTGAATTCGCTAGCATGATTCCTCTGGCGGCGCTGCAATCTACAACTTACAGTTCAAAGAGTTGTTCCGCTACTGTTCTAGCTAGAACTCACTTGTCGAAATACAGAGTAAAACAGAGCCACTTTGTAACGAAATTTTCAATTTAATGCCACGCAACTGGAACCATTGTCTTTCAATTGGGTATCGCTGTGCTTATTGTGAAAGTTTTTTTTTTATTGTTCCGGCCGTTTTACAAGCGCTCTTATTTTGATTTATGAATTATTCCAACCATCTTCGGAAGTAATAATTTATAAATTATTACTCACGAATTTTTACATTATTATTTCTAAACTCTCGAATTTGTAAATTATTATTCCTTAACATAAATCGACAACAAAGTTTGTCGTGTTGCAATTAATCGCTGCTTTGCAAATTTAAATATATTTTTAGTAGTTGAAAATTAAAACAAAATGGTTTAATAAATTTGGAAGAAATATAGAAAGGTCATTTAAAGAATAGTAAATGACCTCGTACACTACTATGGGAAAATTCGATCAGGGTACTTCCTTCAAAAAATTGTATACCCACATAACCTGACAAAATATAAATTTAAAGATTTATGATAGTTCGTTCTCTATAGTGACAAAAGATTCCATAGAATTTATAAGTGGAAATTCCAGTAGAATTATTGTTTTTCGTAAGTTTAAGAAAAATAACGGAAACTTAATTTAGAATTTCTATTTCCTGGAAAGTTTACGACAGTTTCATGCAAATCTCAGAAATTATTCACAATTCTCCTTTGCAGGAATTTTAAAAGTAATAATTACGAATGTAATAAACTTTAAAAAATTTCAAAAAAATTCTGCGGGAATTATATGAGCAATACAGGACAATTCTTGTAAATAGAATGGCAATTCTATTAACTGTAAATTTTACAAAAGTTCAGCTTCTTGTAGAATCTTTCTATTCAGAATCTTTTCCGTTAAATTTCTTTTTCCCGGAAAATTCACAAAAGTTTCACGGGAATATCAATAAAGTCCCACGAAAGAAATCCCAGCTAGGATTTTTGTTTCCAAAAATTTCACGATAATTGAATGAAAATTTGAAAGAAATATAGAAGAACTTCTCTTCTTCTTGGATTTAACAAAATTAACATTTTATATAAGGAAGCTATGAGAAATCTTTATAGTAGAATTTATCTCTCTTGAAAATTTTACTATTTGAATTCATAGATTCTGAAATTTTTATAAAATTTTTAGTAAAAAATAACTAAGAATTAATAGGAATGTTGACTAATTTAAATTTGTGAAGTTTTCACTAATTCAGATTCAGAAAGTAAGTTTCACGGAAATTCCCATTAGAGTTTCCCGGAAATTACTTTTATAATTTCTACTCTTCGGAAATTTCACAAAAGTTTTATACGCCAATTCCAATCAAAGTCTAGAAAATTTCCACGAAAATCTCATTATTTAGAATTTTTATTTATCAGAAATTTCACGATAATTGCACGGAAATTACACGAAAATTTCAAGTAAGCTTCACGACAATTCCATAGAAATTTTATTAAAAATTTCTAAAATTCTAAAATTTTTTTATTTAATATTTCTATTCCTTGAAAATTACAGTAAATATTTATGCAGAAATTCCACTCAAATTCCAAGTTATTCTACGAGAATTCCACGGAAATTCCATCTAGAATTTATGTCTCACGGAAATGTTTGGAATTATATGGAAATTCTGTAGATTTTCTCTTTTCTGGAGATTTTATGAAAGTTTTAACGAAATTTCAGATGAATTTCTATCTCCCACAATTTTTAGAAGGATTTCTCGGAAGGATTAACCAAAATTCCACCAAAAAATTCCATCACGAAAGTTCTCCAAAATTTTTTATTGTAATTCAAATTTTGCCAAAATTTCTTGTTTCACGGAATTTCTACTAGAAATCCACGGAATTCTAGCGGAAATATGTTTTTTCCCAAAAAATTAAATAAATTTTCAAGGAAATTGCACAGCAATTTCATCCGGCATTTCTATTTCCCGAAAATTTCACGACAATTACATGTAATTACAAGAATATTACATGGAAATTCCATGAATGTTTTAAGAAAATTCAAAATGAATTTCGATTTCTCGTAATTTTAAAGAAGGTTTCCCGTAAATTTTACTTAAATTCCGCAAAAATTCCACGAAAATTCCATCTAGAATTTAAATTTTCCAGAAACCTGACGACAATTATACAGAAATTTCGTAGAAAATTGTTCTATTTTCCCTTTTTCCTATTTTCCCTAATTTTCATAAACACGGAAATTCTGCTGAAATTACATGGAAATTCCGTGAATGTTTTAAGAAAATTCAAAATGAATTTCGATTTCTCGTAATTTTAAAGAAGGTTTCCCGTAAATTTTACTTAAATTCCGCAAAAATTCCACGAAAATTCCATCTAGAATTTAAATTTTCCAGAAACTTGACGACAATTATACAGAAATTTCGTAGAAAATTGTTCTATTTTCCCTTTTTCCTATTTTCCCTAATTTTCATAAATACGGAAATTCTGCTGAAATTACATGGAAATTCCGTGAAAGTTCTCTTTAACAAAAATTTTTATAGAAGTGTTGCGGGAATTCCAGGTGAAATTTTTAGCGAGAAATCTACTATAATTCAAAGGGAATTTTTTAATAGTATCAGATCTCCATTTCCATTTTCAAGAAATATTATTTTAATTACCTATACGAAAATTTCACTAAAATTACATCTACAAATTTTAGTTCCAGGAAAATTAACTTAAAAATTTTACTCCTTGGAAATTTCACTAAAATTTTACGTGAATTCTACTTGAATTATATGGTAAATTCAACTAAAAATTTTATTTCTCGAATTTCACAATTGCACGAAAATTAAACAAAGATTTCGAGAACGTTCTCTTACCCTGAAATTTGATCGAAATAAGGGAATTTTAGATGGATTTCTATTTTCCAAAATTTTAAAAAAGTTTCCTAAGAGAAGAGGGGGCTTTTTGGAAATTTAAACCCGTCCGCCTAAAATTTTAAAACCCCCCGAAATTTTTTTCTACGCACGCCACTGAATTTTCCAAAATTTTAAAGAAGGTTCCCCAAAAATTTTCGTGGAAGGTTAACAAGTGTAGAAATTTTACTATAGTTACCCAAAAGTTCCATTGAATTTCGTTTCAAAGTAAATTTGATTTCCACGGGATTTCCATCTAAAATTTGTATTTCAAAGAAAATTGAATAAGTTTTCACAGAAATTCTGCTAAAATTCCCCGGGAATATAAGAGCTGTAATGTGTTAAAAATTTTGTGCTAATTACACGAAAGTCTCAAAAATATTCCGTAGAATTTCCCAGAAAACTCACAAAAATTTCACAGGAATTTCGTTGAAGGTTTTTATTGTAAATCCACGAAAATTTCACTTGAAATTTCATCTGCAATTTCTATTTCCCGGAAATTTTATGATAATTATACAGGAAATAAAAATTATAGTGTATAAAAATTCCATGAAATACAAATTATTATAAGTGATCAATAGAGACAATAGAGTTTATATTGGTTGAAAATTTAAATATTGTTAAATTACTGTAAATTGTCCTTCTGGATCTTAAATATCGATGAAACAACATTTATAAAAAATGAAATTTGAGCAATTTCCATGTACCTCTAAATCATTGCATAAATAAAAACTTTTAGATTTTAATATCCATGTATAATAAATATAAATTTGTTTCCATTTCAATTCAGACCGGCAATGTATATTATGTTGAAGTCAGGGAATCATTTCTCATCGAAAAAATGTTATTTTTCAGACAATTTTAGATGACAAATATTTTTCCGTTCTTGTGACAAAATTTTTTTAACGAAGTTATGCGGATTTAAAATTTTTAAGTTGGAAAGTGAGATTACAAGAAAATAACGTTAACATTTTTTTAAATTATTATTCCAGTTTTGCTTTTATATATATTAAAATGATCCTTCCTGTGTCTAATTAGGGCTTTCATGTTCTTTTAAATTCCATAAACGAATTAAAAATATTTTCAAATTTAACAAAATGGCGGCATTTTTTCAGAAAAAATAAAAAACAAATTTTCTCAAAAAACCATGCATTTTTTTCTCTCGATTTTTGTATAATTTTCTGGAGGTATAACGATTATTTTCTATAAGAATGTACTGGAGTTTTGCTTCCTGGGGAAGAATAAATTTTTTTTTCTTTTTAAGAAAAGAAAATTCAAAGTTTTTTCAAACCCTTTACTAGATATAACAAAAGTCTATAGAAAACAAATGTTCTTCTTAAAAAGTAGAGTAAAAAAGTCTCAGGGCTTTTATCTCTAACTTGCGAATCTTTCGAATTATTAATTATAACACGAATTAAATCCATGAATTTTGCATTTTTGCAAGTATAAATTATTATACTTGCAAAAATGCAGAAGTTTGTCCTACAAATTATATAACCATAAAAAAAAAAAGTATTAAAAATAATCGAGAGAAATTTTTTTGTATTTTTGCAAGTATAATAATTTATGTGTACTTGCAAAAATTTAAAATTTATAGATTTTATTCGTGTTATAAATAATAATTCGAAAGATTTGCAAGTTAGAGAAAAAAGCCATTAGATTTCTTTACTCTAGTTTTTAAGAGGAACATTTGTTTTCTTTGGACTTTTGTTATATCTAGTAAAGGGTTTGAAAAAACTTTGAATTTTCTTTTCTTAAAAAGAAAAAAAAAATTATTCTTCCCCAGGAAGCGGGACTTCAATAAATTCTTACAGAAAATAATCGTCAAACCTCATCCAGAAAGTAGAAAAAAAGTCTAGAGAAAAAAAACGCTGAAGTTTTTGAGAAAATTTGACATTTATTTCTTTTCGAAAAAGCCGCGATTTTGTTAAATTTGAAAATATTTTAAATTCACTTATGGAATTTAAAAGAATACGAAAGCACTAATTAGACACAGAAATTATAATTTTAATATATTATACCTTTTGATATTTTATATAGGTATGTAATATAGCAAAAAAGGTATAATAATTAAAAAAAAAAAAGTTAACGTTATTTTCTTGTAATCTCGCTTTCCAACTTAAAAAATTAAAATCCGCATAACTTCGTTAAAAAAAATTTTTCACCAAAACGGAAAAATACGTGTCGTCTAAAATACTCTGAAAAATAACATATTTCAATGAGAAATGATTCCCTGACTTTAACATATATAGCCTGTCAGAATTGAAATGGAAACGACCATAAATTCAAATTCTTATTTCAAATAAATAATTTAATTCAAAGAAAAAAAATTAAGTGCACCAGTGAACACGGATAAAAGATGTAGATCGAAAGAGCGATTACTTTGATAAAAAGCTAGACTAGTTTAAAAAGATTGCAGTCTTGAACTTGATTCGAGAAACAAAGAAAAGGCTCGATTGGTGTAAAGAGATTAGATGAGGGGGTTACCTTGTAGAAGGCTATCCATTGAGCATGACTGTAATTCGTTTCTCGCCTAGGGATGTGTTTGTCCAGGGTCAATTGGTCCAGGACGATGGTCTGAAAAATAGAAAAAGAAAAAAAAACGGAATTGCGTTTAGTTTCCCTTCAATTACGGGACGAGACATAGACGACAGCCAGGTCGTGAATTAAATGACAGAGACACGCCTACTAAGACATCGGAGTAGAAACTATTTGAGGCTTTTTATAGCAGGGGGAGATGTTAGAACCCGCGGAGAACAAATAGAGTTGAATTACCCCGTGTTAAATACCAAATGGGTACTTTATTGCCGTCACAATTGCATTAACGTCGTTACGTTCGACAAAGCCCGGAGCCATAACAAGCAGCTAGGCAGAAAATAAAGTTCAAGAAAGGGGCTTTTAGAATTGTTTTTCAACTCCTTGAGTGGTTAAGAGCCTCCAAATAAAATTCAATAGTATAAATATGTATTGTTTCAAAATTATGAATGTTTTCTTTTTTCTTGTTTGTTGGTAATTTTACCTTGATTTGACTACGTGGGAAAGGGTTGGTCGCTCCTTCAATTGGCTGCAGAAGAAGGACCTGAGGTACTTTGATTTTGGTCTGAAAAAGAAGGAAAATACTTTTTTTTAATTTGAAAAAAACGGGTGTCTTAAATTGTTCAAAAATGTCTTAGAATAAGACATTTTTGTGTCTTAGACACCAAAAGTATCTTAATTTAAGAAATTTTTGGCCAATTTAAGACACCATGTTTTTGCAGTGTAAAAATAAAAAAATACGACTCACTTTAAATACTTACAATTGTTATTGAATTAACAATACTCTCGGATCGAAATTTTTTTGAAGGAAAGTTTCAAAAATTGGAAATATCATATTTTGTGTTCAGGTAAAAGGATACGTTAAAGAAAAACTGCGTAAATTGTTTAATATTTTGCAATAAAAACTTGTTATCTTTAAAACAATTCCATTTACTTATTAATGAGCATATAATTAATAATTATAAATAATTAAACTTAAATAATTGACTCAAAATTAACTCTAACTTTTTTCGTAAATTTAAAAAATTACAGTAATTTCTACTTTCACTGAAATATTACGTTTTTTACCAGTTTTTCTAATTCAAATTCACAACACCAGATAGCGTACCAAATTTTATGCATTCCCAAGAATATATCAGTAATAATTTATTCTAATGATTAAAAGAAGAATTATGATGATTTCTTTTAAATTTTAATGTAAATATTAATGTAAATATTGGTACTGAAATTTAGTTTGTAGTAAAATTTCTAAATTAATTGTACCAAATAAATATAAAATACGTCATTAATAATATAATAGAGCCATAACTTCAATTACCCTTAATATACTTGCAAAAGAAAATAGTTTATCAACAAATTGGTTAAAATTGATTGTTAAAAGAAAAGAAATAATAAATGTGATTTTGAATGAGCTGAATCTGATGTCGATTAATTAGAATTAATAAAACTAAATAAAAATAATAAGTATTTCTTAAAAATAAAAAAAAATAAATAAAAAATCTTCTCAAAATAAAAACACAATCAGTTTTGTTAGTTTAATGAATCATAAAAAATGTTAAACTTTTTTTTAGTAAATAATTAAATTGAATTATTAAATAATGGAATCATTCTTACGTTGTATAAGAAGATTTCCGAAACTCCTTGTTTTTTATACAGAAATTTTTATTATATTACATTCTTAGGCTCAGAATGAGAAAGCTTTTGTAGATTTTTTTTTTGAGAAAAACATTTTGAAAATTCTAGAATTCTTTTATTTGCTAATTACTTATGATGTTTTAGTTTCTTTTTAACACAACCCGTGTAGAAAAGTTCGGTGGGCGCCAGTTGGGCCCCATATGGGTTTCCCAGATTTAAGGTGGGGCCCAGTTGGGTCTTCCCACTGGTAAATTAGTGGGCTTGTAATGCTCAACCCAGTTAGTGCCAATTTACTAAAGAAGATCATAAAAATGTAAGATCGTTAAAAAATATTCAGTACAACTTTTTACAATATTTTTCATCAAAATTTTCTTGCATGAGATAAAAATTAGTTAATAACAACTGTTGCATGTAATTTTTAATTTTTTTAAACAAACTAATATTGTTTATTTGAAACTTTTCATCTAATAGAGCTAGAGAGTTGTAACTTTTTTCTAATTTAGCAACTATATAAAATAAATAAGCCTAATATTAGAAAAAAATAAAATATAAAATTATAAAAATTGTTTAAACAAATTAATATTGTTTATTTGCAACTTTTCATCTAATTGAGCTAGAGAGCTGAAACTTTCTCTTAATAATTTTGCAACTTTTTAAGCCAATGAAAGCTTAAAATTAATAATAAACGAAAATTCACTATTATAAAAATTGTTTAAACAAATTAATATTGTTTATTTGTAACTTATCATCTAATTGAGCTACAGAGTTGAAATTTTTTCCTAATTTTGCAACTTTTCAAGCTTATGAAAGCTTAATATTAATAATAAACGAAAATCCACAATTATCAAAATTGTTTAAACAAATTAATATTGTTTATTTGCAACTTTTCATCTAATTGAGCTAGAGAGCTAAAACTTTCTCTTAAATTTGGAACTTTTCAAGCTTATGAATGATCAATATTAATAATAAACGAAAATCCACATTTATGGAAATTGTTTAAACAAATTAATATTGTTTATTTGCAACTTTTCATCTAATTAAGCTAGAGAGCTGAAACTTTCTCTTAATAATTTTGCAACTTTTTAAGCCTATGAAGGCTTAAAATTAATAATAAACGAAAATTCACAATTATAAAAATTGTTTAAACAAATTAATATTGTTTACTTGTAACTTATTATCTAATTGAGCTACAGAGTTGAAATTTTCTCCTAATTTTGCAACTTTTCAAGCTGATGAAAGCTTAATATTAATAATAAACGAAAATCCACAATTATAAAAATTGCTTAAACAAATTAATATTGTTCATTTGCAGCTTTTCATCTAATTGACCTAGAGAGTTGAAACTTTCTATTAATTTTGCAACTTTTCAAACCTATGAAAGCCTTATATTAAGAATAAACAAAAATCCACAATTACACTAAATTTTTAAACAAATTAATATTGTTTATTTGCAACCTTTTATCTAATTGAGCTTTAGAGTTAAAACTTTCATTTAATTTTGCAACTATTCAAGAATATAAAAGCTGAATATTAAAAATAACGAAAATCAACAATTATAAAAATTGTTTAAACAAACTAATATTGTTTATTTGCAATTATTCATCGAATTGAGCTAGAGAGTTGTAACTTTCTCTTAATTTTGCAATCTTTAAGCCTATAAACGCCCAAAACTTATAGTAAACGAAAATTCATAATTATAAAACTCTTTTAAACAAATTAATATTGTTTATTCACAACTCTAATACAGTTTGGGAACTGTATTACAATATTAATATTAACAATACTAATTTGTTTATACAATTTTTATAATTGCTGATTTTACTTTACGATTAATACTGGGCTTCATTAGGATTGAAAAATTGCAAAATTAATAAAAAGTTACAACTCTGTAACTCAATTAGATAAAAAATTGCAAATAAACAATATTAATTTGTTTAAACAATTTTTGTAATTGTGGATTTTTGTTTATTATTAATATTAATCTTTTGTAGGCTTGAATAGTTGCAAATTTAAGAAACATTTACAACTTTCTAGCTCTATTAGATGGAAAGTTGCAAATAAACAATATTAATTTGTTTAAACAATTTTTATAATTTTATATTTAATTTTCTTTCTTATATTAGGATTTACTCAACTTAAATAGTTGCAATATTAAAAGAAAGTTACAAGTCTCTAACTCTATTAGATGAAAAGTTTCAAATAAACAATATTAATTTGTTTAAACAAATTAAAAAATACATGCAACAATTGTTAGTAACTAATTTGTATGTAATTAAAGGAAAGTTTGATGAAAAATGGTGTAAAATGTCGTAATGAATATTTTTTAACGATCTTACACGTTTTTTTCGTTTATGAAGATTTTTTATGGACCTTTAAAAAATAGTAAATAATAAAAAATTTGTTAAATAAATTATTGGATCTTATTCTTTAAACTTTTCTAAGGAGAAACAGCTTTATCCGATCGAAAAATGTTAATTTTTATGGATTTTATATCAATTCCATGGAAAAGTTTTTTTTTCATGCATTTTGCATGGGAAACTTTGAGCGCTTTGACCGAATTTCATGAATTTTTAAATTGAAATGAAGGGAATTTGCAATAAATAAAGCCAGTTTGACGATAAGTTTAGTATTGAAACTATTATTTAGTAACAATTTACTTATTTAAAAAAACTGGGAAGCCCAGGTTGGCCCCAACTGGAGCCCACTTACAAACTGGGAAATACTGGGAACTTTTCTACACGGGAAGGTAGACAATTGTTTATTTCGAAAAAAGCATTTTAATGAATATTGTTTTTCGTATTATAAGAATTTAACAAAAACATTAAATTTAAAAAATAAAGTAAATAACTAGATAATTAACGGTCATTTTGAACATTTGTCATAATTTCGTCGAACATTATAATAATAATAATAATCTTTAATTTTTACATAATGTACACATAACCTTAAAACAATTACAAGGTTGAATTAAGTTAAAATTAAAAATTGTAAGATTTTAGCTTTATCAAGAAATAAAGATATTTACAAATTAATTAATTTACGTTAGCTATAAACATTATATAAATATTACCTGCACTAAAAATAAGGCTCGATCTAGGAGTTCCACATTTTCATTGGGTTTTCCCAGAAGGAGAATAGTAAAGCCTTCTTGTGTTTGGTCAGAGCTGTAACAGAAAAAAACATTTTATAAATATTAAAAGCATTATTGTTTAATAAAAAAAAATGCAACTTGGCATTTGGAAAAATTAAATTTTTTTAACAAAAGTAAAATTGAATGATGGAGTAAAGAGATTAGGTCTTAGTCGTCTAGGTTGGGTCACATTTTGACTTTTATCCATAAGTTACGTTATAGATCAAATTTTTCGTTTTCTTCAACAGGATTGGAAAGATCTTCTAAAATGTAACATTTTTACTTCAGACTGGAGAATAATTAAACCAGAAGATTAGGAGTTATGGGAATTTAAAAATAAAAGTAGTTGAAGTTGGATCTTGTTGTTTAGGTTGGGTCACTGTGGAAAATCAATGAAATATTAGGGGAATTGATTTAAAAAATACTTCAAAATGATTTGCAATTTAAAAGATTAAAATACAGTATCTTGAAAATGAGAAAAGAAAATCTCAAATTACAATAAAAATGCTCCACGTGCCAAGGTTTTTTTCGGGTTCTTGAGCATTTTTTTTAGATTTATCTAAAAAATTGTAGACTATCTGGTTATTCTGACTTTGGATTCGTATTCAACAAAGAAAAATACAAAGGATTAAACTAGTGTAGTTTTCTGCCCCAAAAAAAACTTTTTTGGATTTTTTCGGGTTTTTTGAGCTTATTTCGAAAATTTTAACCAATCTGATAATTTTGACTTCAGATTCGGATTCAGCGAAGAAAAATACGTAAGAATACACTAGTATAAAAAAAAACTTTTTTTTCTGAGGCTGTGTTATATTCGTGTATTAAGTATTCAAAAAAGTTTGCTTATTTATTTTAATATAGAATTTTGCATTAATACTGAGACAATGTTAGAATTGAATAATTTTGAAGAATGGAATAGGAAGGGTATTGTTGTGGTAGGTGTACTACGAATTTGAAACTAGAACACATAAATCGCAAATGTGCTGGTCGATTCCCACGTTTAGTGGGTTACTATAACTTCCGTCAACAGCAGATAAAATCTAGTGACTCGGCGAATCGATGACATTTGCGACGCAAACTTTAAAGGTAGGATAAACATTTCGCATCTGGCATTAAGTTATGACACGTGGGTGGTTTCATCTATGTGTTCTGCGTTTCTCACGCGGCTCCTGTGTCATGGCCCTCTCACCCTTACACTCGCAAATGTACAGTAATCACACTGCTGATCCTCAATGGCGTAGAATAATAGCACTTTCTGCTTTCTGCTCAATTTTTGCAGTCTCAGAACAACATTTTCGTTCTATTTTTTACTTTCAGATTATCAATCTTTTTTGGCTCTCTCACATTTTTCCCAAATCTCAATTAATATTTTAATATAACAGACATCTCATTTATTCAAATTTTCAATAGTCAAAAATCTCGTTTTATTCAAATTAATGATATTTTCTTAAAAATAATACTGGGGGTCGATTATGTAAATTATACTTGATTCCAGGTTTCAGAGACAATATTCCAAATTTCACGTTCCGGATTCCGCAATTCCGATTCCATATTGCCGATTCTACATTAATGATTCCACATTCCAAGTTCCAAATTTGAGACATTCCACATTATGGATTCCATGAAATAAATTTCATATTTCCGATTCCAGATCTCACATTAGATATTCCAATTTCTGTGTTCCAAATTCCGTATTCCACATTCCAGATTCCCCGTTACAAATTCAACATTTCACTTTATAGATATTGCATCAAAAATTCCATATTCCAATTTCAGATTTAGCATTAAACATTCAAGATTCTACGTTCCCGATTCTAAATGCGGGAATCCACATTCCTAGTTCCATATTCCGAATTCCACATCACACATTCAACATTCCATATTCTAGATTTTACATCCTAAATACTAAAATTGTTTTTTAAATAAATGAATAAAATACCACATCCAAGATTCTACATTTCAGATTTCATGTACCATATTTCAAATTCAATATTCCAAATTCCACAACCCAAATTCCGTATTCCACATTCCGGATTCCCAATTACAAATTCAACATTCCACATTATAGATATTGCATCCAAAATTCCATATTCCAATTCAAGATTCTACGTTCCCGATTCTAAATGCGGAAATCCACATTCCACATTCTTAATTCATATTCCGCATTCCATATTATAAATTTCACATCCAAGATTCTATATTTCAGATTCTATGTACCATATTCCGGATTCAATATTCCAAATTCCACAACCCAGATTCCGTATTCCACATTCCGGATTCCAAATAACAAATTGAACATTACACATTTTATATTTCACAACCCAAATTGCATATTCCCGGTTCCAGTTTCCAGATTAAACAATCTAGATGGGGCGTTCTTTGGATTATTTACATTAAAAAATTAGATTTGTCAAAAATCATTTTTTTTTTATATATACTGAAAATTAATACACACGTATTTTTTGTATTTTGCGATTTGATGAAAATTATAGAAGTTATAAATTATTGAAATTTAATGTTTTCAAGAAAAGGTTATTTTTTTAACGTGTTTTTCTCGGTTAATAACCAAAAAATTAAGAAAACCTCTAAAGTTAAAATTAAAGTTAAAAATTGTTTTTTCTTGAGGAAAGACATTTTTGATTTTCGAATTTTTCGTTTCAATATAATCTTTGAAAAATAAGGAATTTATTCCTGTTTATGCAAATATTGAGTTTTTTTCTTTTAATTGATATATTTGCAATTTTTTAGCTCAGTATATTGAGTTTGCAGCTGTTATATATAATAATATAACTTAGTTTTGTTCTATTTGTGTTGAAACTCATTTGTTTTAATTTTTACCACAAGTAAAATAGAACAAACAATGAGCTAAAATTAAATGGCAAATATCAATTGAAAGAAAAAAAACGCCACATTTGCATAAATGGGAAAAAATTCCTTATTTTTTAAAGATTAAATTGACCCGAAAAATTCGAAAATCATTATTGTCTTTCTTCAAGAAAAAACATCTTTAAATTTAATTTTAATTTTAGGGTACTTTAATTTCAAATACATGAATTACTATCCCATATCTGGAAAATTCATGAAATTTCCAAAAAATTTCATGTTAGCACATTATCTTTAATTTCTTGTCATTAACTGAGAAAAACATATTCCAAAATTAAACTTTTATTGAAAACATCAAATTTCAATAATTTATAACTTCTATATATATATTCCGAAGAATTCCCCAGATGCTGTTTCTAAAGTAATAAACATTTTTAATGTAATAAAAATTGAAAAACTACACTTTACATATTTTTCCAATAAATAAGCTACTTCCTTATCAAGCGAAAATTGCAAGAAATTATCAGATCTTTCGAGAGTAACTAGTCTATTTAAATCTTCCAAGAGGAGTTGATTTTTTTGATTGTTAAAAAAATGGCAAGATTTTCAAGGTGGATAATCTCGATAAAGTGCAACCGGAGTAAAAGAAGGTGCCTCTGGGCAGAGGAAAACAATAAAAAGAAAAACAAGGGAGAAGGATAAAAAAATAAGACTTCGGTGTTAATAGCTGATCGTTGTCAATTCTCGTCAGTCCTTTTATGGGGAAGTGACTTACGAGACAGTTATTATTTCGAATCACTAATTGTATAATCGTGCGTTTTGTGTCGCAACTTGTACGATAGAGTGATATAAAGTAAACGCCCTCGTGTTGTGCCCACACATTGTAACGTCGATTTCAATAAGATCAAACTGAATGACAACGAATCATTGAATCCCCCGGATTTGATTGCCCTAAAGGAAATTACAAATTATTATAATGGTGAATCAGTCGAATTTATAGTTATATACAGTTTTTAATATATTTTGCAAGCTGATATTAAGAAGAGGATCCACCCGCTTTTCAGCTTTATTAAATAATAATTTATAGCCAACAAAAGTATTTTTATAGTAATTTTTCGCGAGAAATTCAGACGTCATAAAATCATAAAGGTCAAATAATTCTTTTTACTACTTATGAATATTTTGGTGAAATATTAAAGGGAAGAGAAAAATGAAAATGCAATTTGTTGCTCGAGGGTGTAAATATTTCTTTTATTATAATTTTGGATCTGGAATTATGCTATGTTTTCAAGAAAGAAAGAAAATTTACCATTTTAGAATTTATTATTATTATTACTATTATTTTTTTGAGAGAGAAATTAAAATATTTCTAAAATCATACGAGAGATTGTGGAAAATTATTCGAAATGGGAAAACAATTTGAGAAAAAAAAACATTGCGAATTGGGGAAAAAGTTCTATTTCCAAAAATTGTAATTTTGTCAAGAATAAATATTTTAAAGTGGTTAAAACTGGAGATTATTAATACGATTTTACCGTGGTTAAAACCTATTAAACTGGAAGTTTGATCCAGAAAAGTGAAAATAATATTTGAGTAAATGCACTCAGGTGAAGTTATAAATTCGAAATATAACCAAGAAGGTTAAGCAGTATTGAGCGTGATTAACGTTTCTATGGGCGACGCTTTTCACGGCGGTTAAAACAAATTAAACTGGAATTTTGACTCAGAAAAGTGAAAATAATAGAGTAAATGCGGTTGGGTGAAGTTATAAATTCGAAATATAAGTCGAGAAAGTGAAGAGTTTCTACCGAGGTAAGTGTTTTAATCCGCAACGTTTTTTGGTTAAAACATACTAAACGGGAGTTTTGACCCCGAAAAGTAAAAGTACTGAAAATAAAGCAGTCAGTTGTAGATAAATAACCAAAATTTCAATACCGGAAATCAAATATAAAAAAATTAACTAATCCAAAACTGAATAAAAAAAAGATAATACCGTGAATTACCAAAAATGTAAAAGCATCAATAAACAATAACGATAAAGTGACCCAATTACACGAAAAATAAATTTAATTTGGAACTTTATACAAACAACAATAATTTATTCAAGAAAATTGTAAATAATCGAAAGATAAAAAATAATAAATGGGACATAATAAATAGCAATGATAATACAAAAGATATCTAAAGTAAAGTATCAGATTGCACAATAGAAACGAGTTAAATAATAAAAATCGGAGATTATTGGCCGTTTAGTTCCAGTGGTTAAATCGAGTGTTTTCTAAAGTTTATGTGTAAAGATCGCACATGGAAAAGATCCACGTGGTTAGATATATAATTCACGTTCATTATACAAGTGTTGTTACGCCATTGCGTTGGATATCGTAGAAACTCATGTAACCTCATTGTAAACCTAGACCTTGCTGTGCCGCTATATTCAGTAGCCTGAGGTATGAATATAAGAACTTCACCTAACCCTGACATTTTTCCTTATATTTTTACTCAACTTGCATTTTACCTACTATCAACGTATTTTTGCCCTCTTATCTGATTCCATACAATAAAATAATACGGTTTACAATAGCCATTTTATCTTACTAGGTCAAAGGTAAATTGCTTCTATGTACATTCTTATTCCTTTGTCAGTATACACAGAATTCTCTTCCGCTGTTTACAAATTCTAGATCATTTTACAAACATTTTTGTTATTTAAATTCTCCAGAAAATGAGTTTATGAGTATTTTTATATCTATTTTTATATACAGAGAATTCTCAAACTGCGAAACTTTTATTAGATGTGAATTTAATTGATTTTAATTAACAGATTTGGTTTCTGGGAATGTCAGATTTTCAAAATTAAAAATGTCGGACGAATTTTTATAAATTAACTTGCTAATAAACTGAGTTGTAATAGTATATTGTTGCCTTTAATAATGAAAGAATACAGTTTAAATTTTTACTTTCTTACTTTTCTTTTTCTATTTATTTTCTTTCTATATTTATTTTAACTCAATTTTGGAACGTATTAATAACTTCAGTTATGCAATAATAACAAGTACATAGGTTAATGAAAGAATTGAGTCATGACAGGCATTATTATTGAACACTATTATTAATATATTATACTCTATAATATTATATACAGTGTAATATATTATTGAATTGTATTAGGTACATGCATTAAATTATAATGTATAGTATGGAATAAGTTTGTAATTAGCAAATCATTGCATAACTTTCTCCTGATAATTAATTAAAACTTTCTAATGAAGATTATCAAACAGTTTTTAAATTCAACACCAACTATTGTAAAAATTCTAAAATTTATAAGCCCCGCATCAGATAACTTGCACAATTTTTAAGATTTAAGCAAAATAAATTCAGAAAATTATAGTCATGATAAATAAATCAACAATTATAATTATTTTTAGATATATTTTTATACAATCGATAATTAGCTAAAAATATGAGAATCTTATTTTTAAATAAATAAATATAAATATTTTTATTCGCAATTTGTTTTACACTTGGGACGAAATTTTTTTATTGTTTATTTTAAATTTTTTATTCTGTCTGTACCTTTAGACATGTAAATAAAAAGCTATTTTTAATATAATAATCTTGAACAAATCGAACAAGTTTGTTTGAATCAATTGATAATATAAATGAATAAATATATACTTATACTTTGTCATTAAGACCATTTCTACCATTTCTACCATTTATTTATATACTTATACATTATTAGTAAAAATAATAAAATAAAAAATCGCCTACCCTGAGATGCGAACCCTTGACAGTAACTACTGCGAGTCCAGCACACTAATCACTGCTCTACGCCAGAAGTGTTGATATGACTAAACACTTTTTTCAGTGTGACCTAATCTAACCTTGTTTTTTTTGATCCGAAAAAATTCTATTTGATGAAAAATGGACTAAAATTTTGATCGAATAATGTCATTAACAATAATAAAATTATTAAGAAATGGGAATACATCAATTAAAATAATCGAAATAATGAAGATTATAGGAATAAACAAAAAATTATATGATTCGAGTTAAGTACCGAAATTCAAAAAGCCAGTACTGAGAAAAAATTATAGGGTCACGTTTATTGGGTGTTATAACTCATCAGAAAATGCGGTCAGGTGCACAACTAGATCAGCGAGAGATCTCAGTGATCATATCGTTGGATCTTCATCGTGACTATGTTGATATACGATACATGATGAGGTGCTATGAAGACTGAGATATGAACTCGACCGTTACTGACTGTCCTATAATATTAATTACATTCGCAAATGCAATGTTAGAATCGACATATCGAGATTATTAATGAGCGATAACAGTGCTCAGAGCTAACAATAAATAATCCTATACCAAACTTTGTAAAAATTGCAATCATCCTCTAATTCCAAGTTCTTTGACCGTCAGATTATCTCCGTAAATCATAGAAAGTTGATGCGAATCTTGTTGTGGACCGTCAGAATTATCTAAGATTTAACACAGCATGGTATCGACTATCGATACTGCTTTTCAAATAAGAAACACACTCTTATCTGTTGCATATTTAAGTAATAACTTGCGATAATCGGGGATATTTGAGATTTATGGATTCCTGTGATGTTTTTCGAACTAATGAACGTTGTAGAGATTTGCGGTGTAGCAGGTTAAGCAACTTCGAGTGTGGTTAGTGTTTTGTTGGGAGACGTCTTCCTGATCGCATAATGATATTTGGCACTGTGGTTAAGATATACTAAGCGGGAGATTTGACGCCGAGGTGTACTATTGGAGAATTTAGATAATTTTATTAGAATACACCTCGGGGTCAAATCTTCCACTTCATATGTCTTAACCGCAATGGAAAATTGTAATAAAAAATCAACAGACATATTCAATTTCAGTTTTTAATATGTAATTATATTCACAATTAAAATTAGACAACACAAACTATCACTTATTCAACTTTTTCACTTGCTTAAAATTTTGTCTTTAATTTAGGCAAGCTTTAATCAATTCGATTTATCAAAATTGCATTAGTTAAAAATTAAATTAATCCAAGCTTCAAAAGTATTAATGAATTTAAATTTTTTTCAATTTTTAATAATTATTTAAAAATGTTATTCTCTTTTAGTATAATTTTAATTATTTTCTTAAATTTTTAATTATTTTTATATTTTTTCAATTATTTTCTTCAATATTAAATATAATTCTTTATTTATTAATTAATGTCTTTCATTTTCAATTTCTTTCTTCATTTTTCATCATCATTTTCCTTAATTTTACATAATTTTCTTCAAATTTCAATTATTTTGATGAATTTTTCAGTCAATTACTTCAATATTCGATTATTTTTATTATTTCATTAAATTATGATTATTTTCTGTAAACATTAATTATATTTTTAAATATTTTTAAGTACTATATCAATATTCTATTTCTAGTTCTTTATCAATATTTTTCATTTTTTCATTAAAAAAAAATTTATTTTATTGCATTAATTATTTATTTAAACTTTTCTTATTTTCTTGTAATTCGCAACTGCAGTTTTCAATATTTTCCGACTTAAATTTTTTTTTCTATTTCAAATATATTCAATTATTTTTCAATTATTTTCTTAAATTTTCAAATTGACAGTTTTTTTTAGTCATTTTTCAATCATTTTTCTGAATTTTTTTTAAATATTGTCTTCAAATTCCAATTATGTTCTTCAGTTTTCAATTTATTTCTGCAAATTCTATTGATTCTATTAGTTTTATTGTTCTTTATTTTATTTCGCTATTTTCTATTTTCTTCTTCTTTCAATTAATTTAAAAATTTTTTAAATTATTTTAATTTAATTTTCAATTAAATTGTTCAAATTTTTCGATTATAGTCATCAATACTCATATTTGTAAATTTTAAAAGTGTATTTTTAGTTCCAGTTATATAACTTAATTTAATGCATTTTTTTCTTATTTATACATTGTATTTTTCAATTTTCAAGTATATTCTGAAATTGTTTTCAATAATTTTCCTCACATTTTAATTATTTTCTTTAACTTTTAATAATGCTGTTTAATTTTTCAATTATTTTCGTTAATCTTTACTTGTACTCTTCAATTTTAAATTGATTTCTCAAAAATTCAGTTATAATTACTAATTTAGAAATGCTTTCTTTTTAATTTTCAAGTGTTTTCTTCAATATTAAATTCTTCTTTATTTATACTGATTGTTGACTTTTATTTTATATTTTTCTCTCATGCTTCAATTATTTTTACAGTTTAAAATATAATCTTCAATATTATCTATTATTTTCTTAATTTGAACATATTTTCTTCAATTCTGAATTACTTTAAGTTTTAATTGAAAATTGAAAATTGACGAAAACAATTGTTTTCGTCAATGTTCAATAGAATTCTTCAATTTTTAAATTAATTTATCAAATTCCAAATATATTCTTCAATTTTCAAATGTCTTCTTTCTTCCTTCAATTTTAGTTATATATTTTAATTTTTTTCTTCAATATTTAATTTCTTTTACACTTATAAATTATTGTCTTTCATTTACAATTTCTTTTGACATTTTTAAATTATTTTCTGTAATTTAAAAATATTCTCTTCAAGTTACAATCATATTCTTTAGATTTTTAATGAAAGTTTTCTATTCATAATTGTTTTTATTATTTTTTTAATTAGCTTCATCATTTTTAATTATTTTTTCTTTCTTAAAATCAATTTCCACAATTATTATTGTTTTCTCCAAATAACAGTTAATATTTCTGTTTTTCAATTATTTTAGTCAATTTGTATTTTCTTTCTTGAAATGTTAATTCTATTTTTCAAATATTACAATGTTTTTCTTCGATTTCCAATTATTTTGCTTGCTCAAGTATGAAATACATTTTTTGAATCATTTTCCTTAATTTCCAATTATTTTCTGCAATTTTGTATTCAATTCTCATTTTTCCCTCACATTGTTATATTGTTACAATTATTAAAAAGTGCATTTTGTTAGAATTTTACTTTTCCCTTGAAAATCTTGAAACTATACATTGAATTATTTTTCCAAAAACAACAAACTATTATTGGTTGCAGAAAATTGTTGAGAATTGTGCAAAATCTGTAAAACACGGAAACAAATAAATCGCATAAGTGGAGAAGGTAGTTTACGGTAAGACGCCGCCGCTACAAATTAAAAAGAGAAATAATCAAGAATATTGTGATTTTTACGGAATAAAATCACCTGAGGCGTGTAGTTTTCCTCGTCTAAGCTCTAAGGATCCGTCGGAAGTGCATTGGGCTGATTATGACTACTGTAATTTAACAGAGCCGATAATTAGGGTTCGACGAAACATGCAACACGAGAGATCCCAGCCACCGGATCTCGGATTTGCATAGTTTCTAAATCATAATTATTATCAGTACCTACAACGAGGGAAACATGCGTATATCGATAGAAAGCCTTCGTCCAGCACGCTTCCATTTTTTTTCCAATAATTTTTGCCGACAAATTAATAAATAACTGATTTATTATGATCCCGGCCATTAATGTCCGTTTGTTAAGTCGCCGATAATGATGTGATACACGGAAGCTCCACTTTCTCCGCACACAACTTCAAGTTTTCTACCGCGAGATAAACACTGTCTAGCAAAAAAGTCAAGTTTGCTTGAATTTGTTGCCAAGAAGACTAAAGTTCGTGATATCGTGAAAGTTAAGGCGCTAATTAGTGGGCGTTGAAAATGCATATAAAGCAGTCTTCACGTCAGGTTCAGAATTAAAAGTTTATTTTTTTGGTTTTTGTGATCTTATTTATTTATTTATTTATTAAGAAAGAAAAATTCATAGGGATAGAGAGCTATATTTTTAAAAAAAGCGTGGCATAAAATCTTTAATTGAAGATACCAATATCCATTTAGAAAATCTTGAAATAATCGAAAATATTTCGAATTATAGGCTCGCTATAATTCTATCTAATATCCTAAATATTTTTTATACCGAATTCGTCAATTTTAAGATTGAAACAGATTTTTAGAGATCTTGGAAATTTTTAATAAAATTAGTACATGTTCATGTATTTCTTTTTTTTTTGGTTTTTTTTTTTAGAGTTATATAGTAATATTCAAGTTTCATTCTCTCTAAATTTGAATTAGGTAAAAATAACAAATTATTTATTAGTAGAATCGTGCCTGAGTTTTTGTTTCTGCAATTAGTTAAAATTAACTAATTATTAGTAAAATACGACTAATTATTAGTAAAATACGACTAATTATTAGTAAAAATATAGCTAAAAATTAGTTAAAATTTGACTAATTAAATTAGTAAACAGAATTTTACTAAAATATTAGTAATTTTGACATAACCTAAAAATTAATTTGACTAATAATTAGTTATTTTTTACTTAATGGTTAGTAGAAATATAACTATTTCAATTGGTGACTGAGTTTTTGCTTTCAAATTAGTTATTTTTAACTAATTCATATTTAGAGAGTTCGTTCATTTATTCTTTTTACACCTAAAGTTTATCACTAGATATTTTTTAATTTTAAATCATTTTTAATCTATTTAAAATTTCGTCAAGTTTTAAATTTACAACAATTTTAATCTCTCCAAACTTTAATTAGTTTGGAATTCCCTTTGATTAAAAATTCAATTAATCCACCCTTCATGTACACTGAATTCGAAATTATTAAAAAAAAAAAAAGAAAATTAATAATTCTTTTCTACCGCAATTTTAATTATTTACAAGAATTTTCTTCAATTTTTCAATTATTTTTCAGTTTTAATTACTTTCTTGAACATTAAATCAATTTCATTATTTATTAACTTTGTATTCCGGTATTTTAAATTTTATGAAATCATTTTTCAATTCTTCTTCCACATTATAATTATGTTTCAAATAATAATAATTATTTATTTCAGTATCGATTGTCGAATTATTAATTACAAATTTAATTACCCTTTTCAATATTCTCAATTATTCTTTATAATACTTTTAAATATTTTTCAATATTAAAAAAACCACTTTGTTGCTTTAATTTTTATTCAACTTTTATTTATATTCTTAAAATGTTAATTGTATTCTTCAATTATATATCGCAAATTCAAATTAGTTTTTTCAATTTACCATTGCTAATTTTGCAATCATTCTTTTCCATAATTTTCAAAAATTTTAATTATTTATCTAAAATTTTAATTAGGTTATTCAAATTTACATTATTTCTATCATTTTAAAATTATTTTCTTCACTTTAAGGAGAAATCGGACAAACAATCGGAACAAAAGTTAGTCCAAATTTATCAAATTGCAATTTTTAGCGGCTCATTTTGTAAAAAATACACACTTCCCCTAAAAAAAATTATATTAACTCATGTGTCTTCTATATTAAAAATCAAAATTATTCATTTAGACTAACTTTTGTTCCGATTGTTTGTCCGATTCCTCCTTAAAATCTTTAAAATATTTGTCAATTATTTTCTTTTATTTAAAATGTGTTCTGCAACTTTTCTGAATTATATTTCTTTTAAATTCCATTTACTTTTTAAATTTTAAATTATTTTTATCATTTTTAATTATTATCTTCAATTTTGTTATTATTTTTAGTGTCCTTAACTAATTTTTTGAATTTTTAGTCAGTTATATCAAATTTTCATTACTTTGTTCAGTTACCATTATTTTTCAATTATTTTTCAGCAATTTTGAATTATTTCTCAATGCATTATTTTTTTTTCATTTTCATTAATCTTTTTTTATTTCCAATATATTCTGTAATTTTTTCAATTATTTTTCTTAAATTTCTATTAGTTTCTTTAGTTTTAAAAAAATGGTGAAAGCAAGTGTATGTATGTGTATGAATTTTTGTGTGTGTATATATGGATGTTCTTTTTCTTGTGAACACGATAACTCGAAAACGCTTTAACGGATTTAAATAAGATTTGGTACAGTTATTTTGACTACTAAAATCTGAAATCAGGTACAAGGGTTTTTAAAAAGAACTATTAAAAAATATGTTATTGAATTTTGATGTTTTTTTAAACGTAAGCATATTTGCAGAGGTTTTTGACCTCCCCTCTCTCATGTCAGTATTTTTTAACGGATAAAAAACAATTTTGTATCGAAAAAATACATATACCTCCCCCTCTTTGAGGGGGGAGGTATATAAAAATAAATATAAAAAAATATATATAAAATATATATATAATAAATATGTATATATATATAAATATATATATATATAAAATTCAAGTTCTTCCTTTCAAAACAAATAGATTGACCTATATAAAGTTTATGATTTGTCAAAATTACATAAAATTCGTAATTTTCAAATTTAAAACAATTTATGTAATGAAAACGGTACGGTAAACTTTAATAAAATTTTAATCACACGTGTAAAATAATGATCGTAATAGATCTTTAAAATTTGATAAAAATCAATAAAAAGTCAAATTGCGACTGAACGTTCTCATAATGAGACACTTGTTATTGCAGTGTAATTGACGAGATATTAATATTATAAATATAGAAATATTATCTTAAGAGCAAAGTGTTTAAATGGCAAAAATTTTGTTATTATTTTGATAAAATATTTTTACATTAATTTTATTGATATTACTCTATTTTATTAATGTTTGTTGAGTTTGAAAAGGCGCAAATAAAGTCGATGAAACTTTACAACCCAGATACGTCGGAAAAGAGGAATTTATTTTTGTCAGTTTAAAGGGAATTTTTCTTTTTTTGGTTTAACAAACGACTTTGGTGTGTGGGACGGGAGATTGTCGATAAGTCTAAGAGCAGCAGCGTGTCACTTATTTGCTCTAACGATATCATAAAGTCGGGAGTAAAACGATGTTCGACTCCTAAATGTGCCTATAAAAGTATATAAATGCACTCTCGTGCCAAGTCCTCTGGTTCCGCTTGAAGCGCGAATTAATACCAATGAGTTATGGTTTTTGATATTCAATCGCGCGAGAACTTAATAGGCAAAATTATGGAGTCCATAAATAAGCTTTTCCGATTTACGAGCGATGTGCCGAATGTCTGTATTAGTTTCAGCTCCTTTACCGATAATGTATGCTACATTTGCATTTGCCACTTAGACACTAGCCTTATTCCTTTAGGAAAGCCTATGTCGATATGTACTTAGAAAAAGATTCGATACACGTTTTATGTACCTTCAGTCTTCACGAGCAGAAGAAGCTGTCAATACTAACAAGGTGCTATTAAATTCCAATTTAGAAATAATACCGAGACTTATAATCTGATCGATTATCATCAGCATTTGTAACTTGAATTTGTTGCATGTTTTATTCTCAAAATTATTCATTTTTAGTTTTATGTGACTTCAATTTATACACTTTTTTAGATTGTGTATTTTGAATAGATGATTCTTTACGTTGCGTGTTTTAAATTCGTGATGCTTTACGTATTATAATTCATACTTATTTTTATGCTTCATATTTCAAATGGTCACATTTTTTTATTGTGGGATTTACAATACATTAAAATTTTTGACTTACGCATTTGACTTTGTAATTAAGTGTGATATTATTTGCAACTATTCACCAACAAAAATTTATTCTCAAATTAAGATTATCAATTTGATACTTACTTAAAAATATTGCATATACTTTTTAGTATATACTATTCTTAAAATAAGAATTTATCCTAAGCGTTCAGAATATATAGTAATACTTAGAATAGGATCACATTATATAAAAATAGTATATAATAAATTTAAGAATATAATATTCTAAAATGAGTGTCAAGTATATATTCTTAATTACAGAGTAAATTCTTTTGGTGTTACCTTGTGGATAACTATGCATATATAATTTGTAATTTTCACTAGGTTTAAAACGATTTTTTAAAGTTTTATTTAACTTCTATTGCTTAAATTCGCTGAAATAAAAATTCCTTACATTTGCTAAATTCCTTAAATTGTGTCAATTGATAGTCTGTAACTTAATACTTAAAGATTTATCAGCTAAAATTATTACTTTTTATAAAGTACTTTGACCTATGAATTTCATCTGAAATTAGAAATAATGTTATTAATGTTATTAATGTAATTAATGTTATAATGTTACATAATTAATATTAATATTAATATTAAATAGTGTTAAATAATAGCTTCAAATTTTTGCAACATAAATTAAATTAATAAAAAATCAGTTAATTTAAATACTAATTAATTTAGTAAAAATTCCCACTACTTTTTAGTAGAGTTTTACTATTTCACTAGTAGTTTTTTTTAACATTTAACTAAAGTTTCAGTATTATATAACCAAAAATTAGTAGAGATTTTTACGTAACAGATTTTAACAGAAGAATTAATTAACAGAATTAGTTACAGATTTTTTTACTTATTCGGATTAAGAGAGTAATTAATGTTTACAATGTTTATTCTTTAGATTTTTTAACTTTAGAGAAACATTTATTTTACACTTTCTAAATTTGAACAACTAAAAAATAAGTAATTTGACAGTGAAAAGTACAGCCAAGAAAATAATAAATAAATAAGAAATATGGAAAATTGGTGCTTCAAAATGTTAATTATTACAATTAATCAAAACAAACCAAGCGGAAAAATTATGCATTATTAACTATTCAATAAACTCGACACTTATTTCGTATTTGTTTTTATAGGAGTGAAGATAATTGAATAGCGGATTATGCATAATTTTTCCGCCTGGGAAATTAATTAACTTATCATTAATGGATGTAAATAAACTGTTTTTTAGTATGTCAGATTATTAAGCTTCCTAAAAATTACGATTTTA
Organism: Ganaspis brasiliensis; assembly: GCA_037103525.1. Classification (NCBI taxonomy): domain Eukaryota; kingdom Metazoa; phylum Arthropoda; class Insecta; order Hymenoptera; family Figitidae; genus Ganaspis; species Ganaspis brasiliensis. Next base: position 2,298,625 of record JAZKLR010000001.1, on the reverse strand, counting down.
ATATTAAAAGCGAATTTTAAAATGAAACGAGTTAGTTAAGTTAGTTCCCATTATTTTTAATATTATTGTTTTTAATCAGAGATTTTATTTGATTTATTAAAAATATTTGTAGAATATATAAGCATCATAGTTTCTCATTGAAAATTTCATCCTCTTTCAGATTCCATAATCAAAATTTGTGTAGAAATTATTATTTACAAAGTTGCACTACTTTTTTGAAAAAATCACGATTTTTTGTTTATTTTTTTTTAAAAAAGATAAATGAAGTAATTTATGAAATATGAAGTCACGTCCATGGATTTTGAAGTTTTTGAAAAATTGAACTTCATTCCAAAATTTAATATGGTTGCTAAAATTTTCCAAATTTTAATTAATCGAGTGAAATTTGATTCAAGGTGGTTTTTAAGGTTATTACGAGTTTTGCATAAAAAATTAATTAAAAATCACAGAATTTTATATTTGCTATTTTCAACCGAAAAAATGTATAAATAAGAGACATTAAAAACCACCTTTAAACCGAAATTTTACTTCGATTAATAAAAATTCAAACAAACTTGGATTTTTAAACGTTGTTTTTAAAGTCGCAATATTAAATTTTGAAAGAAGGCTTGATTTTTAAAAACCTTAAGGTTTATTTTCGAAGCGAAGTGTTCACGCCATAAACCTAAATATTCATACATACTTCAACTTATCAGCGTTTTTTTTTTTAAATATTAAGCATTTTTTTTTAATTTAATGCCTTGAATTTTTCTTATTTCTTAATAAACTTTTATCTTTAAATTTCCTTATACTTTTTCGTAGATTGTTCATCTTTGCTTATATTTTTTTTTTACTTTTTTCTATTTAAATAATTCCTCTCATTTCTTTGTAGACCATTTTTTTTAACTCATATTTTTTTTCGTTTCTAAAATCCTCTTTTTAAACTAAAAGTCTTTTTTCGAAATTTTATTTCACTGCATTAGTGAAAAAAAGACATGTCGATTTTTAGTTGAAAAAGTGGACACGTCGTTTTCTTAATAAAAATAACATTTTTTAAATCGCAATAAAAAGAATTTTTACTTAATTTTTTGTGGTAATAATTTTTTGTTTAAAACTAAAAATCGACATGTTCTTTTTTCCACTATAACCCTTCGATTTCGCCCTATTTAACTTAAAATTAAACAAAAAAGACTTATCTTTTATCTAAATATTAAATAAATAATATAAATAATAATACTAATAATAATTGTAGAGTAAATAATAAATTTTTTAATTTAGCGCTATTTCGACAGTGGCGCTGATAGTTTCAATAAATTCCTCATTATGGTCGTTTTCGTCAAGTCACTCGGAGTACTTTAATGTACTTAAAACCTAAAAATATGTGATACTTTAATAGACAACTACATGCAATTGTCCTTAAAATTTTTGCTTCTTGCATTAAATGAATGAATTTTTTTATACATTAAAAAAAAAGTAGTAGATTTGACTACTTTTTAACTACTCGGAGATTCAATAGGTCCTCAAGCGACTTTAAAAAGTTATATTGACTATGATGGAGAATGACGTCATAGATAAAATTTGGCCGTAAACTTTCTCTTAAGATAATAAATAATTTGACACAAAACTTTGTAGAATTTTTGAAAATATCACTAGCAAGGTCTCTGTGACCCAAGTTTGTTTAAATTTTACGTTAAAATTAATTTTTGTAATTTTCCGAAAATCAGCGGATTTTTTTTTAAATTTACTGTAAGGCAAAATTTAAACAAACTTGAGTCAGAGAGACCTTCTTAATGATATTTTACGTAATTCCACAAAGTTTGATGTCAAAATATTTATTATTTTAACCGAAAGTTTACGGAAAAATTTTGCCTACACCAGAAACGTGATTCTCCAACACATGCCCTTAACTAAAGTAGTAAATTGAACTACTAATGTGTAACTACAAAAAAAGTAGTAAAATTAAAGACTCGAGCACAGTTAGATTAACAAAAAAAGTAATTACTTTAACTGTTTTGCACTCAACTCTCAAAAGGTAGTTGAATTTCTCGACTAAATTTTTTCCAGTGTATAACTATTCATTATTGAACAACATTTTGATTTTAGCTGTTATTCAGTTCGTGATGAATTTCTCTTTTTAAGATGCGATGTTAGGTTTTTTCTGGCTACTTATAATTGGAGTTAAAAGCTTAAAAATGCAGACACTAATAAGAGCGAAAATTTAAATTAGCGCTTTATTTACGACTGAAAATGCTCCAAGAGTGCTTATGTTATGGGATGGATGTATGTTAGTGGTCCGTCAGAGAATTGTTAGAACTATCGCCGGAAGGGGTTTGGGAAAGCTCTTGTGGTTTTAGTGTGGAGTTCGAAGGACAGAGCTAGGCCTAGGTACAGGGCATGGTTTCCCATAAAGACTGTCGATGAACGATACTGCAATATAGTCTGACCAAAGCCGCTATCGTATACGTACATGAAATGTTTTATGGGTTAGAGAGTATGCGAATGCGGTTAAACGAGCGTCGAGGAGGACTCGTAACGTTCTGTCGATGCGGGCACACCATACACACCATAGTTTACGACCCACCTAGGACTTTCGAGAGGCCTGAAAATGATCGACCGTGTAATACCGTTTTTCTTTTTTTTTTGCTAGTCGCTTCTTTCATTTCGTTCTCTCTCTCTCTCTCTCTCCAATATTCAAAAAAAAAAAAAAAAAATTCTCATACGCCCCATACTACCGACTGAGAAGTTTAAAATGCACTGTATTTGCTAAGAGAAGAAAAATCCGAAAAGAGACGCCTGGTGGTATTTACGACACTTACCTTGGTAAACGAGTGAGGTAGAGAAGAAAGGACGCCATTTCCCGTGCAGAGAGAATCTCCGTTCTTTTTACATTGCTGTCGAACTCCAGAACTGGTCTCCCTGAAGAATCCGAATAGCCTGCAATAATAGAAAAAAATCACTTGAAAATAAAGTTCACGAGGATTGAGAAAAAGTGTGCTTTTGTCTCTTTATTGCTGCTTGACTTTAAAGAAAACTATTTTACAGGTGTTAACTTTTGGATAAGTAGTTTTTGATGGTTTCTCTTATCAGTGTGTGGTCTTTGAATTTTACTGCCATTTTATGTTTCATATTGGTTACACCGTCTACCTTATTATACGGAAATTTCAAAAGAGCATCTTATGATACGCTCTTTCCTTATGTTGGCGTCTGCGCAGAAGTTAGTTGTCATGGCAACGAACTTCTGCGCAGACGCAGTAACATAGGCTAGTTTATAACCAGCCAAGCATAAGGTGATTATCAAAAGTTATGTATCTTAAGGTAAACGTGTAACCAACCTCATAGTTTTTTACTATGAAGTTACTATTTAACTCCATTATTTGGATCGTATGAAACTATTGACAATTTTGTTTTTTGAAATTTTTACTGTAGGATAATTTTGCCATTTCGGAAATAATGTTGGTATTTATAGTATTGTTCGGAGTCTTTTTAAAGGATAATTTTCATTACGATAAATGTTGCAAAATTCGAAACATTGTTGTTGGATTATTTTAACCCTTTGTATATTTTGATTTTTTTTCTATCGAGACAACTTCACTTTTCTGATCCCGTTATGACTTGTTAACATATATGTTTCATCTCTATTTTCCTTAAAATTTCTCAGTTTTCTTATATTTTGGTCCCGTAATCACGTATCAACATTGTGGGGTAAAAATACAAAAAAAAAAAAAACCAAACAACAATTATTCTTTTTATAAGTTTAAAAAACGAAAATGTTTGTCAAAGTGTCACTCAATCACTCAAACTGTCAGACTTGGATATAAGAATGGATATTTACACAGTCATGTAATTTTAAGGTACAATATTTTCGATTTTAAACCAACAATTGGTAACTGATGTTTAACACTATAATAATAATAATAATAGAATGTTTGCTTATATAATTGTATTATGGCTGTTTGATAATACTACTTTTTTTTACAATTGTAATGTACTCAGAGCAAAATTAATAAAAAAATCCATCACTAATGAAGGACTACAAAACAGAACAAAATGTCTGACTGTACGTAAAAAAAAAATCTTTTTTTGTTGAACCCTAAAGCCAAAAAAATAGTTTTCTACAATTTTAAGTTTAACAGAAGAAAAAAGTGTACAAACGTATCTGACCATGACGTACCTTTTGTAACACAAATAATGTATTCTCACAGATAAAAAATTATGATTGAAAATAATTTCCCACAACGTTTATCCTCTACTTTCTTATCTACCTTCCGGTTTCAAAAACACCATACAAACAGTACTAGATTCCCGTACATAAATATTCACCTTTAAAGAAGCCAATTTCAAGTTTAATTTAAAATATTAAAATATCCTATTTTTGTCTCATAGAAACTCGCCCGCACATATATGTATAATTTTCAAATTGAATTCTCGTCTTTTCGATAAATATGAATTAAAATTCTCCTGTTATCGGGTCAACCCAATAACCCAGACAGAATTTCTTGATTCCACATTTAAATGGAAAATTTCTTTTCGAGGAACAAGTACACAGTTTACGATTAGAAACTTGTCTAAAAATAAATTGTCGAGCCCTTACTGAGAATTTATGATTGGAGCGTATTTAAGTATTCAAACACTAGGTTTTGCCATTAAAAGGCTGACAAAGCCTAGGCATTGTTGACTCCTGAGAAATATATTCTCACTGAAGTTGAACAGCTGGGAAATCACGTGCGAGAAACTCGCGTGGCTATACATTGGGTTGCACTCAGGTGGCAACGTGTGGGTTTTGTAGGTACGATAGCCATTGCGTTTGAAAGCAATACCTAAAAGTGGAGAGCTGTGGTAGAGAGCACAAAGACAGTAGGTTGTATGAGAAACAGCCACGTGCCGTTGCGGTCAACAGTCTATACCGTAATCTCATCACTATAAAATTAACGCCGCGACGCCTTACAAGTCTTTACCCAACGCCTTCAATAATAATCATTTCTATTCGGCAAAATATCGTGGATGATGCACGACAAAAAAAAAACAACATTATGATTTTCAATGCCAAAAAGACTAGTTTTCAGATGTAGTGAAGACTTTGAGCCAGTATCATTTTGACACATGACTTAATTTTAGATTGTTATATTGTACAGAATGGAAATGTTATTTTGTACAACTGCTAAATGTTATTTTGTACAGTTTTGAAAAATGAATTTGTTATTTTGTACAATTTTTTAAAAAAGCAATAAAACATTGGAAGTACAATATTTTAGCTTTTTTAAAGAATTGTACAAAATAACAAATTCATTTTTCAAAATTGTACAAAATATCATTTAGCAGTTGTACAAAATAACATTTCCATTCCGTACAATATAACAATCTAAAATTAAGTCATGTGTCAAAATGATACTGGCTCAAGACTTTTGTTTATATTTGTTTAACATTCGTACAACCGTACCAAACGATATTAATGTTGTAATATCTTCTAAAAATTTGCAATAATCGAATCGCAACTTTAAGTCACTGAAAAAATTTATATATAGAAAAATGAAAGAAAAAACATTTTTTCTAATTTCAACGTAGTTACTTATAACATTTGTCATTTTATGTACGTGGACTACCCTGGGTGACGGAAAAGGTTTTTTTTTTGTATATTGCAAAACAATGCTTAAACTCAAAGGTTTCTTACTATTATTGTTATTCATCAACAAATAATGTACTATGAAGGTAATGTTTTGTCGCTCTCCATTGTTAATAATAAAGAAAAGAGGTAAAAATCCTTTTCTTAAAATGTACATTCTGTGTTTGGTTCGTGTTAAAAAATTTTACTAAGTGTTCACACTTGTTATTGTTACAGCCTGAAGATGTCTACGAATTGTAGACGAAACGTTGCTAATAAATTAATATCTGAATTTATTTAATGTGTTAGTGTTAGTTACCTACACAATTTTGCTCCTCCGGATCGAATAATCTCTTTTCATTATTATAAATAATGTACTATATTAATGTTATAACGAACTTTTCATTTGTTTAACCAATTTATTGTCGCCAAATTTTAACATTTCCAAATAAACTAATAGAGTAGGAAATAAAAAAAATTAGCGAATTTTTTTGTTTTCGTTCTCTCCAAATTTCTTGGAGTGAGTTCTCACTCCACTAAGAGTGAAAACTGAGCCAATCCAATTAAGAGTGGAAGACCCACTCTAAAAGAGTGAAATCTCACTCTTATAGAGTGAATTTTTCACTCCAAGTAAAAAGTAAACTCTCACTCTAATTTTGGAGTGAATTTCCACTCAAATTGGAGTGAAAGTTCACTCTTTAAGAGTGAGATTTCACTCTTTTAGAGTGGGTCTTTCACTTTGATTGGAGTGGCTCAATTTTCACTCTTAGTGGAGTGAAAACTAACTCCAAGAAATTTAGAGAGTTAGTACTAAATTAATTAATAAATTAAATAAAATACTAGCAACATTAACAAACTTTGCATTGTTGTTGGTCATTTAAAGCTATAAATATTTTTGCAAATTCAAGTAATGAAAATAAGGAAATTGAAAAATAGGGTAAATGCGGGTAAGTCCGGACAGTAACGATAGTCGGACAGTTTCAGTTTTGAAGTTAAATAAATAATTATTTACTATTGGAATCTTCTCACAAAATTATTTTATCAAATTTGTCAGAATTATAGAATGTAAAAATTACCTGCAGCGCCCTCTGAGGATTTTTAAATTAGTTAAAATGCAACAGTTATTTACTCAACCGCGTTGTTTTGACATTTTGTTTGATTCCTTGTTCCGGCTGTCAAGGGGTTAGAGATTTTTATTAGTATGAAATAATGTTTTGTAGGTCCTGATTATGTTTGAAAATATTACAAAGTGATTATTAAAACTCTAATTTTATGTTTAAAAGTGAATATAACCTTAAAATGACTTTAAATTTACAAATAATTGACGTGTCCGACCTAACATGTCAGATTTTAGACTGCTTATTGTGAAGTCGGACATATATATTACTTGTATTATATTTCGTAATATTTTAGATGCTGAAAAAGTAAATACACTGAGAAAATAAGCCTCTAGCCAAGCAGCTTTATTTCTAGGTTAGGGTTCCTCGGGACAAAACAAACAAAACACCGGCGATGACAATCAAACTTCTAGGATACCGGAGCATATGCTCTGCTAAAATCAATTAAGTGCTTTGCAGGTGCTATATCAACAACCTCTCTCTGCTAAATTTAATCAAAAATTGGTTGTATTTAGTCAACTTATTTTCTCAGTGTACCATAAAAACAATTACTTATAACCTATAAATTTGTTAACTTTTAAAAATTTTCTGTATCAACAGAAAAATAACCTAAAATTTGATTTTATACGAATTCCTCCTTTTCACCGAATGATCACAACAGAACTTGACAGATTGTCTTCAAAATGCCATAGTGAGGTGTAAAATTTTAAAACTTTCTTTTTTTATTTAAGATTCACCACATGGGTTTACAAATTAAAATCGTGCTGCCTGAGGATTATTTCTGTAACTGAATTTGATAGATTTTATAATATAAAAGCAAGAAATATTTTATTATCTTAAAAAAGAAAAATGTCCGATTACTGATACAGTTGTGTCCGACTTTACAAGCAAGTGTCCGACTACCCCCGCATTTACCATATATCTGAAAAATGAATAAATAATTGACAGTTTTAAACAAAATTCGACAAATTGTTACGGCTACATAAATACACAATTGAAAAGAATAGTTTAAAATAAGACATTTTTCGTGTATCAGACACCAAAAGTATCTTAATTTAAGACATTTTTAACCAATTTAAGACACCATGTTTTTGCAGTGTATATAGGAATAACTGTTGGATATAATTGCAAATTGAACAGCTGGATTAAAAATCGGAAAAAATAATTGAAATTGAAGAAAATAATAAAAAATTAAGAAAATAATTTGAAAATTTAAGGAATAAATTGAAAAATTAAGAAATAAATTTAAAATATAAGAATTAAATTAAAATTTGAAAAAAATAATTGATAATTGAAAAAAAATTACAAAATGACAAAAATAAGTGACAATTGAAAACAAAATTTTAAAAATGGCTAGATTTAACACAGAGCCGAACAAAATAATATAAAAAATCAAAGAATAATTATAAAATTTTAAGATAGGTAACAATTGAAAATTGAAAAAATTGTAGAAAATAATTTAAAATTGCGAAAAATAATTAATAATTGAAGGAAATAGTTGAAAAATATCGAGAACAATTAAAAAATTGAAGAAAATGTGTGAAAAATGGCGAAAATTATTGTTAATTGAAAACAAAATTCGAACAATGATTAGATTAATAGACAACTGAAAAAATAATTGAAAAAATTAAACAAGAAATATTAAATGTAAAGGGAATAATTATAAATTGAAAAATCAAGAAAATTATAGGCGTAATTGTTGGAAATAATTGCACATTTAACAACTGGATTGAAAATCGAAAAGAATAATTGAAATTGAAGAAAATAATTGAAAATTGAAGAAAGCAATTTAAATTTTAAGATAACTTAGAATAATGGAGAATTGAAAAGAGTAGTTGTAGAATTGAATAATTAGATTGAAATTTAAAAACAATTTTTATGAGTGAAAAAAATAATTGATAAAATCCTTGAATTATTGAATATTGAGGAATTAATTGAAAAACGATAAAAGTAATTGAAACTTCAGGAGAATATTTGAGAATTGAAAAAAAATATTAAAAATTGCAAAAATAAATTGGAAATTAAAAAATTAAATGGAATTTTGAAAAAAATAATTGATAATTAAAAGAAAAATTAGAATACGACAAAAATAATTAAATATTGTAAAAAATAATTAGCTATTAAAAATTAAAACATTAAAAATTCAAAAAATCGAAAAATGGTGAGAATAATTGGCATTTGAACAAAAAATTTAAATTAATAAATAATCATAAAATTGAAGGAGATTAATAAATTGTCAATTCAAAACTGAAGACAATTTTCTCCATAATTGTAGAAAATAAATAAAAATTGAAGAAATCAATTGGAAATTTTAGAATTATATTGAAATTTGAAGAAAATAATTTATACCTGCAACATTCATTTAAAGAAATTTAATTTAGTAGATTTTTTTTAATACAAATAATGTAGGAAAATTCTATCCCAATTTTCTACTAATTCAATAGTAAAACTTTACTAATTGATTAGCAAAAAGTCATTCACTAATTCAATTTAGTAAATATTTTTTATAAATTCAGATAATATAATGTAAAATAAAATAATTAGTAAAGGATAACTAATTATCAATAAAAAAACTAACTAAAAAAAGTAAAATTTAGGTAACTAATTGAATTCGTTAACACAAGTTTTGGAAAATCTAACTTTTTTTTATAACCTAAAAATGAATTTAACTAACAATTATAGTTATTTTTAACTAAAGTAATTATTTAAAATATTACTATTGCAATTAATACCTAACTTTTTACTATCAAATTAGTTATTCTTCATTATTTCATTTTTGTCACGTGAATCAGGAAAAATTTGTCACACTTGTTAAGAACTACAAGTGCATATATTTAGTGATAACCAGGAGCGTTCTCTTATCGTTAATTGAAGTACAAGTTTTATATCGCGGAACTGGGAGTCGATTCTTGCGTTTTTAATACTCGATTCAGAAGCATTGAATTACCATAACTGATCGATTATCGGCTGGAAAGTCTTTAAGAATCCACGATATGAAGACTTGTAACCAGGAAGATGAAGGAACTGGTTTAGAATCCTTTTTTTTAATTGATAGAGAATAAAAAAATAGTATTTCAATCGATATCAGTATTAGATAGATTAATTATTTCCTTCCTAAAATAAAAAAAGCTTTTACTATATTTGTATATTAAACTATTTATTTAAGCATCTATTTATTATCCATATTATTTTCTTTTTATTATCAAATTTACTTTTTACTTTAATTTAGTTTAATTAGACATTAATTACCATTGCATTTCTCATGATTAAACTCGAGTTTAAAATTACCAAAAATTGAGTAAATTCTATGGTGCGTCAACATTTCGAAAATAGACAGTAGTACTGAGAATAATTATTAAGCTACAGCTACCAGGGAATAACTGGAGCGCAAATTAAGCTGACCACTTTAGAAGGCAGAGTACAGTGGACAGAAAAACAGAAATAGAATCTTCTACTGCAGAGAGATTTATAGATGGCAAGTGTTTTATCGCTAAAAGCTTATCTCAAGACGTGTTTGGAATTCCAAAGAGACCAGTTTCAACTTGACACTTTGATAAGAGTTTAAATAATAATAATAAGTCCCATGTGTCGTGAGTATCGGCACATTCTTGCACATCATCTTGTTATTAAACTTTTAACTCTAATACATTCCTCATTCACTTTTATTTCCAATGCATAAAGTATTAATTACTTGCAATGAGTCTAAACTAAAATCATATCTCTAGAAATAACTTTTTATCTGCGTGTCAATGATCGCTTTATTGAAAATGATAAATGAGAAATAATTAGAATATTAGGAAAAGGTGTTTATTTTTATTTTTTCTAATTCATAGATTCTGCATCTAATAATAATAATAATAATCAAGGTGTCGATTGATTTTTGAATAAACAATTAAAGACCTTCTCAAGGTCTTAAGTAAATAAATCAACTTTTTAATAATTGTAACAATTATAGGTGAATATATTTTTAAGCTAGAGAAAAAAATTTGTGATACTTTAAGTAAGAAAGTAATTGAATTTGAAGAAAAAAATATAACTAAAACTTGAAGAAATATTTAAACAATAACGTAAATAATTGGAGATTATGAAAATATTTGAAATATAATTTAGTAGAAGCTAAAATATTATTGAAATTTAAAGAAACTAATAGAAAATTAAAGAACTGAAATTGAAAATTAAATAACTTTTAAGTAACTAGATTTGAAGAAAAAAAATAAAAAAGAATAAAGAAGATATATTTGTAGAAAAATTACAACTGAAAAAAAATGGTTGACAATCGAAGAAAAAATTGAAATTCGTAATTGAAATTTGAAGAATAGAATTCAAAATGGATAAAAATTAATTAAAAAAAGAAGGAAATTCCAAGATTACAAAGATAATTGAAAAATAATTAAAATAACCATGCGTTGAAGAAATTAATTGAAAATTTGAAAAATATAATTGTGATTTGAAGTCGATAGTCTAAAATTTATTTATTTCAGTATATACGGGCGGGGAGGCCCATTAAAATTCAATATAATCATAAAAAAAGTAATATTAACTCTCTAAATCTGAATTAGTAGTTTTCTACTAATGAATTAGCGAAAAGTGAGCTACTATTAAAATAGAAAGAATTTTACTAATTCTTAAATTACTAGAAAACTACTAATTTTGTAGTAGAAAACTACTAATTAAATTAGTAAAAAAATCTACTTTTTTTAAAAGTAAAGTTTCACTATTTCAATTAGTAGTTTTCTACTATATGATTTAGAGAAAAATGAGCCATGAATTTGACTAATTCATAGTAGAAAACTACTAATTCAGATTTAGAGAGAATATAAATATAAACAATACAATAAAAACGCAAACTAATATCACATTAACAATTAAATAAATATGACCATACATTTTTGTTTCTCTCGTTACTATTATTTAAAAGAAAAAAAGATTTCTCAGAGTGAAAAATTCAAGAAAATATTTGAAAAATGACGAAAGAAATTATGATTGAATTACACATGATAAGATAACAAATAAAAATTATATTAAAAACAAAATTAAAAATTAAATAAAAAATTTTTTAAACCGAAAAATATAACTAAAAATTTAAGAAATCATTTAAAAATTAAGTAAAATAATTGAAAACAGAGAGGAAAATAATTAAAAAACGTATTTATTTATTTATTTATGTATCAAGTTATTCAGTCAATTATAAGGCTAGGCAATTATACAGGTTTCAATTATATTTATAAAATTATTAAAAAATTAAAAATAAAATTGACATTTGAAGGAACAAAAAAAATTTATTAAATTAGTTGATACAAAAAAATAGTACCATTTACAAATTGGAAAATAAAAAAACAATAATTGCATATGTACAATAATTAAAAATATGGAATTGGGTGAGTGGAATTTGTATAGTAAATAATTGCAAGATTTAACAACATTGTTGAAAATTGAAGAAAATAATTTTAAAAAATAGAGGGAAATAATTTAAAATATTGAAGAACATAATTAATTTTTTTTTAAATAATTAAATTTTACGGATAATAATTGGTAAAATTGAAGAATATATTTGAAGCAAATGAAAATAATTGAAAGTCGAAGAAAATCATTGAAGAATTTGAAAAATACCGTTGACATTTCAGGAAATAAAATAAAAATTTAATAACATAATTGAAACAAAAAAATTACAATTTTAAAATTGACAAATGAAAAAATGTATATAGATGCCTATATAATTAAAATGATTTCAAAATCTAAGTGAGATTTGCATAAAAAATTGAAGAAATTTAATAAAGAAAGATAAAAATATAAAAAGACGAAGCTAAATGTAAAATAATAAAAGTAATTAATTATTGAAAAAATGAATATAAACTTTATGAGAATAATTGAAAAATAAATCCAGTTATCGAAAATGAAAGACAATAATTGATAAATGAAGAGATAGATTTAATATTAAAGAAAGTATTCGATAAATTGAAGAAAATAATTGCCATTTGAGGAAAATAATCTAAAATTAATTAGAATAATTGAAAAATGAAGAAAGATATTAAGAATTTTTGGTTGTTTCTCTTTAATTGAAAGTTGTTCTCTTAAATTTTAAATTGTGTTTATCTTCTTTCGTTTATTTTCTCTGATTTTTAATTGTTGTCTTTTTTTTCAATAAACTTCTGAAAGCTTTAATATTTTTCTTTATATAAAATATATTATGTAATTTTTTCAATTATTTTCTTAAATTTTAAATTATTTATTTTGATAAATGAAGAGATAAATATTTAATATTGACGAAAATAATTGAAATTGAAAAAATAATTTAAAGAATTAAAAAATAGAATTAAAATTTACTGAAAGTTATTTAAAATTTACGAAATTAATTGAATAAATAATGGAAATATTTTTTAAATAAAAAAAATAATTGAAAAGCGAGTAAAATAATTGAAAACTGAAAAAAAAATGAAATCATATCAGAAAAGAATTATGATTTTAAAAAAGTATTTAAAATTGAAGAGATTCATTAATCAAATTAAACTTAATAGATTGAAAGTTTAGATTAATTTAATTTTTAATCGATGCTAATTTGAATGAATTGAAGTTTAAATAAATTAAAATTTTTATAAATTAAAAAAAACGATGACGAAATTTTAAACAGGTGAGAAATGTAGAATAAGTGATAGCCTGTAATACTTATTGTAATTTAAGGAATTGTTTTTAACTTCAAGATTATTTCAAGGTTTTCAAGGTTAAAAAAAGTTCAAGGAAAATTCAATGTTTTTAATATCGCTGAATACTCTAAATAATAATAATAATAATAATAATTATTATAATATAAAAGTAACTTATTTATTTAAAAGACAAATTTTTTATGCTTAGCTTGTTTACTTTTATTTTATAAATGATTTATTTTGTATTATTATTATTTGCATCATATTTTAGTTATTTGATACTAATTATTCAAATACTATTTTAATACAGTTTCCTTCTCTGACTGGATTTAAATTTAAATTTAAAAAGCAATGATTAAAGTGAGCCATTGAATGAAGAAATAGAAAGTATCCTGAACCATTTTCTGAATGAAGAAAGAGTGTGTAAAAATGAATTTGATTTAGACTGCCGGAAAAGTCAATTAATAAAGAGTGAGCGGAACACACTTGCGGTGATATGATAATAATGCCGCGAGCATAAAATCAAGTAAGAACGTAACTTGTGAGAAAGATAGACGATTGGTAGATAGAAACGTCAATGTGTGGCTGTTTAGCCATTTCTTGGGGATTTATCACAATTGTAAATATATACGTCATACACATATCTTTGTATGTATAGCATATAGGTTACCAAATGCCGTTAATCCTGGATTCTGATTATACTGCTTTTGAGCCGTGGGTTTACGTTCAGGCTTTACGAGAATCAATTTTTTATCAAATGTAAAAGCCACAAAGAAATAAATCCCAAATAGGAAGTTACGCCTTTTATCTCGGTATATTCCTCTCATTTAACTGCAATCAAACAACGCGATAAATTTGCATTTTCATTCGATGATTGTACTGCACGTTCTTCACGTTTACATTGAGTAACAAGAAAAATCGCTTTTCTGATATTTATATATGTGCTTAGGTGTTAACACCTTCTACTATTAACATTTATGTAAATATAGTATAAGAATACATTACTTTTAAAATACTATTGGGTGCATGAACTCTTTCTTATAAGGATCTATTTCAACATTTTGGCGGGAAAATTTTTTCTTTTACTTTTTCACTACAAATAATATTTTTTAAGCAATATACAATAAATAAATAAACAAACAAATATGGTTTTTTGGAAGAAAAATTAAGTTTAATTAAAATGATACGATTTAATGACCAAATTGTAAATTTATCCGATTTTCAATCCATTAGAATGTAAATTCATCCATTTTCTAATTGAGCCAATTGTAAATTTGTTTTATACTTAAAATTGATCAAAATGTAAATTTAAATTTCTAGTTAAACAAAATGAAACTTCATCCAACTTCTAATTGATTTAAATTAAAAATAAATATAAATTATTCAAGTATTCAATCGTACCAAATTTCAATTAAATCATTTCACGATTTATCAGAATGTAAGTTTATCTACTTTTTTAAATTTACCCCAAATGTAAACCTATCTCATCACCAATTTCTTTAAATATCAGTTTATCCAGTTTTTAATTGATCGGAAGCAATTTTCCTATTTCTAAAATTGGAGTAATAGATTGTGAATTTGTTTTATTTCCAATTGATAAAAACATAATTTAAAATATATTCCAATTAAACAAATTGAATCATTATGAAGTTTCCGATTTATTTAATGTTAAAACGATTGTAAATTAATCAAGTTTTTAATTAAATTAAATTTCAATTGAAGCAATTCACAATTGCTCAGAATGTAAATTTATCCAATTTCCAATTACTTCAGATATAAATCTTCCCAACGCAATGACCAATGTGAACTGCTTTAAATAATCGTTAATTTTTTTACATCCAATTGATCATAATACAAATTTATGCAATTTTCAATTGGTCAATTTGTGAATTTGTTAAATTCTCAATTGATGAAAATGTAAATTTATAATATTTCCAATTGACATGAATTTTACCGCAAAAAAATTAAAAATTTAATCCAATTGTGTATTAATTTGTTTTATTTTCATTCATGAAAATGTAAATTTAAAATTTAGCCTATGTCCAGTTGATCAGAATGAAAAAAATTACTTCAATTTGAAAATAATTAAAATGTAAATCTATCAAATTTCCAAATGATCAAAATATAAATTTGTCCAATTTTAAATGATCAAATTGTAAATTAGTCCAGTTTCCAATTGATATAAATTTATAAATTGAAATTCATACAAATGTAAATTTTTGAACCAATTGCAATTTATCATATTTCCAGTCAATTAAAATCTAAATTATGTTCAATTAAAACTTTATCCGATTTCCAATTCATTTAAATTTTAACTTTTACAAATGTAAAGTAATCAAGTTTTCGATTGATCTAATATTAATTTATTCAAATCACAATTCATCAGAATGTAAAAATTACTGATTGATTAAATCTGAACTTATCCAGTTTCTAATTGTTGTAAGTTTGAACATACACAACTTTTAATTTTGACCAAAGTAGAAATTTCTCCAATTTCCGAATGATAAGATTAAAAATTGTAAATTTATCTAACTACTATTTGATCCAAATGTAGATTTATCGAGTTTCTAAAATTTTTATATATATATTTGCACTCATAGAATTGTAACTTAATAAAGTTTTCCATGAATCCAATTGTTAATTTATCAGAATAAAAATATATTTATAATTTCCAATTAATCCAATTGTTGACCCATGAGAATAAAAATTTATTTTATTTCAAATTAATCTAATTGTTAATTTAATTAATTGACAATTATTCAAAATGCAGATTTATTTAATTTGAATTCAATTTAAATTTAAATTTACCAAATTTTCATGTTCCAAATGAGAAAATTTATCCAATAAAGTTCAAGTTCCAAATGGAAATTTACGTAATTTTCAGTTTATAAAAAAGATTTTTAAAAATGTCCATTTGATGAAAATTGTAAATTATTAAATTTAAATTTATCCCAATTAATTATTTACTCAGTTTCCAATTGATAAAAATTTATAAAATTGTCGATTGGACTGAATAAAAATGTATCTAATGTGAAATTTCCAAATTTAAAATTGTTTTACAGAAAATTGTTTTGGATTGAATTAAGCTGCAACGCTCTTTTTTTTATACCAAATTGAATTTAAATAATCTGAAATTGGCTTTAAACAATCGCGCTGCAGATTATTTTAATATATAAAAGTTTCCAGTGTTATTTCCATTGCTTCTAAAGAAAAATTTATTTGAATTCAAACTGATAAAATTGTAAATATGGCCAATTTTAAATTACAATTTTTTTAAT
Organism: Ganaspis brasiliensis; assembly: GCA_037103525.1. NCBI lineage: Eukaryota > Metazoa > Arthropoda > Insecta > Hymenoptera > Figitidae > Ganaspis > Ganaspis brasiliensis. The sequence continues at coordinate 2,282,010 of JAZKLR010000001.1, read as the reverse complement.
TTTCATTTGTTCCAAATGTAAAAATATCTCATTTTTAATTAATCCGAAAATAAACTTTTTTAATTTTTGATTTCCAAATGTGAATTTATCCTATTTCGAATTAATCTGACTTTAATTGTATTTTAATTAAAATTAATCCATTTTCTAATTCATCTAATTGTAATTTTTTTATTTTTCAATTGATGTAGAGATAAATTTATCAAACTTCAATTTTTAACTGTAAATTTTTCCACATTTAGTTGATCAAATTTGAAATTTATTCAATTTCCAATTGCCCCATGAACACATATATCCAGTTTCCAATTATTCCATATGTTCACTTATCCCATTTTTAATTAATTTGCAATTAATTTTTTTCAATTTTTGATTTAAAGAAGTTAATAAAATTGAACAGCGAATTTCGAAAAGGGCTCAACTCTGAAAAGCCATAAGAGATACTTTCATTATGAATTGTTAATAAAAAATGACTAACGGGTTTTCAGAGTTAAGCCCTTTTTGAAATTATCGATTCAATTATATCCAAACGATCTAAACCTTACTTTTATCTTAATTTAATTTATCTATTTTCCAATTTACATTTGTAATTTTATGCAATTTTGAATTTTAATTTAACTTTGCCACTTTTTTTTCCAAATATATATGTATAAATTAATGCGAGTTTAAAATGATGAAAATTAAAAAATGTTCTATACTTAAAAAATGTATAAGATAATTTTAAGTCTTGAATTTTATCAATTACAATAATACGTAAACTTTCTTCTACATTTCACGGTTTCAGTTCTGTTTTATCAGACTATCGCACTTAAAATAATTAGTGCTTAAAATTTGTGCGCTTTCACAAAGAAATGAGGATAATTATTAGCTCGAATTCGGGTAATATTTAGCTGTATCCAAAATTAGCCTTGAGCGGTAAATTTCAGGCAGATGCATGAGAAAACACAAGATACAGCCTTGCACAATTAATTTTATCTTTTAGTTTGTTCTGTGTTTAAAATCTGAATTTAAAATCTATACAAAGTTTCAAATTTTTAAAAAAAAAAAAGTATTACGAAATGTGTTTGATAAAGTACATAAAACGCTAGTCTCCTCCAGAACGAGCTAATAAGATCAACTTTCTGCTTGCGATCACTCTTATTTTGATCTCTCACATACTCCTACCCATCGGCGTGTAATCATAAGCATTCAAAAATGTACTCTCTGCGCGAAAGGTTATACCTGCTCTGATACAGTGTTCACGTGATTATGGTTATCACAGAGCAATTGGATGAAGTGCATTAGCAACGCATGAGTTCTGTACGTTCAACTCGTTCTGGATCACCTCGACCCTGCTGGATGTGCATAAGCACATATGGGGCATTCCACGTGACATTTTCATTCAAATTTTTGTTTGCTCGGAATGACTTTTTTCTGATTTTATATGAAAAATAAGGAAACACGTATTTTTTTATTCTCTTATTGATTAAAAATTACAAAAGTTATGAATTTTTGAAATTCAACGTGGAGCACTTTTAACACGCGTTTTTCTCTGTTATTATTAGAAAATTAGAACTAATGCTCCACATAAAGTTTGTTCAGATTTTCTTAAATTTTTTAGACATTTAAAATAAAACAATTTATTTGGAACAAAAATATATAAAAAATTGAATTTGAGCCTAAAAAGTGACATTTCTGACAATCTGGATTTTCGTCTTTTTTTCTTTTAACGCAGTTACCGATTATGAAAGAAACTTTTCTCATAAGTGGAAAAGTTGTGTTCTTTAACGTTTTCATGACATTTACATTAGTTTACTTTTACATTTTTTAAAAATGTAACCTTCAGTCACAAAACAAAAGAAATGCACTACAGTCTTAAATTCAATTTTTTACAATTTTTTTTGCCAATACATTATTTTTTACTACATGTTTAAAAAGTTTAGGAAAATTGAACAAAATTTACGTAGGGCATTATTTTCAATTTTCTAATAATAACGGAGAAAAACGAGTGTCAAAAGTATGTCATCTGATTCTTATCTCATCTCATCTCATCTCATCTCATTAATTTAAAATTTGTTGTTTATTGTTTTGACAGTTTCAGTTTCAAATATTCACGTGGTTAGGTATTTCTTATTTTTATTTAACGTATGAATCAAACGTTAATTTTTTTATTTAAAAATTAATTAAATAAATAAATTAATGCCTAAACCGATAAGGAATAAATATAAAAAAGATAAAATAATTTAATAAAACTATAATTCTGCATATACTCTCTAAATCTGACTTATTTGAAAATAACTAATTTGAAAGCAAAAACTCAGTCACTACACTGCAAAAACATGGTGTCTTAAATTGGCCAAAAATGTCTTAAATTAAGATACTTTTGATGTCCAAGACACGAAAAATGTCTTATTTTAAGACATTTTTGAACAATTTAAGACATCTGTTTTTGAAGTGTAATTGAAATAGTTATATTTCTACTAACCATTTAGTAAAAAATAACTAATTATTAGTCAAATTAATTTTTAGGTTATGTAAAAATTACAAATATTTTAGTAAAATTATGATGATAATGATGGTGGTGATGATTATTATATGAAATTAAAATATTTTTTCACAAAAATGAATTGTCCTTCCGGAAGGACGTTTACTGTGTGAAAGCGCGTCCTACCGGCAGTACGCAGCCTTGGACGTTCTATCATTAAAACTCAAAATATTTATTTAGAATTTTGATAACCTACTTTTAATAGTAAATAATTTTTGTAATATTTAGAAAAGTACAACAATATTAATTTTATATAAAATCACTGTGGCTGATTTTAAATATTTACCACTTTTCTTTATAAAGCAAGAAAGGTTATTTTTAATAGAATTAAGAATAGCAAAAGCTAATTATTAAATTTTACAAAATTATGTCAAGTAAAATTAAAATTATTTATGATAGGAAATTATTAGAACCGACTTTTTTTAATATAATTATGTACATTTTTTATTTTCGTGATCTTTTAACGGTTTTGATATATAATTTAATTTAATTTACGACTATGTATTTCGGCTTTTCAGCCCTTTTGAAGTCTTACATATATATGCTTTTTTTTACATCAAAACTCACAACTGTGATATATAATAATGGTTTTTTTTAAATAGGTTTATATAGTAATTTATTTGTGTAGATATTAAAAAATCATTTTGTCTAATTATTTTGTCAAATTATTGTAATGCTGTTATTAATGAATAGAAATAGTTTTTTTTAAACTACATAAACCATGATAGTTTTTTAAAGGAAAAACTACATAACCTGGAAATATAAAATATCAAAAATTTATTTACATTTAATTTAATCAAATAATTATTACTAAAACACATGTTGAACATGTTTTTCTTAAACCAAATAAATTAAATTAAATTATACATCAAAACCGTTAAAAGGCCACAAAAATAAAAAATTTACATTAAATTATTTATAATTGAAAATACTAAATATATTTAAATTTATTTATTGTTTCAGAAATAGAAATATGAATCCAAAATTATAATTTTATTAAGGTAGTATTATACTTTGTAATCAGTCAAAGATGACTTTAAAAAGCAATTTTTTTCTCGGCGATAATTTTATTTGAAGCAATAAAACCTTTAGCATCATATTATTGACATTTTTGTCTGTCAAGAATAAAAAAAATTTTTTTTACTGTGTCTGTTTTATTACTAGAGGGCGCCAAAGTCAAGATAAAAAAATAAACGATAAATCGGCGGACAAGCTACAGCCTCACAGAAACATCCGATCTGAAAAAACCAAATGTGGTTTTAAAGCTGATACATGTGGTTAGGCATCTCTCCTAACCCCGATAAAAAATATTAAAAAATAAAAAAATGGCGCCAATTTAAAAAAAAATCACGAAAAAAGGGTATTTTGTTGTTATTATTGAGTCGTTAAAAAAAAGAGAAAAAAGTAGACAATTGGATTTAGGGGGGATGCCAGAAGGATTTGATAACGAAGAAATTGATCTAAGGTTTTTTAAAATCGATTAAAAAGAACTCGAGTTATGCTGTCCGCCAGTTTAAAAAACATGGTTTTGAGAAAAACGCGTTTCAAGTTTTGTGTGTAATGAACCGATATGCATTTGTATAACTTTTACATGTATGGGTGATTCTCCCGAAATATTACTTTTGTATGTCCTCAAGATTTTCTCAATAATAATAATAATTTATGACAATTTCTCTCTATACGTCAATAGTTTACCACTTTTTCTAAAAATCCTGCAAAAGAATTTATTTATTTTATAACTTTAAAGTACTTTTTTTTGTAATTTTAACTACTAAAAGTGAGCCTTTTAACCTGTCCTATGTCAATTTTTCATTCTTTCAAAACGTAAAACAACTATTTAATATTTGAAAAACAATACTTTACAGATATTTTCTAGAAGCTAAGGGATTGTAGAATATTTATACAAAGTATAAATAAAATAGATCTTATAGACTTTCCATAAATGGAAAATGAATTTTGTCCTCTGGTTTTGCATCATTCCTCTGGCTTGTTGTATATTATTCAATATTTTTTATATTAGTTGAGTTATTTATCTGTTTTCATACTTATTAATTACATTGACATCCCTAATAATAATTTGTCAAATGGGTTTTGTAAAAAAATCATTATTTAAAGTTAAAAATATATAAATTAAAGCTTTTACAGCGATTCACAACCTGAAGCGTCATTCCTCTGGCTCAAATTAAAAATAGAATGACAGTAGATAAAATATTTTTGCAATTTTTCTACAATAAAGTTAACTTATACAAACATGCTGAACTATTTTAAGTTTAAGAAAAATGGGTTAATTTGAAATAAAATGTAAAAAATGTTGAAATCATCATTCCTCTGGCTCGTCATTCCTCTGGCTCATATTAAAAATTAATATGAATATCAATTGTTTTTGAACTGTCAACGAAAAATAAACCTTTAAATCTTGACAAATAATTATTGGTGGTCAAAAGATTACATATTTTGTTAAGTGTTTTAAAATCTACAATTTTTTAAATTATAATTAATAATAAATTAATAATATTAAATAGCTTTCAGACTATAAAAAATATTGTTTAAAATAAATTCAAATGACATGAAGTTGTTGATTACTTTAAAAAAAACACCTGCTCTACATTTTAACCTTTAGATTTATCTATAAATTTTAATATTAAAAATCTGTTTTAAATGCTACAAATTAGCATGATCAAGTTATGAAGGTGTTAAATCTTTAATTGCTTAACATGTTTATAAATTTTAGAGGTCCTAAAATATATTTAATAAATTTTCATTTCCGATGCACAAAAAGGAATATTTCTGGAGAATCACTCGTATATAAATTTTTTATTTTTTCGAATTTTGATCTGCAATTTGGAAATTATATTCTCGAGGTAATGTAGACCACAAAAATAACATTAAAAAAAAGTCGAGTTTTTGATCGATGCAAAGTATAATACTACCTTAACTTATTTTATCTTGTTTATATATTTCTTATTAGTTCACCTCTACATTTGTCTGCACTTTGGTGAAGCTTATTACGTTAATTTTTTCATCTAATAAATGTTTAGGTACATGAAAAGTTTAATGTTTATTATGAGGTTAAGGTATATCTCTCGATTGAAAACAGGCTATCCGAAAAAAAATTCCAGTGTCTTTCAAAGAAATTGAAACTTTTTGGAAACTATATTTTTGTAAAGGTAAAATGTCCTTTTTTAGGAAAAAAATTTGTTATATTAAAAATTGTTTATTTACACACATTTTTAGGCAATCAAACTTTTCTCAGACATCGCTTCTCTACAAATGTTTAAAATTGATGCGATTTTGATTTATAATAGCTTATTTTCTTCAGAAATAGATTATCTACATGTTTACGGAAGCGAATTTGTAGATAATCTATTTCTGAAGAAAATGAGCTATTAAATCAAAATCGCATCAATTTTTAAAATTTGTAAAGAAGCGATGTGAGAGAAAAATTTGATTGCCTAAAAATGTGTGTAAATAAACAATTTTTAATATTACACATTCTTTTTTCTAAACAAGGACATTTTACATTCACTAAAAATATAGTTTCCGAAAAGTTTCAATTTTCTTTGAAGGACACTGGAATTTTTTTTCTGATAGCCTGTTTTCAACCGAGAGATATACCTTTAAGAAAAATAAAAAATACCTAACCCCATGAATATTTGAAATTGAAAAGGTCAAAACAGTAAACAAAAATTTTAAAGTCACTGAGATGAGAATGAGATTACATTACACAATTGAGCACCTGTTTCACTTTCTGAAAACGTTAAATATCATAAATTCATAACTTCTGTAATTTTCATTCAATATAAGAAAATAAAAAAATACGTATTTCCTTATTTTCCATGAAGAATCAGAAAAAAATTATTCCAAGCAAAAAAATGTTTGAGTGAAAATGTCACGTGGAATGCCCCATATATGCATATGCATATGTAAATGTGCGTACGCACTGTGTATCGGCCTGCTTTTCACCCGCGGCAGGATCGCTTCAGGATTCAGGAAAGATCGGTACATGATAATTAATGACGTTTCTACCGGTCGCTAACGGTGAAAGGGAAAAGGATGGATCTCTTTAGGGCCTCGTTAAACATACTCTAAAGCTAAAAATTCGCTTTGTCCGTTAGAATAATTAGTATGAATGCCTATTATGCCGCTCATCTGTCTAAAAATACAACGGGACAATTTGCATGTATTACACCCTCACTGTGTTATTCAAATTAGCCAATGAAAAGTTGTGCGCTTTTGTATTTGAGTCAGAATTTATGAAGTGACCCCCTATTTCACCAACATTGACAAAAGATAAAAGTCAATACATTTTTTTGTAGTATTAACTAACACAAATTAGTTGCTAAAATGGTTTTTGAAAATTTTGAAAATTTAAAAAGTTATAAACAATTATAATTTTATGTACCCTATTTTTGAAAAATTCATAGTTTAAAGAGTTCGAATTAAAAATGAACATTAATACCCGGAGTTTACTGACAATAATTGTAACTTTTAAGTACCATAACTGATGTACCAAAAAAAAATTTTTTTTATGAAAATTTTTTTATTTTTAATAAACAAATTACATTATTTTCCTGTTCCAAATAGCAAATTAAAGTTTTCCTTTGAGATTACGAAACTCCATACATTCAAGAAGATGTTCATGCAAAAAAATTTTGGTATTCTTTAATATTAAAAAAATTACATGGTTTTTTGTTGCGCGCCCTGTTACGCTTGAGTGCAGTGCACCGGCCGCGACGCGACGCCACGGCAGTGGGACAAAACCGGCTTTTCGTGGACAAATTAACTTGTAGGTCAGAATTCTTGACGGATTAACATGTATTTTTTTTAATTTACAGCTTATTAAATTGCGCTAAGAACTATTGTGGCCGACTTGTTTAATTGTTGCTTGTGTCAAAATTTATTAACAATTAAGCAATAAATAATTAAATATATTTTTTAAAATTTTATCTAAAAGCTTTGAAATTCAAAGAAAGTACACTTTCTTACAATTATATTTCAAAAATAAACAATTTCTGTCATAAGTATTTGTTATAAACAATTCTTATAAATAATTAAGCAATTTTTAATTTTTAATTTTGTTGAATTAAAAAAATTTGTTTAGAGTAAGTGCCTGAATTCGTTCTTCATAAATTGACATTTGCTAGAATGTAATTAAATAGCAATAAATTCATTGGTTATAAACAATTACGCAACAATTCATAATTTTTATAAATTAAAAATTCTTTTTTAGACTATTTGTCTGAATTTGTTCTTCATAAATGAACATTTGGCAGAATGTGATTAAATGTCAATAATTTTATTTGTTATAAAAATTTTTGATAAACAATTAAGCAACAATCCATACTTTTGATTATTTTTATATTTATAACAAATAAAATTAATGACATTTAGATACATTATGCCAAATGTGCATTTATAAAGAACGTATTCAGGCACTTAGTCTAAAAAAAAATATTTAAATCATCAAAAATACGGATTGTTGCTTAATTGTTTATAAAAATAGTTTATAACTAATGAATTAATTGCTATTTAGTTACATTCTAGCAAATGTCAATTTATGAAGAACGAATTCAGGCACTTACTCTAAACAAATTTTTTTAATTCAACAAAATTAAAAATTAAAAATTGCTTAATTATTTATAAGAATTGTTTATAACAAATACTTATGACAGAAATTGTTTATTTTTGAAATATAATTGTAAGAAAGTGTACTTTCTTTGAATTTCAAAGCTTTTAGATAAAATTTTAAAAAATATATTTAATTATTTATTGCTTAATTGTTAATAAATTTTGACACAAGCAACAATTAAACAAGTCGGCCACAATAGTTCTTAGCGCAATTTAATAAGCTGTAAATTAAAAAAAATACATGTTAATCCGTCAAGAATTCTGACCTACAAGTTAATTTGTCCACGAAAAGCCGGTTTTGTCCCACTGCCGTGGCGTCGCGTCGCGGCCGGTGCACTGCACTCAAGCGTAACAGGGCGCGCAACAAAAAACCATGTAATTTTTTTAATATTAAAGAATACCAAAATTTTTTTGCATGAACATCTTCTTGAATGTATGGAGTTTCGTAATCTCAAAGGAAAACTTTAATTTGCTATTTGGAACAGGAAAATAATGTAATTTGTTTATTAAAAATAAAAAAATTTTCATAAAAAAAATTTTTTTTTGGTACATCAGTTATGGTACTTAAAAGTTACAATTATTGTCAGTAAACTCCGGGTATTAATGTTCATCTTTAATTTGAACTCTTTAAACTATGAATTTTTCAAAAATAGGGTACATAAAATTATAATTGTTTATAACTTTTTAAATTTTCAAAATTTTCAAAAACCATTTTAGCAACTAATTTGTGTTAGTTAATACTACAAAAAAATGTATTGACTTTTATCTTCTGTCAATGTTGGTGAAATAGGGGGCCACTTCATAAATTCTGACTCATTTTCTTCTTTTTTACGCGCAACTTTCAATGTTAAAAATCTTTTAATTTTTATATTCGTCAAATTATATCTCTTACAAATGCCTCAAGGCGAATTTAACTTTTATGCACTTTCGATCATTTAAATGTAAATGTGGCTTGGTAATTTTATTGTTAACATCAACTTTAGATTTATTAAAATTTATTTCTTGAAAATAAACGTAAATTTTAATTTGTCCAATTATTTTATTTTTTATGGGTAATTTATTTATTCTTATGTGGGAAGATTTTAGAGAAATTTCCATGGAGATTTTGAGAAAATTTCATTGAAATTTTACTAAAATTCTAAGGAAATTCTCAAGACATTTTCGGGATGTTTTTAGAAAGCTCGACAGTAATTCCACGAAAATACCTAAAAATTTCTATTTCCTGAAATAGAAAATTTCAGGAAAATTCGACGGAAATTTCGGTAGAGGGTTTTTACGTGTTATTTTAATTTCTTTTAAATATTTACCCAATAATTTTACAACCGATAATAATTTTATCTATTTGAATTGTTTGTATTCATTAATTACAATTCTTTAACTATTTATTTTAATTCTCCATATAGATTTTAATCACCTTAATTTATTTATTTTAATTACTTTTATTTATTCACTTTAATTACATAGAGTCTTCAATACCGTAAAAGTGAATGGTTGACCTTTTCCACTTGCAAGTAGAAAAATCGAGTTGTGGTAAGACACAAGAACTCAAATTTATTTTCTAGTAATGAATGCAATTTTTCAAGAATATTTTCTTAATAGCTTTAATTCTGTGAAAGCAAAGGCTCTGTTTATCTTATTTATAGGTTAAATAATTTAGATTGTTATTTATTGTTTATTTAGTACAGTCAAACAAGGGAATTAATTTTTAAAAAGGATTAAAAGTTTCTATATTATAAAGAGTATTATATGAATGTTATTAATATTATTAATGATTAAATAAAGTCTCAATGTTACACCATTGAAATTTTGCAAAAATTAGCAGAGTTGTGTAATGTGTTAATTAGAGTATTTGTAACAATGATTAGGTAATTTATTCCGGACATCATACTATGGATTTGATACAATAGATTACACATATTACACATTCTAGATTCCAAATTTTATATTCTAAATACCAGATTCCACATTTCAAATTCCACGTTTAAAACTCCAAATTTTAGATTACATGTAGCAAATATTCCACATTCCAGATTTTACATTCCATATTCAGAAACTTGAATTTCATATCCCAAACACCGTATTTCAGATTATACATACTAGATTCCAGATTTTAAAATCCACATCCTAGATTTCACATTTAAGAATATATATTCTATATTCTAAAGCCCGAATTCCATATTCCTAATTTCTCATCTCAGACCCCAAGTTGTGAATTCCAGATTCCAGATTCCACATTTTAAATTTCACATTCCAGATTCCTGATTCCAAATTCCACATTTCAGATTATATATTTTAGATTCCACATTCCAGATTCCAGTATCTGGATTAAATATCTCATATTGATTATTCCAGAATTCACATCCTAAATTCTACATTCTAGATTCAATATTCCAGATTTAACATTCCTGTTCTTTCATTGTAGATAACATATTGCATATTCCACTTTCCAGGTTTCACATCCAATATTCCATATCCCCAATTTCATATTCCAGAATCCACAATCCAAATTCCACATTTTAGATTTAACATTACAAATTCCACATTTTACATTCCACAACACAGATTCCACATTCTAAATTTCACATTCCAATTTTCTTAATCCACATGCAACATCTCAGATTTCACACTATGAAATCTATCACCAAATCTAACACTATCACCTACATACACTATATCAGATATGGAATCTGGGTAGTGGAATTTGGAATGTAGAATCTAAAATGCCGAATCTGGAATCTAAGATATGAAATTTGGGTATTAGGTGAATTATAAGTATATAATTTGGATATGAATAAGTCAAATATTAGATATGAAATCTGAGATGTAAAATTTGGACTGTTGTATGTAAAATGTGGAATCTGAAATGTGGGATTGGAATGTGGTATCTGGAAATTTGAATCTGGTATATAGAATCTGGAATGCGAATTCCAAACTTTGGGGTGTGGAGTCTGGAACTTGGGGTGTAAAATCTGGGATGCAAAATCTGAGATGTCAAATCTGGAATGTGGAATCATTCAAGTTTAGTTTTTGATGTGGATTATGAAATTCGGAATGTGAAACCTGGAATGTGAAAACTGGAATAAAGGAAACTAAAATATTCTAATCAGGATGTGAAATCTGGGACATGAAATTTGGAATATGAACCTGAAATATGTGTAGAATCTGGGATTAAAAATCTGAGATGTCAAATCTGGAATGTGGAATCTGGGATGTGGAATCATTTGAGTTTAGTTTTTCATGTGGTCTATGAAATTTATAATGTGAAAACTGGAATATGGAATCTGGAATATGGAATTCTGAATATGAACCTGAAATGTGGAATTCTGAAACGTGGGGTATAGAATCTGAGATGCAAAATCTGAGGTGTCAAATCTGGAATGTAGAATCTGGGATGTGGAATTTGTCAGGTTTAGTTTGTGATGTGGAATATAAAATGTTAATTTTGGGATGTGAAACCTGGAATATAAAAACTGGAAAATGAAATCTGGAATATTGAATCTAGGATGTAAAACCTGGGATATGAAATTCGAAATATGAACAAGAAATATGGAATTTGGAACTTGGGGTGTGATGTGGAACATGAAATGTCAAATTTGGAATGAGAAACCTGGAATTTGAAATTTGGGATGTGAAACTTAGAATGTGGAAACTGGAATGTGAAATGAGGAATAATAAATTTTGGTTGTGAAATCTGGGGTATGAAATTCGGAATGTGGAATCTGGATATTGGAATCTGAAATATGATATTTGGTAAGTAAAATCTGGAATATGGAATGTGGAATCTGGAATGTGAAATTTGAGATATTGACCATAGAATACGGAATCGGGGATAACTCATATACTCGATCCCCAAAAAACAGAAGACTTTTTTAAGTCCTCAACATTTAATCCTTTAACAAATAATTTTTCTAATCAAGACAGAATCTGTATTTTCAAATTATATCTCAATTAATTAAAGAAACATCGCCATTTGTCGGAAACACTTGACAATTCTAAAATTTATCAGTCACTCAGTTTGAGATATTGAAAAAGGAATTGAAAGGATAAGGCTAATCTGATAATATTTTTTGCAGGAGAGAGTAACCAGTTTATTATGTCACTGGGGAAAATTACTTGGCACACATACCACCACTCATCGTACCTTTCGGACAAGTCGGATAACCCTGAGGCGTGGCTGTAACGTCGTTTTAACGTCGCGCAGTATGAGCATTGGCATAGGCTCAGGGTCAAAGGGCAAAACAAAGTTTATCGCAAGAAACACACCTGGAGCGCAGAGACACTAATCTCTGAAAGTAGGTAGCAAAGTCGACGTCCTAGAGGAAAGGTGAAAGATTTCGGGTTAATCGAGGTGAAATTTTCAACGGCATTTCACGTAACACAGTCTGACGTCATTTATCAAAACTGTTTTACAGTATTTTTCCCTTCTCTATTTTTCCATTCTTCAAATTATCCTACAATTAAAAGCAGTTCCTAGTAAAAAAGTGAAAAATCTTTTTAAATTAATATCTTATTGAAATAGTGAAAAATAAAAAACTGATTTAAATACAGAGTTCGATAATCGTTTGAAAATGATAAGTCAAGGATTCTATAATGGCAATTATTTACAAGTCACTAAAATGTAGAAAAACGATAGAATAGAAAGTTGATGAAAAAAATTAGAAAGCTACTAAAGTTCAAAAAGTTGATAAAGGTTAGGATGTTAAATAAGATAAGGATATTGATAAAGATTAGAGAGATGATAAAGATAGGAGGCTAATTAATTGTATGATTAGCATTATTAACCAAGATTAGCTAGTTGATAAAAGTAGTAGAAGAAGTTTACGAAATTAATAAGAGTTTAGGAAGTCAATTAAAATATCAGGATGTTGATATAGATTAGGGAACTGATATAAAGATTTTGAAGTCAGTCAAGATAAGGTGATACAAATTTTAAAAAATTTGAACACGATCAGGAAATAGATACCTAAGAATTGGAAATTTAATTAACATTAAGATACTGATTAAGATCAAGAAGTGTATTAAAGAAATTAAATCAAGACTATTAAATTTCAAAATTAAGGAGATACTGCGATGCTCATAAAAAACAGGAAATTGACAAAGATTTGAAATTACATTTTCACAATTATAAACTTATAATCATTAGCATCAAGATTAACATTCAGACAAAAATGTTTGAAAACTACTGTTCGAATATGGCAGTATTACTGTTCGAATATGGCAGTATTTCTGTTCAATAATGACAGAAAATTTATTAGAAACAATTTGCAACGCTATTTTTTTATATCGAATAGAATTTAAAATTGAAATTAAATTAATAAACTACAATTTGATAAGAAAAATCCAAAGCAATTTTCTGTGAAACTAAATTCAATCTTGATGAGATTCTAACCAGTGGAGAAAAAGATCCAAGTCAGACTTTGGCCCCAATTTCTCAGCAGAAAAAGTCTGTTTTCTGCTCAATAAATGTCTCACCAAGAATACTGTTTCTACTTAAATCATTTTCCTCCACCAAAACTTTCTATTCTAATTAAAGTTTTAGACAATATAAATAAATCAGAATACAAAAACTACAGTTAATACAATTTTTTATAAAATGTAGTTTCCCTGCAAATTCTAAACAATAAAAAAAAATCTTTTTCTTTTACCGTTGAAGTAGGAACTAGTTTTACATAAACATTTCATAATATTATCTTCTCTTTTTTTTAAAACTAATTTAAATATTATTAATGTTAAATTAAAATGTTAATGTTTAGAAAAGCCAAAAAGAGGTAAATTTACAAAACTTAAAAAAAGGATCAAAATGAGAACACCAATTGTATTAATGTCAGAAACAATGCACTGTTGATGATGACCAAATTGGGGTAAAAATTAAGAATTTAATGTAATTCGATCAAGATTACAAGGTAAACATTTATTGAAGATGTGTAACTAGATAAAGATATTAGAAAGCGAATTAGGATCGAAAAATTGATAAGGATTAAGAAGAAAAAGACAGGTCGATTAAGATAGATTTTATTGGTGTTGTAAAGGGACAATGAGAATTGAATGGTTATCTCTGAGTAATTTTGAGTACTCAATTGTAATGGGAAAGATGAGTCAGTTGGCGAAGTCGACCAAACAAGCCCCTGTGGCGAGTCTCACGCCCCCATGCTAACAGATGCCTATTACTATTTACGAGTGGAAAGATCTTTACTGGCCATTCACAGGGCGTTTATTAATCACGTATTCAGAATGGTGCCGTGCTCAGATCTAAGCAAGACAACGGACAACAGAATGAGAGTGAGAGTCAAGAAAACAGGAGAAATTCGACCACATCTAACGCATTTTCTTCAATTTTCATGCAACATTCAAATCCCATCACAATTTCTCCTCTAATTACACACTCAAGGTCAATTTCGTCAAACGACCAACTAATTTCACTGAATCACAAATTACGGATTTTCACAGACAGTATCAACAAAACAGAGCGTCCTCGAGAAAGTTTCATATAACTAAAAAAACACTGGAATTATTTCCGTTTTTTTGGTTAATGGTATTTTAAATATTTGTAAAAATAGATGCACTAAATATATTAGGAAGAATTTGCATCTCTGGGAGTCGATCCCTGTTTTTAATCGAAATTTCGTTAGACGATTTTTTTACTACGTTTATTGATATTTTCTTGTATATTTTTTTTGTTATTTTTATTCTATATAATTACTTTCATAAATGAAATTGTTTTTATCCAATTTCTTTAATTGGATAATTCTTTAATTTCTTTAATTTCTAAATTTCTTTAATTTCTTTAATGTTTAAATAAAATTACGTTCTTTTCATAATAATTTTATTTTCGCTAGAGAAAAAATATTTTTTAAATCTGAGTTAGTAGAAAATGAATAGTAAAATTTTGTTAAATAATGTTAAAAATAATCTACCTCATCAGGCAGATTGGTAAACTTTTTATCTAACAATCCTCTTAACCAAAACGTAATATTGTTTTTAATCTTACTGATAGAGCAACTTCTATTTCACATAAAAGTTTTTATAAGAAAAACACCAACTTATCTCTCTAAATCTGAATTAGTGGTTTTCTACTAATGAATTAGCGAAAAGTGAGCTATTATTAAAATAGTAAGAATTTTACTATTTTTTAGTAAAAAAACTACTAATTCTTAGTAGAAAACTACTAATTAAATTAGTAAAAAATCTACTTATTTTGAAAGTAACGTTTCACTATTCCAATTAGTAGTTTTCTACTAAAAATTAGTAATCTTCTACTATATGAATTAGAGAAAAGTGAGCCATGAATTTGACTAATTCATAGTAGAAAACTACTAATTCAGATTTAAAGAGTAATAATTTCGATGGGCTTATTAGCCCTATGAACTTTGTATTTTAATAAATAATAAATAAATAAATAAATAATAAAACAATTGTTAAAAAATAATAATTATTCTCTTAATGTTATCAACGACTGCATCTCAAAAAGAATAAATTGTATTAAAAGTAGGAAAAAATAGCAAGAATGATAAAGTAGTATGGGATTTTTGAACATCTTTTTGAGTTATCTTGTTTACAAAAAAACGTGACACAGATTTATACATACAGACATTTGATCAAGAACTCACACAATTTTAATGAATTTTTTACTAAATTATTAGTAGCAAAATTACTATTTGATACAGTAAATTAGTAACATTTAAAATTTATATGTACATGTAGTTCAAACATCAAAACAAATTTAAAAAAAAAATACCGCAAAAAGCCTTGTAAAAATTATTTAACAAAAATTACTATATGCGGATGTAAAAATCTTAAAATACAGTAAATTAGTTTTGTCAGTAAAATTATCAGTTTTTAGCTAATTGAGATTTAATGAGCATAAAAGAAGGAATTAATTTAACTAACGTTGTTTAAACAATATCAATCAAATGAAGAAACAAAATTCAAGTTCTTAAAGTTTAATATAAAAATGAAAACCACACGAAATCGTTTATTATTAATCATCGTAATAAAAACAGACAATTTAAGAAATTATATTTTTTTATAACTAAAAATAAAAAGAAAAGTTAAAATAAAAATTTCGTAAAAAAAATTTGATAAATTTCTATGTAAACAAATCTAGTACAATTTTGTATTACGTATTCAACAATAAATTCTGTTTTGATTGCTAACTATTAGGAAATGACAAAAGTGACTTAATAATTAAAAACAAAATATTAATTAAAGTCATAGTAACTAAAAAATAAAATTTAAAAAAAACAATAACCAGTAAGTAAAAATGCCAATAAAAATTTTAAATACTAAAAAAAATAGCATATCTTGATTAATTCTTTTAATTTTTGATTAATTATAAACTTTATACAAGTCATTTGATTCATTTTAAAATAAATGTTATTTTATATTGACTATAATTGATTTTTAAAATTAAAAATTTCTTGCTGACAAGAAAATAGTTTTGACAAATTCTTTGGGTATTTTCAAAAATCCCTGTGTCCAAATTTAGTTATTTATGAGGACAACAAACTTACCAAATTTTATTAAAATTAGTCGAAACGTTCTCAAGATATCCCGGAAACAAAAAATCATAGCCCTTACACATACACATACATACACAAAAAACTTGGTGAAAACTAAAAATGTATGCATTTTAGATGAAAAAGAGTCGATTTAACTTACTTGAACGTTTATTTATAACTTCCCTTGTAGACCGAATTTTTACGTTTTTTCACTTTTGTTTGAAAAGAAGTTTCAGAATATACAATATTTTTGCTTAACAATGGAAAGGATTGAACCAGAAGTTTTAAAATTATGAGAATTTTAAAAAAGTAGTCAAGGTCGGATCTCGTGGTTTAGGTAGAGACACAGTTGAAAAAAATTGGAGATTTTTCAATAAATAACAGATTTTTCTTTAATTCATTAGTAGAAAATTACTAATTTGGATTTGGAGTATAGTTCTTCTATTTTATACTCTCTAAATTTCAATTAGTGATTGTCTATTAATGAATTAGTGAAAACAGAGCAAGTATTAAATAGTAAAAAACGTTACTAATTTTTAGTAAAAAACAACTTATTTGAAGGTAAAATATCTATTAATTAAAATAGTGATAGTTTACGTTTCAAATAAGTAGATATTTCACTTTTAAATTAGTATAGTTTTCTACTAAAAATTAGTAAAATTTTTTACTGTTTAATAGAACACATTTTTCTTCAATTTATTAGTAAAAAAATCACTAATTGAGATTTAGCGAGTAATTAACTTTAGGAGTTGTGTGTAAACCTGCATTTGTCTTATTTTCTCGAAATAATAAAATATTGATTTTTCAACTTTTGAAAACTCGCTTCTCATTCAAAAATTCTTTTTTCAAAAACTCTCTGAATCTGAATTAATGAAAAGTGATATAGTATTTCAATAAGTAAACATTTCTACTAATTTTTAGTTATTTTCTACTAAAACTTTAGTCAAATGTCTTAAAAATATTAAATCAAATAGTGAAATTTTGCTAAAAATTAGTAGATATACTTACCTACTAATTTAAATTAGTAGGCCATCTTTCACTGATTCATATTCAGAGAGAATATTTCTTGTTTCCTATTTAAGAATAAAATACTTTTCATATTATTCTTATTTAAAAAATATATTTAATAAAGTAAGAAGCAAATTCTTAAATTAAGAATATATTATTATGCCCTTAAGAACAAGTGTATCATTTAAAAGTTTGTCTTGTATCAAGAATATTATGATCTTAAAATAAAAATAATGACAAAAATACTTTATTCTTAAAATAATAATAATAATACCAAAAATATTTTATTCTTAAACAGGAGCCAAGAAATTTTGTTAAAAATAAAAAATACATTCTTTTTAGTGAA
This sequence comes from Ganaspis brasiliensis, assembly GCA_037103525.1. Classification (NCBI taxonomy): domain Eukaryota; kingdom Metazoa; phylum Arthropoda; class Insecta; order Hymenoptera; family Figitidae; genus Ganaspis; species Ganaspis brasiliensis. Next base: position 2,264,012 of record JAZKLR010000001.1, on the reverse strand, counting down.
TTTGTAACCCAGAAAAAATAGAAAGATAAAATTAGATAAAGAAAAATTTTTCCTTTCATGTATACACATTGTTGACGCCCAAGGCCAATTCTAGGTGCAGCTAAATACTACCCAAGATAATAATTAGCCTCGATTTTTTCTCAGTAACGTTTAATATTTCGATCATTCCAATTTTTTCAAAAAGTCATTTCAAATTTTTTCTTTTTTTTTTTTTGCCATGCTCTGTTTCATTATCCGATTTCCAATTCTTAACAACACCTAATAATTTAGCATCAGTTTTTATGATTGGCGTTTATTGAATGCGTTCTGAGGATTAATTGAGGTGAAAAATTGTTGGATATTGTTATTAATAGTGGTTCTAAGTTGCACTTTATGTAAGGTGGAGCAAGCTACTAAATCTTAAAGTATAATTAGTGTCATATTAAAGGTCAGAAAGGCTAGGTTAAAGGAAATGAAAAGTTCAGTAGACGGTCCGCGCAGTGAAACGTAAGGAACAGAAATACTCAATCTTTTCCAACATTCAAGCAATTCACGGCTCAATCTTGCGCTAAAGAGCTCCACAAGCGTGACTCGCGTTAATTACCATTCGAGAAGGCAAAACATTTTCGACTCGAAGCGAAGGTCTCGTGATCTCCCCGCTTATTCTCTCATTAATCAGAGAGTCTGCAATTAACGCCCTGTACACTACGTGTGTCTCACTTATACACTAGAAGTCATACAATTTACCTATAAATCGGTAACCGTGAAATTTAATAATTATCAAGGTTACGCTTTTATTTGACATTCGCATTCTTTTTCCTCGAATAATTTCTTTATTATTCAATTGTAAATTAAAGTTGTTTGTACTTTATTGCAAATTGTATATCTTTTGTTTTAAATTGTAAATTGACCTTTTTATACTTCATTACAAATTGTATCTTTTGTTTCAATTCGTAAATAACGTTTTTTGTAGTTTATGGCAAATTGTATCTTTTATTTCAATTTATAAATTCCATGTTAAATTAAAAGTTTTGCTTTTGTATTACATTATTAAATGCTGCATTCAATGTTTATTTCTTGTCTTGAACAATAAATTTCATTTTTTATGCTTAATAATAAAGTTTATCGCTTGTGTTAAATCGCATTGAATTACACTTTATTCCCTTGTGTTAAAAATGTGTTTTAATAAAACAATAAGAAGTTGCATTAAATCAGTAAACTTTCCATTTTTTTTTGTTTGTTGAATTTCTGTAACTTATTTTTGACTACTTCAATTAGTATAAGAAATTTCCATTATTGAATAGTTTTATTAAAAGTTTTACAATTTAGGAAAAACCTGTCAAAATCGACGAAATTCGTTTTTCTTAAATTTTAACATATTTTCGGAAATTCTACGGTTTTTTAATGAAAAATCTTTTATATTATCTTTTGTTATACGTGAATTAGAAGTGAAAAAAAGTCTAAATTAGTTTATTAAGTGTATGAAATGAATTCCTTTTTCCTTTTTTTTAATAATCTATACTTAATTATGAATTACATTTTTAATATTTTTATCTTTTTAACGATTAGTAAATTCAATATTAAATTACAAAAACATTACGAAATTCATTTCTTCTATTAAATTACAAAATTTATTTCTTGTACCTTATTATAAAATGCAAGCAAAGAAGGAAATAAACTTTATAATATAAAAGTATAAAACAATCAATGTTTGTTAGTTGCATTATATTATAAAGTTTATTTGTTTCTTTGTTAACATTCATTGTAAACTTTATTTATTTTATTAAACAATAAAGAAAGAAATTAAACGAAAAAATTTAATTTTTTATACTAAATCTTGAAAACATATTTTCTACTCTAATTACACAAAGTAAAAAACTGTATTTTAAACAATAACTAGAAAACAATTTGTAGAATAAATAATTTTAATTTAAAGAAATTTCTATTACAATAAAATATTTTATATTTAACCGAATTTTAGTTAAATAGAAGTTATATATTTAATAGAATTTTCACTTAAAATAATTTGCACTTAGTAGAAATGCCACTCAAGAGATTTTAACCGAATTTTCATATGTCATAATTTCTATTTAGTAGAATTTTTATTTAAAATATATTCTATTTAACCGAATAATTACTTCATAGAATAACCATTTACAAAAATTTTCATTTGACAGAATTTCCATATAACAGAAGTTCTATATAATAGAATTTCTATAAAACAAAATTCCCAATTAACAGAATTAACGTTTACTTGAATTGTAACTAAATAGAATTATTATTTAACAGAATCGTCATTTATTAAAATTTCCATTCAACAGAATTTTCACTAAAAACAAAATAGTCATTTAACATTATTTTCATTTAAAAAAATTTTAATTTAATCAAATTCTTATTTTAAAAAGTTGCTATTAAGCAGAATCGCTATATTATGGAAATTCTGTTAACTGATCATTTTACTGAATAACAATTCTGTTAAATACAAATTTTGAAAAATGGCAATTTTGTATAATACATGCAAAGAAAATTAATTATACATTTTAATAAAATGCTTTATAATTTAGGGGGAAAATGCCAGAAAGAGAAATTTTCATACAAAGAATTTTAAGCTTTAAAAAAATCATCCGAATCATTGCTAAGCTATTTTAAACTTTAATATAGTCTGCTGCAAATTTAATATACTTTTTTTAAAGTTTGAAATTATCAATCTGAAATTTTCTCTTTTTGGTCCTTTTTCCCTAAATTGTAAAATACTTTTATAAAATTTATAATTAATTTTCTTTCTTCGTAGAAACTTTGTTAAATAACAATTTGTTAAATAGGGATTATTTAAAATAGAGATTCCGTTAAATCAAAATTTTGTTAAATTTAAATTCTCTTGAATCGAAATTCTGTTAAATTGGAATTCTATTAAATCGAAATTCTGTTAAATTGAAATTCTGTTAAATAGAAATTCCGTTAAATCAAAAGTTTGTTAAATTTAAATTCTCTTGAACCGCAATTCTGTTAAATTGAAATTCTATTAAATCGAAATTCCGTTAAATTGAAATTCTGTTAAATAGAAATTCTGTTAAATTGAAATTTTGATAAATTTAAATTCTCTTGAACCGCAATTCTGTTAAATTAAAATTCTATTAAATCGTTGTTAAATTGAAATTCTTTTGAATTGAAATTCTTTTGAATTGAAATTCTTTTGAATTGAAATTCTTTTGAATTAAAATTATGTTAAATAACAATTCTGTGAAATGCTAATTATAGAAAGCAACGATTAGGATAAACAAAAAAACTAATAAATGTAAATTATATAGAAATTCGCGTAAATGACAATATTGTCGAATTGCAATTTGTTTATTCTAAATTTCAAAAAATTGCAATATTCTTCGATAAAAAATTGTATCCAATTGTTATTATCTTTCATTGAAATAAAATGATAATTTTTTTAAATGAAAATTCTGCTAAAGGAAAATTATTTTTATAAAAAAACACATATTTGCAAAATTTTTGAAAACTTGCAATAAAAATTCTCTTGAATCGAAATTCTGTTAAATTGGAATTCTATTATATCGAAATTCTGTTAAATTGAAATTCTGTTAAATAGAAATTCCGTTTAATCAAAAGTTTGTTAAATTTAAATTCTCTTGAACCGCAATTCTGTTAAATTGAAATTCTATTAAATCGAAATTCCGTTAAATTGAAATTCTGTTAAATAGAAATTCTGTTAAATTGAAATTTTGATAAATTTAAATTCTCTTGAACCGCAATTCTGTTAAATTGAAATTCTATTAAATCGTTGTTAAATTGAAATTCTTTTGAATTGAAATTATGTTAAATAACAATTCTAGTAAATAACAATTCTGTGAAATGCTAATTATAGAAAGCAACGATTAGGATAAACTAAAAAACTAATAAATGTAAATTATATAGAAATTCGCGTAAATGACAATATTGTCGAATTGCAATTTGTTTATTCTAAATTTCAAAAAATTGCAATATTCTTCGATAAAAAATTGTATCCAATTGTTATTATCTTTCATTGAAATAAAATGATAATTTTTTTAAATGAAAATTCTGCTAAAGGAAAATTATTTTTATAAAAAAACACATATTTGCAAAATTTTTGAAAACTGTCAATAAAAATTCTGTTAAATAGGGATTATTTTAAATAAAAACTCCGTTAAATCAAAATTTTGTGAAATTTTCATTAAAAAATATTGAAAAATAAGCAATCGACATGATTTTTAAAAAAGTGGCACTTTGCCGTGAACTAAATTATTCTAAACTATTTCCAATTGTTTTGTTTGATTGATAAAAAATAATGAGAGAAACTGAGGCATCAGCTGGCTAATGCGAATGAGATAGTTGAGGCAATAAAGCCTATTTGTCACAGATAGAAAATTTATTCATTTAAGTCTAATCTCTTGTAATCTGAGACGAGAAATCGCGATTTCCTTTCCCAGTTTGTGAGGAATTGATCACCCCGTATGCAGTGGAATCGTCGTTAAAAGCCTCCGCGATTGAGTCCCATTGATCACCGATAAGCTCGATAAATAATTAACGATTGGTCACGGCGAAACTTGACCAGAGCGCAGGTGAGTACCCGAGCCTTCCTGGGATCTAGGTCGCATCCTGAATTCTGTGTTTGTGTTTAGTTTAGACGCTTTAAAACACACTCGAGAGCCTTCTCTGAGCTCTATAAGACGGAACTTGTCACGCGTTAAGTCTTTATATGCGAGTTGACGCGAAAGTCGAAAATCAGGAACGGTGAGAAAAAATTAACCCTGCTCGCCGAGGAGATAAATAAATTATTTATAAATCGCAAAACATTTTCTAAATTCTCCTTTCTTCCAACTTCTCTCAATCTGTCATGCCTTTTATGTTTAACCATCTCATCAATGATCAGAGAATGGCACTGAATTATTCAAGCAAAAAAACATCATAAAGTATTTTTTTATTGTCTTTTTTCTTTTAAGAATTATTTTTTAGCGAATATGAGTTAAGCAGCTGACAATCGTGGGTTTCGAGGCTGATACTTAAATGTATTTTTGTCAATTTTAATATACTAGATTTGTCCTCAATTAACTATTTGAAACTTTTTCGAACTAGTTTAAATAATAGTTTAGAACTTTTTAAAACTGTTCAGAACTAGTTTTCTTCAACATTCAATGAATTTTATTATTTATTGTTTTTATTTTTATTAAAATTATGTTATTTAAAAAATAAATAATAATAAATAGTTTTTATTTTCTTTCACCTATTTTCATCCATCTTTAAAAATTATAATTATTTTACGATTTTATAATTATTTTCTTCAAATTACAAATGATTTCTTCAGTATCAAATTATTAATTCAAATTTCCTTAACCGTTCCGATATTTTTAGATATTGTCTTCTATAATCATTTTTCTAAAACTTTTCAATATTAAGAAACTGTTTTGTTGCTTCAAGTTTTATTAAATTTTTATTTATTTTCTTAAAATGTTAATTGTACTTTACAATTAATTTCGTCAATTTTTTATTATTTTCATTATATTTCAATTAATTTCCTACATTTTCAATTGTTTATCGTAAATTTAATCGCAAATTTATCGCAAATTCCAATTACTTACTTCAATTTACCACTGTTTTTATCCTTTTGCAATTATTTTCTACAATTTGTAATATTTTTTCATTATTTCTCAATTCATTTCCTAAATTTTCAATTATTTATTTTAATTTTTAACCATTTTAATACATTTTCATTTCATTTGATCATTTCGCAATAATTTTCTCTATTTTTTAATTACATATCAGTTAATTTCCTAAAATTTTCAGTTATTAGCTTTTATTTCATATATATTCTTGATACTTTGACAAATTAAAAAAACAGAAAATGTTCTGTAATTTTTTCAGATATTTTCCTCCAATTTTGATTATTTACTAAAATGTTAAACTACTTTTATCATTTCTTAAAAACAATTTTCCCTAATTTTTAATTATTATCATTTTTTTAAAATTAATTTTTAATTATTTTTCTAAATTTTTAATTATTTATCTCAAATTTTAATTATTTTTGAAAATATACTACTATTACTTTTTATCATTCAGCAATTATTTTCTTTCAGTTCAAATATATGTTGTAGTTATTTCAATTATTTTTCACAAACATTAAAATTATTTTCTTCAATTTTCAGTTATTTTTATCATTTTGCAAATATTTTCTCCAGTTTTTTATTATCTTTATTTTTCTTCAATTAATGTCCTTAATCTGCAATTATTTTCCTCAAATTACAATCATTTTCTTCAATTTTTAATTAATTCTATCATATTATTTTTTCAATTTTCATTTATTTTTATCATTTTGCAATTATTTTATTCAATTTTTAATCATTTTAATAGTTTAAATCATTGTGCAATTATTTCCTTTTATTTTAAATATATTTTGTAATTTTTAAAATTATTTTTCTCAAACTTCAGTTTCTTCAATTTTCAATTTTTTTTCCAAAATATGCCATTTTTCACAAGTTTCAATTACTTTCTTTAATTTTTTAATTGTTTCTATATAATGTTTAAATTATTTTCTTCAATTAAAATTGTTTGTAATCATTTTTCAATAATTTATTTTTAATTTGCGATTATTATTATCACTTTTTAATTATTTTTCTCAATCTTAATTATTCTAATTAAAATAAATGAATTTCTATGATTCTCAAGTATTTTTCCCAAATTTCAATTATTTTCTTCAATTTGAAAGTATTTCTAAGATTCATAAATACTTTCCACAATTTTCAATGATTTCCATTATTCTTCAATTAATTTGCAAATTTCGCAATTATTTTTTTTAATTCAATTATTTTCTACAATTTCTTCTAATTCTAAAATTTTAGAAAAATCCCCTATATAAATAAATCTCGCTTTATTAATCATGAAATATATTTATATATTGTTTCTAAATAAATAAATGAAGCATTACATTGAAAATATTTATAATTATTAATATCACAAGCTACAGAAAATAATCACTCGTTAGCGCGCGTTGTTTAATCCGGTAATAATAACAATAATAATAAAAAATTTAATGTTTAAAAGTAAAGGACATAAAAATGAAATAAATCAAATTGGTAAATAAGAAACAGGATAGAAATCCGAAAAATGATGATTAATATTGAAAGAGAGTTTGTTTACAATTTTGACATGTCTTTTTTTCAAAAAGGAGTGATTGTGAGATATTATTTATTGAGTGAGGATGTGAGACTTTCTATGACAAGGGGAGTAAAAGAGAAGGAATAACGACACTGTAAATTTTCTCAGATCTGATTTACGATTTATGCTGGCGGCTTGTCGAGTGAGGGAAGATGATAGTTGGACGAGAATCAGAGGAGGGTGGAACCTCGTTTTTCCTCTTTCTTGAGCACACGCTAATACAGAGCTTAGGCCGACTTAAAATTGACTACAGAGAACGTGTAACTTAGCCTAAAGAAATTCTTGGTGAAAACGAACGTTTCGAGCAGTTTACAAGCACCCTGTTTCTCGATAAAGACGTCCTCGCCTTCCTTTTCCCTATCTCCCTACTGCTTGCCTTCTTGCTGAGCTTTTCTTTTTCTACTTCGTCTCTTCCATTCCCTTTATCTAAAAGCTTAACTAACCGCATCTTCCCAGAGGATCTTTTTTATATTATAATTCGAGTGGAAAAATTTTCCTGAATTTATACAAAAAGAAACAATAACAGTGATAACTGAAAAATGTATAAATATTTTTTAATACATACTGCTGTTAAAATAAACCAATGTTTGGGAAAAAAATTCTAGAAACTTTTCTTTTATAAAAAGTTATAATATAATTTTTAAAAAGCTAAACTATTTGTTGACTAATTTTTAATAGAAAAAGAGACTCATCGATAATCAGGTTTTTTTAGCTTCGACGATAAAAAGTCTGACGAGAAATTCAGAATGGGTAACATTCTATTTTGATAAACACAGTTTGAAACACCACCCTAATTTTTTTTTAACCTACACGGAGAAAATGTTTCAGATAAAGTTTACCATGTTAGCATGATACACCTCGGATGAAAGTGATTTTTAGAAAACTTTACCATTCAATTTATAATAGAAATTATTCAAGAATTAGAAATGTTTTATACAAAAATATGGATACACATCACTCTCCAGCATGGTAATTTGATGGTCGGAGGGCGATTCATCGATTGCCAGAAAGTTGAGTAGTATTATACACAGCACGTGGGAAAACTTTACCATGCTGGATGACAAGGCGCTGAGCTCGAATTCTTGAGCTCAGCGCGCCTCGACAATGTTCTTGTCAAGACTCCTGCTCACCAGCATGGTAAAGTTTTGCCAACTAGATGATCTTTTCTATTCAACCAAAAAATAAAAAGATTTCCTTCATATTAATTACAGATTTATTTCCTATCGAGATTACTTATTTCGCTAATTATAATTACATTTAACGATACAATCACGATCATAGTTTTAACCTTAAGATTAATTTAATATTCTTTTCAACTATATACAAGACGCGATTTACCTAAACTAAACTTACGCCGCAATATACAAATATCTAAATACACATTCACGCACACCAAACACGCTCGAATACATTTGGAATTAAAGATTCAAACTTTCCTTATATACTAACTGAGTAGAATTGTATCCCTTTATGAGAAACGGTTTTAATTCTTATATCTTTAGACTGAATAATTTTAATTTAAAACAATTATGTGTTAATTATTGCTTCCTTCCTTGATCAATTTTTTATATAAATCAAGTTTCAAAATTTTGGTAATTTCTATTAAATCTTTCTTTTTTGTCTTGCAACAATCTGTGAATCAAATTCAAAATGTTAATTTAGAACTTATTTTGTATTTTAAATTCTAAAAAGTACGACCAAAATATTATATTAATGTCAAATAGTTTTTTAATTTAAAAAAAAGTTTTATTTAATGTATAAAGTTATAATTATGCAGTTCATTAATTAAATAAAACTTAAAGGTCTTGTTATAAAAATAACTTGTAGATATTTTAAAAAATATTTTTTATAATGTGTACAAATTTAACAATTATCTAAATATTAAAAATAGGTGTAATTAACAAAATCTTTGACTTTATCTTTTATTCACTTTAGATCAATTTCACTTGTGTTAATTTCGATTTCCGAGACTCCTGTATTATATAATTTTTAAATAAAGTAATTTAATAATTAGACAGAAAATTCTTATTTATTAAAATTTTAATTCTTACAATGTTTAAAAAACCAAATATTCATTTATTAAAAATATATTATATGTATTATATATAAAAATATTAATATAAATGTTATTTAATATAATAATTTTTATAGAAACAAATTTGTATTTTCTGCATTAAAAGTTTAATAACCTAGAAAATCCTATCTGTTCTTTTAATCTGAATTAGTTAAAAATAATTAATTATTAATAATAATCAGAATTTTACTAAAATATTATCTATTTTGATATAACTTAAAAATAAACTAAACTAATAATTATTTATTTTTTACTAAATGATTAGTAGAAATATAGCTATTTGAATTAATAGCTAACTTTTTGATTTCAAGCTAGTTATTTTTAACTAACTCAGATTTAGAGAATTTGTTAAACGTTATTTACGAAAATAAATATTATTTTGAATAAGAATTTGAATAAATAAAAGTTATTACAACTAAAAATTGAAAGTAATGAATTAAGTAGATCTTATAAAGGTATAATAAATGAAAAGTAAGAAAAATAATAATTTTAAAAAATGACATTTAGCTATTTAAAAATAGTAAAGAGTAAAAATTACCATAATTGAAAATTTTCAAAGCAAGAAAGAAACTTTAAAATATAAAAAATCTGCCTTTAAATTACAAGAAATTTTTATTTAAAAAAATTTACAAACATAGAAGTTTAGAAGTTGTAAAATATATGTTTGATAGTTTAATTTTACAATGATAAAAAAACCAAGAAAAGCATCATATCTGAAATATTTTAGGTAATTTTCTTTTTAATTAATGTAAAATACAAATATTGTTTAATTTATTATAAAATTTATTATTTTAGTATTAAATGTAAATAAATATTAAGAATTAAACTATTTACAGAAATACACAATTAAAGAATCAAAATATTATAAGAATTTAAAAAATAAACTAATTGAAAGAGTAGTCAGTAAAATATGAAACATCTAACAAGTTTTCGTTTAAAATTTGTTTGTCATAGTTGCATGTTATATAATTCAACGTAAGCTAGGCTAGCCTCTAATATAAGTATTAAAATTAATAATTTAAAGATCATTCTTTTTCCTTTTAATAGAAAGAGTTCTTGTGGAATTAACAGACAAATAATATGTGATCGCATCTGCAAATTAAAAATGGAAAAAGAGGGAGAAAGTTTGATTTATCATGCGATAGGAATAAATTGCGAGTTTTGAGGAGAGTTTACCATGCTGGAGAGTCATTGGACTTGACGCTGAGCCCGAACTCCGATTACCCGTAGCATGGTAAACTTCTGCACATTTCTCGGCAAACTCTTTTCAACTTTAATGCACATTTTACAGCTTTAAGCGAGTAGTCTTTTTCAGTCTACTTTTGACTCTCAAGTACCACGTATATGGGAAAATTTTTCTTATTTTTTGAAAATAACTATCAGAATTTTGAACACAATATCTCAATTGTAACTTTGATCCGAGGTCCTGCATATAATATGGGAAAGATTACCTCAAACGTTTTCCCCGTGTAAATATTTTTCAAACTTTTTAAGACATCGATTTAAAAGTTTTCAGAAAACTTCTCAATTTAATGACAAACAAAAGACTCATTGGAAGTTTTTTCTATTTTGAATTTCCCGGCACACTTTTTGTCGCTAACAATTAATGATTTTAAATTTTGCAAAATCAAATTTTCTTAATCATGATAATGATCTACATAAGTAATAAATAATTAAATTCAAGAAATAAATAATATTTACATTATACTCATTTTCCTTTCCCTAATTTATTAAATTTAAAAACTAAATACAGTTTTTCATTTACTAAAGTTTCATTAAATGAAAATTCAATTATTTGCAGTGTAATTTTCCAACAATCGAAATTTTCTAAAATCGATTCCAGTCAAAGAAAACAATTTTACTTTCCGATTGTGCGAGTGAATGTTAAGTTGTAGAATATTTATTCGAATTTTCTAATTTGCAAATATTCAATTGACATGAGAGTGAATTTTAAATGGCTAGTTTATCTTAACTTGTGAAGAAATTCTTCAAAGTCGAACGCGATCGATATCTCCGTGCACTTCGCCAAGTTAGACAAGAGCAAGTATCTAATATCCATCTATTTGACCTATTAGATTCTAGTTCACAGTGCAAAAAGTACCCCTTTTTAGAAAATAAGTCTCTCCAATCTTTAACTCGTTAATTTCCTTTAAATATTAAACATTCGCCAGGAAAGTCCATCCACGGCAATAACAATTATTCTTCATTAAAATTGACAGCTAGAATTTCACAAAATGAAAAAAATAACATATAAAATTGAAAAAATATTGCCACAAATAGGAAAGTATTTCCTTAAATAGAAAGAACATTCATTTAAAAGAAAAAAATTTGGTATCTTGAAATGAAAAATATTTCGTAAGTAGAAAAAAGTGTACTTAAACAAGAAACATGTTGTTGTAAGTTCTCACTTATAGTCTGAAAAAATTTCTGAATAATTTTACTAAGATTTTGTAAAATTAACTAGAATTCTGTTAAGGTAAACTAGGTTAGATAATTGTGTAAGATTTTTGTAAGTGTCAATCTTCCTTCATTTTTATCCGAAAAATTACGATTTAATAAAACCCAAAAAAAAAACTAACTTTTAATAATTCCAATAAAGTGACATTATCTGGACTTGTTGCTTGTAAACTAATCTCCTTGATAAATTCAACCGTCGATTAACCGAGGCGTGTAATCCTCTGGCAAAAAGAAAATTGAAAAAATAATAAAAGAGAGATGGAAATTATTTTTAACATAAATTAGCAATAAAACCGTTCAAAGTGTGGTTACACTCAGTGATGGAAGGTTCGTTTCGGTCTTTTTAACGGTTCATGGTAAATATACACAGACTATTTAATTCGATTACAGTTAAATGCCGTTTAATTACAAATACCGTCTGGTTAAAAGCGTCGTTGGTACTGGCAAGGCGAAACGATCGACAGAAAAGTTGTTTAGGCACATGCACTTTCTTAGGTGTCCCGTCAAGATAATTACCAGTAGAACTTCCATTAACGAGACGTTGGACGATTAGTATCGACGAATCAATGACTCCTTGCCTCTCCAGACGCATATTTTAACCAACATGAATTAACATACTTGTCTGTAACGATTACGGAAAAGGCCTCATTTACGAAAAGCCTTCACGTTTCCACTCAATTCTATTCTTGTAAGTTCATCAGTTATTGAAAGTGTGCTATGTACATTCAGCTCGACTTTTACAATGACATTCATTTCTCCAAGAATCCGCAATGGTATTTCATTGTTAAGAAACCATTGTAAAAGATTAAATAGAAAAATAAAAGAATTTTAGGTTATGAAAGTTAAAATAATAATAAAATGAATGTTTGAATATAAAAAAAGATGAGCCAGTATCATTTTGACACATGACTTAATTTGAAGATTGTTATATTGTACAGAATGAGAATGTTATTTTGTACAAATGCTAAGTGTTATTTTGTACAATTTTGAAAAATGAATTTGTTATTTCGTACAATTATTTAAAAATGGATTTAATTGTAATCCCAAAGGTTTTTAGCTTTTTTAAAAAATTGTACAAAATAAAAAATTCGAGCCAGTATCATTTTGACACATGACTTAGTTTGAAGATTGTTATATTGTACAGAATGGAAATGTTATTATGTACAACACTGAAAAAAATTTTTGTTAATTTAACATATGATTTGGGTAAAAATTTCATTGCAGCAGAAAGTCAACCATATGTGTAAATTTAACATCAAAATAAAGAGACATTTAAGAATGATCTAAGAGTTAATCTTAAGAATTCCATTCACCTGAAAATCACATTCAGCAAAAATCACAGATAGTTTTTTCTGTGAACTGCTAAATGTTATTTTGTACAATTTTAAAAAATGAATTTGTAATTTTGTACAATTATTTAAAAAATTGATTTAATTGTAATCCCAAAGAAATTTAGCTTTTTTAAAAAATTGTACAAAATAAAAAATTTATTTTTCAAAATTGGATAAAATAACATTTAGCAGTTGTACAAAATAACATTCTCATTCTGTACAATATAGCAATCTTCAAAATAAGTTTTGTCAAAATGATACTGGCTCAAAAATTCATTTTTCAAAATTGTACAAAATAACATTTAGCAGTTGTACAAAATAACATTTCCATTCTGTACAATATAAAAATCTTCAAATTAAGTCATGTGTCAAAATGATACTAGCTCAAAAAGATTGGAGGTTGTTGGAATATCAAGTTCTGAATTTTTCAATTTTTTTGGATAAAAATAGTTTATAATAACATTTATGAAAATGGATTGTTTAATGGGTAAAATATTGATTAGTAGTAGAATAAATTGATAAAAAATATTTAAAATTCATTAAATTGGTTGAAATTGATAATAGGCTCAAAATTTCTGAAGTGGGACACTTTTTCTTTGATGGAGATATTTTTTTATGTCTTATAAAATTTTTTTTAGTATTTTCAAACTGAAATACTGTCCTGAAGTTGTTTTGCAATTTAATTTTTTCATGAGTTATTAAACAATTTTCAAGTATCAAGTTATTAATACATTTTTTTTATCGTTCTATTTAATGGATTTTGATAAAATTTGGTTTTAACCATGCTTTAGGATAAAAAAATTAATGTGATGTCGTGTCAAATTTGTTTAAAGTAGCAACAATTATTATAAACAATTAAAAATACATTGAACTTCTTGTCCGAATTCCTTATTTTTTCTTAGCAATTTAGATTCCCTGTTTCGTTACGAGTTTTTCTAAGAACACTGCAAAAACTGCTGTCTTCTAAGTGTCTTATTTTAAGACATTTTGGTGTCTAAGACGCATAAAATGTCTTATTTTAAGACACTTATGGCGTCTTTGATACAATAAAGACACCAAAATATCTTAAAATAAAACACTTAGAAGACAGCAGTTTTTGCAGTGAAAAAACACAGAATTCGGATGAGAAGTTTAATGTATTTTTAATTGTATATAATAATTGTTGCTATTTTAAACAAATTTGTCACAACATCAAATTTTTTTTATCCTAAAACATGGTTATTGTGTATTAGTCATAGCAAATTTTATCAAAATCCATTAAATAGAACGTTCAAAAAAATTTTTTTATAATAACTTGATACTTGAAAATTGTTTAAAATCATGAAAAAATTAAAAATTTGCAAAACTTCAGGACAGTATTTTGGTTCGAAAATAGTACAAAAATTTTTATAGGTACGACATACAAAAATATCACCATATAAAAAGTGTTCCACTTCAGAAATTTTGAACCAATAACAATGCAAAATTTTATAATACAAAATTAGAAATATTATAGGGGAGAGGACCCCAAGTTGGACACCCTTTCGTCTTATTGCTGTAGAATCCAAACCAAATAAAATATATTAAAATATTTTATACCGGATGAAAGTACAATTTATAAGGTAACTTATGGCCACAGAGATAAAATTTTATTTTGAACATAAACATTTTTTAAAGCGTTTTATCTAATTGTTAAAATTTTCGGTCTAAAAAAAAGTGGCCCCAAGATGGACACCTTCTTAAAAGTCTCTGAAAATTGTAGTAAATAAAAAATTAACATCCTGTAACAATTCTTAAACTAATTTTTAATCATTTTACGGAATTTATCAGGAAATAACATTTCCTACAACTTCAATCTAATAGCTTAACAGTAAAAAGTAATAAAATATCGAAAAATATAGATATATCAAATTCTCTAACGATAACATCACATTTTATGGTGGAAAATAAAAAATTTTAATTAATTTTCTCAAAAAATTATTAAAAAAAGTGTAAAATTAAAAATATGCAAATAAATACATTGAGATTTGAGGCCTGTCCATCTTAGGGTACATGGCACCATTTTTTAATCCCCAGTAAAAATATATATACGAACACTGAATTAGTAAAATTATTTTAGGATATTATTATACGATAAATTAAGAATATTATAACGTTAAGTACTCATTCTAAATCATAAATTTAAATAACTTTACCAACTTAAGAAAAAACTGTTACAAAACTTTTTTAGACCCAAAATTACGTGGCATGTATAGAAGAAAAACCAACTGGTTTTTTTTCTTTAAATGTGCATCAAAATCTTCGTCTAGACAAACAACAAAAATGACAAAAAGCATAAGACGCTGCCACCATAAACAAAAATTTTATACGAAATGTCCATCTTGGGGCCCTGTCCATCTTGGGGCCCACTCCCCTATATAAAAACAATAAATTGAAATTATGAGAGTATGATTAATTTGATTATTAAATAATATAAAATAAATGCATTTTTAAAATAAAAGCTGAATTTTTTATAGGGAATAGTAAATATATTTTCATGAAATTTATAACAAAATGTGGAGTAGAAATTTCAGAATATTCAATGAAAAAGAAGAATGAAAATATCAGTTTTTTAAGGGGAGATCATTGAAATAGAAAATCCGTGGAAATTAAAAGTTTTGACAGTTATTGCAGTGGTTATCGAACTTTCTAGAAGTTTTTGGGGTTAAATAATGGATATATAAGAAGGTCATTTGCAGGGATTCTTTCTCATGATTTTGATCATTATTAACATTAATATTATTTTATTTATTTACAAAATATTAAATAACAAATTAAACTACACAGCGTCACAAAATTTATTTTATTTATTAAATCTTCAAGGAGTGCATAGCACAACCTTAAAATTTAATTTTATTATTAAAATTTAATTATTCTGCTACACTGCAAAAACTGCTGTCTTCTAAGTGTCTTATTTTAAGACACAAGACATTAAGAAAGCGTCTTACGGTTATTTCAAGCTATTTCATTGGTTAATAATTTTGAAAGATGCTTTCTCATTGGTTTAAAATTAAGACACTTTAAAACGTCTTAAAAGTGAGGACAAAAATGTCTTAAAATAAGACATTTGTTTTACAGTGTATGTTCAAAAATTTAAAATAGGGGTCGTAAGGGATTTTAAGATAACAGTTTTTTGTAAAAATGGCACACATTAGAATCAAAATTTCAAGTTTTTCAGTAAAAAATCAATAGAAAATTATTAATAAAAAAAATATTTTTTTGATCTAAAATAAACCCTAGATAATTCCATAGAGCATGTGATCATCAAGCTGCATAACAATTTTTAAGTCAATCGGTCAAAAATTGTGCAAAAAAAGTTACCGGCAAGTTTGAAAAATGTGGTTTTGACAAAAACGCGTTTAAAGTTTTGTGGCTTAGGTACAATTTTTTTTCTTTCATACAGGTCTTTTTAAATGATAAATTAAATGTTTTAAAAATTTAAAATAGTCTTAGACACAATTTAGAGACTTTTTAAGAACATAGACGTTTCTATTCCTTGTGTTCGTAGTAGGGCAATCATGCAAACAAAAAATTAAAGATTTAAAAAATTTTTCTTTCGATGTTGTTTATTGATTCTTATTTTTCAAGCCCTAAGAAAATTTTCTACCCAAAAAAAAGAATTTTTGATAATTTCAAAAGTTTACAGTAGTATAACCTCTAAATCTACACATACGACAATTTTTTTGCTATAAATATGCTCAAGAAATTGACAGTAAAAAAATCTCTTCTATTTCACATTCATTAGTGTAAAAACAATAGAACATAAAACAATAGCTTTTAACTGTTTTCGATAATAAGTCAAAGTTAAAAAAAGGTTAAACAGACGATAAGGTACCTGAATGGGTGAAACAAGTGACAAAATGAAAATAACTGCAAAAAAGACTGATGTCCCTTGGAAATAATGAGTGTTTCTAATTGGACGGAGAGAAGGCAGCACACGCACAAGAAGAAAATCAAGCTGCCAGTACGCAAATAGAATTTAGTCGCGAAGATGCGAGGGCGTGTGAATTGTGTTTAAAGATTCAACGCGTTCTTTGGGTGTGTCCTTGCTTCCGCATACTGCTGTGCGGTCACTACATTATCTACCTACTTGGAGGATGTTAGGTGAAGCTACTATGAGCTCGCGCGAGTCACCTATAGAGCTCCATACAGAAACATTCTTCACGCTTGTCTGTATGGACATACTACATAGGTAGGGGGTACAACCGCATAATATATTTGAAAGTCATTACGCACTGTCCCTTTTCTAAGTATGTACTAGCACCGTTTTATGAAATTCTCTGAGAAACACCATCCCCTCACACAATGATTTTCCTCGAGCTTTCTTATGCGTTCTCATAGGTGTTGTTAGGTGCAACCGGAATTTTGATAAAAATTTCTTATTGAAGATTTACACTTAATACTGACCCAAGTATCTTTCTTCATTATTTTATGAGTCAAATTATGGGAAAGAATTCATGTAAGTAGAATTCAAACATTTTTTTCAGTGAATGATATTAAGAATCCTTCAAATGGTACTAACTAACCTTCAAATAATACTGGGTACTTTTCAGATAGTAGGTAAGGCGCAAAAAGTGTCTTAAAATGAGACTTATGAATTATTCAAATTTTAATAATAATAAACTTCAATTACCTATTATTTAAAACTTCTAATGATTCAATTTTTAATCAATTCATGTTGAAATTATTATAGGTAATCTTATAAATATTTTTTAATTTATACAATGCATATTTAAATTAGGAATTTCAAACTTCTACCAATATATAGTATGTACTGTCTAAATCTGAATTAGTGCACTGAGAGACAGCTTGTATGATTAAATAATATGACTATCTCAAAGTTTAGTATAAAACCGTTTGAATTTAGGGATAACGTGAAAAACTATAAATTCTAGGTATATTTGTATCAATATTTGAAATAGGAACATTGGAATTTGATACTCTCTAAATCTGAATTAGTGGTTTTCTACTAATGGATTAGCGAAAAGTGAGCTACTATTAAAATAGTAAGAATTTTACTAATTTTTAGTAGAAAACTACTAATCTTGTAGTAGAAAACTACTAATTAAATTAGTAAAAAAATCTACTTTTTTTGAAAAGTAAAGTTTCACTATTTCAATTAGTAGTTTTCTACTAAGAATTAGTAATTTTCTACTAAGAATTAGTAGTTTTCTACTATATGAATTAGAGAAAAATGAGCCATGAATTTGACTAATTCATAGTAAAAAACTACTAATTCAGATTTAGAGAGTATAATGCGTGCGAAAGATTGATATAGTGTTATGGTCTTTTGCATGCATTATATCAAATTCCAATGTTCCTATTTCAAATATTGATACAAATATACCTAGTATTTATAGTTTTTCACGTTATCCCTAAATTCAAACGGTTTTATACTAAACTTTGATATAGTCATATTATTTAATCATATAAGCTGTCTCTCAGTGTGGTTTTTTACTAATGAATTAGCGAAAAGTGAGCTACTATTAAAATAGTAAGAATTTTACTAATTCTTAGTAGAAAACTACTAATTAAATTAGTAAGAAAATCTACTTTTTTTAAAAGTAAAATTTCACTATTTCAATTAGTAGTTTTCTACTAAGAATTAGTAGTTTTCTACTATATGAATTAGAGAAAAATGAGCCATGAATTTGACTAATTCATAGTAGAAAACTACTAATTCAGATTTAGAGAGATATAAACTTCAAGTTATAAAAAATTTGCTTTATTGTATCAAAACTGTAATCAATTCAAACTTTATGATTAAAATTTCAACTATTAAATTAAAAACATTTTTAAAAAATTGAATTAATGGAACCTGAAATCATTTGAGAATTTAAAAACTGTTAATTTCAACTTATAGAAATTGGTAAATTTCAAATCGATTGAAACTTAAATTTAATTTAAATTTAAACTTTAATCAATTAATACTTGAATTTAACGATTCTAAATTATTTTATTGATTCAGACTTCTTTCACTAAGAATTATTTGAAACAATTTAAAATCTTAATTTTAAAAAATCTAAATAACATTCAATTTAAACTTCTACGCTTAAACTTTTCAGGAATTTTTATATTAAATATTAATCGAATTAAATAACTTTAATTCATCAAAATTTTAGTTTACCGAATTTCTGGAGAATTATTAAGAAAATAAATAAAACTAGAAATCATATGATTAATTTAATAATACATTTTTTCAAAAGTTATTGATTTTAAATAAAGAAACATCTATAGTACCAAACTTCAGGTGTAAACAGAATGAAAGAATGAATAAATGAATATTGTTTGAGATTATTATTATTATTATTATTAATAATATTTTCAATATTCAAACTACTAAAATAAGTTCAACAAAATTAAAACAAAAAGATGAAAAAGATTGATACTCAGATTAAGAAAAAAAACATTTTTAAAGTACTCTCTAAGTCTGAATTAGTCAAATTTTGACAAATTTAATTAGTATTTAAGTATTTGACTAATAACTTTGTTACTATTATTGTGATTTAACCAATTCATCAAATAGTTATTGCACTTGGAAAAAATCTTCAACTGGAACAGCAATAAGTTTCACTAAAACAGCAATATGTTTCACTAGAATAGCGAAAGATTTTGCTATTTTAGTAAAACATATCGCTGTTCCAGAGAAACTTATTGCTATTCCAGTTGAAGATTAACTAATTCTACTTGTAACACAAAAACCATAAATTTCTTTTTTCTTTAGTATTTAATAATGATATTTTTACTTTATTTAATAATAATAATCTCCGTAAACTCCTGAAGTTAGTTAGTATTTATATTTATTCATCTTTTTCTGTCCACATTTTAAAGTCTGAAGTGAAGTTAGTTAGTATTAATATTTATACATCTTTTTCTGTCCACGTTTTAAAAACTGAAGTGAAGTTAGTCCCTGTTATTTTATTGATTTTGACTCTCTTTATCAGGAAATATTTTTAAATTTGAATTGAAAGAATAAGGTAACCTTTTTCATTAATGTCATGTTGTGCTGGTTTTTATTTGTCATTTGTGTAAAAAATAAGTTTCGAAAAATGCTTTAAAAAATTAAAAATTTATTATGGTTTTTGAAGAAGTTTAAAATATATACACATGCTATTAATTTCCTAAATTTTCAGTTATTATCTCAAATTTAGATTATTGTCATCAGTTTCCCATTATATTACGATTTTTTTAATTATTCTCTTTTGCTTAAAAATAAATTCTGCAATCCTTCTTGATTTTCATCAATTTATAATAATATTCATTATTTTGGCATTACTTTTAAAAATTTTAATTATGTATTTGATATTACAATTATTTTCATCAATTTTCATTATTTCTGCGATTTTTTAATTATTCCCTTCAATTAAAATTTTTTAAGTGATTTTGTAATTATTATTTTTTTTTAAACATATATTCTATGAATACATGTTTTTCTCAATCATAAATTATTTTCAGCATATTTGAATTCTCTTTTTCAATTTTGAATTAATTTTATCATTTTTTAATTATTTTCCTCGATTGTTAATTATTATTCTCATTTTCAAAAATTATTTTCTAAGATCTTTAAGTATTTTTCTGAAAATTAAAATATTTTCTTCAGTTTTTAATTATTTTCATTTGTTATCAGAATTTCAAATTTTTTTTATTAATAAATTATCGTAAATTTCAATTATTTCTATCTTTCTTCTAGCCTTTTCTCCAATTTTTAGTTTTTTTCATTTCATAAAATTAATTTCTAAAATTTTAAACTATTTTTCTCAAATTTTTATTATTTTCTTCAATTTTTAATTATTTTTGTTTGTTTTCATCATTTCCAAAAATTTTATTAATTATGGTAAATTTTAATTATTTTTAGCATTCTTTCAGTCTTTTCTCCAATTTTTAGTTATTCTCATTTTATAAAATTATTTTCTAAGATTTTTCAGAATTTTTCGAAAATTTCAATTGGTTTGTTCAATTTTTAGTTATTTTAATTTGTTTAAGCTTATTTTTTCAATTCTTTTCACCAATTTTTAGTTATTTTCTTTTCTTTTTAATTGATTTCTATGATCTTCATGTATTTTTTTCAAATTTCAATTATTTTTTCATTATTTAAAAAGATTCTGCAATTTTTTCAATTATCACACTTAAATTTCATTTACTTTTTACAACTTATTGTTTGTATCTTATTTTAATTATTTTCGTCAAGTTTTAAAATTTAAAAACATTTTTCAATTATTTTCCAAAATTTATTTCCTTCAATTTTTGATTCTTTACATTTGTTTCATAATTACAAAAATTTTTAACTATTTATCTGACTTTTTAATTATTTCATTATTTATATTATTTTCTTCAATTTTCAATTCATTTCGTTCTTTTTCTCGTTCTTTTTCATAATTCCCAAAAAGTTTATACTTATTTCTCTTTAATTAAAACTTGTTCTGTTCAATTTTAAATTATGTTTATCTCTCTTCATTTATTTTCTCTAATTTTTTATTATTCAATTTTGTTTTAATTTACTTTTAAGATTTTCAAGTATTTTTTTCAAATTTAAATTATTTTCTTCGTGTTTAAGACATTTTTATGATTATTTAAATCACTTTACCCAATTTGTAATTGATTTCCTTTTTTTTTAAACTAATTTGCAAAATTTGCAATTGTTTTGTTTAATTTCAATTATTTTTTGCATTTCTTTTTAATTCTAAAATATTATAAATTTTGCCCTAAATAAATATTTATTTTATTTATATTAATTGATTTTTAAATATTATATTTAAAATATTTATTTCTTCTTATTAGATAAATATTATTTACCAATTTGTTATATTTATTATTGTATTTTATAATTTCTAAGATGCATGAAAAACTAATCGCGCGCTTGCGCGCGTTTTATTTTGCTAGTATTTATAAATCAAAGCTGAGATATCTAGCAAGGTTTCTGTGCAATATAGTTTTTATAGCTGCAAAATTATCAGAGTTAATTAAAAAAGAGTGAAAAGTGCGCCAAATAGTTTATTTTAGGGAAAATTGTTGTATTAAGGAGTGTAAATTGTAAATTTACTTAGTCAAAAATGACTAAAAATTAGTCACCATTAACTAATTCATATTTAGAGAGTAACAGCGAATATAAATTTGATATTTAAAAACTCGTGTTGTGAAAAACCATCTTTTCTGATAGAGAAACTTATCCATTTTTAAGGCAGTTCGTACAATAATTGAATTTTTAATTAAACCAACAAACTAGAATCTTGGGATTAATAATTTTCTTCCTTATTATGAAAATCATATATTTTCACTCACCAGGCAGCGTTAGACCACAATTCAAAACGTGCTCAGGAACATCATGAATGGTCTTAGGAGGTGAAACTTCTTCTATTTTCTTTTTCGTTCCTGCAACAAGAAATACGAAATAAAATTAAATATCAGAATAAATGTGTAAAATTAACTAAAGTAACAGTATTAATTTGTTACATTAATTAAGAAGCAGTATCGGTATTTAATATCATGTGTAATTAACATCTCAAATAAGAATCAAATTAATTAGCAACGCAGCTAATTAAGAGCAACATTCATTTATAACTTGATCGTTTCGCAGCATAATTATTAAGTCCATTTAGCTCGCAACATAAGTAATTGCTAACTGAATTACTTTGTAACAAAATCGCATAATAATCAAATTACTTTAAAGTAGTAATAATTACTGAATAATTTTTGTTTTTAATCTTTATCATGAAGGACGTTTGGTTCATTGACATAACCTCAGACTAAATCATGATTTTTAAGTAAACATAGTAATAAAAGTGTATTTTAACAAATCTGGAACCATATTTTAGAAAAATTGTCAACTTTCTTGATCCAGATTATTATTTAACGTTTTATGTTATTTCTAGTTTATGGGACAAAGAAATGGTCAATTCACAGTTAAAAATTAATTAAAAATTAAAATATGATTCTGTAAACTAAAATCGCCAATCAATCAAATTACTGTTGAATGTTTGCGGAACGTGCATTTTTTCTTCGATTCAAAAGTAATCGGATCTGACTTGTACGCAAGGGTTCGAGTGCAGAACAGCTGAATAAATTGTAGTCTGATTTCATCACGAGTATCGAATAACCGGATTGACAGGGTTGAGAATATTGTACTTCCAACCACTTTTAATTTGATTGATGTATTAGTTTAATCTAATGGATGTGTATCTGGAAACATTACTTTTGAAATGTGTTGAAATGCAAATAATTTATTATAAACGAGTCCCATTTTTACATCTTATTAGTAATTTAAATTTTTAATCGTTATTCTTAATTTTACTATAATTTAATTATTAGTATTACAATTTTGTATTATTTTCTCAAAAAGTATAAAAATTTATTAAAAACAGATAAAAATTTACTTTTTTTTTTTAAATGAAAGTCCCACTGATAACAAGTACTATAAAGACTTTCAATCATTTTTGAAGAATTTATTAAAGTTTGAAGTATATCCCAAAGCTTGAGGTAAATTTTATGAATAATTATGGACATAAACAGCAGCGTTTAGCGGTCATAAGAAATCTGAATCTGAGGAGATCGTTGCTTATGTGAGTCTAGGCAAATAAATAACAAGAAAGCGCAATAAGTAAAGATAATTATATATTCTTGAAAGGCATGCAAATGCACTTTGTGCGTATACATGTAAGTAATCCTAGCGCATTCTTCCGGTGAGAAGTTCAGGAGTCTCGATCGTCCCGCGAGAGACCAGAGCCAAGGGCTTATGGGGTTTCTAAATTCACCTCCTGACCCTTCTTCTCACCTTGTTCTTTTTCTAAGATTTGCATACTAGACCTTCGTCGCATTTGGCTTCAATTTTTAACTCGTTCGTTGCGTTTTATATACGCAAGCCAAGTGCTAAAACCAAACCAAGATTATTTTTTAGGCTCCCTTCCATGGTCTGTCTTGTAAATCAAGGGAAGAAGGATAAAGAGAGCGAAAGAGTTCGAGACAAAGAAGGATAACTGAAGCGGCATCTTTGGTATTTCGAAGTTTTTCTCACCTTTCTTGTACCACACTTGTCTTCTTTTCAAGGGAAAATTTGCATTTACTGCTAAAGAATGAAGAGCAAAAAGGGCAATGGAATAAAGAAGATATTTTATAATGGTGGGTCCATTTTTCAAATTTTTTAGTGACATTATATTTAGGCCCGTGTCGACTGCATTTTCTCCAAAACTCAATTGTCAGAATATCCATTTGACCGAATTTTATTTAACCGAAAGGCTATTTTTCAAAAATCTAATTTTACAGAAATCTTAATTATCAAAAATCTCATTAATCCAAAAGTGTATTTATCAGAAATTTTATTAATCCAATATTGCATTTATTACAAATCTCAATTATCCAAAACTGCATTAATCTGAAATCTAATTTTTACGAAATTGCATTTTAACAGAAATTTTAATAATAAGAAATCTTATTAATCCAAAAGTGTATTTATCAGAGATTTTATTAATCCAATATTGCGTTTATTAGAAATACCATTTTTCCAAAACTGCATTAATCAAAAATCTAATTTGCCAGATATTTCAATCATCAAATATCACATTTACCTATCAGAAATTACATTTATAAAAAATCTCATAATCCAACATTGCATTTATCGGAAATCTAAATTGTCCGAAATTGCATTTATTAGAAATCTCAATTATCGAAAACTGCGTTAATCTGCAATCTAATTTTTCCAAATTTGCATTTTTCAAAAATTTAATTTGTCAGATATTTCAATTATAAGAAATCTCAATTAAATAAAACTGCGTTAATCAGAAATCTAATTTTTCCGATTTTCCATTATTTATCAGAAATGTAAATTGTCATATATTTCAATTATCTAATATCTCATTTATCAGAAATTATATTTATCAAAAATCTTATTTATCTAAAATTTCATTTATGGGAAATATAAATTGTCAGAAATTACATTCATCAGAAATATTAATTTTTCAAAATTGAATTTATCGAAAATCTAATTTGTCAGAAGGTTCTATTATAAGAAATCTTATTTATCCAAAATTGCATTTATCAAATCTTATTTGTCAGAAATAGCAATTATCAGAATATCAAAAATGTAAGTTGTCATATATTTCAATTATCTAATATCTCATTTATCAGAAATTACATTTATCAAACATTGCATTTATCGGAAATCTAAATTGTCAGAAATTACATTTATCAGAAATCTCAATTTTCCAAAATTGAATTTATCTGAAATCTAATTTGTTAGAAGGTACTATTATCAGAAATCTCATTTATCCAAAATTGCATTTATCAGAAATCTCAATTTTCCGAAATTGAATTTATCAGAAATTTTATTTGTCAGAAGGTACTATTATCAAAAATCTCATTTATCCAAAATTGCATTTATCGGGAATCTCAATGTTCCAAAATTGAATTTATCAGAAATCTAACTTGTCAGAAGTTTCTATTATCAGAAATCTAATTTATCCAAAATGCATTTATTAGAAATCTTATATGTCAGAAATTGCATTTACAAGAAATCTCATTTCTCCAAAACTGCGTTAATCGGCAATCTAATTTTTCCAAATTTGCATTTTTCAAAAATCTAATTTGTCATATATTTCAATTATCTAATATCTTATTTATCAAAAACTACATTTATCAAAAATCTTATTTATCCAGAATTGCATTTATCGGAAATCAAAATTGTCAGAAATTACATTTATTAGAAATCTCAATTTTCCAAAATTGAATTTATCAGAAATCTAATTTGTCAGAATGCTCTATTATCAGAAATCTAATTTATCAAAAATTGCATTTATCATAAATCTTATTTGTCAGAAATTGCATTTATCAGAAATCTCAATCATCAAAAACTGCGTTAATCAGAAATCTAATGTTTACGGAGTTGGATTTTAACAGAAATTTTAATAATAAGAAATCTCATTAATCCAAAAGTGTATTTATCAGAGATTTTATTAATCCAATATTGCATTTATTAAAAATCCCATTTTTCCAAATCTGCATTAATCAAAAATCTAATTTGTCAGATATTTCAATCATCAAATATATCATTTATCAGAAATTACATTTATAAAAAATCTCATAATCCAACATTGCATTTATTGGAAAACTAAATTGTCCGAAATTGCATTTATCAGAAATCTCAATTATCCAAAACTGCGTTAATCTGCAATCTAATTTTTCCAAATTTGCATTTTTCAAAAATCTAATTTGTCAGATATTTGAATTATTTAATATCTCATTTATCAAAAATAATATTTATCAAAAATCTTATTATCCAAAATTTTATTTATGGGAAATATAAATTGTCAGAAATTACATTCATCAGATATCTTAATTTTCCAAAATTGAATTTATCAGAAATCTAATTTGTCAGAAGGTTCTATTATCAAAAATCTCATTTATCAAAAATCTCATTTATCCAAAATTGCATTTATCAGAAATCTTAATTATCCAAAACTGCGTTAATCAGAAATCTTATTTTTCCTAATTTGCATTTATCAGAAATTTAATTTTTCCGAATGTGAATTATCAAAAATCTAATTTGTCAGATATTTCAATTATCTAATATCTCATTTATCAGAAATTAAATTTATCAAAAATCTTATTAATCCAAAATTGCATTTATCGGAAATTTAAATTGTCAGAAATTATATTTATAAGAAAGACCAATTGTCAGAAAGCTCATTTTTACGAAATTTCATTGATCAAAAATCTAATTTGTCCAAAAGTGCATTTATCAGAAATCTCATTTGTCCAAAAACGCATTTAACCGAAATATTATTTACCAGAATCGACAATTGTACGAAAGTTCATGTCTAAGAAATATAATTTTCCCGAAATTCCATCGTCCCAACAGTTTTATTTTCTATTCTGCTTTACCTAATTCTTCATGGATAAGAATCTCTCTTAAAAAGAAAAGTGTTGGGATCATGAAATTTTTGGGAAAATAGATTTCTTAGATTTGAACTTTCGTATAGTTGTAGATTCTGGTAAATAATATTTCGGATAAATAAAGATTCCGATAAATGCGTTTTTGGACAAATGAGATTTCTGATAAATGTACTTTTGGATAATTGAGATTTCTGATAAATGGATTTTGGGCCAACTAAGACTTCTGATAATTTCACTCTTAGATAAATGGGATTTCTAATACATCCAATTTAGGACAAATGAGATTTTTTATATTTGAAATTTCCGACAAATTAGATTTCTCATAAATGAAATTTCGTATACTTTAGATTTCTGACAATTGATCTTCCTGATAAATAATATTTCTGATAAACACAATTTTGGATAAATGATATTTCTGATAAATGCAACTTTGGATTACAGCGATTTCTGAAAAATGCACTTTTGGTTTAATGAGATTTCTGATAATTGCAATTTCTGTCTAATTAGATGTTTGATAAATAGGAGCCAGTATCATTTTGACACATGACTTAATTTTAGATTGTTATATTGTACAGAATGGAAATGTTATTTTGTACAACTGCTAAATGTTATTTTGTACAGTTTTGAAAAATGAATTTGTTATTTTGTACAATTTTTTAAAAAAGCAATAAAACATTGGAAGTACAATATTTTAGCTTTTTTAAAGAATTGTACAAAGTAACAAATTCATTTTTCAAAATTGTACAAAATATCATTTAGCAGTTGTACAAAATAACATTTCCATTCTGTACAATATAACAATCTAAAATTAAGTCATGTGTCAAAATGATACTGGCTCGATAAATAGCCTTTTGGTTGAATAAAATTCGGTCAAATGGATATTCTGACAATTGAGTTTTGGAGAAAATGCAGGCGACCCTTGATTTTGACACAAAATTTTTCGCAACTCATGTTGTATTAAAAATACTTTGCACTGTGTTCTTCCTGTCGTTGACACGAAAAAAGATACAAAGTATGTAAAAAAAAACATGTTCAGAAATTACAAAGAATGAATCTAGTTGGGTCAAAGATGCATCCAGGTCAGGGTAGACTGCTCTTACTGCTAGCATCATTGTTATCAACGAAGCATGCCACAATAATGCATATATTTTTCTCTGTCGGTTCTGCTATTTTTTCAAGGACATTATGTCATAGAACATCACTTTTAAACTTCTTTACTGCTAAGTTACCTGAATAAGAATGTTTAAGTTCCCACAAAAAATGTCCCACATTTTCTAATTACCAGAGAAAAGAAAAACGCTAAACTGTTTGTATTTGTTTGTTATAACAACAGATCGAATCCATTTCAAATCAGGCAGACTGACCACCTTCAGGTCATTGATTTTATTGGCAATTGAATACATTATTTTTCAACTAAAATAAGGAAGTAACCATTTTTCCGAATTTGAAAAAAACGATTTTCAACAAAGTTATAAGCATTTCAAATTTTACTGAAAAAAATGAAAACTGAAAATAAAAAATGAAAAAAAAATGAAAATTTAAAAAATTTTCTTTTGCATGACATTTTTTGTCTAATTAAGATAATCAATTTTTCTTTCTTGACTCTTGTAGATAAATGTCTTCTTCTTTAAAAATTCATTAAAATTTTGAAAAAATCTTGAAAATTAACTAAATGGCGTTGTATTTTCTGAAAATAAACAAAGTCAATTATCTTAAAAACACCACCTTCGATTTTGTTCAAAATTTCACCACAAATTGTTACTAATATAAGGTAAAATTCGTATAAGTTTGAAGCGGACTAAATCATTTTTACGGTCAGGAGAATTTTTTTTCAAAAAATAAAAAAAAAATGTCATCATCCTAAGTTTTATTTAGAAAGAACGTTTAGAAATAATTTTCTTTGATTTAAACAAATTTCTCTAAATTATAAACGATTTTTCATGCTAGTAAATTTCATTTTAACTTCAAGAAGACCATTTTTTTGTACTAAGGAAATTTTCTTCCATTTAAAAAGATTTTTAAACGAAAAAAACCATTTAAAGTAAAGTATCTATTTTATTCGAATACATTTTTTCCTTGACTATACTTTTTATATATGAACAATGAACATATATAGTTTTTATATATGGACTTATACATATATAAAGTATAGTCAAGGATAAAATGTATTCAAATAAAAAAGATACTTTACTTTGAAGGGTTTATTTCGTTTAAAAAAATTTTTTTAAATGGAAGAAAATTTCCTTAGTACAAAAAAATGGACTTTTTGAAGTTAATATGAAATTCACTAGTATAAAGAAATCTTTTTAAATTTAGAGAAATTTGTTTAAATCAAAGGAAATTATTTCTAAACGTTCTTTCTAAATAAAAATTAGTATAACAATTTTTTTTACTTTTTGAAAAAACATTCTCCTGACGTTAAAATGGTTTAGCCCACTTCAATCTTATAAGAATTTTTCCTTATATTAGTAACAATTTGTGGTAAAATTTTGAATCGAAGGTGCTGTTTTGGAGATAATTGACTTTGTTTATTTTCAGAAAATACGATTCCATTTTGTTAATTTTTAGGATTTTTCAAAAATTCCAATAAATTTTTAAAGAGGAAGACATTATCTATACAAGAACCATGAAAGAACAATTGATAATCTTAATTAGACAAAAAATGTCATTCAAAAGAAAATTTTTTAATCAGAGTTTTCATTTTTTTCAGTAAAATTTGAAATGCTTATAACTTTGTTGAAAATCGATTTTTCCAAATTCGGAAAAATGGTTATCTCCTTGTTTTAGTTGAAAAATAATGTATTCAATTGCCAATAAAATCAATGACCTGAAGGTGATCAGCCTGCCTAATTTGAAATGGATTTCATCAACAAAGAATTTTCTTACTAGATAAAATTCTGTATTATTCACTTCACCTTTCAGGTTATTAAATTAAAATCGAAAGAAAGCATTAATTTGCCATTTAAGTACAAAAAGACCTTTAGCAAAAGTAGACAGCACTTGCCAGGAAAAAGTTGAGTGTATTAGCCTAAAGAGGTATCATCTTCATTGATTATTGAGGTTAATGTTACCTTGAATTTGGATCATGGTGGAGTGAAAAAAGTGAGTAGGTGCGTTAAAAACCGTGAGGAGTTATTTCCTCGTAAAAGAAAGCATTGAACATTTTCAGCGTCAAGTGCACCTTCTTTATTTGGAATATTCGCAGAGTCAAAACTGTCAGTGGTTAATTTAATAGCTTTAAAAATTTTACAGACTTTTTCGACAGGTAATGGGTAATAACATTGGCTTTTGCCGAGCCAGGTGTATATGGACGTGCTCTCACTTTAAATGGACGCGTTATTCTTATTCGAGCACAAGCTATCCATACTAATTCCTCATCTTTTGTTTCACAGGGGGCATTTCAAATTGACGAAATTCCTTTGCGAAATCTGGTTAAACATCTAAGTTTCTATTTTTCTAGAAAACTGTTTGAAATTCAAGCAACAATTTCTTCATACATAAAACTGTCTCTTTTATAATAGAAAGTTTCATTGTATACCCAAAAAAAGCAAAAATCGTTATTATATAACTTTGCGAAATCGCATTGTCGTAATATTTTGACATGAAAAAAGCATTTAAATGCGGAAAGAGCAGCAAATAAAGAGCAATAAACTTGAACCCCTTTCATATAGTCTTCTGTAATTTTATTTTCCGTAGTAGATATGTTATGCGGAAAAAATGTTTGTTGACTCATAAGATAAGTTAATCATATAAGAACTGCACAAGGTTAATACTTAAATATTTTGCATATAAACTGGAAAATAGGTGGAAAAAGTAAGTGTGTGTTTGTGTATCATTTATGAATGGTTGTTACTTTTACGAGCATAAGCGCAGTTACGCAATAACGGACAAGCGATTTCTTGTTAAAGAGAAACGTTAATGCCTCCTTCGTTGCCATTTGCAAAAACTCGTAGGCGTTGATAATTGAAAATTGTTTTACGAGTGCCATGCACTCAAAAGCATTTCTTTTTCGGCAAGAGGCTCAAAGTTTCAATGCTGAAGAAATGAAAATGAATATATGAAGAAGCACCTCGTATATCATGCTATCCTTGACTACATGTATCTTACTTACAATTGAATATTTCACTTTGCAACATTGTAGTTTGAGTCACTCATTACAACGACATTTGAAAAATATTTCATATATGTTTGATGAGATTTATTAAAAACGTTACTTCCAGTGAATAAGTTGTATCAAAATTATCAAAAATATACTCTTATACCAAAATGCATAGTTCTCCCGAGTCGAACTATTCAACCTGATTTCCTTCTGCTTAGTAAAATTTAATTCTAATCTACCACTTCTAAATACTTTTCCTCCTGCCTAAAAACTTGATAACTCTAATCACTTCTTCTTTAGTTCTAACTAACTCTTCGGATAGATTCGAGAATTTTCGTTGACTCTCGTCTCATAGACAATCATGGCTGCCAGATTTTGCCAAACACTTGGCGTCATTAAAATATTATCTCAAGTTTTGTAGTTCCGTGCTTAAAATTGTGATTACTAAAGATTTAAAACAAAATAATTGATTTCGCATCTTAAGTTTCAAGTGAACTATAAGAAATATAGATATAAAAAGGTGTTAGGATTGTCGTAAACATTGAGAAACGTGTGTTGTGTTATTTTATTACATAATTATATTTCGTGTATTAGAATTAAATTGTGTTGTTAAAATATATTAATACCAAACAAAGTGATGTTGAGTGTTCAGTTTTCAATATTCTATAATACATAATAAAAATATATGAAATTGACAGTGATATACTTTTATTACTTAAATAGTTCAGTAAAATAATATGTTACTTGCTAACATTTCTAAACTTTCTTACAAAAATACATGATGATTGTATTTAAACAGTAGAATGAATAAATTTCCAACGATTAAAATCATTGACTTTTCGAAAAGCAATATTTCAATTCTCCTTTTTAATTTACAAAATCTTAAGCAGGCGAAAACACGTTTAGAATTTAGTATTAAGCAGACTGTAATCAGGTTTTAGTTCCTCCTGTTTTCCTTCTATTACCATCTGATTTGGACAATAACTCGAGGTTTAAGGGGCAAATCAGGGTTTACTCATAATGCAAATAAAACCTTAGTTAATACTTTTACCGCCTTCATAGGAAGTGTTTTTTAGGAGGAAACCAGGTTTCAATGTATGACTCGGGGCTATGCAAAAAATATGTTTTCAGGTGTAGGAAATAATTTTTTAGAGTGAAGGGGTCAAAACAAACACCCTCCTATCATTGTGCATTTTCTAGTTACTTTTCAATACATTTTTGTAGTTTTTATTACATAATAGTTACTGTTTACATTCCCTGGTCACTTTTAAAAACGGTGATACTTTTTATTTTTCCAATATTTTTCATTAGACTTGTACGTATTTTTTTTAAACAACTTTTATTTGCATTAAAGACTTTATAATTAAACAATTATTTTTCCACAACATATTTTTCTATTCTTCGTAATTCTTCTTAAATTTATAGTTTTCCTCAATTTGGCAGTATTTTTTAACTTTGTAGTAATTTTTTCCTTCTCTAGTTAGTTTTAAGTAACTTCTACATTTACTCAGAGTATTTAGTAGGCTCTGAGACAAGGATATTTTTATTTGGCACAAATAACTTATCTTTGTGCCAAATATACCACTTCTCTGGGTGTAATTTGCGTCAAAATATATTAGTTACATATTTTTTTCAGTCTCTAGTGACTCTTTTAATTTCCTAGTAATTTTTCAACTTTTGGTGATTCTAGTTATTATTTTCCTTTATATAGTTTCAATATTTCCTAGTTATCTTTAACAATATTCTACTAATTTTCATCAACAAAGGTATACAGTTACATTTTAAACTTTCTAGTTATTTTTCAACGCTCAAGTACTTTAACTTTATTTTATAATTAGTTTTCTTTAACTTCGAATGTCTTTTCCATTTTTCGTAAAATTTCTTTTATTATTTAAATAACATTTTTAATGCCCAAATATGATCTTTTTTCTTTTTTGTCATTTCTAGTTGTTTTTCTTTGATTCAGTTGTTCTAACACTTTCTAGTAATTTTACATCATTTTCTAATTATATATTCAATAAATTATGGTAATTTAAATTTTTTAATCCGTTAAGGGTTATTTGATACAGCCTTAGATATTATATATTTATCTTTAATGATTTGCTAGTTAGTATTTAACGTTCTAGTAATTTTTTACTTTTTAGTTAATTTCCGATACATTGTAGTAATTTTCATACATATTTTTTTTTATTTAAAGTTTAACGTCGCATCTACATCGATTTTCATATTGTTATTTTTACACTTTCTATTTCTAGTTATTTTTTCACTTTTCAGTAATTCTTCTAAAGGAGGTTCTCTCCATTGGCATAACCTCAAACTAAAAAATGACTGAAACCAAAAAATAAAACTATTATTTAAATTAATTTCACCAAATTTTGAAAGATCCAGTTATAAATTTTCCAGAAATAATTAGGTTTAGCTAAAATTTGTTGTCAAATAATAATTATGTAACATTTTATGTTTTCTCTTTCAATTTAATAAGTTAAGTTAATTTTTAACGTTGAAACATTTTCTACAACTTATAATTTGTTGAGTTTTCTTAAATAATATTTTGTTTAAAATTGATAAAACAAATTAAATTTTGTCTTTACGTATTTTTTAAACAAATTACTATTTAACAAAATCTAACAAATAAAATTGTAGAGAATGTTTCAACGAGAAAAATGAGTTATTATTAGTCATAATTGAATAAAACTTGCAGTTGTTCATTAAATTTAAAGAAGAAGCATAAAACGTTTAATAATTATTATTTGTCAACAACTTTTAGCTCAGCCTAATTTTTTCTTAATAATGTACAACTGGATCTTTCAAAATTTTGTGGAATTAATTTAAATAATATTTTTATTTGGGGTGAAGAACAACTTTCTAGTTTGAGGTTATGTAAATAGAGAGTACTTTTTTAAAAAACAATTTGTATTTCTTGTATTTTTATTATTTCACTTTGTAGTATTTTTTCATCGCTCTCAATTAACAGTCTTTTTTATTTTAAGTTATTTTTAAAAAATTTCTAGTAATTTTTATCAACAGGATAGTTATCTTGAATCAACTTTTAGTTACCATTTCACATTTCATGTTCTAGTAATTTTTAGTTGCTTCCTAGTTATTTTTTAATACATTCTAGTAGCTTTCATAAATATAAATCTGTTTCACACATTTTCTAGTTACTTTTTCACTTCTTAATAACTATTTTGCTATTAATAGCTGTTTTTTTTTTAATTTTTCCTTCTTTTTTTAACTGTATAGAAATTTTTTCCTTTTCTAGTGATTTTTAATCAATTCTCAGCTATTATTTTAATTGTAGTATTTTTTCATCCCATTTAAGTGGCAGTTTTTTTTTAATTTCGAGTTTGTATGTAACTTTCTAGTAATTTTACCTTATTTTTAGTTATTTTTTTCAATTATACTTTATACTATCTAAATCTGAATGAATTAAAAATAATTAATTAAATCAATTAAGAGAAAAATAACAAATTATTATTAGTAAAATGTGACTAATTATTAGAAAAAAAATAACTAAAAAATAATTAAAATTTAACTAATTAAGACAGAATTTTACTTAAATGTTAGTTATTCTGACATAACCTAAAAATGAATTAAACTCATAATTTAAAAATATAAAAACTAATAAAATTCCTAAATAATAATTTAATAACAAAAATTAATAATTACTACATAATTAGGAGTAATATAACTATTTTAATTTATGGCTGACTTTTTGCTTTTAAACTAGTTTTTTTTTAACTACCTAATTCAGATTCAGAGAGGATACTTGTTTCTTTTCTAGTAATCGTTCTTTATTTAAGGACTATCCGTTTGTTCACATCTAAATATTCTTTACATTATAAGTATTTTTTTTCTAATTTTCTAATTATTTATTAAAGATTCATTGCTTTTTTGTCCCATTATAGTTATTCTCATTTGCCATTTTCTGTTTCTTTTTTAAATTTATAATTAAAAAATATTATTTTTCTTTTTGATAATTTTTTTTTTGTTATCTTTCTTATTGTCTTAATATTTTATTCCTGCTATATAGGCTTTCCATATTTTTCTAAATTTTTTTTCTTAATTTAGTTATTTTTCTACTTTCTTGTTTTTCTCTTCACTTTTTAGTTATTTTTCCTTCTTGTTTTAGTTTATTGTATTTATTCAATACATATTCTAGTAATTTTCAATACATTCTAGTCATTTTCATCAAAATATAGTTATTTTTCTAAACTTTAATACTTTATCTTTATTTTCTAATTATTATTTTTTTAAGATCTGTCATTCTGTTTTCTCTTTACAATAATTTTTCTTCCTGTTTTAGCTATTTTCAATTTACTTTTAGTTATTACTTTACTTCCTAGTAATTTTCCTTTATTGTCTAGTTATATTTTCTATCTCCTACAAATTGTTTCGTTTTTAGTTTTTATTCTTATTTATGTTTTTTTTGTAATATTATTCCTGTGTTACTTGATATATTTGGTTTATATTAATTTTTCTTCATTTTTCTAGTTAATTTAAATCAAATTTTAGTTATGAATAACAGGGACATAAGAACGATTTTTTTTCTTAAAGAGACAGGTTAAATGTATGTTTATATTTATACATTAGTATACATTAAACGATGTCGTGTCTTGGAGGTGATTCTATCTAAAAAGTAGTTTTATCAAAAAAGAATAATTAAGAAAAAGATCATTGTCAAAAGATACTTAACGATAAAAGATACTTTTATCCTGAAGATGTTTCCACCAAAAAGGCAGGTCTACCAGAAAGGTAGTTCATTTAAAATTCTTTCCATGTTTTTTCAATGTTATATTGTCTCGCGTGTGAAGTAGAAAGATAAAACCTTTTTTTAATTTTAAAAGAGGTTTATTTGTTCCTTTTAAAGAACAGTTTATCAAAGTCCTATTTATGTCCGCAGTGCGGACTTTGATAACCGACACGTTCCTGAGCTTAGCCCTTCAATTTCCCAGTTAAGAAGTTTCTTGCGTGACGTAATCTTTGACCCGAATAGGAACGAGCTGAAAATAGCAAGTCGATGCACTTCTGTGGCATGGTATCTATTTCTGGATTTCAGATAAGGTACAAAATGCATTCACCTTGCTATTGATAGATAACAAAAGTTTCATCAGTCATTATTCTTGAATCAAATATTCCGAATCGAATATTTCAAATCGACTTGAATCCAATATATGACTATGAAGAACTAGACTATTTTTTTTTCATGTGAATTTTCCAATTTTCTGAACTGACTCTCGATGATTGCTCTTCATAGAGAGGCACAAGTACTATTATACAATGGACTATTCATGCGGAGCGAAATCGAGATAGGAATTCATGCTGAAATGGACAAATGATTTCTGAACACGCTATAAAGACTGAAACTTGTTCCCGCGGAATATCGAAATAAATATACGGCGTCGACAAATTGTTAATCTTTATCACACATGTCCAACAACCGGTAATTTCATTGCAATAGCTAATATTGATTTATTAAACATTTTTCTACTTTGTTATGTATACCTAAACGTAGGATGGAGATTTTTGTAAAGAGTTTGTTATGTTGTAGAATAGGAGGATAGATAATTTTGAAATTCTATATAATAAGAAGACCACCAAGACGGTCATCGAGTTTCGTAATTTTTAAAAATGTCTGCATTATGTTGAAAGAAAAGATTTAATAGGAAAAGATAAGACTTGAAACAGAGAATATAAATGTAAATATATCTGTTAAAAGATGAACTTAAAGAAGTTAGGAAAACTTACGGAACTTAAGTAACCTAAAAAAACAATTGTTTTATTACATCAAAAAGAATCCCACTAACCTGAAAAAAGCCCTGTTATTTCTAACTTTTTCAGATCTTTTTAAAATTTTACCAGGGGTTGAAAAATAGACATTAGTAGGTCTTAACAAAATATTTATCATATAAATTTGTAATTTTTCTGTTAAAAACCAGATAGAAATTGGAAGCCAAATAAAAAAGGAGAAAAACAATCATTATTATATCAATGTACAACTGAAAGAATTTACCAAAAAGATAGAAAAAAAAAATGTTAAATAACTGCAAAGAAAAATCAAAACATAAATAAAAGATCTAAAAATATTTGAAAATTTATAGAGAAATAGACAAATTTACGAAAAAAAAGAAAATTATTGAGAAATCAAAGTCCCAAGTAATGGGAAAAGTGAGAAAATTAAAACAAAAAGAATGTGAAAAAAGAATTTTAAAAATTGAGAGAATCTTTGATAAAAATGTTACAAACGAAGAATATATGAAAACATTACAAAACATATTTAAAAACTTATGAATAATGATTGAAAAAATAAGAAGAATCGGAAAAAGCTTCTAAACAATTGGAAATTACAAAAAAAAAACATAAAGTTAAAAAAGTAAAACTGCAAATAAAAAAACAAATTCTTAAAAATAAAAAAGGAAATTATTTTAAAAAAAGAGGAAATTTAAATTTTAAATAAATACAAAAATAACTTAGAAAGAACGAAAACATTTGATAATACTTAAAGAAAAGTGAAGAAAAGAAAACTAATATATTTCAGAAAAAATCAAAATCCTAATTAAAACTTCTTTTTAAGTAGGAACCACTAGAAATAAAAAAATTAACGACGAAATAGTTAAAAATGTTTAAAAGTTGAAAACATCGACAAAAAAAAATTAACGAATCTATAAAGTCAAAGAAGTAAGAAACATTCGAGTATTTTAAAACATAATGAAATAATATTTAAAAATTGGAAACAATCTAACAAATTATGTAAAAATGGAAAAATATGAAAAATATGTAAAACCTTATGAATAAATTTTAAAAATAAGAGAATCGAGGAAAAGATGCTAAAATATGAAAGAAAATGCTAAAGAAAAAAAGTACGAAAAGATAGTTAAAAAACCTTATAAAAGTAATGAGATAATTTTTCAAATAGGAAATTATTTAGAAAATGAGGAAATTAAAATATATTTCTGAGCACAAGTTACAGAACGGAAAAATCTGAATACTGAAAAATTGAAAAAAAAAGTATTAAAAAATCAAGAAAATCCAAGAACTAAAATTTCTTTAAAAATTAAGAAAAAAACTAGGAATTTTATAAAAGAGATGTATTGGATCTATTTATGGATTTATTTATGTATTGGAATGATTTCGTGAGTAAAAGCTATAGCTATTTGTAAAACAGTTATAATACCTATTCATAAAAAAGCAAAATCAAATAAAAGTCTACAATCTAACCTCAAAATATTTATTTGTCATACTGTTCATTATAAGAAAAAAAAATTTATTAACATGAATTTTCAATTTAAAAATATCTGGAATAAACCAAGACAATTTATAAATTTACTTATGTTTACTATAGAAAAAAATACAAAAATCTTTAAATCCCCTAATTATGATAGATAGACTTTAATTAAAACCAAATAGTCTTAATTAAAAAAAAACTTTTATAAATAACTCATTACAATTTTTTTATTTTAAAATTGACTTTAGTGCGGTTATCTGATAAATAATGTCATTTACTTACATTTCTCGTATTAACAAAAAATAGATTTAATATTTTTGAAAACTTACTCCTAAAACATAATTATGAATATTATCATGCTTTTACAATATTTATTTCGCAGAAGATACTTATACTAAATACTGTCAATATTAAAGGATATATTGTCACTTACATAAAAAAATGTTATAAAATGTTATTGTTTTTTATATCTACATAAAATGTTTGTTCAGTTTAAAAAATTTTTGTTGAGACCATTAAATTTTGTTGTCATAACAAAACTATTTTGTTGCTCGTATATCAACAAAAAAATATGATTGTACCAACAAAACTTTTGTTTTGCATTCCAAACCTTTTTTACAGTGTAAACTGCAAAATCAGAATGAACAGTCTACTTTCATTAGGTACTGAAAAGAATTTATGAAAGCATGATTTTTTCATGGTTTCTTACGCAACTTCCGCTGCCTTTTAGAGTTCATCAGAGTATAATGCTCTCTGAAAATATTCAATGTTGTGATCGTTCTCGTCGATATACTGTTTACAATGTTGCTGTATATAGAAACATGTGGCTTCTTTCTCTCGAGTCAACGATCACTAACATGCTCTGAAGATACCTCCACGGTGAAATGAAAAACGAAAAAAAGACGATGAGATAAATAGTGTCAAAGATCTGAAGATGAGCTGTTACACAACAGAAGATGACAGTTTATTATTACGCCTGATGCCGACTACGGTTATTCAATTGTTATCAATACAGTTAACTTCAAATCAATTTAGTCTATCATTACGCACTGGGAAGAATCGTCGATGATTACATTAAAATGATGGATTGTTATGATTCAATTTTAAAGTGTTTTTTTCTGTTCGATCGTGAGTTATAAAAATTGAGTTGCGTGTCTAATTATATATAGACAAGTCTTAGGACATAAAGTTTCAAAGACATTAAAATTTAAAGACTTTAAAATTCTATTATACAGAAGTCCCATTAGAATTCTTTCTTCGAATTGATTAATGAAGAAGCAGATTTTTTCCGAAAAGAAGCTAAAAATTTGAATTTTCACTTTTAATAATTTCTAAAAACAGGTAAAAATTTGTGGGATATTAGTGATTTAGGGAGGTATTTATTCGCCTGGAGGAGATAGTTTTCTAAATGTGCAAAACGCAGACTTGTCCGAGTAAATGTTGGTATCTAAGTAAGCGATCTTTTCTCGCTAATGATATATTCACAGCAATTATCACATTAATCTTGCGATACGCATCGATTTCCTTATTGAATTATTATACCCACTAAACGTTAGATTTACGATACAAATTGCCTAAAGCTTATTATCAGGTCATTACATATAGAAACAGCTTATTATTAACCAATTATACTTTCGATTTCCACGATCTTCACCTTCAAATCCGCCTGCAAATGTCAAAGGTAAACTCATGCATGTTTGACTTTAGCTTATGGTAGTCTCTTAATTAACAATGCTTGTCACTCGCCAACTAAAATTAATTATCGATAGCATTCACTGCAGAGCGACTTTTATTTATTGTAAGAATTTTTAATATTTAAAGACAAAAATGTACTTTCTCTATGAGGAAGCAGAAGATATTATTTATAAAAATAAATTTGAATACAAAAATCATATTCATACCAAGATTCATTGTATTACGTTGAAGCGAAGTTTGCAGGAAAATTTCACGAAAACCAATTCAAGGTGTGCAATGACCTTGAAAATCTTGAAATCATATTGAATTTAAATAATAATTTAATAAATATCAAATAAACATAACAATTTATCACTTTTACAACGTTTTCATTAACCTATCCCTCTAAATCTGAGTTAGTTAAAATGCTTAAAAATAAATGTTTTGAAAGCAAAAAGTCAGACACGAATTCAAATAGTTATATTTTTATTAACCATTTAGTAAAAAATAATAATTAATTATCTACTTATTTGTTTATCTATACATAAACGGGCAATAAGATAATTATATAAGTCAAATTCATTTTTAGGTATACATTATTTAATTTCCAATTATTATTTCCAATAATCTTCAATTATTTTCTCTAAATTACAATCATATTCTTAAATTTTTTCAATGAATTTCTTCAATTTTCAAATATTTTCATAAAAATTTAAATTATGTTTTTCAATATTTGCAATTATTGTTTTTCCCTATTTTTCAAAAATTATTTTTAATGTTGTTGTTCAATTTAAAAATTTTTTTTCGTCGTACGTTCAATTCAATTTTTTAATTTAAAATTGTTTTCTAAAATTTCGGTTATATTCTTCAATTGTTAAAATTCTCTTCAATATTAGATTTTTTATTTAAAAAAATTTCAATTTTCTATTTTGTTTGTCAGTTTTCAATTATTGTTTTCAAAATATAAACTTCTTTTTCAATTATTTCAATTAATTTGATCAATATTCGGTTATTTTTAGTATTTTAAATTAATTTCGCCATGTTTCAATTAATGTCATTAATTTTTAATTTGTAATACAAGTTTCAATGATCAATTTCAATTTTTTCCATTATTGTCTTTTAAATTAATTTTTTTCTAATTTTACAATTGTGGTGTGTTTCGTTTGTTGGTTCAATTATTTTGATATCTTCAATTCTTTTCATAACATTTTTTTTCTTTGAAGTTTGATAAAATTTGTTTTCTCTCCTGAAAATTGCAATGTTGCCTCAATATTACATTATATTTGGATTTAAAATCGGTATTAAATCATGGCATGTAATAATCATTGTTTGAATTGAACTTTCAGCCATTTTTAAACTGTCTTTCGAGCATATAAATCAGAATAAAATCGATAAAATTATCGACTCTGATTCGGTGAATTTAGTTCAAGCATTTTTATAAATTGGCGTTGCTGGTTAATTACAAATATCAACAAGATTAATTGCTTCCTCGTAACTATATGATAAAGTGTTAATCGTACTTTTTTACCACGCGTGCTTTGTCCTTCTTTGTTATAATTTATAATACATGCACTTCACTTGATAAGTTTGTGTTTGTAGAGGATTCCCAGTACATTATGTAGATATATGCATATTGACGACGATGCATTAGTTCGTCGTAATCTTGCGTAATATTCTCCCTGGCGCAGTTGGCGAAAGGTCATTAACTCCTAATTGACTTCTCACATAATGCATAATGAATTCCAACCGTGTTAAAATCATCAGCGGAGTTTACAAAACTAACTTAATTTAATCGTCTTCTACAAGCAAACTTTAGTTTATAAATTATAATTTTTCCGGAAATGCTATTTATGGCGGAAAATTATCTTTTACATTTATAGTAAAAAAAGTCTTAATTTAAATTTATATTTCTTGAAATTTCATTCATTCATTCTGTCTGTCTGCACCTGAAGTTTATCACTAGATGTTTTTATGTTTTATTTTTAAAATCATTTCTCACGCACTTAAACTTTTTATAATTTTAATTTTTTCAATTAATTTTAACTTGCATTGATTAAAAAATTTCCTTCAATTTTTAATCATTCTTTTTTATTATGATTTCAATTACTAACTATAATATTTTCAACTATTTTTATCATTTTCCAATTATTTTCTTCCATTCCTAATTATTTTTATTATTTTTCAATTTTTCCCCTAAATTTTAAACTTTCTATCCGCAAATTTCAATCATTTTATTTTTTCAATTACTTTTTTAGTTTTATTTATTTTCTTCAACATTAAATAAATTTCATTATTATTAATAATTTTTGTATTCCAGTATTTTAAATTTTTCAATATCATTTTTCAATTAATTTCTTTTAATTACACTTAGTATCTTCAGAGTCGAATTATTATTAATGCAAATTTAATTATCCGTTTCAGTATTCTCAACTACTGTTTTTATAACCATTTTCCAAATATTTACCAATATTAGAAAAAGTGTTTTATTGCTTCATTCTTTATTAAAGTTTTATTAATTTTCTTGAAATTTTAATTGTATTTTTCAATTATTTGAATAATTTTCTTGGATTTTCAATTATTTTTTTTATTTACAATATACCGTAAAACAGGGTAATTTCGCTCAAATTTTCATGTTTTTTTTTAAAAAAGTATACGAAAAAGTTAATAATAAATTTTGG
Organism: Ganaspis brasiliensis; assembly: GCA_037103525.1. Taxonomy (NCBI): domain Eukaryota; kingdom Metazoa; phylum Arthropoda; class Insecta; order Hymenoptera; family Figitidae; genus Ganaspis; species Ganaspis brasiliensis. Next base: position 2,221,417 of record JAZKLR010000001.1, on the reverse strand, counting down.
TACTGAAAATATATAATCTCTGACTCTTCCTCTTTAATTTCACAAAATAAAAAAATTACTATATATTGCGTAAACCTATTTAATATACCTTTTTATTGTGAGCGAAATTACACCTCAATGTGGGGTAATTTCGCTCAACTTTAATGACTTTAATTTTTAACAACAAAAATATGTTAGTTTACAAGCTATAATCACTTTATAAAATCATTATAAATAAAATAATGTTATTTAATTAATATTTATAGTCATCAGAATAAATATTTAACCACGTTTTGTGTTTTATAATTTCGTAAAATTTTTGAATTTTGTCATGAGAAATAACCTTAGATACTTGATAAAAAATTGAATGATACATTGTATTCATGAATGAAATTACCCAACAAATATGAAATATTTCTTTTAAATTGACTTTTTTCAAAATCTATTCAACTTTTCAGTAATTTTATTTTTTCTAAATCATGTCAGGGATATAGGAAATAAGATTATTAGATGATTTTAACATAAAATATTTTAAATATAGGTTTCACAAGCGACTTTTACACACTACTTATTCAATGAGCAAAATAGACATCTTTAAATAAATATTATTTTTATTAAAACTTGACTATAATTCTACTTTAAAATACCCTTGAGACACAGTTTGATACTTTTCTTAACATTAGCAATTGCAAATTTTATATTTTTCTTCCTAGAAATAACAATAAATAATTTTTGAAAAAAAAAGTTCCCACTGAGCGAAGTTACACTACATGAGCGAAGTTAGCCTGTTTTACGGTACTCTGAAATGTTTTCAGTCATTTATTTTAAATTTCAAAAACTTTCATCAAATTTCAAATATTTTTATGATTTTTTAATTATTTATTTTAATTTAACAATTTTGAAATTATTTTCAATTATTTTATTTTATTTTACATTTATATTCTGTCAGTTTGTTAATTACTCTTCTCAAATTGCATTTAATATTTTCAATTTATCATTGCTTTTATCGTAATTTAATTATATTCATCAATTTTAAATTATTTCTATCATTTTTCAATTACATGCAGCAATTTTTAATCAGTTTTACTATTTTTCAATTAATTTCGTAAATTTCCCATGACTTATTTTTAATTTAAATTATTTTTTCGAATTACAATTATTTCTATCATTCTGTAATTATTTTCTTTTATTTCAAATAAATTACTTAACTTTTTAATTATTTTTCACAAATTTCATTTATTTTCATCAACTTTAAACTATTTTTATCATTATACATTTATGTTCTACAATGTACAAATTCTTATCACTTTACACATACTTTCTCTAATTTTTTTTATCATTTTCATTATTCTTCAATTAATTCACTAAATTTCCAATGACTTTTATTAATTTTCAATTATTCTTTGCTTCAATTTTCATCATTTTACAAATATCTTCTACAATTTTAAATTATTCTTATCATTTTACTCTTAACTGCAATTTTTTATAATTTTCATTATTCTTCAATTAATTCACTAAATTTTCAATGACTTTTATTAATTTTCAATTATTTGCTTCAATTTTCATCAATTTACAAATATCTTCTACAATTTTAAATTAATCTTATCATTTTACTCTTAACTCCAATTTTTTATAGTTTCCATTATTTTTCAATTAATACACTAAATTTTCAAATATTTTCATTAAATTTCAATTATTTGCTTCAATTTTCATCATTTTTCATCATTTTACAAATATTTTCTACATTTTTTAATTATTCTTATCATTTTACTCTTAATTTTTTCAATTTTTTTTTTATTATTCTTTAATTAATTTACTAAATTTTCAATTCTATTTATTAATTTTTAATTATTTTCTTCAATTTTAAATTAATTCTCTCAAATTTTACATGTTTTCTCCAATTATAAATTATTTCCATCATTTTTCAATTAATCTCCTAAATTTTTGATTATTTATCTTAATTTTCAATTCTATTTTTCAATTTTCAATTTACTTTTATCATTATTTATTTATTTATTCGTGCAACGGGTTTAAAAAATCCTTACACTTTTAACTTAAATGTAACTAAAAATGGAATTATTTTTTCAATTTTTTAATTCTATTTAAACTCACTATGATAATTTTATAATAATTATTATGGACCTCTTGGACTGCGGGTGTTTTTGCGAAAAAAAATTCTTTTAATTATTTTTCAATTAATTCACTAATTTCCATTGATTATCTCAAATATAATTATTGTCTTCAAATTTCAATTTTTAAAATAATTTTTCAATATTAGGTATTTATCTAAGATTTCAATTATTTTATTCGATTAACAATTATTTCTATAATTTTTTAAATTATGTTCTTACATTTTTAATTTTTTAAATCATTTTTAAATTATGTTTTTATTTCTAATAATTTTTGAATTTAATTTTATAAATTTTCAATTATTTAAATCTTTCACTCTTATTTTTCAATTTACTATGATATTTATCATTTTTTAATTATTTTTTGTAATTTGTAATTATTTTCATTATTTTTCAATTAATTTCCTAAATTTTCAATTATTTTTCTCAAATATATATAATCCAGTTTAAAATACTAATCATTAACATTAGATTTTTTGCGTTAAATATAAAAATCGGTTAAAATAATACAACAATTAAAATTTTGATCCAAGACAGTTTAATGATTTGTTTTTGGAATTGAATCCAAAATCAATTTATATTCATCAGGAGGTGGGTATAGAAGCCGAGCAGCTTTTGGATTTGGGTTAACCGAGAGCTTCTTCTCATCAGGTGAAATGAAATAACCGGTTTTTAACCCATCATTCTTGCATGTTCGCGTATAATCATCCGAACGAGAAAATGGCTCCGAAAACGATTTTCGGTGGAAACCATTTACCCGCTTAAGGATCATCTCTTAAGAAAATATTTGGGATAATAATATCCTAAAGATCATCTCGTCATTCACGTGATTGAATTTACGAGCACAAGCGCATTTTTGTAAAATATGATGCTTTTACTTTAATAAAGGATTGATTAAAAAAGCATTATTTCATTAACCGCAATTATATTAAAACGATCTCAGATTATTTTCAAATGACGAATAAAAGAGTTTTATGGAAGAAAGTAAATTACTTTTCGTGTAATTAGCCGTCTTAATAATTTCGATTAAATCAACAAATTATCTCACGTTTTATAATGATTGAATGCCTTCTCTTCATCTGAATCAAATAACTTTTACTATATACGTGATCTTTCGTTCTCTTTATTGCCGCCATTAATTTTTAATTGAAGGTGTGTTTTTAATATGTAGAATTGGACACTGTATCTCTTAATCTTCAGTTAGTAAAGTCCATGCGCTCAAGAATTTTTGCCGATGCAATAAAATTGTTTCTCATGGAGTGTTTAATAAAAAATTCAACTATATATAGAATAAGAAGAGAAGCAGAAAGATTTTCATCTAGCAATTTTAATGATTTCAACGTTTCAGAACAGGTTTCCTTAAGCTCGTGCTCGACAGCTCGACCAAATGATTCCTCTGATTGAGGCAGGTTAATCAAGACAAGATATGGCAAGTGATTTGTTAACACGATTGCTTCCTCTTGCTTATAGGCAAATTCTTTCCACCACTAAACATTCCCGAAAAGTCGTTCAAAATAAAGAGTTATGCAGCTTTATAAAGTGATTGCTTTTTTTACTGTTCTGATATATATAAAAATTTAACGAAAGAAAAATAAAAATGAAGTTAGAGAGAAAGAGAAAAAAATAAGGAACGAGATAAAAAAGAAAAAAAACTAGTTATTTTTTAATATTCATTTCATTTCATTCATCTAATAATTTATTTACAAATTTCTATTCCAATACATTTTTACAGAGTCGCGAAACATCCAATACATTATAAGTTATAAAAAATAGCTTTAAAAATATGTATTATTATTATTATTATTTGTTTTGATATTTTGAAATATTTTGAATAAATTAATTACCTAATTATGACTTTTTATTACGTGCTAGCAAAATATAACGCGCGCGATTGGTTTTCCAGACCTTTCTGAAATTTAACTATAATAATAAACAAAACAAATCGATGAATAATATTTATCCAATAAGGAGAGCTGCCAGTGGACTTGCAGATTGAAAGTATTAAAAAAAAGACTTTAGTTTAAAAAAGTGAGTAAATAATGAGTTTTTAAGTGAAAGAATTGAGCCAGTATCATTTTGACACATGACTTAATTTTAGATTGTTATATTGTACAGAATGGAAATGTTATTTTGTACAACTGCTAAATGATATTTTGTACAATTTTGAAAAATGAATTTGTTATTTTGTACAATTCTTTAAAAAAGCTAAAATATTGTACTTCCAATGTTTTATTGCTTTTTTAAAAAATTGTACAAAATAACAAATTCATTTTTCAAAACTGTACAAAATAACATTTAGCAGTTGTACAAAATAACATTTCCATTCTGTACAATATAACAATCTAAAATTAAGTCATGTGTAAAAATGATACTGGCTCAAAGAATTTAGAAAATAGTGAGATTTTAAATAAAAAAGTGATTAAATAGTAAGTTTTTCAATAAAAAAAGTGAATAAAAACAATTCTAAAATCGCGAAAGTAATTGGAATATGTAGAAAATAATTAAATAATTACAAAAATAATTCAATTTGAAAAAAAGTTGTAAATGACAAAACTAATTGAAAAATTGATTAAAAATCAAAAAATGATGACAAAAATTGAAACGAAATTACGAAATAATTGGAATTTGAAGTAAATAAATAAAAAGTTTCAAATATAATTGAAGTTACAAAAAAATAATTAAAGAATGACAAAAATAATTAAACTTTGGAACTAAAGTTTGAGGCTGGTGTAAAAAATTTAAATTTTCACACAATAATTGAGATATTGAAGAAATAAGTAAAATGTAAAGAAACAAATCGAATAATGGCATAAATAATTATAAAATCTGGTGTAAAAATTACACTTTTTAGACAAAAGTTTGAAAATTGAAAAAATAATAGAATTTGCAAGAAACTTGAAAAAAATAATTTAAAAAAATCGAAAAAATGGATATGTGTAGAATATAGTAGAATAATGACAAAAATAACTGAAATTAAGAAAAAAAATTAATAAAAAATGAGAAATATATTCAGAAATGAAATAAAAAAATAAATAATTTAATGCATTAATTGAAAAATTGTATAAAATAATTAAAAAATTAAAGAAATAATTAAAATGTGAAGAAACTAATTGAATAATGACATAAATAATTGAAAACTGGTCTTCAAAAGTTAATAAATTCATGACAATAATAAAAAGTTTGAAGAAAATGACAAAAAAAAAAATGTCAAAAATATTTGAATATTGACAAAAGTAGTTGTAATTTGAAAAAATAATTGAGAAATGACATAAATAATTGATAACTTTAAAAAAATTGAAAATTTGAAGAAAATACTTGCCAACTTGACAAAACAATTGAAATAATTCAAAACTAGTGTAAAAATTAAAAAATTGTAGACAATAATTGTAAAGTTAAAAAAAAATATTATAAGATTGAGGAAAATAATTGAAATTTGAAGAAATTAATTTAAGTTTGAAGACAATAATTCCAATTTCAAGAGAATAATTCAAAAATGTCAGAAAAGATTTAAATATGAAAAAAAATTGAAGTTTGAAGAAAATAATTGAAAAAGGTGTAAAAAAAATTAATAAATTTGTAACAATAATAATAATAACGATGAAAATAATTGAAAACAGATGTAAGAAATTTAAAAGTTCATGACAATAAAAAAATTAAATAAAATAATTACAATTTCTAAAAAATAATTCTAAAATGGCAAAAATAATTAAAATTTGAAAAAAATAATTGAAAAATAACGAAAGTGAATTGAATTTGTATAGAAACTTTGGATATTCCTAATAATAATTTGAAGATTGAAGAACACAATAGAAATTTAAAAAAAATAATTGAAAAGTTTCGAAAATAATTGAAATTACAAGAAGATAATTGAACAATAACAAAAATAATTGTAATTTAAAAAAAATAATTGTTAACTGGTGCATAAAATTAAAAATTTAAAGACAGTTCTTGAAAAATTGACCAAACAATTGAAATTTTAAGAAACTGATTGAATAATGACATAAATAATTGAAAGCTGGTGTATAAATAAAAAATTTATAGAGAATAATTGAAGTTTGAAGAAAATAATGGAAATTTGTTGAAATTAATTGAGAAACAATGTACAAATTTAATAAACTCATGACAATAATAAAAATAATAAAGAAAATGATTGAAATTTACAGAAAATAATTGAAAACTAATATAATAAATTTTAAAATTCATGGCAATAAAAATTTATTTATTTATTTGTTTATTTACAGGCAAAAGCCCAATAAAATATAAAATTTTAAATTTTATTTTAAGTAACAATAAAATTAAAATTTGATATAACAATAATAATTACTATAATAAATATTAATAGGTCGCAAGCAATAATTTAAATAAAATAATAATTGAAATTTGTACAAAACAATTCTAAAATTGCAAAAATAATAGAAATATGAAGAAAATAATCGTAAAATGACAAAAATACTTGAATAATAACAAAAGTGATTGAAATTTAAAGGAAATTATTTAAAATTAACAAAAGTAGAATAGAAACTGGTGTTGAAAATTTAAATATTCCTGACAATAATTTGAAGATAGAAAAAATAATTGAAATGTTGAGAAAATAATTGAAAAATGACAGAAGTAAATGAAAACTTGTGTAATAAATTTAAATATTCATGACAATAATTTGAAGACTGAAGAGAATAATTGATATTTGAAAAAATTAAATTCAGAATCGCAACCTTTCCGGAAGTTTTCAAACTTGCAGCAAACTTGATGAAAGTTTCGGAAATTTAAAAATTGTTAAAAAAGTTACAGAATAATTTAAAATTGATTTAATTTTTTAATTTTTTCCAATAAAGTAAAATAACGTCATTTGAAATTTTAATAAATTGGACTATTCGACACTTTAAATTAAGGAGGATGGAGGAATCGGACATTTGACCTATTTGAAATTATTTAAAAAATTACAGTAATTAAAATGTAATTATAATTTGAAAATAAAATTGCTTGCAACTAGTTCGAAAGTAGTTTGAAATTGTTTGTAATTGTAACTAATTCGGAAATATGTGGAACTGTTTTAAACATGTTTGAAATTATTTCGAAAGTGAAACTAGTTCTAAACTGTTTGAAATTATTCCAAAATGATGGGAGACTAGATCGAAACTGTTTGGAAGTAGTTCATAACTGTTTAAAATTATTTCTAAATTGTTTGAAACTAATTCGAAATTATTTCAGAACTGTTTATATCCAGTTTAAAGGTAGTTTGGAACTGTTTGCAACTATAGTTAAAAAACAGTATGAATCTGTTTGTAATTAGTTTGAAACTAGTTCAAAATTGATTCGAACTAATTTGAAACTAGTTTTGAACTGTTTTTCAACTTTTTCATAACTGTTTGAAACTAGTTTGAAGTTTTTTGTTATCTTGTAAAAATATGCAGTAACAAAAATTCATAAATAACCTATTGGGATTAATTTCTTGAATATTTTTAAACAGAATTAGAGTTAGCTGATTGAGAAATATTAATTTCATAGAATTCATCTTGAAATCAAGGAAAAAGTGTTTTCCTTTCAAATGCAATTTTCTCAATCCATTTTTCTCACTCTCTTATTCCCAAAGTAGGATTTTTTGACAACCTATAATTTCCAACAAAATTTTGTTCTCTCTGCATTTTTGGAGCACCCTAATGAATATGCGTGTACTCTTTTACTGGATACCCTTTCGCCTGAAACATTAACGATTTTCGATGATTGTTTTGAGGAAACGTTTCGTTACAACTGTAAACTTTGCAGCAGCATCTCTCGTAGCCACAACATTAGCATAAATCAAACATCTTGAGGTCGATTGACTCGTAGCCGAAGGTCGATTGGATCTTGGCTGTACCACACGTTTTTTTCTTGCATCTTAAACACATCTATTTATTCTCGACGGAACTAGGAAGATGCACATTCTCGCGTGCCCGGACTTGTCTCTCTTTCTCTCTCTGTCTTCTCTTTGTTCTGCATAGTTCAAAGGTTCAGATGGGTAAAAGCATTTGTGGGATTCTCGCCATTCTCAAATGGAAATGTAATTATTTAAAAGGTTCAAGGAACCTCCGCATAATTCTTGACAACTGATTTTCATGAAATCTCATGTTTCAATGACCCAAAAATCTTTAATTTTGTAATATTTACTGTGCCAAATATGATTGGTTAAAATTTTAAGTCACAAATTCTTGGAATAAAATGTTAAATTACGAGTTTTTTTCTTGTTTAAAATACTAGTAATTTCATGCTTTTATAATGCTGAATGAAGAAAAGAAGATAACGACCATTTCCTTGCATTCTAATAATGTTTTTTTCTTTTCGACTTTGAACAATTGCAGTAGAGCATGTCGTGAATTCTGGGTGGCCTCCTATGACGTGTCGCTTCTCTTGCGTGTTTTCCGCCCGAGTCGCGAAAGTTCCCAGAACTCGAGGGAAACTTATTCCTCGAGATCCAGCTGACAAAGCCAGAAAAAAAAACTGCCATGACCCGCTTAGTACTCTCACGTACAAGCGATTAAAAATCTTCTTTCAAATCGATTAATCATTATTCTTGAATCGCAACGTATTCAACTTTTTGCAACAATTAAAAGTTTCTATTATTCGCAAACACTGCATCATGACCTATTAGCATATGATTGCTACAAAACAGCTAAACAAAAGAAAAGAACTGCATTATAAAAAAACAAAAACCTAATAATTACACGGAAAAAAATCTGTTATTTAGAAACGTTAGTAAGGCTTTTAATCGATACTACTTTGTAATCTTTGCTTCCTTATTTCGATACTTTTAAATTTTAATTCCAACTTACCAGATTTATTAGAACTGTTTTAAAATACTTTAAGCAGTTAAGAACTTGTTTCAAACTGTCTAGAACTATTATATCTATTTATAATTTGTTTTAAACTATTTACAAACAGGCCACATAGATTTGGGCAGATTCAAAACTGTATTTGGAACTATTTTTAAATAATTTGAAATTAGTTTAAAACTGTTCCGCAAACAATTTTTGAAACTGGTTCGGAATTGTTTGAACTAGTTCAAAGCACTAAGGAACTGTTCCAAAACTGTTTAAAACTAGTTTGAAACTGTTCTATAACTGATTAGAATCAATTAAAATGTATTTCAAATTAGTACGAAACTAAGTTTTAAATTGGCTCAAAACAATTTGAAATTAGTTCAAAATGATTTGAAACTAGTTACAAATTTTTAAAAAATAATTCAAAGCTATTCCTAACTACTTGAAAGGCATTCCAAATTATTTCAAAACTGTGTAAAATTTGTTCGGAACTAGTTGAAGCTGTTTATAACTAGTTCAAATTCGTTTAGAACGATTCCTATAACTAATTCAAAACTATTTTGAAACTGTTAACAACTGGTTCGACAGTGTTTGAAACAAGTTCGTAATTTGTTCTGAAGTTTTTGGAACTAGTTCGAAACTGTTAAGAACTAGTTCAAACCTATTCTAATTTTCTAAACTAATTGAAAGCTATTAGAAACTAGTACAAAATTGTGCAAAATTTGTTTGAAACTAGTTAAATCTATTTGTAAATAATTTAAGAATATTTCAGAACCGTTTTCAACTAGTTCGAAACTGTTTGAAACTAGTCTGAAATTTGTCAGGAAATATTCAGAATTAGTTTAGAACTAGTTCGTAACTGTTTGAGACTGGTTCGGAACTGTTTGAAATTGGTTCTAAATTATTTGTAACTATTTTAAAATTCTTTGTAAATAATCCAAAACAATTTGAAACTAGTTTGGAACTGTTCGGGACTAGTTTGTAACTATTTCAGAACTAATTCGAAATTATTTCAGAACTAATTCAAAACTATTTCAGAACTAGGTTGAAACTAGTTTGAAACTTTTTGAAACTCTTAAAAACTAGTTTATGCTTTATGTATCTAGAAACAAGTTTCAAATTGTTTAAAATTAGTTTTGAATTGTTTAGAACTAGTTGGAAGCTGTTTGCAATTAATTCAAACTTCTTTGAAACTAGTTCGAAACTGTTAAGAACTAGACCACACATATTCTAAATTGGTTGAAAGTTATTCCGTAAGTCCCGACGGATGCACAGCCTGACAAACAGACAGACTAACTAAATGACAAACGTATGGACAGATAGACGGACGGACGGACAGACATAGAAACAAACGGAGAAACAGGCAGACTGACGATTAGATGTATAGACAGACTAACAGACAGCTGAACAAAATAACTGTCGGTTAAACGGACGGACAGACAGACAGACGGACGGACGGACGGAAACGAAAGTGAAAATATGCAAACAATAAAAAAGTAAAATACTGAAAGACAAAGTACGAGAAAAATAAAAGACAAAATTTGGAAAAAATGGAAAAAAAAATAAAAGTGAAAATTAGCGAAAAAAAATAAGGGAAACACTAGTTCATCTGTCTAGAAAGAGATTTAAACGTTAAACAAGTGAGTTCCTAAGATCGGCATTGAAAATAAAAATAAAAGCAAGTTTGACAACTCTGCTTGAAAAGGCGCCATGTATCATCGATCGTTTATTGCGACAGGGACTAAACGAAAGACACGGACCTCCTGAAGCGAGTGCAATCAGTTCCGTATATAAAAAATCAAGCAACAAAATCCGCAGCTTGAAATCGATATCAATTCTTGGTGTGATCAATCTTGAATTGAAAGATTCTATCGCAGGATATCTCAGTTCTTTTATAATATTAAAAGTTTTTGTTTGTATTTTATAACTTGACTGTGTGAGGTATCCGGTTATCTATAATCAGAGATAATTAGTTACTTAGGTTTAGTTAACTAAGTAGTTTAACTAATTACATGGCGGCACGTTGACATTGGAAAACTTGACTCGGATAAGAGGACGATTCGTATTCACCGCCAATAGTCTTTATAATCGATTCGCGAGAATAAAAGGTAACCCCTTGAATTGAATGCACATAGCCAAGTTTCCATTTGTGGTCCTAATCGCTTCCGTGGAGTAACTTGATGGGTAATGTGCCAGATTGTCAAGCCGATGCTGTGTAAATGGATCGAACTATATTTTTATGTCGGTTTTACGATGGCACATTCTTTTCCAACGAGAATATTATTTTTTCCTTTTCACTTTACAGACTTTTTTACTATGAGAAACTGGCTAATAATTCGAAATTTATGCTCCTTTATTTTCTCTCAGCTCAAAACTCTCGTTTCAGTTTGTTAATTTAATGTACACTTTCTTTCCTTCTTTTGTATAAAATTATGGTTTTCATTTTTAAAAAGAATACGAAAAATGAAAAGAATATTGATTTTTTGATGAAAATTAATCACACTTTTACTTTTAACTCTTTTTAATCTAATCTATCGTTAAACCTGTCTCTGTTACGAATAAAACTCTTTTTTATAGCAAAAATTTCAATTAAAAAATCTGTTTGACTAAATAATCAGGATTTTTGTAAATAATTGCTTATTACATTGTTTGTTTCTAATCATAAATTGCGAAAAGAGAATTTACAACAACGATAAAATAACTTTAAAAATTTAGTTCGTATCATTTTGACACAAAATTTTTCATGGCACCTGTTACATTGTTCAACCTATAAGAAAACGTTATTTTGTACCCCTACAAAATCAAACCATTTTTTAAGTTTTAGTTGATGAATAATTGAATTTACTAGATTAATTGAGTCTTTTAATACTAATTTAATGTATTTAAATCAATTATTTAATGAATTATATTTAAAACTCTTTGAGTTTAGTAGAAGTAGAAAATAACATTTTCTGAGGTTTTACAATATAACATGTATTATAAAAAATTTTGTGTCAAAATGATATGGGCCCTAAAATTGTATATTTTATATTTTAAGAAAATTTTTTTAATAAAAATAGAAATTCTTAAAATAATTGAATATAACTAATATAATGACGTATTAATGACGATCATAATAACAAAAATACGGCCTAACTTTACTTCAGATACTGCTCTCTAAATCTGAATTAGTGGTTTTCTACTAATGAATTAGCGAAAAGTGAGCTACTATTAAAATAGTAAGAATTTTACTAATTCTTAGTAGAAAACTACTAAGAATTAGTAGAAAACTACTAATTTTGTAGTAGAAAACTACTAATTAAATTATTAAAAAAATCTACTTTTTTAAAAGTAAAGTTTCACTATTTCAATTAGTAGTTTTCTACTAAGAATTAGTAGTTTTTTACTAAGAATTAGTAGTTTTCTACTAAGAATTAGTAGTTTTATACTATATGAATTAGAGAAAAATGAGCCATGAATTTGACTAATTCATAGTAGAAAACTACTAATTCAGATTTAGAGAGTGTCATTCGATGTGTGAAATGCAATTTAATGGGTTTTCTGTGACCGTATATCTGTATTAAATAAATAAATAAATAAGTAAGTTTTAAAATTCATTTTTTAAAATTTTCATGTTGAAGAAATTCGTCAGAAAGAATTTAATTTTTGACGAATTTTAATTTTTCAAATTCGTTAAGACTAAATAAATATGGTTTATTTAAATTCAAATTTTTACTTAACAGAATTTTAAAGATTACCGAATTCAAATTTAATAAAATCCTCTATTTTACAGAATTTATTTTTAGCTCAAAGACTTCAAATTTAACCGAATTTTCATTTAGAAAAATTTTAAATGAGCAAAATTTTTAAATGACGAAACTTAAAATGAACAGAATTTTTATATGCTAAAATATTGGTTTGAATTCTGTTAAATATAAAATCGGCGACTAAAAGATTATGTTAAGTCGAAAATTTAAATTCGATAGAAAATGTTGTTTTCAAAATTAAAAAGATGTTGTTTTAGGACGAATATAAATTTTAAAAACCAAAAGCTCGTTTAGCTGTTCGAAACATTCCTTACAACTCTGTTGAATTTTATTTATTAATATTTTACTTATAAATTATAAACAAATAAAATTTGTTTTTTACATTTCTTAAACAAAATATCTGTGGCTGAAAGGTAAAACAGCACAACTCCCATTTTATCAAATTTGAGATAACATCAGATTTCTATATATGTAGATATACTTTTTAAAGTTTCATAATTGTAAATTGATAAAAATGTTTATTTACGTAGAAAATATTAAAAAACGTAATCGCATAAATACATTAAAATCGAGAAAAATAATAGATGTTATGCTCTGAAACCTTTAAATTTCATTAAATTTGTTAAACAGATCTCAAAACTACATTAGAAAACTGGATTAAATATTAAACACCTAAAATATTTGTTTATTTTTCGATTTTACAGAAATCAGAAAAAAACAAAAACACGTTTTACTCGAAACCATGAATATGTCGCTTGTGCTGTTTTACCTTTCAGACACAGATATTATTTATCAAAATCCAATAAACATAAAGAGAATCTTTAAAAGTACAAAATGAGCTATTAATTGTCAAAATTGGATGAAATTACAAAGGTGGGAGATTTTTTTATGACAAAAAATATGCAGCAATTAGACAGGTTTTACTGTACCTAAAATACAGGACTTTATACAACTACTTGACTTTAATAATAAACCTGAATATTCTGATAAATAATAATTTAATTTTGCGTGTAAAAAAGACTAATAATTTAGTAGCATCTTGACGTGCTTATTAGGGAGACTCTCCCATGAATTCGTACAACAGAACCCCTCTAATCGGCGGAAGTGGCTAATGATTCAATTTTGTATTTATTCCTTTTTTGCCAAAGGAAAGTAGCAAAAATTGAAAAAAGCGACGTCCACAAATATTCACAACGGTACAAGTGTAATCAGTCGTGTAATTTCGCAAAATTTATATTTAACGAGATATAATATATTAATATCGCATATAATTTGCGTCTACCTGTAATAATATGTATCTACACGTATACAAGGTATCAAGATCGTAAAGATCATCAGTTCGATCGCTATTCTGACTTTCATACTGGCTTTATGTCCACATTTTAAAAAGTTAAGTTGTCCTGAATATATCCTATGAACGTGACAGCGAATGCGAACCGGCTTCCATTTCACATTAGCAGCAAAATATAACGATTCGTAGTGACAAGATATTATAACTGGGATGTATATTTTCCTCACTGTGCCCTTTGAAGTGTATCAGACAAGGTCTTTTTATTTTAATCTCAAAACTAGTTATGAGTGAAGGATAAATTGTAGAGAATTACTCCAAACACTTTCACTCACAGAAATGATTATCTTCAATCTTAATTTGCATCTTGTGGCTAAAGAGGGTTAAATAATTTACAAAAAAAAAATAGATAATTGAGAGGCCACCTATTTTTTCAAATTTTAACATATGTTTTCTCTATTTAAATGTCTGCTTAGGTAAAATTATAACTGGAAGAAGCTAGAGAAATTTCACAACTTGCAAAAAGTTAAGAAAAATTAGTGTTGAATTGTAAAAGTAGAAATATTGTAAAACCTGTGTAATTGTAACTTTTGTCAATTTTTATGAAATAATTTATTTTAACAATAAATTTATGTTCAAACTAAAGGTTAATAATAATAATCTTTAAAATAAATTAAAAGCAATATTAATTTTCTAGGGCAAAAAGAAAGTTGAGACTAAAAGGGTTGTAACTTGATTTAAATTGAGAGTAATTTTACTCCGATAAAACACAATTTTTGGTGACGATTTTAAAATTTGGCTAAAAATTTACAGGATATTTTTGCCTTGAAAAATACATGATCAAGTAAAATTTCAAGTTTCTATTTCCTGAAGAAGTCGAATCAACTATTTTATAAAGTTTTTGAACAAAACTAAAAACATTCAATTTTTTTACAAACATTTTAAAATATGTATTTTCAGCTAACTTTCCTGAAAATTTACGTTAAATCACAAAAAGAGTTTTAAAAAATTGGATATTAATTACAAAACTTTCTACTATTTTCTTTTAAGTTGTGGTCATTCCACTCAGAGTACATACACTTTTTTGAGACTCTCCAAATTATCTTAAATTTTAGGTAATTGTTACTTTTAAAAATACAAGATTAATGAAAATTACAAGTCTTTATCTAAAAAAAAAACACAATTTTTTTTTAATAACAACTTTAAAAGATTTTAAAATTTTCAACAATCTTTCCTGAAAATTTGAGTTACGTCACAGAAGGTGCTGCAAAAACAAATATCTTAAAACTCAGTACAAAGGTACTAAAAAATTGTTAAATGTCTTAATTTAAGATGTTGTAAGTGCCTTTGTAGACACTTTTAAGATACTTGTTTTTACGGTGATGTTTTCTAATTTTTGCTTTTTAACAAAAGCTACGATTTTTAGAGAAATTGTGTATTTTTCAAATCCATTTTACAATTTTTATGTTAATTTTAAAAAATTGCACTTAAGATTAAGTTTTGCATTAAGATTAAGTATAAAAATGTATTTGAAAAATCTATGTATTATGTATTATGTATCTATGTATATATTTATGTATTTTTATTTCTTAATATTAACTTCAAAAACTGTCACTAAATATCAAGCTCAATTTCAAACAATGTCACTTTTCATTAAATGAGTAATTACGAGGCTTTTTTATGAGATAAAGACATAACATTTTGATTGGTAATGTATTTTTCAAAGTAAAAATCATCTGTAAAATTTGGATCAAATCAAAAGACCATCACCAAAAATTGTGTACTCTCGACGTAGAATTCCCCCTGTATTATAAATATTATAATAAATTGTAGATAATTATTTTATTTCTCATCTTTTCCATTAAGATTAGAAAATTAAAAATATATTGAAAAATTCATTTTTTAAATCCATTTATTTTAGTTATAATCTTAACTTTAAAAATCTTCATTTTTCGCCCACTAGAACAATGGGAAACTTCTTTATGATATATATTTATTTTTCTCTGGTAGAAACTACTTATTAAATTAAGGTAAAATCAGAGAACAGTCACCAAAAAATATGCACTTTTATCGTAGAATTCTCCTCTTATAATAATAAATTATAAATAAATATTTCATTTCTTATCACTTGTATTAAAATTAACTATAAAACCAATTTGTACTGTAACCACTTGTAAAATTTGGGCCAAATCGAAAGTTCATCACCAAAAAATGCGTGTTATTGACGTGGAATTCCCCTTGTATAAAAATAAATAAATTACCCATAATTCTTATATTTATATTAATTTTGATTGCAATTTCAATATAATTACTGTAGAAGTAGTTTGAAGCTTGCTGCTGGGTATAAAATTGAAAATAATGAGTTTAGATTATTTTCTTGATTTTTTCTATAGTGCAGAGTACTTTAGGTTGTAGAGTACAACGACCAAGCAGTTGTTGTTTCGCACAACTGTCGCGCTTCATTAACACTTGATTGCCATTGACGCTTTCGATGCTTCATTCATAGTCTGCACGCAACTTCTGCGCAACCCACTCGCGTTCGTCTGACTGGCAAGCATAAGCAAAACCTCCAAGGGAGATGCTTGTAAACGCAAGCCCACACTACTCAGTGTCAGATAAAGTTGTTGAATGGAATAAATTCTTTGAATCGTCTATTTCTACTTGCACTGACTCGCCAAATCTTTTTATTTTATTTTAACATTCCTGTACCTATTCCATCCTTACTCTGTCAAAGCATATTATTATTAATTATTTTAATAACATTATTATTTCTATTTCCTTCTTACTCTCAAAGTATTTTATTATTCATTATTTTATTTTAATATTTTTGTTCATATTCCCTTCTTAAGCAAAGTCTCCTGAGAAATTTTAATTTTTTAACCCATCACAATTTATAGCTCCAAGGGGTGCCAATTTTATTCCGATGTTATTTTAGATGTAAAATTACACTACTCTCTAAATCTGAAATATTGAAAAATGACTATTTGAGGGCCATATTTTACTAATTAAAAAGAGAAAATTCGTTTATCTTGAAACAAGTGAAAATCTGATTGAATTAGTAACTCTGAGTGACAAGAGTCCTCTAAAAGAGAATTCTTACATGTTTAATTGAACAATTAATGTTACTTCAAGAAGCAGAGTAATCTATTTTTAGGTTTAAAGTTATCAGAATTTCCATCTACCTAATGCACCAATTTTCCTTAAAATCGCGCTTATAGTTGAAAATTAAATAAATGTTGAAAATTCATTTTAGCTTAGGTGCACTTTTTCGATTTTTTGTCAACAAGCTTTTTAATTTCACCTTTGAAGTACATTTATATAATACTTGTGTAAAAGTTACATTGTTTATTTATAAAAACAAAGGAAGAATATAATTTTATAAAGCAAAAAATAGGAATTTACAATTATTGCCTTACTAATTGAATGAGTCATTTTGAAATAACTACTATTTTAAATAGTTAAAATGAAATGAAAATCATTTAGTCAAACTGAACTACGAATTTCTTCAAATTAATTTTTTTGAAAATTCGCTGTTTTTTAGAAATTAAAAAGATTTAAATCTGAAATCTCTAAATCTGAAATAGTAAAATTTTTACCCATTTAATTCGTAGTTCAGTATTTAAATCTTTTTAATTTCTAAAAATCAGCGAATTTTCAAAAAAAATTAATTTGAAGACAAAATTTAGACAAATTTGGATTAAACAGACCTTTTAATGATATTTTTAGTAATTTTACAAAGTTTGTATTTAAATATTTATTACTTTTAGACAAATTTTTGGGAAATTTTTTACCTACACCAGTGGCGTCATACTCCATCACATGCCCTTAAATAGGCGCCAAAAATAATTCTTAAAAAGAAAAATAACGTTTTTTTAGTGTAGAAAGATAAATACTAAGATTTGGTACCCCTTTATTCTACAAGTTTGTTAATGATTAAGTGCATGTCAATTTACCCGATTTTTCGGTAGAAGTAAAAAGTATGAAATTTTATTCCCTACACTGTAAAAAGTAGGTATTTTATTATAAGATACATTTAAGGACATTTGATGGAGAATGACGTCACTGGTATAGGCAAAATTAATCCGTAACTTTTTTTTTTAAAATATTGAATATTTTGTCCCGATACTTGTCAGAATTACTTAAAATATCATTAAGAAGGTCTCTCTGATCCGAGTTTGTTTGGATTTTGTCTTAAAATTGATTTTTGAAAAAATCCCTGTTTTTCGAAAATTTTCAAAAATTAATTTTGTGCTAACATTTAAACAAACTCAAGTCAGAGAGACCTTCCTAATGATACACTACCGGCCAGAATTGTGAAACCGCCCATTTTGAGTGTAATAAAAAACATCTCAAAACGTAAAAAGTATAAAAGCTAAAAATTTTTTTCCTGTTTTCTAAAAGGTGATAAAATTTTGAGTATTAAGACTATGAAGAAGTGATTTGGATAATATTTCAATTAGAAAATCTTGAAAAAATGTGATTTAGAATGTTTCATAAAAATTAAAATTACTTCTGAAATAATGAACATTTTTTAATGTTCTTAGGCCCATTTTAAAGGTAAGTTTCTACAGAATTGGTATTATTTATAGCCATTACGGTCCAATTTGATTCTTAAAAAATGCAAGCTGCCATATTTGATAATCTCTAGAATTTTAAAAACAATTTTGTATATTATATTTGTTCGAATTTTATAAATTATTTTTTTGTAAAAAAAATTATATGGAATTTTTTCAATTTTTTTTTGTTCAAATTTGGCGGCTTGCATTTTTTAAGGGACAAATTGCAACGTAATGGCTATAAATAATATCAATTCTGAAGAAAATTACCTTTCAAATGAGCCTAAAAACATAAAAAATTGTTCATTATTTCCGAAGTAATTTTAATTTTTATGAAACATTCCAAATAACACTTTTTCAAGATTTTCTAACTGAAATATTAACCAAATTACTTCTTCTTAGTCTTATTTTACTCAAAATTTTATCACCTTTTAGAAAACAGGGAGAGAAGAATTTTAGCTTTTATACTTTTTACGTTTTGAGATGTTTTTCATTACACTCAAAATGGGTGGTCCCATAATTCTGTCCGGTAGTATATTTTAAGTAATTCTACCAAGTAATTTCTACCAAGTAGTTCTACCAAGTTACCAAGTGTAACAAAATATTCAATATTTTAAAAGATATGTTACGAACAAATTTTTGCCTACAGGCAATGCACTTTTAAAATGTCTCGTTTTACAGTGTATTATTTCCTAAAAGTTTACAAAATTCTAGTAAAAATAGGATTATGTTAACAAAGATAGCCAACACTCTACATATCTTTCATAATCACTTATCTAGAACAAGTTTTTTTAAAAAAAAAAAGTCCCCGCACATGTCAATTTTAAAATAATTATCTTCCAACTAGTCAAACACAATTTTATTTTATTATAAATTAACAACTAAACTAAAAAAGAAAGCCGCGCATTAGAAAACCGAGTTTGTCGCAAGGAGTCAAAGACACGAGCTAAAATGAGAAAAAAAAGGTAAAAATATAAATTTAAGAGGGAAAGATAGCGGAGAAAAATAGACTGGCTGGCGTTAGAACGTGCACTCGACGCCGAGGAGATAAGGGTGAAAAGAACAAGTGGTTATAATCTCGTCTGTCATGTGTAATCATATCGATGCCCCGAGTTGCTTTTGCATTTATTTAAAAGCCATTAGCTTCTGAAATTTCATTATTGGAGATTTCTCCTTGGACTTATCTCGTCGTCGAGGTGGGATCTTGTTTCATATGAGAACCTGCTTGCACGAAAAATAACTAAAATGCCTACTCTACTCGCGAGATTGGCTTTTCTTTTTATGACGCAATTCGAATTTAAAGTCACGTAATCGAGTGTCCAGGAAGAGGAGGAATTTACAAAAGTGTTTCCTGTGCGTATTCCGCGAGGAACCGAAAGCTCCTCTTGTTTTCTCAGACTTGAGTCTGGAGAATGCACGTCTCACGTGACGCGCGATACACACGTGGACGCTGACCATCAGAGTCAGAGGGAGTGTTGACCCTTGTTGGAAAAAAGCGCTGAGGAGAAGGCGGCGAACAAGAGCGAAGTGCCACGAATCCTGCAGGGTGTGGCTGTCGAGTGTGGGCGACATCGACCATTTTGTACCCAACTCTGAAATGTGCATTTCCTAATGTGAAACAATGTATTGGGTAGCTAACAGGAGCGAATTGTAGCAGGTTTCTTGTTACATATCCTTTATTGCAAAACGACCATTGTCCTGACAAGCAATATTGTCCTTTTATCAAAAGTCCGCTGCATTTTGTGGAAAAAGTGCCCTGCCAACAATCCAGAGAAACTGGCAATATTGATGTGTACAATTGTTAATGTGGTTTACGAAAGTAACAAACGAAATTTTTGGAGAAAGTGTTCTGAAGTTTTAAGATTGAGGTATTTTTTCAATCTTGCTCATTAATACTGCAGTGGGTAATCAAATTCTGGAAAAATGAGCTATGAATTTAAGGATTAGGTGGATATTTAAAAATGATGTATTTTTGTTGTATTTTTTATCAGCAAATGTAGTTATCTTTATCTCTACTGCAAGCTGCCCGATGTACCTGTCTATCACTTCTACGACAAACTGTCCAATATATGTGACGCGCTCCGAAGAAAGGAACCTTAGAAGCAAAAAATCCTTTTTCGGTTTATGGTTAATTTAACTTCATTAAAGGTTCCTTTTTCATTGTTTGAAGTCAGAAAATGTGTTTATTAATTATTTTTCTAGTTATGACAATTCAAACATCAGTGATTTGTACAGAGTACCATGCACGCTCTTCTTTTCTTTTCATTATCTTAAAAAATTACGGTTCCTTTCTTCGGAGCGCGTCACATATTTATATAATAAAAAAACACATAACATATAAAATAGTTAGTTAGCGTATAAAAAACAAAAATTAACCTAAATTCGTTAAAACGACCAAACAGACAACCGACACAATTCAAACTAACCAATTATTTGGAATTATAAAATTTTATGAATATCATAAGAAGTTATTGAACTTAATGTGAGAGAAATTAATAAACAAGCGGTGTATAAATAACAAGAACAAACAGTAAATATTGAGGAAAACTTTTTCATGTATTTATTCTGTTAATTAAGAAGAAAAAATTTTCCTTTAAAAACAGGATGTCTTCTTTCCTTTTGAGGTAAATTTATTTGATTTAATATGTATCATCTCAGAGATGTTATGTTTAAAAAAATACGACTCGGTTGTTGGATATTTTCCCAATTAAATTCACGATTAAATTTCTCTCGGTGTTGATAGAAAACAAATTCAGGATTTTTTACAATAGTTTTGATGTTCACCTCGTCATTTTTTTTAGAGTGCGCTTAGTTTGTTCTACATATGTCGCTGGACATTCAAGACAGTCAATTTTGTACACCATATTTCTTAGTATGATCCTTTCCTAATTTTATATTAGAATTCAATGAATTATTAACAATTGGGATGGTTGAAATGTTGAATTCTTTAAGAATTTTTGACAATTAAAAAAAATGTTAAGAATTAAATAGGATACTAATTTTAGGAACTTGTTTATAAATATTTGCCTGGGCATTATTTAATTCTTTATTTGTTTTTAAGCTGACCGACATATCTCGTCGCTGCGCGAATAATAAAAAGTATAATTAGATTAAATAATTGATAAGATGTCGAAAAGAAAATTATCTCTTACACGCAAAGAAAATTAATTATAAACTATATTAAAATGATTTATATTTTAGGGAAAAAGTGTCAGAAAGCGAAATTTTCATACAAGGATTTTTAAGCTTTAGAAAAACAATTCGAATAATTGCTAAGTAATTTTAAACTTTAATATAGACTGTAGGAAATTTCGTATAATTTTTTTAAAGTTTCAAATTATCAATCTAAACTTTTCTCTTTTTCATCCTTTTTCCTTAAATAGTAAAACTATTTTGTAAAAATTATAATTAATTTTCATTGCGTGGAGTAACATTCATATGGGTTTTGAAATATTTAAAATTGAAATATTAGTAAGGAATATTAAAAATTGTTTAAATCTTGCCGAAACTTATTCGAAGTGTCAAACAAATTGTAATTTTCAAATTTCCGAACGAACAAATGAACAAAAAAATTATTGAAAAGATAAGGAAATTAATGGAATGGTCGAAAATTCTCAAGGAATAAGAACAAGTAAGAAAAAAAAAGAAAAAACTAAAAAATAATGAAAATCTTTTAAAAATCTAACATACAAAAAGAAAAATTATGAAATTACAAAAAATATTAACAACCTTTAAAAAATATTAATGAAAACAAAGAATGCAAAAATAAGAAACTTGCGCAGATAAATTACTGACAAATGAAAAAAATTCAAGAAAATATTAAAACACTGTCTAAAATTAAAGAATTAAAACCAAATGAGATTAAAAAAATGACAATTAATACATTTAAAAAGTAGAAATGCTTTTAAAAAAATTAAATTATGTATGGACAATATGGATATGTTGCTTAAATAAAGAAAATAAATAAGAAAATTATTGTAAAAATTAAAAATTTTTACTTATGAGAAAAAACTTTTAAAAAAAGTTTTAATAAAAACAACTTTTTACAAAATAAATACTTTTAAGATTAGAAATTATAAAGGCAGTAAACAGTTTCAAAAGAAAGGGAAAACATTTCTAAGAAATAGAAAAATGATGATGAAATTAAAAAATGTATTAAAATTTCAAAGAATGATAATAAATTTCTGAAAGAATGAAAAAATTCAAGAAAAAGTAAAGAAATTTGATAAGAAGTCTGAAGAAATAAAGAAATTGAAAACATCTAATGAAAAATACATTTAAAATATTTGAAAAGTAGAAAAAACTTTAAAAAAAAGTAAATAACTATGAACTACAAAAACAACAACACAAAAAATTAAGTATGTACAAAAGTTTTATGAAAATACAAACAAAATTATAAATTTAGGAAAAAATAGACAAAGTGTATGTAAAAATATGAGTGAGTCTAAAAAAAATCAAATGATTATTACACTGAGAAAATAAGCCTCTAGCCAAGCAGCTTTATTTCTAGGTTAGGGTTCATCGAGACAAAACAAACAAAACACCGGCGATGACAATCAAACTTCTAGGATACCGGAGCATATGCTCTGCTAAAATCAATTAAGTGCTTTGCAGGTGCTATATCAACAAGCTCTCTCTGCTAAATTTAATCAAAAATTGGTTGTATTTAGTCAACTTATTTTCTCAGTGTATAAAATTGTACTCCCCACCTAAATAAAAATAACGAGAAAAATTACGACAACGATATTTTAATCCACGAAAAATTGGAAAAGCAAAAAAATAGATATTTAAAACTACGGAAGAATTTATAAGATGGTCAAAAAATGAACAACCTTAAAGACCCTTTTAAAAAGACAAAATTCTTCAATGTAGTAAGAAGGTTCATATTAATATTTAACAAAAGATTGTGAAAATACATTAGAAGAAAAATTTTTTAATTGTAAAAACGGAATTAAACGGCAGAAGCTGAAATAATTTATGTAAAAAGAAAATATAAAAAAAAAAACTATTAAAATCAAAAAAAGGAAAAACTTATAGAAATTAAAAAAATAAAGAAACTACGATAAATAATGTAAGAAAAGTTAAAAATATTTAATAATTTTTTTTAAACAGTTAGAAATTTTACATAAGTTAAACAATAAGAATGTCGAAAAAGTGTAAAATGTATTAAAAGGTATTAAAGAAAAGAACGAAATCAAAATAATAAAATTGTCACTATTAAAAATTGGTTTAATTAAAGTTTGAAATTTGAATAAAATAAAAATTTGAATTTTTTGTTAAAATAGTGTTTTTTTATTTTTTTATTTTAAAAAACAAACACATTCTTGCTCCAACTGATTGACATTCTTTCAAATTTAATAAAAATTTGAATTAATTAACTTTTTAGATTAATTTAAAGTATAATGACTTGGAATTATTAAAATTCAATACTATTTTTGATATTAGTCAAAAATCAGTTACTAATTAAAATTAGTGAAAATTACTAATTTTTATTAAAATTTCACTTTTTTTAATAGATATTTAGTTTTTTAACTAAATATCTATTATAGTCACTAATTACATTATAGTATCACATTATAGTAATAATATTACATTATAGTAATAAATTAACTATAATGATGGAAGCAAAAGTTGGTTATATTCACTAAGAGCAAAAACGTGTTAAAAGTTCCAAACAATTTCTTTATTTATAAAAGATGCTATCGACTGTTTTGGAATTATTTCAATATACCAATATTGTTTTAACAATTTCGAATTTGTCATGTAAAAATAATAACAGACAGTCGATACCATGTTTTATAAATAAAGAAATTGTTTGGAACTTTTGACCCGTTTTAGCTCTTAGTGAATATAACCTACTTTTGCTCTCATCATTATTATAATCCATTTTTACTTTCAGTCCCTCAATTGACTAATAACTACTATACATTTTTATTAATTTGAATTAGTAACCGATTTTTACTAATTTTGATTTCAAAAGCAGACATCTTGTAACAGAGACATGTACAGCAGGCAAAAATGGATGTATAGGTATAAATATAAAAAAAAACATTATAAGACTAAATATTAAATATAAAATTGTAAATATTAGTAAAAGGAGATTTGTCAAGGGATTAAATTCTTATCTTGTGTATAATCCTCATTAACTGTGGTCAATCTAGCGTGACTCCCGTTGACTTAATCGAATTAAGGTGTTTTTAGTGGGAGTTGATCTCACACGAGTTGATTGAACGTTATAGTTGATGAACTGTTCATTCTTGGCTGATTCGATTGGTTGCATCTATGGCGCGGCTGGCGCCCCTTAATCATACTTAGTTGAAAAGATAAAACCGCGTGCTTACTGGGAGGCTATTCACCTCACTTCTGCTTCGGTTCTTCAAGATCCAATACTCATGTGTGGGTGTTGCTTTTTAGAAAATCCTCCCAGCGATAGTTGCAGGCGTACAAGTGCAAAAGACGGGAATTATCATTTATTCAAGAGACTCGTCGCGACAAGCCGTTACGATGTACTTAGAGTCGAAAGACCTTGTGGTACATGCCGCAAGAATCGCGTATGAAAAGATTCTTTCAAGAGACTCCGTGTTAAGGACAAGACTGACTTAAGTAAGACCTACAGCGAATTGGATTTAAATTATCTCTGTGTCTCAAATCTTTTTTTTTCTCTCTTCCTTTCTTTTTACACTTTCTTATTTCATTATTCAAAACTTATTGTTTTTACTTCTTTAAGAAAAATTACACAAGTGACAAATATCTTTCTTCTATAGAGGATAAAATCCTTTATCATGAATCGATAAACAGAACATTGGTATTGTTTTGCGCAATTTTGCAGGAAGTGAATAGAATTACCCGTTAAGAAAATTCATCGACCGGATTGTTTAGTTACGCACAATCAGTGTACGTATATGTATATAGGGAAAAATTCCTGTTGTCAGTGACATCGAGGCTTCAAGGTTCCTTATCTGTGGCAGCAGTGACACCTGACGAGACGTGGAATTGACCATGTCCCTCAAGCCGGTCTTTCGAGTCGTGCTTCATTATCAAAGGGATTCCATTGACGTGCCCGTTCCACGTTTCATTCACAATCGCCCTCCTAGTTCTTAGATTAACATAAAACCCTGTCTGTTGCCATGCCGAGTGTTTCTGAACCGAAGATTCTCTTTATTGATAAAATACTCGACTTTGTTAGGAAATAAGTCAATTTCACGATGATTGAGAGAATTGAAAAGTGATTCTCTAAATGAAAATGAGACCGAGATGAAAAAAAGACGTGCAAAATATTTATAGCATGCTTCCGGATCAGTATCAGCTGCATATACATGATATTTTTATATTTAAAAGAAATTCCAATAGGAATGTACGATCATAGGAAGGTCAAATGAAAAAATAGTCACTTTTTTCAAATTTATGTCATAGCGACGTTTCGTTGGTTAAATTTAAATTTTTATTGTTTTAAAAGCCTGAAGAGGTTAGTAAATTTAACCAACGAAACGTCGCTATGACATAAATTTGAAAAAAGTGACTATTTTTTCATTTGACCTTCCTATGATCGTACATTCCTATTGGAATTTCTTTTAAATATAAAACTATGGAAGGGTACACCAACCGTTTTGGACATGATATTTTTATTTGCCCGGTTAGTGTTTGAAACTTTAAACAGAAGGAATTGTGAACCAATAAAGTATAATAAGAATAGAAGTTGTATTTAACAGCATTTACAGCAGCGCAGTAAATTTTTAAAATCATCTAGCAATGACGCGCGCGACAAACAGGCAAACCAAAATGTGTGCTTGTTTTAAAAAAGGGTAAATAAAAGAAAAAAATTCACCAATCTCCACGAAAACAATGTGGACATATCGTAGAGAGCTATTATGAACGTATAACTTTTAAAGAATACTAATGCACATGTGAAAATCTCATAGAACACTAGTGCGCATTGGTAACTACAACAAAAAACTCGAGCGCATGTGTAATTGTCATAGGAAACTACTGCGCATGTGTAAATGTCATAGGACACTGGGGCGCATGTGTAAATGTCATGGGACACTAGTGCGCATGCGTAACTGTCATAGGTCACTAGTGCGCATATTAAAAAGTCATAGGACACTAGTGCGCAAGCGTAAATGTCATTGGAAACTACTGCGCATGTGTAATTGTCATAGGAAACTACTGCGTATTTGTAAATGTCATAGGACACTAGGGCGCATGTGTAAATGTCATGGGACACCAGTGCACATGTGTAAATGTCATAGAACACTAGTGCGCATGCGTAACTGTCATAGGAAACTACTGCGCATGTGTTAATGGCATAGGTCACTAGTGCGCATATTTATAAGCCATTGGAAACTACTGCGTATGTGTAATTGTCATAGGAAACTACTGCGCATGCGTAATTGTCACAAGAAACTACTGCGCATGTGTAATTGGCATAGAACACTAGTGCACATGTGTAAATGTCATAGAACACTAGTGCGCATATTAAAAAGTCATAGGACGCTAGTGCGCAAGCGTAAATGTCATTGGAAACTACTGCGCATGTGTAATTGTCATAGGAAACTACTGCGTATTTGTAAATGTCATAGGACACTAGGGCGCATGTGTAAATGTCATGGGACACTAGTGCACATGTGTAAATGTCATAGAACACTAGTGCGCATGCGTAACTGTCATAGGTCACTAGTGCGCATATTTATAAGCCATTGGAAACTACTGCGCATGTGTAATTATCATAGGAAACTACTGCGCATGCGTAATTGTCACAAGAAACTACTGCGCATGTGTAATTTGCATAGAACACTAGTGCACATGTGTAAATGTCATAGAACACTAGTGCGCATGCGTAACTATCATAGGTCACTGGTGCGCATATTTATAAGCCATTGGAAACTACTGCGCATGTGTAATTATCATAGGAAACTACTGCGCATGCGTAATTGTCACAAGAAACTACTGCGCATGTGTAATTGTCATAGGAAACTACTGCGCATGCGTAATTGTCACAAGAAACTACTGCGCATATGTAATTAGCATAGAACACTAGTGCACATGTGTGAATGTCATAGAACACTAGTGCGCATGCGTAAGTGTCCCAGGAAACTACTGCGCATCACAGTGGTCGAAAACTGAAATTTAATGTTCAAGGCCACCTACAGGTCGTAATTCATTATCGATTTTAATAATTTTTTTTTTAAAATACTCAGTATTAAATTTTCAACAAACATAAGGAAGCAGATTTTTTAATTTAATGTTCAATTGCTAAACAATTGTGAGACGAACTACAAAAATCAAATGAAAAACTTGACTGTCTTTAAATGCTGATAACTTTCTTGGAAATTATCTAAATGAAGTTTATTATAGACGATTGGAAAGCTTATAAAATTTGCCGTTTAATGATCTTATATTGAAGTATTTTAAATTAATAAAAACGGAGATTTGGTGTAATAAAGACAGGTGAATTTTTGGTTTTCAGTGAAATTCTTTTGTTGAAGTTTGGTAAGCATCTTCTAGAGAATAGGAAATTTTTTAAATTAAGCTAAATAAAGCCTTAAAATATAAACTTTAAAAAAAGTGAAAAAAAACTAGTGCTTCTTGCTTGTCACGTGAACAGTCTTTAAAAAACACTTTCATACTTTTCCTTTTGTCATATATTTTATGAAATAAAATGTTTTAAGATCCAAAGTAGAATAATCCCTTACATTAAAACAAAAAAAAAATAAATTAGAATTTACTAAGTATAATAAAATTCCCCATTCTTCCCGGTTAACCTCCTCAAAAATAACTGACAACTCCATTCTAGTCGGACAAGAATAAAAAAAATGGAGTTAAAAAAAACAAAAGAAGAAATTGAATAAACGATTTCTAAATTAGCATAAGAGTTTCTCTGGAAGGAGAGAAAAGAATCAAAGAGACAAACGACCTTGAAGGTGGAAGTTGAAGTCTAGAGGAATTTAGAGGAAAGTGTGTGGGAGTTAGTGAAAGAAAGGTCCTTGATTAATCTCAAGCGATACCTTGTAGATCTTTCGCTTTCTCGATGTCTCTTTCTCTCTGTCTGACATTAGTGAAACGTGTGACTGACTCAGCTTCTCCATTCAATGACTGGGTGACACGCAAATTCGCATCAGATTTGCATACTCGTCCGTTACAATTACGCCTTGGCAAGAGGTGCGCGAATACTAAGGATATCCGACAATTTTGGATTTAATTGCGCACTGCAACTGACACTGATGACCTTCAACAGTCGGCATCAATCATTGCTTAACTGGCTGAATCCAATCTCAGCGATAATTTTGGAGATTGGGTTAATGGCGAAATTAAAGTGAAACTGCCACTTACCAAAACCCATCCTGACTTCCTCCTCGTCGTCGCTGTCGATGTGCTTGATTCCGGCGACCTCGAACGTTCTGGCTTCTTCCTTTTCACGATTACACTCACAGGACTCGTTACCACATTCACAGGAGTCACTACCGCATCTACAGCCCAGAAGAGGGTCGTCGGTGTCAATATTTCTGCAGGCTGTGCAGGGGAAGGTCAAATCGTCCAGAGAAACTCTCTCGATTTTTCTCTCCACTGTGATCAGGAGGGACTCAATGTAAGCAGGAAGTTCGTCGTCGGGAATCTGATCGGGATGAATGTTCTCGAGTCTCGCCGCAGCTTCCTGAGACCTGGAGGACTCCCTGGAGAGGACACTCTCCAAGTATGAGGGAGTTTTGAGATCGGTGGGCTGCAGGATCTTGCACCTGGTCTCGCACCTGCTGGTCTCCTTCCACTTCTCCATGGTCGAGGAGGACACAACTTTGGCGTTCCTTCTGACCCGGGATCTGGACTCGATGGTGCTCGCTTCGCCGGAGAGACTAGATTTCTTGGAGCATCGACTGCTGCTGGTCGAGCGACGACCCTCGTATCTCAGGTCGTCTTTCCAGGTGTCGACGCTTGATGATGATTTGGATTTGACGACTGCCAAGTCGTGACTCTCGAGCACCCTCGAGCATTCAAGTCTCTCGGAGGACCTGCTCTCGTGGTGGTTATCGGCGCTGCTTTCTCGCGCTCGAGTCCGGGTCTCCTCTCGCGATCTTCGACGAGGTCGCCACTTCGAACTGCCCGAAGTGGTTTGGTGAACCACTGTACTCGATGAGGACGGTACCTTCTGCGACGTATCCCGCCAATCCATGAACTCGTCCTCCCGGTCCCAACCGAGGAACCCCGGGGCCCGCATCGACGAGCCTCTCCACACCAGGGCAATCTGAAATAAACCAAAAAACCAACATTTAGAACAATGTTCTTGTCGCAACGCAAAAATAGAAAATTCAAGTTAGATTTAAAATGATAAATTCAGTGACTAATTACTAAGAATAAGAGAAGGAAGAGGGGGACACAATCGAATTTGACGAATCGAGTCGAGCTAGAAATCAGTTCTTGACGAGAATTTAACTACGAAAGACAAACCTTGTCTCGATGATGCATTTTAATTAATCAATTATATATTTTATATTTAAATTAATCTTGTTTTTGACTTTGTGGAGTAATTCTTTTAAAGTGACTGTTAAAAATATAATTTTGTAAAATAAAAGCCAGATGAATTTTATAAATAAATTGTGACTGTTAAACTAAGTGCTAAAGTGTTTTTAATCAGCCGCCCTTATTACATCCAATAATCGAACTTAGGAATAAGGGTTGAACAGTTCTCAATAATCATTTCAAAATTGTACACGCACTGAAAAAAGTTTTGTACACGGTACGTTCGAAAAGACCGATATAGATAGATTACTACAATTTGTAAATGGAGCTGTCTTAGTTTGGTACAGGAGCCGTACCAAAGTTTAGAGCCTCAGCAGTCTTACGTCCAGAGGAACAAGTTTGGTACAATATACACGGAAAGATATATATTGGTTTTGTACCATTAGATAGTATTTTCATATTTGAGTTTGCTAAACTATAAAAGCAACAATATATAGTTTTGCAGTATTAGGTATCGTCATAGGAAATACGTGTCATAGACTTACTTTTATAGTAAAAACATAATAATCTAAATGCAAAAACGTTATATGGGCCAAAAACATGAAACATCGTTATAGTGTAATCACAAAGAGTATAACAGGATTAGACTGTTTATGTTAATGTTGAACCGTCCTATTAAACTCTTCGCGATTGCACTATAACGACGTTTCTTGCTTTTGACCTATATAACGTCTTTGCGTTTAGACTATTATGTTCTTACTATAAAAGTAAGTCTATGACACGTATTTCCTATGGCGATACCTAATACTGCAAAACTATATATTGTTGCTTTTATAGGTTAGCAAACTCAAATAGGAAAATACTATAGAGTAATCTAATGGTACAAAACCAATATATTTCTTTCCGTGTTTGTACCAAAATAAAGCAGGAGCGACACCAAAGTGGCGCTGCTGTTATTCGGAGGTTATAATACTTCTGCTGTAAGGAATTGAGTTTGTCAGATTTCCTAACCTCTTTTCGGTGCGGGAAAAAATTTTGTATACGAAGTCTACTACCGTACAGCAGTTTCATTGAAGGTTATATGTAACAACAATTCATTTTATAGACACCAGCTGTACATTTTTTTAAAATGTACAAAAAAAATTAAAATTAATTTTGTAAAATTTGTATTTTTGTAATTGTAAAAATTTTTTTTTTCTATTAAGAAGGAATCGGATACTCTTAAATTTTTTAGGTTTTTTTTTACTAACTGCTTGTGAAAACGAGACTAGAGTTGCTAAATTCTCGGTAATTTAAAATCTGGTTACATTCTTGAGAATATAACCGAGAATATTCTCCTTCCGGAGAATTTATGAGAATTTTCTTTTTGAATAAGCTCCACAATTTTGAAACTTTTAATTTTAAAATGAAAGAAAGTAATTTAAATTTGAGAAAAATACTTCAAAATCTTAGAAATGAATTTAAAAAAATTAGAGTAATGAAACATTGGAGAAAATAATTGAATTGAAAAAAATGATTGAAATTGAGATAAATAATAAAAAATTCAGAAAATTAATTCAGAAAATGATTAAAAATTTAAGAAAATTATGAAGAAATAATATAAATAATTTAAAATTAAAGAAAATAATTAAAATTTGAGAAAATAATTGAAAAAATTTTATAATAGGTATACTTTAAATACAGGAAATTTAAAGAAAACTTCATAAAAATACTTAAAGCTTTTAGAAGTTCATTGCAAAAAAAAAAGAAAATAATTTAAAATTGTAGAAAATAAATAAAAAAAGATAAACATAATTTAAAATTGAGAAGAACAATTATTAATTTAGAGAAATAATTGCAAAAAATACAAACTATAGGTACATAAAGACATAAAGATAAAGTACATGAAAATCGTAGATATAATTGAAAATTGAATAGAAAAATGAAAGTTTCAGATAAATAATTAAAAACTTTTTGAAAATTATGAAAAAAACTTAAGTAATTGAAAATAATAATCGAATAATATAAATAATTGAAAATTGAATTAAATAATTAAAAATGATTAAAATTTGAAGAAAATAATGGTAAATTTGAGAAAAATATTTAAAAATTTTAGAAAATAATTTATAAAAATAAGAATAATTAAAACTTGGGGAAAATAATTGAAAAATTATTTTAAAATTTGAAACTTAAAGAAAATAACTGAAATATGATACAAACAGTGATAAATTGAAAAACATTAATGAAAATAATTAGAAATTGGAGAAAATAATAAAAAATTACAGAATTTATTTTTAAGCAAAAGAAAATAATTGAAAAATCGTTTAAAAAATCGAAAATTGAAGACAATAATCTGAATTTGAGATAGTAACTGAAAGTTTAAGAAATTAATTGAAAAAGAATTAAAATATGAAGAAAATAATTTCAAAATGATAAAAAATTAAGTGAATATTAAACAAAATAATTGCATATTGATATACATAATTATATATATTTGAAAGTTCAGGATATTAATTCAGAAATAATGAAAATGATTAAAAACTAAAGATAATAATTGCAAACTGAAAATAATACTAGTAAATTAAAACAATTAATTCTATTTTTCAATAAATAATATGAAATTTGCAATAAATAATGAAATTGTTTTATTCTCGAAAAGAAAATAATTAAAATAAAATTTATACATGTATAATTCTTACTATTAACATTGAAATTCGAATTATTACTAATAAGAATGACATTAGAGATTCTATTTTCGTACACTGATTGAAAAAATTTGACTTGATTTGATAAATAAATAAAAAAATTAAATTCTTATAAATTCTCGATTAGAAGTATGGTCAGTTATATTCCCGGTTATATTCTCGTTCTCATTTTTAAAAATTAAAAAATAATATACCTATTTCTAATAAGAAAATAACCAATAAAGAAATAGTAAGTATTTTTTTTAACAAACATATTGGGTATTTGTAATTTGCGCCAATTTTATTACTTATTTACTGCAGTAAGACTATATCTTGTGTTAAAATTTTTAACTTTTAATAATATCGTGATCACTTTTGGTCAGGTCAGTTAGTTGAGAGATAATATGTTTGTAACGTTAAAAACCTTTTGGAGAATTATACACTGTAAAAATTTCTGGGACAAAACATAACTTTTCTCTTAAAATATTGAATATTTTGTCACAAAACTTGGTACACTTATCTAAAATGTCATTAGGAATCTCTAACCAATTAATTTTGAACCAAAATTTAAACAAACTCGGGTCAGAGAGACATTCTTAATGCCATTTTAAGTAATTCTACCAAGTTTCGTGACAAAGTATTCAATATTTCAAAAAAAAAGTTACGGATAAATTTTGCCTGTTTAACAGTGACGTCATACTGAATCACATGCCCTTAATAAATCTTTTACTTTTGTATTCTAAAGGACCGTTTATCATTCTTTATTACTGTTCATTTGATCCTGGAAGCCTCTATAGAGCAGCACCACATTTTTGAACCGAGAAAAAAATCAAGATAAAAAAATACCTGCTTCCTAACCTTACTTTTCTTTACCACTTCAACAAGCATATTCTCACTATTTTTTTTCTTTTCTCCAAGTGAATTATTTTCAAATGTTTCTGATAGGTAATAACTTTACCCTTTCTTCGATAAATTTTCGGCATAATCAATTTTTTTTGCACTTTGCCACTTAGAGAAAAAGAAACGAAGAAAGAAATGAAAATAATTACAGAAACAATTTTTAAAAATTATAAAATGTTGAAAAAAAATTTTTTATCCTAGTTTGAATCCTTGTTAACTCGGAATTAATTGATGTTATAAAAAAAAAATCAATAAAAAAACATGGATATTTCTAAATACAAAAAGTTTTATTTACTTTAAAAACTGTATAATTATTTAAAAAAAAAATTAAATTGTTTTGAGATCATTTTAAGAGATTAAGTTAACATGCAAAATAATTAATTAGGTACTAACTATTGGAATTTGAGAGTCTAATTAAATTAAAATTTTGTTCTAATTGACGTTTGAGATTCATTGAATTTAGAATGACTAGAATAATTATTATGTTTTAATATTTTGGATTCTCTTTCAACACAAAAATTTTAGATCATTTTCTAATCATCTGTAGTTTAATTTTTCCAATTATGAAAGAATATAAGATTGAAATTGAAAAAAATTCGAAATTTATATTCTGTACGAATTCTTGGATCGTTTTAAAAATTCTCGGATCTTTTTACAAATTCCCAGTATTAAAAAATATGTAAGAGATGCTATGAAATATATTTATAGAAAAAATTGGTAAATTATCTTCCAAAAATCAAATTTATCTAACTCTCTCCTTAGTGTTTCTTTATCCCATATTTTGTAAAAAACATTATTTCTTTCATTTTTCATTATACTTGTCATTTTAATTTTTATCATTTATAATCATTTATATCATTTATCATTTATAATTTATCATTCAACATTTATCATTTTTACACATCTCATTTCTTTACATTTTATCATTTAATGTGTCTCTTTTCTTCAATAAAAATTGCATTTTGTTCAAAAACTCGATATTCCTGTCTGTATTCATAAATCGAGAAAAAGTTGCTGTCGCAATTGGCAAAAAAACCTTCTACTTCCTCGTAAGGAAACTTCAATCCTGATAAATACGAATCGATTTATCTCATTCATAAAATGATTTTGTAGTCTAAACTATTCAATTAGAATGAATGCAAAGTTATTAAGGGTTTTATGCTAATTTATGGACACAAGTTTTTCATAATCCCTATTTATTAATGTCGTGTTGGTAGCTGGGATAAAATTAACCCACAATTAAGAAAACCTTGATTATAGTACCGTACTGAATGATAAAGTGAATAAACCTGCTTAGCCAGTAATCCATGCAAATGTCCTTAATTTATTCTAATTAAAAACTGTATATATGAAGAAAGTGCATTCATCGACAATAAAAATACTGCAATATTAAATTTAGTAGCGTGACATTTTTTTCTAATTATACCATTCACGCGCACAACTGACAATTTTGCATACAATTAAAAACGGCAAAATATTATCAATAGTTGATTTCTTTTACTATTAAAATTGTGACTTTATGACTTTCGTGCAATTTCTCTAATAGATATACGTGTATATCAATTTTGAAATAAGAATAATTTCTATATTAATGTTTGATACGTAATTGAAAAGGATAATTTAAAAAAATGGCATTTTTGAAAGAAAAGAAACTTTCTCTTTGGTTGTGAAAATAATTTCAAGGAGATTGAAAAGGATCTTCCGTTTCCCTTTGTCTTGTAGTGAACAGTAACATATTCTCATTAGGCATTGTCAGAGATCTGTTACCAATAACAGGCTACAAACGTTAGGAATTTACCGCCGTGTTCGCACTGCTCAGGAAGTAATCTCGAAACAAAGTAACAAGGACAACTTTGTGGTCATCACAAAGCTCGTGAGAAAAAAAAATTCAATCTCAAAAGGAAAGTCGTGCATGTATGACTCACCTCAACAGTGTTTTCTTCCACGTTTTCAACGACTGCTGCGGAAGAAGTTTTTGCAGTTGCGACCGCAGCTGCACTCCGGATGCAAAGGTAACATTCCCCGAGACGTAATGACGAAGCTTCAACTTCTCCCAATCGAAGTACAAGACCACTTCTGTTCAAGGTCAAAGGCCAACCTCTAGGAACCACAGATTCATTTCCCTGTAACATAATTAGGTCAAATATTGATTAAACTTTTATCACAATGATATAAAATGCATTATTGTTAACTCTGTACATAACCGGTTTTTGAAACAAGAGGTATTATCAGATTATTATTTTTAATTATTGGATTATTTATTTGTATTTTATTTGTTGGTTATAACAGGTTGCTATTGAATTGTTGATATATATAGAATAAAAAAATAACAAAGAAACAATGGGACTAAATATCTTACTGATTTTATGAATGTTTTTTATAATTTTTTCCTTCAAGGTTTTTTTTGTCAGTTATTGAGAAGGATGTATTTGATTTGATGTTTCATTTGTTTTCAGAACATAAAGTGGTTCTTGCGTCATTTTTGTTATAAAGATTGACCTTAAATTATTACTGTATGTTGACCATCCCTGTATTGATGACTATTATTTCATAACTTCTTTTTTTTTATTAAAATCTAATGTGTGTAGGTACTGTAATTATGTATTTGTTCCAATAGATCATCATTCCCTCATTTCCAATCACTTATTCAGGTATTATTTTAAAATACGCTTCAGGGGTATTACTGAATCCATACTAAGTTAATTCTAATGAAAAACAAATCATCTTTTGCATGACATCACTGAAAATCGTGATGGATTAAAATAATTTGCAATGGTTTTATTAAAAGCTAATGTTGAATTATTTAAATTTAATTTGGAATATTAAAAAAAGTTAATTTGCAAAGGTTTTATTAAAAGCTAATTTTGAATTATTTAAATTCGATTTGGAATATTAAAAAAAATTTGTGTTGTACTATACAACTTCACTTATTTAAAGTCTCGCTTATTTGAAGTCGCATTTATTTTAACAGTTCGAAGTCTCACTTATTTTAACTTGTCGACCAATCAAAACTAACTAACATTTTCATTGACTGCTCCCGTGCAGAAATTGCCCTAGTTTGCCCTACTTAAAGTAGGGCTCAGGCATGGGCCTCGTCAGTTTTCCTTGTTTAAAAAAACTGAAAAAATGTTATTAAATTTTTAATTAGGTAGCATATTAGAAACATTTATGTATATTTTAAAGAATTAATCGTTTTAATCGCAGTTGAATATAATGAAATGACTTTAAATTATAAATTATAATTTATTTCATATTACTAGATTTTGACATGGGCTTCTATTCAAAGCCCTAAGAAGGGAAAACCACTAATTACCCCGATAACGCCACAATTCAGGTATCATTGATGTTTTGCGTATTAGAATATCAATGAAACTATTTCAAACTTATAAAATTTTTTATTTTCGATTCTAAAAATAATTTGTATAGAATTTTATTGAAAAATAGTTTGTATATGAACTTCTATATTTAATTAGAAAGAATCATACATTTAAAAGAATATTACTTTTCCTAGCCTAATGACGTTATATTTACTTGTTTGCCAGTATAAAATATTAATAATTTGAAATAATTTTAATTTATGTTGAGAATTTTGATAATTACAATTTTACTATTTACTATGTATTTAAATTTAAAATAAATTATAATTTATTTCACATTACTAGATTTTGACATGGGCGTCTATTTAAAGCCCTAAGTAGGGAAAACCACTATTTACCCCGATAACGCCACAATTCATGTATTACTGAAGTTTTGCATATTAGACTATCAATTAAACTATTTCAAACTTATAAAATTTTTTATTTTCGATTCTAAAAGTAATTTGTATAGAATTTTATTGAAAAATAGTTTGTATATGAACTTCTATATTTAATTAGAAAGAATCATACATTTAAAAGAATATTACTTTCCCTAGCCTAATGACGTTATATTTACTTGTTTACCAGTATAAAATATTAATAATTTGAAATCATTTTATTTTATGTTGAGAATTTTGATAATTACAATTTTTCTATTTAGTATGTACCTATTTAAATTTAAAAAATATATTTTTTATATTGTCAATTTTTTGAATTGATATTTTGTAAAATTTTATTTAAATTTATTTACTTATTTATAATTACGTAAACTATTTTAAAAAAAAATTTTTACAATTAGTATTAGCTCACTTATAAAAACAATTTATTAATAGAAAAATATAAATGATTTTTTTTTGAATTTAAAATAAATATACATAAATATATGTAGATATATGTATGTATATTTATATATCCATTAAAATAATATACATTTTTATTAGGTTAAAACATTCAAAGGTGATACATATATTTTATTACCACAACAAGTAATAGATCTAATGACTTATAGTTCAAGAAAACGTTTAAAATAAAATAATCCTAAGCCAGTGTGGCTGGGTGGGCTAAGGCGCCCGCCATTTGTGTCCTTAGGTCTAGGTTTCTGGAGTTCGATCCTCCTTGCGTGCGGTATTTTTAATTCTTAGTTATAAGTGTTTGTGTGTACAAAAAAAATTAATTAAAATAAAAATATAAGTTTAAAATAAGATATTTAAGAATAAATTAAAAGTGAATTATATAAATAATTGTAGTAATCCTTCCTTGATTTGTAAAAAAAAATAGAAAAGAAATAAATGAAACTAAAAAAAAATACAAAAATATTTTTTTAAGAAATTAATTTAATGTAATTACATTATTATTTGTTTAATGCTTTGCTTTGCCGTTGTATATATCTACTCAGGTTTTTTATTTTAAAAACGGGTAAGGCTCTGACGAGTTTTCCATATGTAGGGCATTGATGTGCAAAAGCGTTACAGCCTTGTAAGGCGCTTACCAGTTTTCCCGACAAGGGCCTTACCAGAGATAAGGAAAACTGGCAAGCACCCCTTGAGGCCCACATCGACATTTCTGCACGGGCTGCGAATTGGATCAGACAATCAGAGAAGTTCTCTAAATTTACAGCTATCGCCAGATATGTTTTAACATTTTAACACGTAGGTCCCATGTAAATATAGTTAAAGCATCTGGCGATCATTTTACATGGAAGTTAAAATAACTGCGACTTTTGTCATGGATTTGTGTAGACCGGATTAAAATAAGTGAAGCTTCAGAGTAGTTTAATTCAATTCAAAGCAGTTTTGTGACATGTCGAAAAAAAATTTATTTTTACTTCTCGGAACTGGACCAATTCCCTCTTCAAAAATTTTAATCTTTACTGCTGAAAATATAATAATTTAATTTCGTGAAGATAATAAAAAATAAAAACTTAGAATTAACGAACCTTCATTCGATAGTAATTATAATTTAATTTACCAAACATTTTAAAGGGTCTATTATTTATTATTCAACAATCATAAACGTGTACAGATTTTAAACTTCTATATTAAACTAAAAAAATTAAATGATAAATTATTATTTAACACTAGATTATAAAACGCACACCAGCGTGCGATTTATTTCAGGACGTTTTGTTATCAACAATTACAAACATTTTAAATATACCTAATATTTAAAAATAATTTTAAAAAAAGTTTTATTTATATTGACAAAAAATATACAAAATATTAGGATCAAAAAAAAAAAATTGAAGAACATAATTGCAAATTGATAAAAATAATTTAAATATGCGAGAAATAATTAATATTTGAGAAAAATAATTGCAATTTTAGGAAATTAATCGAAAAAAAAGAAAATAATAATAAATTGGAAAAAATAATTGAACAATTGAAAGACGACTTTGTGTAAATGAAACTTCCAAATTGACATGAAAAAAACTATTCATATTTAAATGTAGGAAATTAATTGAAAAACAATGAAAGTAATTGACTAGGTGAGAATTATGTCCATTTCATTGACATTTTGCTTCTAAATAAGCAAAATAATTTGCTTCCTCATAGAGGAAGCAAGAAATTAATAACATATAAGTTAATTGGGGAAGTTGTTAAAAAAAAAAAAATTTAATGCAAAAAAATGTCAAAATATGAATTATTTCACGAATTCTTGATCAATTATAAAAGTTATATAGGTCAATCGATTCATTTTGAGATAAGGAATATGATTTTTGTATTCATTAAGTTGTATTTTTAGCATAAAAAAATTTTTTGGCAAAAAACGATTTTTTTCGATGAAAAAAGGTGCTCAAAAAAATTTGGTTGGGTATTTTCAAAAATCCTTGTGTCCAAATTTAGATATTCATGAGCTTAATAAGTCATCCAAATTTTATTGGAATCCGTTTAAGCGTTCTCAAGATATCTTGTACACAAAAAACTCTATACACACACACACATACATACACACACACACACACACACACATACATCTGGACATTTGCTTAGGAATGAAAATTTTCGCTTTTTAGATGAAAATGAGTCGATTTAAACTATTTTTGGAAAATCGAAAATTTTAACGATCACAAAGCTTCCTCTATGACCTATGAGGAAGCAAAAAGTGAAAAAAATAATTGCAACATGATAAAAATAAATAAAAACTGACAAAAATAACTGAAAATTGAAACAAGTGATTAAAAATTTAGGAATTCGATTGAAAAATATTGTAAATGATTAAAAATTTGGTGAGAAAATAATGTCAAAATGATGAAAGTAAATGAAACTTGAGATAATTAATTAAAAATTGACGAGAATAATTGAAATTTGAGAAAAATAATTTAAATGTAAGAAAAATAATTGAAAAATAATATATATAATTGAAAATTGAAGAAAAGAATTAAAATTTGTAAAAATAATGTTAAAAAATTACAAATAAATAAAATTTGCACCAATAATTCTGTACTGAAAAAATTAGAGTTGTAATTTGAAAAAAATAATTAGAATTTGAAAAATAATTATAATTTGTAAAAATAATTGAAGAATGATGAGTGAAATTGAAAATATATACAATAATTAATAAACAATGAAATTGATTTTGTGTTAAGGAAAAGAATTAAAACTGAAAAAGCAATTGCAAAATTAAAGAAAATAATTGAATTTGAAGAAAGTAAATTTAAAATTAGGGGAAAAATTGATGAAAATAATTGAAAAATGATCAAAATAATTGAAAAAAGCAGATTTTTCTCTAATTCATTAGAGAAAAATGACTAATTCAGATTTAGAGAGTAGAATAAAATTCAATAAATTATTTTTAAAGTTATATGAATGTAATTAATTTCTACAATTGTAGATCAGTTACTATCATCTTATAAATTGAAAAATAAAATTAATTAAAATAAATTCTCATATAAAATAATTAAAAAACACTGTATAATCAACAACAAATAAATAAATGAATTAATAATAAAGAAAGGCAACGATTGAATAATTTTTTACTTCAATCCACGTGATGATCATCAACAATGACAGGTGACGTAATTTCAATCATTGCTTTTCTTTATTATTATTTCTTTATTATTAGTTACAGGGATTATTTATGTATAATGTACAGGAATTAATTTTAATTAATTTAATTTTTGAATTCATAAAATTATAGTAATTAATCTACAAGAGTCAATACATTCATAACCTTAAAAATAAATTATTGATTTTATTGTATGTGAGATGTGAGATGTTAATTATATTTTTTGTTTTTTATTTTCTTTATTATAATTAACCAGATAAATAATCTCTTT
This sequence comes from Ganaspis brasiliensis, assembly GCA_037103525.1. Classification (NCBI taxonomy): domain Eukaryota; kingdom Metazoa; phylum Arthropoda; class Insecta; order Hymenoptera; family Figitidae; genus Ganaspis; species Ganaspis brasiliensis. The sequence goes on along the minus strand of JAZKLR010000001.1, from coordinate 2,180,279 downwards.
TAGCTATTTTAATTACTTAATTGCTTCTTCATACAGGAAGTATTTTGTTATTATCTTAATATCTTTATGTAATCACGTTATTGTTATTTCAGAATTAAAGAAAACAATATTTTAAAAAGGGAAATGGTCTAATTCTAAAACACAAAAAAACTTAAAATTTGTACATTTATCTTTTTAAATATCCTACTAGGGAAGCGTTTATTTTTAATCAAATTAATAATTGAGTGGGCGTACAAGAAATTTGTATAAATCCATTTTATTTACCAACATTATAAGAACCACAACAACAAAAAAGTAACACGACAACTACCTTTATTTATAAATTATGTCGGCGTTACTTTATTTGTTGGCACAATTTCTCGTTTTTCCTGGAGATTGATTTAAATTTCCACTGGGCGTAGATGTCAACTGGTTCTCGTTATGAAAAATTTTTCATATTTATTGACGTGAAGTTGTCGTCTACTTGATAAGCTTGACTTTGACGATTTTGCATTTTATTAGTATTATTATTTTACATTTCACCTCTAATTATTGCTATTAACTCTCAATGTTATTTCAGTGTAGAATGGAAATTTTTGTTTGTTTTTTTCAGGATTGTAGTATATTATTATTATCATTATTATTATAGCTATTAATTTTATTATTTATTATTATGGAAATGTGAGGAAAAGCGAATCGTGAACCGTTCATAGTGTGAATCCCTCGCATTCACTTTCTCCAGCAACTTTCATATCAGAAGGCCGATATCAGTAAATAGAGCAGGCATTAAAGAACTATTAAATGTGCAGCATGGAATTGCACAATTTAAATCGATTTTTTTTAATTTTAGCTTTACAATCGTAATACTATTGAGTGTTAATGATTTAATAAAATACTGGAGAAATCTACGCAATGAATCAAACTTTCATAAGACCATGAATCACCTTTCAAGCGTGAAGTTGAAAGCTGAAGATTTTAAGAACATCAGAACATTGCACCAGGAAAAGGCCTTTTCAAAGTTGTAAAGCAATGGGAGTAAAGATAGTAGTAATTATGCCGTGATTTATACTATTAAGAAGTCTAATTATGCAATATTTTTCAATACGAGCTAAATTATGGGAATTTTGTATTTTTCATTTTCGGGGAATGTTGAGACTTTCAATTAGTCGCTTCGTACTTTAATCTTTAGCTAGTTAATATAATGTTTCAAATGGATTTTCATTTTTATTAAAAGAACTGATTATACATAATTTGTAGAATGTAGTGTTGATTTTCTACTTCCTGTGAGTGTTGGAGGAAAGTGTTTTGAATTAGTGATTCTATTTGAAGAAAGAGAAGGGGTATTTTTATTTGAGTTATATTTTGAAATGTTCTCGTGGTGAATGAATTTTTTCGATTCAACGATAATTGGATTGTCATTTATTAAATTGAGCAAATACACATCAACCTGAATTAAAGCTCGATTTAACGCTTTCTTTAATTCATAAAGTTAATTTGAAAGATTTATAGGGAAACGGATTTGACTTATCAATGACATTTCCTCGTTAAGAAATGTGATTATGTTATGAATATATAATCTACTCTGTCAATATTCTACTTTTTCAAAATTTATACATTCCAAGGGACATAAATTTTTGAAAAACGTTTTACTAAATTAATAGCTTTTAGAAAAACAACGAATAAAAATTAAATTTATGTACTGTCTAGAAAATTGTTGGGCATTGAATTTCATTGCATTGTATATGAAAGTAGAATTTGAATATTTTTTCTATTAAACTGAATATTGATCAAAAGTTTTCAATATTTATGTACCAAATTCAAAATCGGTTATTTTCAATATTTGTATATCCGAAACAAACAAAAAAACTTTTAAGATATATTGATGTTGATTAAATTGATAAAAATAGTAGTTTTAAGCTAATCAAACTTTTGTCAAATTTATTTATTTATTTATTTATTTACAGACATACTAACATATTAATTTAATCGAAATATTGAAATGTTTGGAATTTCTACCTGAAATTTCTACTTCCCTTTTCAGGAGAGTTAAAATGAAATTGTACGAAATTTCTAGCAGGATTTTTTATTTTTTGTACAAAGATCAGGAAATTTCTACTAAAATTCTAACTGGAATTCCATTTTCCAAAAAAAAAATTTCACGGAAATTCCAAGGAACTCATATTGCAGCATAGCTTTACAGTATTAATTTGGTAAAATAAATTAAAAATTGTAATTATTTGGTTGAGTCAAAGAACATGTCCCGAATATGTAAATAAATAAATAAATTGCAATTTTATGAAAAATTGAACTGTAAATTTTATTAACCCGAAATTTCATAAAAATTCGACGGAAATTGAGGAAACATTTTACGAATGTAAATTTCTATTAATATTCCATTTGAATTTTTTTTTCGGAATTTATATTTTCCGGAAACGTTTGTTAAACTTTCGTGGAATTTCAGGGAGATAGATATTTTTGTTAATAATTCTCATTGAATTTAGGTGTAATTTTCATGAAACATTAGTAAAATTTAAGATAGAAAAAGGAATTCCAGTAAAATTTCTATCCGTAAATTCAAGCTGGAATTTTCATATTTACCAGTAATTTTAAAAAAATTCTATGTAAATTTGATTTGGAATTTTAATTCCCCAGAAATTTTTGTTACTTTCGTATAATTTTCTGCAAATACAAACTTTAGGTACTAATTTTCATGCAATTTTGTAGAATTTTAATGACACTTTCTTGAAATTTCTGTGAATTAAAAATTAAAGGTGTTGACTTGAATCTCAGCAGAATTTTCTAGAGCAAAAATTACAGAAGAAATTTTTGTAGTCATTTCGTAATTTAAAAAAAAATTAATGTAGGTGAATTTTATTTAAATGTTTTTGAAAATTTCCAGTGAATAAAAATTTGAAATTTAAATCCCGTCTATTTGAAAAGTCTAACTGAAATTTTTAAATTTTTCAGTAATTTTAAGAAAATTCTATTTAAATTCCATTTCGATTTTATAATTCCCGGAAATTTAATTTTACTTTTGTGAAATTTTCGAAAGATAGAAATTTTTATTATAGTAATTTTTATAGAAATTTCGTGGAATATTTATGAAATTTTCGTAACATTTCTGGAGAATAGAATTTACATGTAGAATTTGATTAGAATTTCAGCTAAATTTCAGGGGAAAGATAATGTAGCAAGAATTTTTAGGGACATTTCGTGAAATTAAAAAATAAATCAATTTTAACAGAATTTTAAAAAGAAATTCTTAAGAATTTGTCTGAAATTTTTGTAAAATTTACAGAAAGAAAGATTTTCTAAAGAAAGATTTTCTAAAGAAATATTCTTGAAATTGCTATGAAATTTTTATAAAACTTCTGTGAAATTTCCGTAGAATGAAAATTTTAGATCGAATTTCCGCCTATTTGTCCATATCTCCTTGAAATTTCCCTAAAATTTCATGCAAATTCGACGGAAATTCTATAGAAATTCTTAATAAGAATTTTTATTCCCTTAAAACTTTACTGGTTTTTTAAGAAAATTCTGCACTGGAAAAACGATATTCTTACTTTAAGAATTATTCTTGGCGCCTATTTAAGAATAAAATTTTCTTATATTATTATAAGGATATAATATTCTCAAAATACGAAACACATTCTTAAATTAGGAAGTATATTCTTAAATTGAGAATATTTTCTTATGTCCTTAAGAATCTGCTTTTTAACTTAAGAATGTGCTTTTTATTTTAAGAATAAAATTAAATTAAATTAAATAGACGGCAAGAATAATTCTTTAAGTATAAATACCTTTTTTGCTGCGTATGGGAATTCTAGCAGAAAGTTTGAAAATCCTAATCTATGTTAATTTAATTAGAAGTTTAAAATTTCCAGAAGCTTTTGTTAAACCTTTGTGGAATTTTTGCAAGAAATTTGTATAAACAGTATCAGTAATTTTTATAAACAGTTTTGAACAATACGTAAACATTCTTGCACTGATAAATCGACAGCAAGACAACTTTCGATCTCTTCTGTGAAAATACTTTCATCAGTTAAGAAATTTCGATTTCATTTGAATTAAAAACTGAACAAGTGTAAACATTTTGAATGCTTTTAACGCATATTTTCATAAGAAAAGATAAAAACTGTCACAATAGATTTGTCTAGGCAAGTTATCTAATGATTTTTATAGCAGGAAGAAAGTTGTCCTGAAGGTATGCGCAGGAAATGTCAGAACGTTTATTAGGCAATTTAAACGAAGACACAGTTTGACCTGGATTTAAAATTATCTCAGAATAGAGAATGGAGTTTCTAAGATTTAGTTTTGGTTCACACGTATGAACATTATAACGCGCTGAAATGCATAAACTTTACGCCTGGATGGAAACACAGCGTGAACAACCGCAAGCAGTCTCCTATAGATTACAGAAGAAGCCGGCTGTGTAAGACTCTCGTTTAAAATGCAGATTAGACCACGGTTGCCCTTTAGGAGTCGCCGACGCCAATTTCCTCACTGCTAACAATCATTGCAAAAAAATTTTGAAAATATTTCACGAAAGAAAAATGTTTAACAGACGAAACGTGTCAAAGAATTGGAAAAAGAATTTATAAGTTATAAAAAGAAGGAAAAAGTGTGTAAATATAAAGAAAAAAAAAAAGAGTATAACTGTATATAAAGAGAACGAAGAAAGAATGTAAATAATAAAAAATTTTGATTTTAATAAACAATCAATGTGGCAAAATAGCAAAGGTTGTATAAAACAATAAATAAACGAATATAAATAGCGGATAAATAATAAAGAAAAAAGAAAGAAAACAGATAACAATTTTGCAGGGACAAGTATAGTAGTGGCTTATAAATTTGTTTAACATGCAATTTTTCTCATTGACAGGCGAATGCAAAATAAATATCCGGTTACAACACGGAAGCATTGATAATGCCCTCTTTTTTAAAATACTTTTCTCTTCCTGAAACGAGTCTTACCAGTCTTGTATTTTGATCTTGCGGATTTTCTTGGCGACCACCCTGCAATGACGAGTACCTCACCCAGTGGTACCAACTTACAGATATATTCTACTGTTTTCATATGACCGTTAAATTCTTCGGTTAGAATATCTCCGTATTCATTCTGCATACAAGACACAATTTGGATCTGATTAAATTCCAGCTGCATTCCGTCTTGTCAACAAACGCCGCTTGTCCTTAAAATACGTTCTTACTTTGCATTTTCGTTTCAAATGAAAGTTTTACGCGAAAATTATTATGGTGTTTAATTGAAATTTTATTTATATGTATTAATTTTTTTCAATTTATAATTTTTATATAACTTTATTTTGATATTTAAAAAGTGAAAGAAATCTATATTATCAATTAATAACCAAAATAAAAATTTTATATTTTTAATAAAAAAAAAATGATCAGAAATAAATATGTGTTCTCTGTGAATAAGTCAAAATTTTGAGGATTATGGATCTAAAATTCAGTGTTTAGTGTTGATATTAGGATGTTAATTATACTAATCAGCTACTAAAATTGTCAGTCTGTCTCTTGTCTTTATTATTCCCTTCTGACTAATTGTCGTATAATTTGGTCAAAATCTACTAATTTATACCGTACTTTCAAGAAATCGTTCTTCTCATAGAAACGTTCAGTGAAAAATACCCCTAGAAATTTAAAACCGTTAAATTTATATTTTTTGAAAAAGCATCCAGAATTGGTAACTAAAATTAAAATAATAATAATCATGCATTAAATTTCTTCACCTCTTTCATTGGTATAAACAAATACTTATAAACATTTTATCAACATACGTATTATTAAAGTTTTAAACGCTGTAGCATATCGTATTTTTCTATTTATTATTATTGAAATTTGTGTTATATGCTTAATTATTGGTTTAAATAAACTAAAACACCAGATTAGATTAGAAACGAAGTCACACTTTTATTATATAAGTTTTCCACATATTTACAATTAATCGAATATAAGGTCACGACGGTCGACTAAGCTCTGTCTCTCACTCTTTCAAAATTATATATTTATAAACACTTCGACTCATCTCGTCTGACATCGTAATTCCGAATAATAATTCGTTCGTCATGTAAAGTATAAATTACATTAAATTAAATTCATTACATTTGTTATAATAAAAAAAAATTATTAACCACAATATTGTTATAAACTATTTTTATAAACAAATCCACTTATTTTGTTTATTTATTCTAGTGCTGATAGCTAGATTCAGATAGATTTAGATTCATCGGAGAAAAATACATAAGAATACATTAGTGTAGTGCCTCGGCTAAAGAAAATTTTTTTTGGAGTTTTTTTAGTGTTTTTGAATTTTTTTGAGATATAGTTTTTTAAAATTATCTCTCAAAATTTAGCCAATCTAACAATTCTGATTGCAGATTTAGATTCAAGGGAAAAAATACGTAAGAATACACTAGTATACTGTCTCGGCCAAAGAATTTTTTTTTGTGTGTGCCTACGTTTTTAATAATTCTCTTCTAATATCATTTCAATTATTTGCTACAATTTTAAACTATTTTTATAATTTTTCAAAAATTTTCTTCAATTTTTAAAATTATGATTTTAAAAAACCTGTTTTATTGCTTCAATTTTATTCAATTTTTATTTACTTTTTTAATGTTACCTGTATTTTCCAATTATTTAAATGATGTTATTTGATTATCAATTAATTTTATCATTTTTCAAGTAGACTCGTTCATTTCAAATACATTCTGTAATTTTTTTAATTATTTTTTACAAATTTTTATTATTTACTTCAATTTTTAATTATTTGTATAATATTTTAATTACTCTCTCTCATTTTTAATTATTTTAATTATTTGTCAATCAATTTTCTAAATTTTAAAATATTTATCTCAAATTTCAATTATTCTTTTCAATGCACCAGTATTTCTTATCATTTTGCAACTATTTTCTTTTATTACAAATATATGTTGTAATTTTTTCCAATTATTTATCAGAAATTAAAATTATTTTTTCCCGTTTTCAATTATTTTTATCATTTAGCAAATATTTTATCCAATATTTTATTATTTTCATTATTCTTCAATTTGTTTCCTACATTTTTAATAACTTTCTCAAATTTCAATTATTTCCTTCAATTTTCAATTAACTCGAATTTAAATTATTTTCTTTAATTTTTATTTATTATTATTTTGCAAAAATTATTTTTTAACAATTTTAATTGTTTTTATTATCTTTAATTAATTTTCTAAGTTTTCAATTACTTTTTCTTACATTTAAATTATTTTTTCAATTTTTAATTAATTCTTTTAAATTTTAAATTACTTTTTCAATTTCCATTTATTTTTACCATTTTGCAATTATATCCTGTTATTTTTAATTATTTTCATTAGTTTTAATTAATTTTCTAACTTTTCAATTACTTATCTCAATTTTCAATTTTTTATTCAATTTTCATTTACCTTTGTCAAATGGAATTATTTTCTCCACTTTTTAATTATTTTAATGAATTTTTAACTAATTTCCTAAATTTTTAATTATTATCTCGAATCTAAATGATTTTCACCATGTTTCAATTTTTTTATTTTTATATAATTTTTTAAATATTTTATTTTATTTGAAATACATTTTGTAAATTTTAAACTTATTTTTTTTAAATTTCATTTATTTTCTTCAATTTTTAATTACCTTTACCATTTTTCAATTTATTTCCTGAATTTCAAAATTTTTTTCAATTCCAATTACTTTCTTTAACTCTTAACTATTTTTATCATTTTCGAATTATTTTTCCCTAATTTCAATTATTATCATTTTTTTTCAATAAATATCTAACACTATTAAGTATTTTTTTTAAATTTCAATTGTTCTCTTTCATTTAAGGGCAAGTGATAGAGTATGATGTAAAATTACTTAAAATATCATTAAAGTCTGTCTGACCCAAATTTGTCTAAATTTTTCTTTAAAATTAACTTTTTAAAAAAGTCGACGATTTTTGAAAATTTGTAAAAATTAATTTTGGAGCAAAATTCAAACAAGTTTGGGGCAGGCAGACCTCCTTAATGATTTTTTTTTGAGTAATTCTACAAAGATTAATATGTAAAAAAATTTATTACTTTAAGAGAATGTTTACAGATAAATATTGCCTGTACTAGTGACGTTATGCTCTATCACAAGCCCTTAATTTAAGTATCTATTTCTAAGATTTTTAAATGGTTTTGTCTAATTTTTAATTGTTTTCACTATTTTTCAATTAATTTTCAAAATTTGCAATCATTAACTTTTTATTTCAATTGTTTTCTTTCATTTGTTTAATTAATAATTGTATCTTAACTAATTTTGTATTTTCTTAATGGGTTTTATCTACCCGTGTATCTTTTTAAATAAATAAATAAATTTCTTTAATTCCAAAATTGTAAAAATTTTGATATCAGATTTATTGATTTATTTGTTTATAACAATTACGGAGAGAAAACGATACCATTTTCAGATGATTTCCGAAAATTTGTAACAAATAGCAGTAAACAAGCACCTTAAATAACTTGGGTTATTTTTAAACTTTTAACTCAATTAACAAATTCATAAAATTTTTTTTTTTCAAAATAAACCACGACAATTTTTTAAAGAATTTATTAAGTTTTCATTATGAAAAAAATTTTTAATCAATTGCTGTAGATGTTACATTTTATTTCGGTAAGACTAACATTAAAAAATACAATTATTAAATTCTCAGAACGATAATTTTTTAATACACAAAAACAAAAGAAATAAAACATTTTCTTTTATTGTTAATGAAAGTTTCTTCAAGTTTCATAAAATGATAAAAATTCAAATATGACGTGAAATTAGTTTTCGCTTGTATGACAATGTTTACATATTGTTAAAGTTGTTATGTCAATAAAAGCAAGTTGAAGGCGACGACATTGAGAAGTATACTTGTGTCATGCCGATTAATTTGATGGGAACAAAATGCGAGCATGAAAGTTGCGATGGTGGATGGCCTTTTTTCACTGGTCGATTTGAAATCTTGTAACGAAGTCTCTCGATCGGCAGAGATGCCGATCAAGATCAACTTTATGGCAACTTTCATCAGATACTGAGTTGTTTCAGGCGGGACTTATGAGGTGCACGCATCGTGATGCGTTGCACTTAACGATACAACCGTATAGAAACGCATTGTCCCAATAACGTGTTCGATTGTAGGTAACAGCCGTTCCCTGCTTCTACCATTTATGGTCTTGTGCAAAAATTAATTCTGCTCAGTCACCTCGTGGACAAGGTTAACATATTGAATTTGTCTTTATGCACTTGAAAAAATTATTTTGATTAATCGTTATTCTTGGTGGCTGTCCGTTAGAAATTTAGGCACTGCCATTGACAAATTAATATTAATTATATATTGTTTGTTGTTGTAAGAAAATCGATTTTTCTTTTGCTTGTTTTACAATTAATATTTAGTCTCTAATATTGTAGAGAAAGAGATTGCAATGTCATATTAGACGATTACAGGAAATAGGATTGGTATAATTGAAGCATTTCAAGGCGTGGTTGATCTTTGTTTAATAATAATTTTTCATCGAGAAATCACTCTTGATCAAATCAATGAAACAGTTTCTTAATGCGAGTGTTGAATTTGAGAAGAAATTACGTATTTAATTAATATTAGTCGACGTTTAACAAAGTTAAGAATGACTGTATATGTATACAGTATCGATTTATTTATTGTGCATTTGATAGAAAGAAAGTGAGAGCCGTCAATTAACATCCATTGGTAATATAATCCTTTTAGAAACTGATAAATTATAATTTATGACAACGATAAATTATCATCTAGTCAATAATCTGCTTAGACCATAGAATCTAATCAAGAAAACTTGTTAGACTAGTTTTATTTCTAATGAAAAATAGTATCACACGTGATTGAAGGTTAAAAATATTGTATAAACTGCAAATCATCTCTGTCAATGAGATTAGTTTCTTTATAGTAATAATCGTCTGCATTAATAAATCATGCACATTTGTAGAAAGTTGTTGTTTTAAAATCAAGTGCGGAAAAATTGTCTTTGAATATACCTGTTAAAAATAGTGGAAGGCTATTTCGCGGAGGAAGGTAAATCTTGCAAGGAATGGAAAGGCGTTTCCATCTGTCAGTAGATTAAACCATCACTGACAGACAAGATGCAGACGTAAGTCCCTTACGGAGGATAATTAATCTGCGGACATAGCCAATGCACCTAATTGTAATACGATTTACGATTATCCAGTGCCGTGTGGCTCTGACAATAATTATGTCATATCCACTGCTGCCTAATTGCTTATCTAGAGTACGTGGGTGAGGTGTGTATACGTGCACTTTAGCAACTTGGTACACCTCCTAATTGCTTATGTGCTGCAAGAACGTGGGCGCAGCTAACCATAATACCAGATTCTTAAAGCCAGCTACAATGCCCAGCGAATGCCTCCTTGATTTTTTCACCAACTTCATTAAAAATCCATCTCTTGATTCAATACATCATTACAATAATTTTAGTTGGTATTACAACACTTTTATCTCATTGTCAATTTTGGTAACATTGATCTATGGATAGAAGAAACCCAATCAGAAATCTTTATACATCCATACTATACCATAGATATAACAGTAAGTATAATAGCTGTGAATACTAAATAATTGGCTTTATTATAACTAAACAAACTTGCTATTCATATAATAGAAATTTAAGTTTGCTAAATTAGCTGAATGTTAGTTAAAGCAGATAAATTTTTTTCATAATATAAATGATTGTTCTAACCATTTCCTTCTCTTCGGTTGCCTTCAATAAATTGAGTGAAATAGATATTTCTTTCTTGTTTCAACAAATTGATTAACTATGGTACTTATTCTATAAGTTAGTTTTGTAATAAGTTCTTAATAGCTTAGGTTCTTAATAAGTAAGACCATCTTTTCGATTGGATAAGATATCTCAGAATTGGTTGCCTCAAACAATTTATTGAATGGATATTTTATTTACTTTCCTTAGAATCCAATGTATTGAATGACCTAGTCAAGCATTTTTTCGTACAAAACGAAAAGTACATTTCAATAGAGCATTAAACAATTATAGTGCAGAAAGATATATTTGCAGTAGGCTATTTAATATTTTTAGTGAGAAAAGGTACAAAAAGAACCAGTAATCATCTTTCCCATTTATTTTAGCCAAAATATTGTTAACGGTCACATATTGTTAGATCGACTTTACTAAATCTTTGTTAAAATTTCTTAAATAATAGGTAATTATTGATTGTCATTTGTTGTTAAAATTCCCTAATTATTATAATAATTACCTATTATTTCAGAAATTAACTGTAACTATAGTTACAGCTTATAAATTCTTTGTTAATATTCAATAAATTAACTGTTATACAAGAAGGGTTTGTATGCATAAATAAGGGTTAGAACAATAGATTACACTATTGATAATAATACGTTCCAAACGTTTCAGATAATTGTAACAACCACTACTACGGTCAACAGAGTCGTTTTTAAACTAACACATTTAACTAACATAATTTAACGGTTGACATGCCCAATTTTAGGAATTTGTAAAGTATGGAGTTAACAACAGAATGACTTCCGGGAGAGTTAATAACGTTACAATTTTCTGGTTCTATTGATTTTCTAAAACCTCTTGTGGCTGAACTTCTCTTGAAAAATGGTTTCTTGAAATACAGAAATGGATCATTAATAGATAGATTGCATTATTTATCAATTGTTTGTACTTCTCTAATTATCAATATGATTGAATATTATTGTTTTCGTGTTGACTGGACTCTAATGCACATCTCGAAAAAAATAGTGCCTAACCAGAATGATAAGTAAGCAACTACGACAAAATTGATAGCCTACATATTTAATACGATTGTATCATCTATTTCTTAATTTAAGCATATACCATTTTGTTAAAATGGTGCAACTATACACACTGCTAAAAGAAGTATCTCATTTTAAGGTGTTACAATGGGAATAAAGTATATCTTAATATATCTTATTCTAAGATGTTTATGACTCTAAGCTTCTAATTACCGTCCTACATCTTATTTTAAGATACCAAAAACTTACCTATTTTTTTAGTACGATCGTTGTTACAAAAATTCCTGAAAATAGTAATATTAACAATAAAAATATAGATGGGTTTTTTAAAAAAAGACTCTATTGACTGGATGAGAAATAGATGAATCAATTATTTAAAATATGTGGAACATATTTGGAACATATTGTCAAAAACATAAATGATTGTTCTAACCATTCATTTTTTTCACCTCGTAACCAAAAAATTAAATGAAATAGCCATTTCTTTGATGTTTTAATAAATTGATTAACTATGATTTCTTTGAATAGGTAAATTTATAATTATCAATTTCAGTAAAACAAGATGCCGTTGCTGTAGGGTATTAAAAAATTTTAGTTAAAGTAGCGTATTGCAGTAGGGTATAAAATAATGTTCATGACATAAACTTCAATTGCAGTAGGGTATTGATCAATTTTAGTGAGACAAGGCACAGTTACTGTAGGGTATTAAAGAATTTTAGTTAAAGAAGGCCACTGCAGTAGGGTATGGAGTAATTTTATTGGCACAAACTACGAATTGCAGTAGGGTATTAATCAATTTTAGTGGAACAAGGTACAGTTGCTGCAGGGTCTTAAACAGTTTTAATTCAAGTAGGCTATTACAACAGGGTATAAACCAATTTAAAAGATACAAGCTACAATTCCTGTAGGGTATTGATCAATTTAGGTGGAACAAGGTTCAGTTGCTGTAGGGTAATAAACAATTTTAGTTAAAGTAGAGTGATGCAGTAGGGTATAAAATAATTTTAATGACATAAACTACAATTGCAGTAGGGTACACTGTTAAAAATTTGGGGAGTTAACGGTTGCTGGAGTTGGGAGTTGAGATTTTCGAGTTAAAAATCGACTCCCTAAGGTGAGTGAGTCACATACGCTCCATATTTAAGAAGAGTGGGGACTGAAGGATTAAGCATTAACTCTCTTTACTTCAACTCTTCAAGGCGTGCGACTTTTATAGAGTCCCGTAGGGAGTTAAATTTTAACTCCTTTTTTTAACAGTGTAGTGATCAAATTTAGTGGGTCAAGGCACAGTTGCTGTAAGATATTAAACAATTCTAATTCAAGGAGGGTATTGCAGTTGGGTATAAAATAATTTTAATGACATAAACTACAATTCCTGTAGGGTATTGATTAATTTAGGTGGAGCAAGGTTCAGTTGCTGTAGGGTAATAAACAATTTTAGTTAAAGTAGAGTGTTGCAATAGGGTATAAAATAATTGTAATGACATAAACTACAATTGCAGTAGGGTAGTGATAAATTTTAATGGGACAAGGTACAGTTGCTGTAGGGTATTAAACAATTTTAGTTAAAGTAGAGTATTGCAGTAGGGTATAAAATAATTTTAATGACATAAACTACAATTGCAGTAGGGTAGTGATAAATTTTAATGGGACAAGGTACAGTTGCTGTAGGGTATTAAACAATTTTAGTTAAAGTAGAGTATTGCAGTAGGGTATAAAATAATTTTAATGACATAAACTACAATTGCTGTAGGGTATTGACCAATTTTAGTGAGACAAGGTACAGGTGCTGTAGGGTATTAAACAATTTTAGTCAAAGTAGGGTATTGCAGTAGGATATAAAATAATTTTCATGACATAAACTACAATTGCTGTAGGGTACTGGTGGAACAAGGTACAGTTGCTGTTGAGTATTAAACAATTGTAGTTCAAGTAGGGCATTGCACTAGCGCATGGAATAGTTTTAAAGACAAAAGGTACAATTTCTGTAAGGTGTTGCAATAGGATATAAAATAATTTTACTGACGTAAACTACAATTGCTGTAGGGTATTGACCAATTTTAGTGAGATAAGGTACAGGTGCTGTAGGGTATTAAACAATTTTAGTTTCAAGTAGGTTATTGCTATTACTTCTTATAAATATCAATTTTCAGACAAAGTGTACCAATAATTATTAAAGAAAATCGTACTTTTTGCAAATGTCAAAAAACTGCAGTGTTTAGGGTCATAATAAAATAAATGAAATGAAAAAAGAATACACTTTTAATAAAAATAACTCCTTCAAAGATTTTTTAAAATGTTGGCAAATTTTTGTTCCGTAATAATAACTTGAACATGGAGAATTAATTGGAAAAAATGGGGTCTTGAGTATAACATAGAATTTTCTTGAGCAAATATTTCACAGGCGCGCGTGCAGGAGAGTTTATTGAATCTCTTCCGGGACTTCCTTTGTAAGGAAATTACGGGATCGCCGTATATGTTTAAAGTTAAGGCGATATCGCACAATACCCGGTGAACATCAAGAGAAGTGCTTTTAAAGCAGCCGCGTTACTCTCCCAGCTAATGACAATAGAAAGCGTCGGACGCGCTTGTAAACCGGCTTTTATAACTTATAAGGCTCAACTCACTGTTGAGATGAAACGCCTTGGTTGCGGAAGTGTGGGTGTCAGGTGGACGGTAGGCCTAAGGTCACCACTTTTGCAGCTTCCTTCCGAGAAAACAAACCTGACTGCAATTTCTCGAGACTTAACATTTTTAACCAGAATTAAATGCCTTTTCCGGTTAGAAATTTTCCATATTAATGTTTTATGACACTTTCAGACATTCAACATTTCACAACGTTTAACATTTCAAAACAAATGGCACGTTTCGCTTCTAGTCTCAAAAAACATTTAATTCCACTTATAGTTTTTATCCTCAATAACAAAAACTTTCTTCTTAACATGAATCATAAATTGAGGGTCTGACCCTATCAACTTTTTAAAATCATAAATTAATACTAATAAGAGAAAAACTCGAGGCAGTAATGTTTCGTGAGAAACAATGCCGCAAATTTTTTTTCAACGAATAGGGTGTATTTCTTTGGTGAGGATGAGCTTCTTCCGTGAAGCCAATTCCGTGGTAAAAGGGAGAGCGAAATAAAAAAGTAAAGAGGCCTCGTTTAAGGTAGTAATGCAATTCATTATCGCGGCATCTTCAACGACGGTGTTGCTGCCGTCGATGCTGCAGCAAACACTACAACATTAGCGTCCAATGCATATAACCTAAGTGGCTAAACCATGCCTGTGAATTACGATCTACAAAAGTTGTGTTGCCACTGCGAGTGTTAAATATAATAAGTTCCAAGTCCCGTTTCCAGCTCGCATAATCGATCCAATGATTTATGTTCGAGTCACAAAGGAAACTATTGCCCTATTGTCTATAGAGCGCAAATTTTTAACCTCCAGACAACATTAAAATAGCGCGAAATTTTATTAAGGATAAAGTTACAGTGCATACACGCATACTGTTAAGTAATATAGTGTTCCACAAAATGAAATATAGATTAAATCGTCGACTACAAAAAAGGTGTTGCATTCTGATACAGAATAATACAAAGATTAATTGATTTCAGCTTGGACGGGTCAATTATAATTCTCGAGAATGAAACGTAATTAGTTTCTAATAATGAATTGAAAACAAATTTTTTAATTGCATTGATTGGTTTAATTTTTTAGCCTCTAAATCTGATTTAGCGCGAAAAGTCGGTCATTCATTCAAATGAGTAGGAAAATTTCTATCAATTTTTAGTCACCATTTTGACTGAAACTTTTGCAGATTGAAATTTACATTAAATTTTAACACAACCATGTCTAAATTTGAAAAAAAATGCAAAACATAAAATCTGTTCAGAATGGAAACGAAGTGCGGAGAATTTAAAAAAAAAAAAATTAAACATCCCAATTAATATGAAACACTGAAAGCAGTTCGCACTCAATAGTGTAAAATGATGTTGCCGCAACACTGATATATTTCAATGTCAATGGGAACTTTTTCTGCAGGGGTTAGAAATCGTTCCCACGGTATTACTGCGAAAGTAATTAATGCAGATCGATACACTGTACGGCAATAATTTATTATCACTAGCTGGTCGCGGGAGTCGGTAATCGACGTTCAGAAGCGGATCGAGAAGTGCAAATAATCAATTGATCGAGCGCGTTTAAAAAGAGCCGTACAAAATGAAAGGACACTTCTTTCATGTCAATAAGCCGGTTGGACTGTCATTGACACTGTGAAAAGCACTTCCCACGCGTGCACACGAGTGGCGTAAAATCAATATAGAGCTAGCAATCGATCGCGAATGTCGACGCATTCGATTATATCGCAAGTGTAGCAGGTCGATTTTTGCGATTGGTTAATTGGCTCGAGTCTTGCCAACAGCTCTCAACGTTGGTGGGCGTTGAGGAAATGGAAAAGAAGTCGCTCGGTAATGTCAATAATGCGATCGATCGATTGCCACATCAACCGATAACATTCACTTCATTAGCATACACTGCGGCCTTTTGTTTGACCCTTATTGCCAGTCAGGATGTCGGCACATTTTGCGCTCTCTTTCAAAACACATCCGGTCCATTATTTCATACTCGGAGAGGAATAGATGATATTTGGTATTGTGTAATCCTATATAAGAAATCAGTTAGTTATAGATATACGTATACTGCTATGCTTTTCAGAAAGTAATAGAGAATAAGTTGTAGAATTTAGCTAGGATGGATAAAGACAAGAATAGAGTGAGAAACGCAAGGAGAGTTTAAAGTTGTGGTTCTTCAAGCAAGAGAGAATGAGGTTACCTGGGATAGATAAAGACAACAATAGCGTGCGAAACGCTAGGAGAGTTCACAGTTGTGGTTCTTAAAGCAACACTGAGAGAAATAGATATTAAAACTTACTATCCTAGATATTAAAAAAATATGAATTTTAATATCTGGATATTAAGTTTGAATATCTAAATACTAAGTTTTAATATCTAGATGTTAAATTTTAATATCTACTAATATCCATTTTTCTCAGTGAAGAGAGAATAAGGTTACCTGGGAGGGATAAAGACAACAATAGCGTGCGAAACGCAAGGAGAGTTCACAGTTGTCGTTCTAAAAGCAAAAGAGAATAAGGTTACCTGGGATAGATAAAGACAACAATAGCGTGCGAAACGCAAGGAGAGTTCAAAGTTGTGGTTCTTGAAGCAAGAGAGAATAAGGTTACCTGGGATAGATAAAGACAACAATAGCGTGCGAAATGTGAAAGAGGAAAATGTATAACAGATGTCTGCTCTCTAAATCTGAATTAGTAGTTTTCTACTATGAATTAGTCAAATTCATGGCTCATTTTTCTCTAATTCATATAGTAGAAAACTACTAATTCTTAGTAGAAAATTACTAATTCTTAGTAGAAAACTACTAATTAAAATAGTGAAACTTTACTTTTCAAAAAAGTAGATTTTTTTACTAATTTAATTAGTAGTTTTCTACTAATTCTTAGTAGTTTTCTACTAAAAATTAGTAAAGTTTTTACTATATTAATAGTAGCTCACTTTTCGCTAATTCATTAGTAGAAAACCACTAATTCAGATTTAGAGAGTGGGATAGATAAAGGCAGAGTAGAGAGAGAATGAGAAAAGAGATTTTAAACGGTGTGAAACCATTAATGGTTTCTAACTTTTAAATTAAGAAATTGGAAATTTTGTTATTGGTAAATTGTCAAAGTAAAAAAATTTGTAAATTGAAAAATTGGAGATTTGGTTATTGGAAAATTGACAAATTAGAAAATTGAAAAAGTAGTTATTGGAAAATTGACAAATTAGAAAATTGGAAAGTAGTTATTGGAAAATTGAAAAATTTTAAATTTGAAAATTAACAAAATAGAAAAATTCGTAAACTGATAAATAGAAAAATTGGAGATTTGTTTATTAAGAAATTGACAAATTAAAGAAATTGGTAAAGTATAAAATTGGACAATTAGAAAATAAAAAAACGAAAAGAGTATAATTTTGCGCGCATAGCGCGTTTTGGAAGTTCTAGTGTACATTAATATCTTATGGCATTTGTTACTTTCTTCATAGTAATTGTTATTATCGTAATGATATTAATTCTGTTTTCAAAGTAATTTATGGTTGCTACAGAACCTGGAAAACATGGAAATGTCAGAGAATTTACAAATCCAACCAGGAATTTCATTCATTTCAGTACTTTTTCTAAATCTTGCCAGACATAATCAAGTAGTAGTAAATGATTTACACTAACAATTTAAAAATAAGTAGTTAAATAACATAGTATAGCAAGTAGCTTAGGTAAACTATATAATATATAGCAAACAATCTGAAAATTAATTTGCGATTATTAAAGAATTTTTTAATTTATACAAAAAAAATGTATTGTTTTTTTAAATTTACTGAAAACTTTTATGTATTAAAATAATCTACAGCGCAATTGTTAAAAAAGAGCGTTGCAGATTAATTTAATCCGAAACAATTTTCTGTGTTGTCTTAGAATTTTCCCAAAATTTGTTGTGGAAAACCTGTAAAAGTCATGGACTTTTTAATTCAGACTTCTATAGCAACCATGTAATTATTTTTATGAATATTTAAATTTTCTATACAAGTTTCAATTTATTTTTGTCATTTTTCAATTATTTTCTTCATACTTAAATTACTTTCGTCATTACTTAAGTCATGAATTTTTCAATTTTTTACACCAGTTTTAAATTATTTTTTTCAAATTTCATTCATTTTCGTTATTTGTTTTATTATTGTTATGAATTTATTAATTTTTTATACCTTTTTAAATTATTTTCTACAAATTTCATTTATGGTTTTGAAAATTGAATTACTTTCTACATAATTAAATTTTTTTCTAACATTTTTGAATTATTCTCTTTAAATTTCAATTATTTTCATCAAATTTCAATTTATTTCTTCAACTTTCAATTATTTTCATCAAATTTCAATTTATTTCTTCAACTTTCAATTATTTTCCTCAAAATCCGAATATTTTTTTAATTTTTCAGTTATTGTATTTAAATTTTTAATTTTTACTCCAGCTTTCAATTATTTGTGTCATAATTCAATTATTTTCTTCACTTTTAAATTATTTCGGCAATATCTCATTTATCTTACTCAAAATTTTATTTTTTTACACAAGCCTCAAATAGTTTTTTCAAATTTTAATTTACTTTTTCATTCTTCAATTATTTTCTTCTAATTTTAATTATTTTTTAAATTTTTCAATAATTTTCTTCAAGCTTCAATTAATTTTTTTAAATTCCAATTATTTTCCTTAGACTTTTAATATTTTGTTTAATTTTTCAATTATTGTTTATATATTTTTTATTTTTACACCAGCATTCATTTATTTATATCATAATTCTATTAGTTAATCGAATTAACTACAATTAATAATTAAATTGCGATTATTAAAGAATTTTCTGATTTATATACGAAAACAATGAATTTTTTTAAAAAATTGTCCTGGAATTTATTTATTGTCACGAATTTTTAAATTTTCTACACCAGTTTTCAATGATTTTCTTCAAATTTTAACTATTTTCTTTATTCTTATTATTATTGTTACAAATTTATTAAATTTTTACTCGTTTTTTAATTATTTTCTACAAATTTCAATTATTAGCTTCAAACTTTAATTACTTTCTTCATATTTAAACTTTTTTGGCATTTTTGAATAAATCTCTTCAAGTTTCAATTTTTTTCTTCAAACCTCAAATCATCTCTTCAGTTTTAAATACTTTTCTCAAGCTTTGAATTTATTTGTATCAATTTTTCAATTATTGTCTTTAAATTTTCAATTTTTTGCACAGTTATCAATTATTTTTCTAATTTCTCAATTATTTTTTTCAAATTACAATTATTTTTGTCATTATTTAAATATTTTTGATATTTTGAAATTATTTTCATTCAATTATTGTCTTCAAATTTTAAATTTTTTACACCAGTTATCAATTCTTTTTGTCACTTTTCAATTATTTTTGTCAATATTCAAATATTTTTGACATTTTTGAATTATTTTCTTTAAATGTCATTTTCTTCAATCATTTTATTATTGTCATAAATTTATTAACTTTTACACCAAAATTAAATTATTTTTGTTATTATTCAATTAGTTTCTCCACATTTTAATTATATCGTTAATTTTTAATTAAGGTATTAAAATGTTTATATTTTTTAATTATATTTCTTATTAATTTTTGTTTCTAAATTTCAGGTATTTTTAACATTTTTTAATTCTTGTCTTCAAGTTTCAATTATTATTATTATTTTTTTTTTTTGAAACTTCTAATATTTTTTTCAATTTTTCAATATTATTGTCTATATAACTTTTTAATTTTTACACCAGTTCATTTATTTATGTCATTATTCAATTCGTTAATTGAATTAACTAAAATTAATAATGAATTTGCGATTATTAAAGAATTTTCAGATTTATACGAAAACAATGTATTTTGTTTGAAAATTGACCTAGAATTTTTCCAAAAATTGTTCTGGAAAACCTGGAAAAATCATGGAATTTTTTATTCAAACTTCTGTAGCAACCATGTAACTATTATGGTGATAATTATTACTGTTTTTATAGTGATTGTTGTTTTCTTAATTGAAATTGTTACTACTGTGGTGATAACTATTGCTGCTTACATAGTAATTGTTGTTTTTTTAAGATAATTGTTACTACCGTAATGATAACTATTACTGTATTCGCAGTGATTGTTATTTTCTTGATGATAACTTTTACTATCCTAATGATATGTATTACTGTTTAATTGTAATTATTACTATTTTGATGCTAATTGATACATCAATGGTACCGATCATTATCTATTAAAATATCATAGAGAGAAGTAGATGATAACATCTATTATACGCACCTCAGAGGTAATCCGTACCATCCTATAGGAACCTTTATCACCTAGATAGTACCTATTATGATCTATCAAGTTTATTGAGAGAGAATAAGAAGATATTTGTTAATGTCTACTACTATCGTCATGAGAGTTATTCCTATTTTGATCATAATTGTTACAACCTTAACGGTAATTGTTTTCATTTGAATAGTAATTTTTAATATCTCTTTGATAATACCATTACTGGTAATTGTTATCGTTTTGATTCTAATTGATCATCTATACCTATCTATAATCTATCATATATTATAATTACATAGAGAAAATTGGATTATGCCACCCATCAATATCCTGTAGGTAATTGTTCACCATGTATAGGTGTTAACCGTAAAGCATCTATCGTCATCTATTAAAGTTATTCAAAAGGAAATAGGTGGTCCTGGGTGATATTCATTACAATCTTGATAGTCATTGTTCCTTTTTTTATGAAAATTGTTTCTATCTTGACGATGATTATTGCAATTTTGAGGCTAATTGGTTGATAATTATTAATGTTTTGATTCACTGTAAAAACAGGTGTCTTACAAGTGTCTTATTTTAAGACATAAGACGTTTAGAAAGCGTCTTACAGGTATTTTTAAGACACTTTCTCAATGGTTTAAAATTAAGACACCCTAAAATGTCTTAAAAGTGAGGACAAAATAAGACACTTGTTTTTAGAGTGTTGTAGAAAGCTAGTATTTTTGTGATAATTGTTTCCATCTTAATGATAATTTTTGACATTTTAATGGTAATTCTTTGATCATTATTAGTTTTCATGGTAGGAGAATAGTATTGAACAGTTAGCCGTTTGGTAACTAACCTTCTGTTTGATCACCATCACTACCATGACATCCATTACCATCTTATGGATAATGAACAACCTGTTGCAAACGTTATCATCCAAATGACACTTATTACCATCTATTATAACTATTCAAAGAAAAATTAATAAGATTACCACATTCATGATAATTGTTCTATGATCTTGATGACAATTGTTACTATGTTCATTATATAAGTCTTCGATAATAAAAATTGGTAACAATAGCAATAGTGTTATACCCATTACTATTTAGATAAAGACTACCATCCTGATGATAATTGTTTTTATTTTGATAGTAATTGTCTGATGCTAACCGTTATGACGCAGATAGTACACATCTATTAAACTTACTACTTCAATAAATAGCTGGTGCCATCCATAGTTTTAAATAAAAACAACCTACGGCAGCTGTTAGTATCTAAATGGTACCTATTACCATCTATTAGAATTATTTCAAAAGAAAAAGATAGTGATATCCACTATCAGTTTCTTGTCAATTGTTCCTCTTTGGCGATTTTTTATCTTTAATTGTTTCTATCTTAATTCTATTTCTTTAATACTATTACCATCCACACAGTACCCTATCTATATCTGTAATTTTAATAAATATTAACCATTATCATTCGAAATAAAGATATTGGTAATCTTCATTGTAGAATAAAAAAATGTTAAAAAGACAAAAATGTTAAATTTTATAACATTCTTTATAAACAAAAACTAGTTAAGCAACGTTTCAATTCAAATCCTCTGACCATGAAAAAATTTCCGAGGATTTGAATGAAAAAAAGGCAGAGAATAGCATTATTTGTTGATGAAAGAAGCTAACG
Source organism: Ganaspis brasiliensis (assembly GCA_037103525.1). Classification (NCBI taxonomy): domain Eukaryota; kingdom Metazoa; phylum Arthropoda; class Insecta; order Hymenoptera; family Figitidae; genus Ganaspis; species Ganaspis brasiliensis. Next base: position 2,157,889 of record JAZKLR010000001.1, on the reverse strand, counting down.
AGTCGACTGAAAAAGACACTTTCGTTTTCACTGTTTGAATGCTGGGATGGTACGCCCAAAGTCGTTAATCTTCGGTCATTCACACAGCACGTACTTAAACTAAAAGTCACCCCCCTCGCCGATGGGTCACATGGTATTCAGAAGACTGTCGCAATCTGCCATTATCTGATGTGACATTTCATGAAAATATGACGCGCCAAAGCATCGTAGTTGCACGTGACACTTACACGAAGGATAATTATCCTTCTCACGCGGCAATTATCACTATTTGTTATCTCAACCAGAATAAGGTCGAGTAGGTTAACTTGAGAGAGGTGCCATGATTTTCCGGTCCATCGCGAAATCTTCCTCATGGCTTATCGGTCAATATTAAAAAATCAGCAAAAGTAATTAACCCGAGAAAGTTCTACCTCATACACTCTGTGCATTCTTGCCACCCATATTCAAACGATTTACCTTCATTATCGGAAATTTTAATTACATAACATTGCCATGATAAAACTTAATTAAAAATCTGAAACTCTTCCAATCAAAAAAAACGAATGGCAAAATGAAATGTGTGAATTTATGATCAATCGACTTTCCGACTGGGTCATAAATTTATCCACTTTTCTATGTGAGTTAATTTTTGAAAAATGATGTACATTATGTATATATTATGTATTTCTGATTAGCAAAATATTACCAGTTAAATTAAAATAATTTCTTTAATAACTTTTATATTAGTAACCATTTTACATTAAAGTGAATTAAAATTAATAAAGAATCATCCTATTCCTGATGAATTTATTAATTAGCTTTCTTCAGTTTAAGGAATTACAAGATTAAAAAATTTTGATGACAGTGAGACAGTCTTGGGATTTTTTAAAGACTTGATCTGAGAATCGTGAACTTGTGTTTACTGCAGAGAATACCAAAGAACCAATCAGAAACAGGATGCTCTTATCTGGGGGAGTCTGCCTCGTTAACGAAGAAACCGATAATATAATGATTGACAGTCGCATAATTAAGCGATGATGTGCTTTACTTGCTTCCTATGTATAACTATCGATAAACTCTTCGAAAACAGGCCTCGGAATTCTGGTCTAAATTCCAGCCTCTAAATTAATATCCACACGAGATCGGTCTCTATCATCTCATAATAAACCACTAATTATACGCAGCATCGTATGAAAATATTTAAATTATAAAATGAATTTTAAACTTTCACACTATCTTTATATTGATTATTTATTGAATTCCAGACTGCAAAAAAAGTTGAGTTTTTAGACAAACTTGAAAAATTAATTTGACTACTACTGACTAAATTTTAGTGAAATTGTCTTATATCTTTTAAGATCTATATTCTTATACTTTAATATAATATATGCTTTCCTAATGGGTTAAATTCTTATGTCTTGTATCCTTATGTTTCACATACACCATGTGCTTCATATTCTTATGCCTTATGTCCTTATGTTTCATATATGTTATTCTTATGCTTTACACATATCCTGTTATATGGTATACGATTTTTTTGTGCGGAGAATAAGAATAAATATAAATGAAATGTGATTTGCATGAAAGATATAGAGCATGAGGATATTAGGCTTATGATATGAGTTAAACATAAGGAAGTTGGGCATAAGAATATACACTGAAAAAAGTATTTCATTGGAACTGCGATAATTATGGGCAGATTGGCAATATTTTATTGCTGTTTTGGGAACTGCTATACGTATTGGTGTTTTAGCCATACGGCTGTGTGAAACCGCGAGTCATATTGTAAGGTTAGGTAAAATGGACAGTGGCGCACCGATGCATTATGGGAAATTCGAACGTATAGTTGTCAAACTTCTACATAACCTGTCAACCATACTCAAATGTCTAATCTCATCATAGTATTTTTTTCAGTGTACACTGCAAAAACATGGTGTCTTAAATTGTCCAAAAATGTCTTGAATTAAGATACTTTTGGTGTCTAAGACACGAAAAATGTCTTATTTTAAGACATTTTTGAACAATTTAAAACACCTGTTTTTGCAGTGTAAGACTTAAGGCATATGATATGTGCAATGTATAAGAATATAATGGATAAGGATAAACTATGTTTATTAAATATCATATGCCTTATGTCGCTATGTTTTAAATCCTTATGCATGATATAAGGATGCATAGGATATGTCTTATGTCTTATATTCCTATCCTTATGTCTTATACCTTTATACTTTATATAATACCCTAAGGTTTTATTTCCTTACATACCTTATATGTATTTTACGCCCTAATAGAACATATGTTCTTATTCCTTATTTCCTTACATCATCCTTGTGTCCTTAATGAATGTGACATACCTTTTATCCTTACGTTTCGTACAACAAAATTCATCTCATACCATACAAAACACCTCTTTCAAAACTTAAGTTTGTTCAACGAAACTAAATTAATTTCTAACCAAACGAAATTACTAACCGCCTAGAAGTAAACTCAATTTGAATGAACCTGAATTAACTAAAGTAATTAGATTCCCGCTTCAGAAATAGATTCTTATCAAAAGCAAGCTCACTTTCCACAAAACTAAACAAATTCCCAGAAGCGACTAACAATGTAAAAACAGGAAAAAATTTGCCAGCAAAAACGAAGGTTAATAAACGTTATTTCCTATTACAGCACACAGTGTAGAATAGCATGTAAAAATTACCTAGGAAATTAATAATGCAAGAAACATTTAAATTGGTTCTACTGCATTAAGAATGTTAAACGATAATGGTTATGATGCAAGTTTGTTCTTTACAAGAATATATTCTTTGCATGAGGAATGAGAAATGGAAGAGGAAGAAGAAAAAGGAAGAAAAAGGAAGAAAAAGAGACAAACTGGGTGGTATCTTTTGAAGCCTGGAGGTGTTCTCCAGGTGCACGCAGATATAGCTGAGGTCCCCAACGGCGGATCTCTATATAGTCATTACCGTAATTTTTTTTGGTCTATCGCGTGCTGGCAACTGCGTCCAAGCATGACCACCAAGTGCTCAGACTTGGACACCGAGATTATTATGCAGGCTCTGCTCAACAGAGAGGAAGCTGGTCTTGCTAGTCTCGCGTGCTACGTGTTCCGGGTTTGATTGTCCGTTTACTTCGAGGGGCTACAACCTACAAAGTACACCAATCCACTCGGATCATCCAACAATGTCACTGACAAAGGACTTTCATTCATTTTTTATTTATACTCCATGTTTTTTTTTTATTACCATCCACTTTCATCGAATCAGATTATTTCAAATGAATGATTTATAAGATAATTTCACACACAATTTGATTCTTGAATTTAACATTTCCATTTTTCATCTTGTAATTGATAAATTGCAGTTTCAATTGGGTCAGACCAACGAAAATTGTCTAGAGCCGGTTGCCCGATGATTTAAAAAAAAGCTGAAGTTAATATTTAAAATTCTAGTACACAATTCAATTATCATTAAAGGTTTTACATTAATGAAAATGTCTTAGTTCTTTTTAAATAGCTTTTTAAAAGAATCGATAGAATTCAGGGTTATGAATATATGTAACATTTTGTCTCTTTATTAATTTATTAAAAACTTGAAAAATTACGGGATAGTAACCAGATTTTGAAGGGATTTTGTTTTAATATTAGGGTTGATTGGATAACTTAATTTGTAACAATTGTTTTTAAGTTGTTTAAAAATTGTACCAAAGATTGATTTCCTAAGAAATGATTTAAATTGAGGGAAATAAACGAAGGAATCGAGTTATTTTTTCATATGCAAGTGTAGATTAATTAAATAATAATAATCTCTGTAAACTTCTGAAATTAGTTACTGTTTATATTTATTCATTTTTTTTCTGAAGTGAAGTTGGTTAATTTTTATATTTATTCATCTTTTTCTGTCCACGTTTTAAAATCCAAAGTGAAGTTAGTCCCTGCCTTTTGCTTCATTAATTTTGATTCTCTTTATCAGGAAATTTTAAAATTGTTTTAATTTACAGATAAAATATGCAGATGTGGTAGCCTTAATGACGAGATATTGATTATGACTGACAATAATAATTTATATATTACACGCACTTATATGAATTTAAATAATAATTTAGATTAATTTAAAATGTCTAATAGTCGAATTTATTAAAAATTCAAATGACGTTATTTTACTATATTGCAAAAAATTCAAATTAAAAAATTAAATACTTAAATTATTCTGTAACTTTTTTAACCATTTTTGAAGTTCCGAAACTTTCATCAAGTTACTGACTTTTTTTTAAAGTGATCACTATTACACACTTTTTAAAACAAAACTCACTTTTCTCACTTTTTTAGTAAAATGTCTATTTCAACTGAGGAGTGGGTCTTCTGATATCAGGTGCCTGATTAAAAATATATTACTTTATAGAGCAATTCGTTTGTTCATATTTCAATTACATCGTTAATTTTTTAATTACAATTTACAAATACGTAATTTCTACACCTCTTTTCAATTATTTTTGTCATTTTTAAAGTACTTCTGTCAACTCTAAAGTATTATTGTCAATTTTCATGTATTTTTGCGATTCTGAATTTAATTTTTTTAAATATCAATTATTCTCTTCAGTCTTTAAACTATTGTCATAAATATTTAAATTTATTACACAAGTTTTCATTTACTTCTGTCATTTTTCAATTATTTTCTTATCATTTCAATTTTTTTTATGTTTAAATTATTGCCAGAAATATTTAAATTTTCAACATCAGTTTCTTTTCTATTTTTGTTTATTAATTATAAATAATTTTCTTCACATTTTAATTACTTTTGTCATCATTCAAGTATTTCTTTAATTTTACGATTATTTTCTTCATATTTCTATTATTTTTGCAATTTTTGAATTATTTTCTACAAATTTTAATTATTATTTTATTCAAATTATTAAATGCGACCTATTAATATTTAATATAGTAATTATTATTGTTATATCAAATTTTAATTTTATTGTCACTTGGAAGAAATTTTTAAATTTTATATTGTAATGGGCTTTTGCCCGTAAATAAATAAATAAATAAATTCAATTTTTTTTATTGCCATGGATTTTTAAATTTATTATATTAGTTTTCAATTATTTTCTACAAATTTCAATCATTTTTGCTTCCTCATAGAGGAAGCTTTGTGATCGTTAAAATTTTCGATTTTCCAAAAATAGTCTAAATCGACTAATTTTCATCTAAAAAGCGAAAATTTTCATTCCTAAGCAAATGTCCAGATGTATGTATGTGTGTGTGTGTGTGTTTAGCGTTTCTTGTGTACAAGATATCTTGAGAACGCTTAAACGGATTCCAATAAAATTTGGATGACTTATTAAGCTCATGAATATCTAAATTTGGACACAAGGATTTTTGAAAATACTCAACCAAATTTTTTTGAGCACCTTTTTTCATCGAAAAAAATCGTTTTTTGCCAAAAATTTTTTTTATACTAAGAATACAACTTAATGAATACAAAAATCATATTCCTTATCTCAATACGAATCGATTGACCTATGTAACTTTTAAAAATGATCAAGAATTCGTAAAATAATTCATATTTTGACATTTTTTTGGATTAAAATTTTTTTTTAACAACTTCCTAAATTAACTTAAATATAATTAGTTTCTTGCTTCCTCTATGACAAAGCAAATTATTTTGCTCACTTGGAAGCGAAATGTCCATGAAATGGACATAATTCTCACCTAGTTTTCATTATTTTTATTATTGTCGTGAGCTAATTAAATTTGTGCATTTTATTTCAATTACTTTCAACAAATTTCAATTATTTTCTTCAAACTTCAATTATTCTCTATACATTTTTTATTTATACACCAGCATTCAATTATTTATGTCATTATTCAATCAGCTTCTTAAAATTTTAATTGTTTGGTCAATTTTTCAAGAACTGTCTTTAAATTTTAAATTTAATGTACCGGTTATCAATTATTTTTGTCAAATTACAATTATTTTTGCTATTATTCGATTACACTAGTTTACAAAAAAAAAAAAATTTATGTACATTCAATGTCACTATTTTTTTCTTATGTACTAAGCTTCTCGTTACTTAAAAATGACATTAAGAAATTTTTCTATGAATAGGTTTCCGAAATATGAATTTTTTTAATTTTTCTACGTTTTTTTCGGAGGTGACTTCACGTTTTAGGCCGTATCTCGAGTTACAGAAGTCCGATTGAGTTTTTCTAAGTGTCAAATTAAAGGTAATCAAATTCCAAACAATCGCTTTTAACATTATTTTTCAATCGGTTAAATATTTTAAGTGATATAGTCCAAAAAAAAAATAGAAAATTTGAGCTTTTGGCCCAAAATCTGAAAAACAAATTCATTCTACCGCCATGCAAAAATAGAAAACGTCAAATTATGTCCAGTTTTAAATTTTTTACATATATGGCTCACTTTTAAGAAGAAAAAAACGTATGGATGAAAACAATCTATGGGTAATTATTGAAGTTATAAGCTAGGGTACTGAAATTCTCGTTTCACGCCATTTCGGTATTTTACCTCCTTTTATAGTGATTATGTTGATTAATTTAATGAATACAATATCTAATTAGAAAATGGACTTTTTTCACCGATTTCAAATAATTTTCAGTGCTTTACTAATTCAAATTTGACTGAAAAATTTTTTGGAGTTTTTGACAAAAATTTCTGAAGAGGCATTAGTTGATTAAAATTTGCTTTTTTGACAAGTTGAATCAGATGCGCAGTGGTTCAATTTTTGTTAAAAACTCCAAAAAAATTTCCAGACAAATATTTTTTATTTTCTATATTTCTAAATCTAATTTCAAACTTTTTTATCTATTAACGAACAAAATTCAACAAAAATTAAACCACTGCGCATCTGATGCAACGTGTCAAAGAAGCAAATTTTAACCAGTTTATGTCTCTTCAGATATTTTTGTCAAAAACTCCAAATAATTTTTCAGTCAAATATCATTTATTTTTCACATTTCTATATCTAATTTCAAATTTTTTTATCTATTAATGAACAAAATTCAACAAAAATTGAACCACTGCGCATCTGATGCAACTTGTCAAAGAAGCAGATTTTAATCAATTTATGCCTCTCCAGAAATTTTTGTCAAAAACTCCAAAAAATTTTTCAGTCAAATATCATTTATTTTTCATATTTCTGTATCTAATTTGGAACTTTTTCATCTATTAACGAACAAAATTCAACCAAAATTGAACCTCTGCGCATCTGATTCAACTTGTCAAAAAAGCAGATTTTAATCAATTTATGCCTCTTCAGAAATTTTTGTCAAAAACTCCAAAAAATTTTTTCAGTCAAATTTGAATTAGTAAAGGGGCCTGTATCATTTTGACACAAATTTTTTCGTGCAACTTGTTATATTTTACTCCCGAAGATGAACGTTATTTTTTACTCCTATACTCAAATCAAAGATTTTAAAGTTTTAATTATTCAATAATTGAACTTACTGGATTAATTAAGTCTTTTAATATTAATTTAATGTATTTAAATCAATTATTTAATGAATAAGACTCAAAAATCTTTAATTTCAGAAGGGGTAAAATATAACATTCATCTTCGGAAGTACAATATAACAAGTTGCCCGAAAAAATTTGTGTCAAAATGATACGGGCCCTTAGTAAAGAACTGAAAATTATTTGAAATCTGTGAAAAAAGTCCATTTTCTAATTAGATATTGTATTCATTAAATTAATCAACATAATCACTATAAAAGGAGGTAAAATACCGAAATGGCGTAAAACGGGAATTTCAGTACCCTGGCTTATAACTTCAGTAATTACACATAGATTTTTTTCATCCATACATTTTTTTCTTCCTAAAAGTGAGCCATATATGTAAAAAAATTAAAACTGGACATAATTTGACGTTTTCTATTTTTGCATGGCGGTAGAATGAATTTGTTTTTCAGATTTTGGGACAAAAACTCAAATTTTCTATTTTCTTTTTTTTACTATATCACTTAAAATATTTAACCGATTAAAAAATAATGTTAAAAGCGATTGTTTGGAATTTGATTACCTTTAATTTGACACTTAGAAAAACTCAATCGGACTTCTGTAACTCGAGATACGGCCTAAAACGTGAAGTCACCTCCGAAAAAACGTAGAAAAATTAAAAAAATTCATATTTCGGAAACCTATTCATAGAAAAATTTCTTAATGTCATTTTTAAGTTTAGAGAACCATAGTACATAAAAAAAAAATAGTGGCATTAAATGTACATTTTGGCTGTAAACTAGTGTTATCTTCTTATAGTTTCAATTATTTTTTAAACTTTTGAATTATTTTTTTTAAATTTCAATTATGTTCTTCAATCTTCAAATTATTGTCAGAAATATCCAAATTTTCTACACAAGTTCAATTTACTTTCGTTATTTTTCAATTATTTTCTTCAAACATTAATTATTTTTTTCATATTTGAATTTTTTGCCATTTTTGAATTATTCGCTTCAGATTTCAATTATTGTCTTCAAACTTCAATTAATTTCTTCAACTTTTAATTATTTTCCTTAAACTTTTAATATTCTTTTTAACTTTACAATTATTGTCAATAATTTTTTGATTTTTATACCAGTTTTGAATTACGTATTCCAATATTTTAATTGTTTTGTCAAGTTTCCAATATTTTCTTCAAATTTTTAATTTTTTTTAAAGTTATCAATTATTTTTGTCATTTCTCAATTATTTTTCCAAATTACTACTATTTTTGTAAATGTTCAAATATTTTTGATATTTTTTAATTAATTTCCACAAATGTCATTTTCTCCAATCTTTTTATTATTATCATGAATTAATTAACTTTTGAAGATCAGTTTTTATTTATTTAAGTCATTATTCAATTATAGTTTCTTCACATTTTAATTATATCCTTAATTTTCTAATTATTTTATACAATTCTTCAATTAATGTATTAAATTTTTTATTTTTTTACTTCATTTCTGAATATATTTCTCATTTTTCATTAATTTTTTTCTAAATTTCAGTTATTTTTGTCATTATTCTACTATATTCTACACATATACATTTGTTTGATATTTTTTAATTATTTTTTTTAAGTTTCAATTATTTTCTTGAAAATTCTATTATTTTTTTAATTTTTCAACTTTTGTCTAAAAAGTGTAATTTTTACACCAGCTTTTATAATTATTTATGTCATTATTCCATTAATTTCTTTACATTTTACTTATTTCTTCAATATTTCAATTATTGTAAGAAAATTTTAATTTTTTACACCAGGCTCAAACTTTTGTTTCAAAGTTTAATTATTTTTGTAATTCTTTAATTATTTTTTTGTAATTTTAATTTTTTTTTTAAACTTTTCAATTATTTACTTCAAATTCCAATTATTTCGTTTCAATTTTTGTCTTCTTTTTTTTATTTTTAATCAATTTTTCAATTAGTTTTGTCATTTACAACTTTTTTTCAAATTGAATTATTTTTGTAATTATTAAATTATTTCCTACATATTTCAATTATTTTTGCGATTTTCAAATTGTTTTTTTTTCAAATTTGAATGGCTTTTCCTGCTGGCGCACAGTGGGGCAAAACCTAACAAGAGGCGTCAAAATTCTGTAACCACGCTAATTGTTTATAAAAATGAATACAACTTGGTGACATGAAGCCTCAAGCATCACAGAATTTGAAACCCTTGCCGCATTTCCAAAATTCAAAATGGCGTCTGAGCTGTAAGAGCCTTAATTTGGTTATTTTCGTATTTTTTGAAACTTATGTACATTGAAACTGCAACATTTTACATAAATAAATTGGGGAAAGATTGACTACGGTATATTTTGGGACTTAGGCATTACTCTTTACGAATTTTCATTGGAACTTTCAAAATTCAAAATGGCAGATCCAAGATGGACGATCAAAGGACAAAAATGTTTATAACTGTATACTAAAAGGAATTATTTTTATGAAAGTCTATACCCCAAGGTTATTTTGGCCGCTGATTACGAAACTGAGGTCAGATTTTTAAAATTCAAAATGGCCGATCCAATATGGCGGTCGAAATTCTGAAAAATGAGGTTATAATTCTGAAACTCAGTATCCCGACATTTTTTAAGTCGCTGATTACGAATCTGAAGTCAGCTTTTCAAAATTCAAAATGGCCGATCCAATATGGCGGTCGAAATTCTGAAAAATGAGGTTATAATTCTGAAACTCAGTATCCCGACATTTTTTAAGTCGCTGATTACGAATCTGAAGTCAGCTTTTCAAAATTCAAAATGGCCGATCCAATATGGCGGTCTAAATTCTGAAAAATGAGGTTATAATTCTGAAACTCAGTATCCCGACATTTTTTAAGTCACTGATTACGAATCTGAAGTCAGCTTTTCAAAATTCAAAATGGCCGATCCAATATGGCGGTCTAAATTCTGAAAAATGAGGTTATAATTCTGAAACTCAGTATCCCGACATTTTTTAAGTCACTGATTACGAATCTGAAGTCAGATTTTCAAAATTCAAAATGGCCGATCTAATATGGCGGTCAAAATTCTGAAAAATGAGGTTATAATTCTGAAACTCAGTATCCTGACATTTTTTAAGTCGCTGATTACGAATCTGAAGTCAGATTTTTAAAATTCAAAATGACCGATCCAATATGGCGGTCATAATTCTGAAAAAATAGGTTATAATTCTGAAACTCAGTGTTCCGACGTTTTTAAGTCGTTGATTACGAATCTGAAGTCAGACTTTCAAAATTCAAAATGGCCTATTCAATATTTCTGTCGAGATTCTGAAAAATTATGTAAATATTTTTGAAGCTCAGTATTCCAAAATTTTTCGAGTTGCTAATTAGGAATCTAGGGTCAGAATTTCAAAATTAAAAATGGTGGATAGAACATGGAGGTTGGACTTATTGAGTATTTGATATTTATTTTTAAGAATTAGTTTCTCTACTAACTGAAATTGTTGAGCTGGTCGTTATAACATTCTTTGAGTATATAATTTGCATTCGTTAAGTAAAGAACTAAAAATAAGGAGATTATGCTTACAAAATCCTCAGATTTTTATTCAGATGTACTTATAATCTATTTTTCCAATCAGAATAACTTTTGATATTTTTTAATTTAAACCTTAAAATGAAAATAGAAACAATCAAGAGTATCCATTAAACATTGAAAACATTCACTTTAAAAGTGAAATTATTTCGGACATAATGTAACGAAAAGGAACAATGCAATAAATATTAACGTAAAATAATCGAAAGTAGGTTGCAATTAAGAAATAGTAGAAATGAAAAAGAAAGAAATAAAATTTAAAAAAGTAAACAGCATCAACGAAGTCTACTCTAGTTTAAGAAAAAAGACTGCCTGAATACTTGAAGTTTCCTACAAATGAAAAAATAGTTATCCAGACATTCTTTTTTTATTACACTTATTTTGTTACCATGGTGAAGAGCTAAATATCTTTGTCAATCGTCAGTTGGCAATTTACGTATAATAAATTATATTTATTATTCTAACTTTGAGTTGTTGGAGAACGAGGTTCTTTACTTCAAAATGTCGGTCTTCTCAATACAAGTGAAAGAATTATGTGAATGGATATGGAATGATGCAAACAAGAGTAAAACAGTGATAGATGTAATAATGAGTAGAATTGAAAAAACGTTTAATTATGATCCTCGTGATGCACATCAATTACGTACCTACTTAAATACACATTTTATCAGACGATATAAAAGATGCTGGGTTAATGTTCATCGAATGCGTGGAAGATTTGAAAGTAAGTACAAAGATTTTATGGATGAAAAATTGGAGTATAAATTTCAGAGTCCATCTGAACAAAAATTTGACAATTTATTATCAGAAAGTTCTACATCTCTTGCTGGTCGTCCACGCGTAAGTGATGAAGATTGTAGCCGAAGAACAGAACAAAGGCGAGCTCAACAACTTCGCACTGACTATGACCCAAAAATTTTATTAAAAGCAGTATCACCTTTATTAGAAAAAGAGGCTGAAGTTAAACTTCCTGCTGTTGAAAAATATGATTCTGATTATCTAAATAAATCTTTGGCTATGTATATGGATGTTGGTTTGACAAAGTCAAAATATGAAACTCTTCGAACCCATAATAACTTTTTATCAGGAAATAAACAGTTACCTCCTTATAAAACTCTTTCATCTGCAAAATTAGCATGTTTTCCAGATAATATTGAAATTAACGAAAGTGGTGCTAAAATTAAACTACAGTCCTTGCTTGATCACACCTCAAGTAGAATTTTTTCTTTGTTATCAACCGAACAATTGAAGAAAATAAATCACAATGCAGCTGAGTTATGTGGAAAATGGGGTTTAGATGGTGCTTCAGGTCAACAAGCTTTCAAACAGAAGTGGTCAGAAGCAGAAATTAATTCAAAAAATAGCGATTCTTCAATATTTATGGTATCGTATGTACCTCTCAAACTTACCTCTTCGGATGGACAGGTATTGTGGAGGAATGAGCGACCATCTTCCGTAAGATTATGTAGGCCTGTTGAATTTCAATTCACGAAGGAAACCGTGGAAAAAACTAAAGAAGTTTATGGTTATTATTCGTCGGAAATATCTCGCTTGAAGAATACGTCTATTGAAATTAAAAAGAAAAAGTATGATATTTCTCATCAGCTGTATCCTACTATGATTGATGGAAAAGTTTGTAACGTTCTGACTGAGCAAGCATCTTCTGCTTCATGTAATATATGTCGTGCAACACCAAACCAAATGAATGATTTAAATGGCTTAAAAAATTTGACTATTCAGGAAAAAAATTATTACTATGGTTTGTCAACCCTTCATTGCCGAATCAGATTTATGGAGTGCATTCTACATGTTTCGTATAACTTGGATTTTAAAAAAGCGTATGCTTCAGGTAGTGATAAGGCGTTAAAACAATCTCGGAAGAAATCTATTCAAGAAGGTCTTCAGTCAAAATTAGCAATTCTCGTAGATGTAGTAAAACAGGGTCATGGAACTACGAATGACGGAAATACTGCTAGACGTTTTTTCGAAAATCCGGAAGTGGTAGCTGAAGTTACTGGAATTAACCTTGAACTAATTCAACGGTTTGCAGATATTTTGCAAATATTGACTTGTGGACGTGAAATCGATTGTGATAAATTCGAGGAATATGCATTCAGTACAGCTCAAATGTTTGTTGAATTGTATGGTTGGTACAAGATGCCTCCATCAGTTCACAAAGTCTTGATCCACGGCAGTAGCATCATTCGAGTTTTTGGATTACCCATTGGCTGTCTATCAGAAGAAGCTCAAGAAGCAAATAACAAAGTTTTTAAAGGAGCTCGAGCAAATTTTAGTCGAAAAATTTCAAGATCAACATCAAATGAAGACACAATTCACTTTATGCTTATCTCGTCTGACCCAGTAATAAGTGCATTACGTGTTCAAAAAGAAAAAAAAATTAAAGAATTAAGTAACGGTGCAAAAAGCTTATTAAAATTTGATGACACAAGTGATGAGGAAGACTCAGAAAGTGAATAAACTGATTAAACTGGTTAAAAACAATTGTCGAAGCATTCTAACAGGGATGGTTCTTTTCCGTTTCTTCTTTCGATTTTAAAAGAAATCCATTTTAAATTACTGTAAGTTGCACCTCAGATTCGAAATCATTTAAAGAAACATTAGACAATTTTTTTTTAATATTAAATTTTGGAGTATGACGACCATCATATTGGATCAGCCATTTTGAATTTTGAAAATCTGACCTCAGAATTGTAATCAACGACTTAAAAAATGTCGGAATATACTGAGTTTCAGAATAATAGCCTATTTTTCAGAATTTCGAAGGCCGTGTTGGATTGGCCATTTTGAATTTTGAAAATCTGACTTCAGATTCGTAATCAGTGACTTAAAAAATGTCGGGATACTGAGTTTCAGAATTATAACCTCATTTTTCAGAATTTAGACCGCCATATTGGATCGGCCATTTTGAATTTTGAAAATCTGACTTCAGATTCGTAATCAGTGACTTAAAAAATGTCGGGATACTGAGTTTCAGAATTATAACCTCATTTTTCAGAATTTAGACCGCCATATTGGATCGGCCATTTTGAATTTTGAAAAGCTGACTTCAGATTCGTAATCAGCGGCTTAAAAAATGTCGGGATACTGAGTTTCAGAATTATAACCTCATTTTTCAGAATTTTGACCGCCATATTAGATCGGCCATTTTGAATTTTGAAAATCTGACTTCAGATTCGTAATCAGTGACTTAAAAAATGTCGGGATACTGAGTTTCAGAATTATAACCTCATTTTTCAGAATTTAGACCGCCATATTGGATCGGCCATTTTGAATTTTGAAAAGCTGACTTCAGATTCGTAATCAGCGGCTTAAAAAATGTCGGGATACTGAGTTTCAGAATTATAACCTCATTTTTCAGAATTTTGACCGCCATATTAGATCGGCCATTTTGAATTTTGAAAATCTGACTTCAGATTCGTAATCAGTGACTTAAAAAATGTCGGGATACTGAGTTTCAGAATTATAACCTCATTTTTCAGAATTTAGACCGCCATATTGGATCGGCCATTTTGAATTTTGAAAAGCTGACTTCAGATTCGTAATCAGCGACTTAAAAAATGTCGGGATACTGAGTTTCAGAATTATAACCTCATTTTTCAGAATTTCGACCGCCATATTGGATCGGCCATTTTGAATTTTGAAAATCTGACCTCAGTTTCGTAATCAGCGGCCAAAATAACCTTGGGGTATTGACTTTCATAAAAATAATTCCTTTTAGTATACAGTTATAAACATTTTTGTCCTTTGATCGTCCATCTTGGATCTGCCATTTTGAATTTTGAAAGTTCCAATGAAAATTCGTAACGAGTAATGCCTAAGTCCCAAAATATACCGTTGTCAATCTTTCCCCAATTTATTTATGTAAAATTTTGCAGTTTCAATGTACATAAGTTTCAAAAAATACGAAAATAACCAAATTAAGGCTCTTACAGCTCAGACGCCATTTTGAATTTTGGAAATGCGGCAAGGGTTTCAAATTCTGTGATGCTTGAGGCTTCATGTCACCAAGTTGCATTCATTTTTATAAACAATTAGCGTGGTTACAGAATTTTGACGCCTCTTGTTAGGTTTTGCCCCACTGTGTGGCGCCTCCAAATATCTTATCAGTAATATCACTTTTTTTATTTAAAAAGTCTTTTTTTAACTATTTTCAATCTGCAAGTCCTTATTGGATAAATATTATTCATCAATTTGTTTTATTTATTATTATAGTTTAATTTCTAAAATTTCTGGAAAACTAATCACGCGCTTGAGCGCGTTATATTTTGCTAGTTGTTATTTATATTTACGGATGCGAAAAATGAAGAAAATGAAGGGAAATAATAAAATGACAACAGATAATAAAATGTACAAGCCTTGAGACTTAAGTGCCACACAAGAAGTGTTTGAAAGGCGGATTGTCGATGATATAGAAGACGTATTAAAGGCGCAATAGAAGTGGAATTAGATGAGGTTGATAAATAGACTTGACTTAGATCTCTTTGTAATTTGAAATCACATTGAAGTGAGTATAAGTATCCTTTATTGCTGACATCTCACAGCACCTAACTACAAGTTATGCGAATGCGTACTCGGCATTCGAGTATCCTCGTTATCATCAGCGTTGCGTGCAATTTGCTATTATGAACTTCCTGTCGACAGGAGCAGACAAGAATGGTAACTTAAAGATGTTGAATTCCCAAGTGGGCACAACAGTAATATGAAAAAGAACACAAATAAATAAATGTACCTAAACACTTAATAAAAGTGGTAGTACAGTTATACATCAATAAGCTATACTGATAAAAATTGCGGGGCTATTGATACAAAAATTAAAAAGTTCAATTCTTGGCAAAATCAAATATTTTTTGTAAAAGTTTTTGAAATTAGATAAATTATATTTTATTTTTAAGGTGAGATGACAACTGATAGTTTTCAATTCACCTGTAGCACCTAATCGATACCGGTTCAATAAGGCAAGTGACTCTTTATGTTCCGAGATAAAGATAAGCTAGCACTCTAAATTAATCGTCCCATTTAGCACAAAGTGGTCCTCAGGTCCACTTCAGTCTGATTAGTTCGCACTTGTGTTCAAATTAATAGATACAATATTTATCACCTGGATCTATAAGATGCGACTACTCTTCAAAAATCATGGATAAAAAATCCAGCGATTCTCAGATCTGATTAGTTATTTGCTAATGAGACTCGACAGCTGCTTGCCAAGTCGATCAATCTTTCTTCAAGATCAAAAATAAACAGCTCAAGATAAAAAATTCATATGTACAATTTTTTTCTACATAATTCGATTAAAACCAACATAGTTTACTTATTTTCATCATTATACAATATAATTTTCTACTACACTGAAAAAAAATTTAGCCGAGAAATTCATCTCCCATTGGATCGTTGGATGCAAAATAGTTTAAGCAATTACGTTTTTAGTCAATCTAACCATGTTCGTGTTGTTATAATTTTACTATTTTTTATACAGTTAAACATTAGTAGTTCAATTGACAACTTTAAGTAGTTAAATTTCAAAAACAACTACTTTCGTAGTTCTTTTAACTGCTTTTTCAAATTCAATATAACTTTTTAAATTTGGTTGAGGACTTATTGAATTACTCCGAGTAGTTAAAAAGTAGTAAAATTTACTAAGAATTTTTTTGAGTATAAAGTAAAAATTTAATCAATCAGGGAGTTATTTTAACTAAAAAGATAATAGCAGAAAAGAAAAAGGCACAAAAGAATGATGCCTGCTTATTTACGAGGAAACTTTTCGGACTATCAATTTGATAAAGAGTGATAACGGTGATCTAAAAGTAGAGTAAAATTATTCGTTAGCAGGAGTCATTAATCAGTAGAAATTGTATGAGTCGCCTGAAACGATTCGTCTCTTCTGAAAGCATGCAAAAGCACTGCCTCGAGTGAGATATAATTCAATATTTCTCTGCTATTGGAGTTGATCCACTTGTGTTGCGAACCCTTTAACTGTAACAGAATCTGAGACACACGAGAGGTGCTTTACAGAAGACTAAAGCGACTAGTTTACGTTTATCGCCCAAGGAGGTTAACCGATATGTAAGCAACTCTTTCCTGACACTGGGTGCATTTAAATAACAATAAATATGCCTCTCACCTGATTGGAGGCGACTTTAACCGCAAACTCTGTCGCCTTCCAACTACGGTACTTGGGGCTAAGATCAAACATTGATTTATAAAGGAAATTTTAATCTCTCCGTGATAATCGGGCCTCACCTTTATCCTTTGTAGGTGCACAGAAAAAATGGTTTATATTAAATTTTACAAGTGCCTTTTATGTTTACAAGACTTTACTACGATTTATTCGATTCAGTTCTGTGTGTTAATCTGAAGAGGCTATTTCAATTTTATATATGTAAAAAACACAATTATAACAGGTGGATTATTTTGAACAACATGAAATTAACTTTATCATAATTAAAATTGAATAGAACATACATCTTTAAAATCTATACAACGTAAATAAAACGCAATAAAATTTTCAGAATCCTACAATATCAATGTCAATTATTTTACTTTAATATTTAATTATTTTAGTAATTTTGTAATTCTTCTTTTAATAATCAACTATTTTCTTAAAATTTCAATTTAATTCTTTATTCTTCAATTTATTTCTTTAACTTTTAATTATTTTCTTCGATTTAAAATTTTTTTTTAATTATTTTTTTTAATATGTAATTATTTTCGTCATATTGTAATTTTTCTTTTGATTACCAATTATTTTCTTGAAATTTTGATTTAATTCTTTATTTTTCAATTAATTTCTTCAACTTTTAATTATTTTTTTCAATTCTCTTAAATTTTCTTTAATTTTCAATTATTTTTATTGATTTTCAATGAATTCCTCAATATTCAATAATTTTCTTATTTTTATAATACTTTTTCACTCCTCAAAAAAAATTTTAAATTTCGATTGAATTAATTAACTAATTATTGAACCATTATTTTCCATTATTTTCTTTAATTTTTAATTCTATTCTTTAATTTTTTAATGCGTTCTTCAATTTTCAATTGTTTTTTTAATTTTAATTACTTTTTTCGATTTTGAATCTAGTAGTTAAATAAGCAATTATTACTATAATTTTCTTAATTTTTCAGTTTGCAATTATTTTCTTTTAATTTCTTATTTCTTGTTGAATTTTTACAATTATTTTGTTCAGTTGTGTATTAATCTAGCCATTTTTTTGAATTTTGTTTTCAATTGTCAATTATTTTCGTCATTTTGTAAATTTTTTTTCAATTATAAATTATTTTTTTAAATTTCAATTTAATTCTTAAATTTTTAATATATTTTCTCAATTTTTTTTATTATTTTCTTCAATTTCAATTAATTTTTTCAATTTTCAATTATTTATCGCAAATTTGAAATTATTTTTTAATTTACCTTTATCATTTTGCAATTATTTTCTTAGATTTTTAATCATTTTTATTATTTCTGAAATTATTTCCTAAATTTTCAATTATTTATCTTAATTTTTATTTATTTATTTATTCATCCTTAAACGGGTAGATGAAGGTGCCCTATGGTACTAAATAATATTGATCGTAAACAATGAATAATTTTTAATTATCCATTTCAATTTTTATTTCTTTTTAGCATTTTACAATTTTTGTTGTACTTTTTAGTTATCCATATTATTTTTCAATTAATTTTTTTAATTTTCAGTTATTATCTCACATTTCAATTATTTTCTCGAATTTTTCATTATTTTCATTCTTTTTCATGATTTTCAAACTTCTTTTATGAATTATCTGCGGATTCACTTATTTTTTTCACTTTTAATTATTTTAAGTCTTATTATTCTCCTTCACAATTTCCAAAACATTAAACTATATTTATCTGCTATTTTAATTATTTTATTCAATTATCAATTGTTTCTATGATTTTTTGTATTTCTGATTGTATGTTTTGTCATTTTTGTATTTATTATTCTCAAATTCCAATTACGTTCTTTAATTTTAATTATAACCATTCTTTCTCATAATTTCCAAATTTTTTTCTATTAAATATCTGAAATTTCACTTATTTTTTTCAACTTTTAATTATTGAAATTATTTTCAATTAACTTCTAAGAATTTCAAGTATTTTTCTCAAAATTCCATTATTTTCTTCAAATTTCAATTATTTTTATTCTTCTTCATAATTTCTAAATTTTTAAACTATTTATCTGCTATTTCAATTTTTTTATTGAATTTTCAATTGTTCATATGGTTTTTTGTACTTCATATTGTGTATGCTATTATTTTTGCACTCATTTTTCGCAAACGGCAATTACTTTATTCTATTTTCAATTATATTCATCATTCTTTTTTATAATTCCCAGAAAAATTTTAATTATTTATCTGAAATTCCAATTATTTTATTAAATTTTAAATTATTTATATGATTAACTTTTTTTTTTTAATATATATTCTGTCAGTTTTGCAATTATTTTTCTCAAATTTGAGATTATTTTTTTCAATTTTCAGTTATTATTTTATTTAATTTTTAATTAATCTCGTTATTTCCAATTAATTTCTAAGATTTTTAAGTATTTTTCAAATTTCCAAAAATTTTTTTTATTTAAAATAAATTTTGTAATTTTTGCAGTTATTTCTCTCAAATTTAAAATTATTTTCTTTAATTCTGAATTTTTTTTATCATTTTCAATTCTTTTCTCCAATTTTTAATAATTTTTTTTTTCAATTAATTTCTCAGATTTTCAAGTATTTTTCTGAAATTTAAATTATTTTCTGCAATTTTGTTTACATGCTAAAAGAAATTACAAAAAAACTTAGGTTTTTTTGTAATTTTGTCCTATGTAAATAAAACTTGTTTTATCAATTTTTAAATATTATATTTAAATTAATCATAATAAATTGCTGATAATACAATGCAGGCAGTAGAAACTAAATGCGCGCCAGCGCACGTTGTTTAATCTAATAATAATAATAATAATAAAAATAATAATGATAATACATAGCGATAAATAATGGTAATGACAAGAACAATAATTGCAATGATTTTCTAAGTGTCTGCAGTTTGTTTTGTGGACGACTCTGAACTTATGAAAATGTAAAGGCACATTTTAGTGAAACATCACCTGTCCATAGAGAATTGCCAGCGCTAAATGTTCAGTTATTTACTTTTTTTTTTATTATTTTGTAGCCAGACAAGTAACTATCGTGTATAGTGTTATTACCTTTGAACGCAGCTGTTATTCTCTAATAGCGTTTAAAGATTTTATTTACGCTCTTGGTGCGATGGTAAATTTGCATGGCTAATATTCAACCAACTTCCTGGACACCTTGCTGATCAGTAACGGTGAACACGTGCCAAACCAGGTGTTATTAAGGGACCAAAAGACTCCATTCATTCGCCAAGTCTTATTCATCGCTAAATTTAAATATTGCAATTTCTCTATTAAATATATTTTTATTTCATTAAAACCAAATATCTCTTGGTCATGACTTGATACTAGAAATATTTTTTTATTATTTTTAAATTATTTTTAAAAAAGGTATATTCTGTACAGTATGGTATAATAATAGTATCCATTAGTCGTAATATTTGGTATAGTAATAGTAATAATACTTAATTCAGTAGTATAATATCGTAATAAAAGAAAATAGTAATAAAACTTTCATAATCTGTTGCAATTTACATTAAAAAAATAGTATTTAACGGTTTTTAGAGCTGATAATTGAGAATTTAAAACTTGTTCAAAATATAAAATGGAGTTTTAAAAAAATGTTTGGTTCTAAAGAAAGTTGCTATCTGCTGTTTTTTTTTTAGATACAAATTTGAGGTCAGTTTAAATTTTAAAACGGGACTAAATTGATTTTAATTGAGAAAAATTGATAAGTTGTGGTTGACAATAATCTGAAAAGAAAATTAGAAAAAGTCGCGAACCACTGTCGCGTGTTTACATTGGATAGGAAGAAGATCGCATCCCGTCTAAAAGCGGCAACGAGTTTCGCTTGCCACTACTTTACACTGCACGAGATTAACAGTGAAAGAAAAAAATTAGGACGCTCTCCCTCTGATAAAATGGAACACGCCGCTCATTACCGTGTATTGAGGATAACTTTGTACATGAACTTTACATGTGGGTATTCGATAAGTCACAAAAATTCTCAACTCTTGTAAAGTGGATTGCCACATCGCTTTCTGAACTCAATTAAAGCACGGACAAAATATGCATATATTAATAAAATAAGTTTATCAATGTTAAAAAACTAATAAAATAAATTGACATCATTAAAAGGCACGAGAAGTATATTTAGATAAATATGTATCCAAAGAATAATTTTGTAAAATATTGATATGCAATTAGTAATTGATATTATAAAATAAATATATTAATGTGATGAAATAAATACGTAATTTTACAGTGTGTTAAGTATATAATAAAACTTTCTTATAAATAGTTATCAATCATTGAAACAAAACATTTTTTATTTTCAATTAATTTTTAAGATAATAAAATAAATATTTAAAGATAAAATGAAAAAATGAAATGAATAAATAAAAATATATATGTCAACTTTTAAAACGATTTATACAATGGAAACTTTGGTCTCTCAGAAGTGCATTGGAAGTAAACGTAGTCCATAAATTACAAAAGAAAAAATTGAATCACAAGTATTTTTTTAAGGAAAAGAAGGAATTAAGGGTCATTGCACATTGAAACTCGATGTGAATATTAAATAAGCTTCGACTCTCCAGTTCATTATACAGTCTGCTGGATAATTATGACAACGAGCCCTCTCAAGAGTTAGTTCTAGATATAACATTGGGTATCCTTGAATAACTTGCGTGAGCCTGAAGGAACGAGAGCCTTAATTACACTTCTGAATGTCCACTGCAAGAACTATTTTAAGAAAATCTACTCCTAATAGACTCTTACAACAAAAATTAAATAAAACCTAAAGAAATTCTGATTTTAATTGCGCAATAACCATTTAAATGAACAAGTTTCATTACTGAAAAATTGATTGAAGGAAAAAAATTAAAATAAAATTGCAATTATAAGGAGAAAATACAAGAAAAAATGAAAATACAAGTTTAGCTAATGAAAGTAATTCTAATCAAAATCCTCCTACGAGGAGGTTAAGCAGATTTTAATACGGTTAGTACTTAGATGGATGACTGCTGTTACGATCATTGTGATTGAGACATATGAAGCGGTAGATTTGACTCCTGAGACTGAAAAATGTGTATATATTGCAGGATTTGCAGAAATAGGAAAGTAAAAACCGTATGTAATGGTAGTACAAAAAAGAAGTTAATAAATAATTAACTTAATAAATACGACAAAATAAAGAACGCAACTAGTAACTTTTTCTGTTTATTTCATGAAATAAATCGTTTATTTATTTTATATCAAATAAATAAATGAAAACATTACTTTCCCACAGAAGCTACGTAATTTCGTAATTTCTATCATTAAAATTAAACAAGCCGAGGATTAAGTTCATTTCATATTATAAATTATATATTATAAATTTGGACAAAATATAAACTTTATATAGGTCAATCGATTTGTTTTGAAGCAAGGAATATGATTCTTTTAATAAACTAATTGTAAGATAAATCTTTATTCCCTAAATCCCAATAGGTCAAAAGTCTTCGACTTTTGACATCTAAATAAGTGAATATTCACTTATTCAAATATTGAGAGTAGGTTATTGTTTTTTTTTTCAAAAACGAATTTTTCAAAAAATCAAAATTTAATAAACATTTTTTTAATAGTTATTTTTAAAAACTCCTGTGTCTCAGTCCAGATCTTAGTAGTAAAAGTAACTATACAAAAATTTATTTAAATTTGTTAAACCGTTTTCGAGTTATTATCGTGTTCACAAAAAAATACATCCCCACACACACACATTTATCCGGACATTAAACATATATTTATATACATATTTGTGATATTTAAAAATGAAGTGACTAGAAATAATTGAAATAATAGCAGGAAATAATTTTAAATAATTGATGAATTTCTTCTAATTAATCAAACAATCCAGAGTCCATGATAAAATTGAAGAAAATAATTGAAAATTGAAGATTATAATTGAAGTTTAAAGAAAATGATTCAGAATTTTAGAAAATAATCTTTAAAAACGAAAATATAATAGAAATTTTTAAGAAAAGACCTAAAAATGAAGAAAATTATTAAAAAATGGAAAACGAAATTGAAAAAAAGACCTGAATAATTTTGTTTTTTAAAAGTCGACAACTTTTGATAAAAAAAGGTTCTTAAGGGCATGTGTTGGAAAATGACGTAACTAGTGTAAGCAAATTATTTCGCTCAGTTTGTCTTAAAATATTAAAGTTTTTGTCACGAAATCTTATGGTTATAGAATTACCTAAAATATTATTAGAAAGGTCTGTCGGGCCCCAGTTTGTTTAAATTTTACCTTAAAATGTATTTTCTAAAAACTTTGTTGATTTTCGGGAAGTTTACAAAATAATTTTAAGACAAAAGTCTAAACCTTCTCTCTAAATCCAAATTAGTGGTTTTCTACTAATGAATTAGCTAAAAGTGACCCACCACTAAAAAGTAAGACTTTTACTAATTGTTTAGCAGAAAACTACACTGCAAAAACATGGTGTCTTAAATTGTCCAAAAATGTCTTAAATTAAGATACTTTTGGTGTCTAAGACACGAAAAATGTCTTATTTTAAGACATTTTTGAACAATTTAAGACACCTGTTTTTGCAGTGTACTAATTGAAATAGTGAAACTTTAAAATTTCAATTAGTACTGTTCTACTATTTGAATTAGTAGTTTTCTCCTAAACAATTAGTAAAAGTCTTACTATTTAGTGGTAGTTAACTTTTCTCTAATTCATTAGTAAAAAACTACTAATTGAAATTTTGAGAGTTTTTAATGATATTTCAGATAAATCTGCAAAGTTTCGTGACAAAAATTCAGTATTATTCTGAACAAATTTTTGTTTATGATAAAAACGGGTAAATTTACTAAGAAAAAGTTTTGAGTATAAGAAAAAAGATTATGAAATAATAGTTTTAAGATACATATAGTATAACTTATTAAAAGAACCTTTAAGAATAGCATAAGATAGTTATTTACTTATCTTAAAACCCTTACTAAAGAAAACCTGGAATAAATTGTAGTTAAACTATCAAAGTTAAAAATATCAGCTTTGGCTCACTAAAGGGTAAGTCGCCGACTCCCAAATAATATGCGAAAAGTGTAAATAAAAGTAAACGAGTTTTTAAAATTTCATGTTCAACGATTCACTTTAAAAAAGAATATTTAAGTTCGGGAAATAAAACTATCTGTTTCCTAAAATTGAATATTTATCTTTGAAAGTATTATTTTTACACTTATTTAATAATTTCTTTAATAATAAATAGACAGGCATGAAATTTTGTAGGAAAAATCTTTACCTCAGATTACTTCATCAATTCATATTTAATCACATTAATTACTCAAGCACTAAAACAATTTTGCGTAATATTCATTTTTGACCCAGTTATAAAGACTGCAAATTTACCCAAACTACATGAATACAAAAATAAAAAACTGAATCAACTCACATCCCAAGTTAGTATAAAACATCAACAATCGTCTTCCTTGTGGAAGAAATTAATTTCGAGAGGTTTGGTATTGAATAAAATAAAAATGGCCAATTCAGTGAATTGGTGTTTAAAACCAACAAGGATAATTTTTCTTGCGGTACTTTCGCTTTCAGTATTAATTTTGTTTCCTGGAACTGTTGAGAATGAAAGTCAAGGTGGTTCAGGACAAATTACAACCTGGACCAGAGAGAAGAAATCGCCACTTAGTCCTGACATACAAGTTCGAGGCGCGGTTCAACAAAATACATGTGGGACCATAATCCTCGTTGCTGATAGTGATTATGCGCATGCACCAATCAACGAGGTACTTGACTTGTTTCTAACGACACAGAAAGTGCCAGGTGAGCAAATCGCATGTGATGTGGCAAGCCCCAGGACACTATGACTTGACTTGACTTGCTCAACAAGAGGCTCTCCCTCACACTTTTCATATTTCCCCATTTACAGCGAAATATATGTATATCGTGAGCAGGTGAGAGCACTTTCCGTCGAGAAAGAAAGTCAAATGATTACTTGATGATCTACGTCGAAAATTTTTTTCATCAATGACTTTCAAAAGTTCCTTGAATCGACGCAAGGTTTGATCACTCTTGCCGCCGAGACACATACACAGTTACACACACTCGATATACTACTTTATCGATCATTTGATCAATGGAAAGAAAATGATCTTAATAGGGGGAATTTAAACGTTTCCAGTCTCATATTTGCCGAATAAAGGACATTTCTCAAGAAATTCTATCAATTTCGATTCAAACTTCCTGTTTTGTTCGCAAATGCCACTTTCTCCACTTCTGCATTATCGATTATTTAATATTTTATATTGCAAATAGTCAATTTCATGTGATCAATATTACTGATATATACTATAATGTTAATGTATTTTATAGTCGGCTTAAAATGAGATTATTTATCATTCTCTTCGCTGAGAAAAGGAGTTTTGTCATTTTTATAATGCCTATGGAATACATAAAGTATAAAAAAATTAATTACAAAATTTGTATACACTGGGAAAGTATTATTATTATTAGTAATGTTTAGTGTTCAAAAATGGTCTCGAAAAATTGCCTAATATTTTCAGACTTTCTAGGCCGTTTGAAAATTTTTTTACTAATTTAGAAATTGACGTTTACAAAAAGCACGTTGCGTAATTTTTATTGTTTATTTAAATAACAAATTACATTTTACATTGAAATAATAAAGTTGTTAAAATTTGTTTTTAAAACTTAAAAAAAAGAGAAGTAATAATAAAAGTTGCAAAGATATTCAAAAGTTTGAAAAAATGAAAAAAAAGCTATAGAAAAAATTATGGAGACTTTGAAATTTTAAAGGTCGGATTAAAAAAGAAGAAAGTGAATATTTATTGAAAAAAATGAAAGAATGTTTTTAAAATTTAGACAATTTTGAAAGAAATCTAACAAAGTAATTAAAAAATGAGTAAAAATATTTAAAAATATGAAAATTAGTAAAAATTCAATAAAAAGTGAGAAACTATAAAAATAAAATAAGAAAACAAGAAAATGTAAAATTACCAGTAAAAAGCTTACAAAAATGAAGAAATTTACGAGAAATTAGAAAAAAGGAAAATAATTATTAATACTTGAATCTACAAAAAAGACGAGCAGATCTAAATAAAAAAAAAACAGAAAATTGAAGAAAAAATTAAAATCTGTTTAAAAAAAAAGGAAATTAAAGCAACTAGAAGAGACCCTTAAAAAAAGGACATTTCAAAAATAGTTAAATTACAAAAATTAAGTTAATACAAAGAGAGAAAATTTAAAAAAAAAACAAGAAAACATTTTCTGTAAAAAAGGACTAACGGAAACATTTTCTTAAAAATTATGAAATTAAATATAAACAAAAATTTATAAAATAATTTAAAATATTTTGTTTAAAATTGTAAAATTTAAGAAAATCAAACGAATTTCGGATAAAAGAAATAAATGCCAAAAAAATAATATTTTTAAAAAAGGGAAAACTAAGAAATCATTAAAGTAGAAAAAAATTACTGAATCACTTTCTGAGAAAAAAAAGATGTTATAGAAAAATATTAAAGTATAGTTTTGTGAAAGTCACAAATTTTTTAAGACCTGACACAATTACGATAGAATTAGCCAAATCCCAAGACCAAAGAATGCGCGGTAAAAAAATTATGAAGAACGAGATAATAAAAAAATACTTTAAAAATGGAAAGAATCCTGAAAAAAAACTAACAAATTTTTAGAAACCGTGAAAATAACAAAAAATGTTGTAAAATATGAGAATCGTGGAAACTGTAGTAGGAAATCAGAAATTATTTAAATAAAATAAGCAAATATGACAACAAAAAATATAAAAAGTCTACAAACAATTTTTTAAATTCTTATAAATAAAAAACTTTAAGAAAAATATTTAATATGCAAATACAATAATAGGTAAAAATCATCAGCACCTAATTTCATTCAATTGTTTTTTCTGTTATCGGAAGAATTAAAATATAAGAAACAAAAGCATAAAATCTTTTTAAAAAAATAAAATTAATAAAGAATTTTTTAAAAGAACTATAAAAACGAGTGCAATTTATTAAAGGTTTAAAAGTATTTAAAAATATACATGAGAAATTGTTAAAATCCAAGAAAATCTGTTGAAAAAAAATTTTGAAAAAGGTTTAGAAATGATCAATTTAACCTGAAAAGTCATACACTCCTCTTATTTTATAAAAACTCTTGGAAAAATCTTTAAACTTTTTTACGACAAATGGCGCGCGAATAATGTAAATTTAAGAAAAGTCTGGCAGCTTATGATTTTACAGTCAATAAATAATTTAAAAATAAATCACTTGGAAAAAATAAAAAAAGACGCTTTTAAAATAAAAAAAAATGTCCAAACAAAGAAGAAAATTCGTGAAAATCAGAAAATGCACGAAAACTTAACAAAATTTCAGAAAAAGTAAAAAAGCTGGAGAAATAATAAAAAGCGATAAAAAGAAAAATTAGGTATTTAGGTTTTAAAAAGGGTAAACAATTATGAAAAAATTAGAAAATTACAAATAATATTTAAAAGTTTATAAATAACTGTAAACATAAGAAAATATGGAGAAAAAATTGAATGTCTTTTTCGTTGATCTTATAATATTGTAAAAAATTTGTAATATTTGTTTGTTTTCTAAAACCCATATAATACAAATATAATATTAATAAATTTATAGAAAAATTATTATTATTATTATTAAGTATAAATAATAAAATTATTAATAATATAAATATATTATTATTTATAATTATTAAGTTTATTGATATAATTAATAAACACTTGTAAAAAATAATAAAGTAAAAAAATCACCCTTACTGAGATACGAACTAGCAATAGACACCACTACCAGTTGAGAACCCTAACCACTGCTCTACACCGCACATTAAATTATCCTTTTTTGAATCACTTATGTCTATAGAAATGAACATCTCTTTATTTCAGTTAGTGAATTTTTAAATCATTTTCATTCAGAAACTTACTTTTAATTTACTCAATTAATAAGATTCCATCCCAACTTAGTGAATTTCACTATTTGAGTTAAAAAATCAGTCACTAAATAAAAATCAGTGAAAATATCATCGATTCAAAGTAAAATTCTATCCCACACTATACTGATGCACTTTTCAAAAAATTCCCATTTCACGCTTATTAATTTCTCTCTCCGTATCTAAGAGCAACGTTATTCAATGTTTCATATCACTGTTGAACAATTTCATAAACAAATTACACTTGATTGTTTCTCACTCACGAATAACAAAATGTAAATTGCACTTTGTATATTCTTTGCAAACTTCACCTTCATGACATTTGCGAAAATATCAAGCTTTCAGCATAAAATTCTAATTGTAGAAAATGCACATTCACAATAATGCTTATTGCAAAAGTGTGAATTTGAGAACTCCTGACATTTTATGGGATTCGTATTACAATTCACGTAACAAGAGTCATATCACGAGGTAGTCGTGACTCAAGGCGAAGAATTAACGTTATTTGAGTCCATCATTCGCAGAAATGTGCACTTCATGTGTAAATGAAATTGAAAGATTTTAATGGAGAAGAATAAGAAATAGCAATAGGAAAACAGAAAGAAAAAAATTGCGAGTAACCTAGTGAATCTATAGTGATATACTCAGTGTTAAAAGACGTGAGATTCTTCCTGGGACCACTAATGTTTGTACGCGTGGGAACTCAAGGTTTCTCGGTCCCGTGTAAAATTGAATGGTGCCGAGCGCCATAAACGATCGTTAGACTGGTAATCTTTGAGAATATGAGCGGTGAAATGGCCCCGATAAGTACATCGATAACAAGAGGTCGATCGATCGATCAATCTCTTCTATCGTCGCATTCGTCAAGAATAATCGAGTTTTTTTAATTTTTTTATGTTTATAATTCATTCATTAACATGAAATAATAGGGTAAAATGTGAGATAAAAATTAAGAATGCAAAAAGTATAATTAAACAAAAAGAAAGAGAAAAACTTTACTAATATCAACTGACCACTGCAAAAACAGGTGTCTTATTAATGTCTTATGGTAAGACATTAGGACATTTGCAAACGTCTTATGTCTTTGAAAAAAATCTTAAACTCAAAATGTCTTAAATTTTAAGACAATATTTGCGTCCTAAAATCAAATGAGACACTTTTTTATTCTAAGACTTTAAACGTAAATAGGAAAAGTGTTTTATTTTAACAAAATAAATTTCATTTAGGACGCTTATAGTGTTTTAAGCGTTAAGACATCTTGCTACCTATAAAGATTTATAGTAAAAAAAAAGTTTTAAAAATAACCACATAAATGTCTTAAGGGGACTCGCACCTGAATTTGCAACTATAACAGAAAATAATTAAAGAATTTTTAAATATTTTTTCTGACACTATTTTGGGTCAGAAATCAGGTAAAAAAAATGTTTAAGATTTTTTCTAAAATTTTAACATTGTAACTTTTAACAAAATTAAAATTTCACAAAATAAATTTTGTAAATTAAGTGTCTTTTTAGTTTTTTTTCTTTAAATATCTAGCATATGTCACTAGATTTTGTTTAAATATTGAAATCGATTCATCAAATGTAAGGTCAATAATATAATTGTATGTTGTTATGATTTATTCAAAAATCGATTTTATTCTTATCAATTTTTAATTTCAATGCAATATTTTACATGTATGGTTCCAATGTTATTAAAAATTTACTGTTCTGTTTTTAAGAAATGAATTTATAAAGTTGAAACTTTTACATGGAAACAGTAACAAAACACGCAAAATGACTATATTTTAATTATTGATTAAACAACGTATTTAAAAATAAATAAAAAACGAAAATATTTTAAAACATAATATAATACAATTTTTATAACAATATTAAATTAATTTACCGTACGGTTGTTAAAAAAATGTTATTTAAGACTAGTAACTTTTCTCTTTTTGAGAAAACCAGGAAGGAAAAGGTTTAAAAGTTTGAAAGTTCTCAACGGAAAATTTTTTTTTAAACAAAATTCGTTTATGTAATAATTTTAACTATAAAATACTATTTAGAAACCAAATTATAGGAAGAAATTAAATTAAAAAGATATTGAATATCATGGTTCGAAAGAATGAGAACCGCTTGAGCGAATGAACGTCCTTAAAATGGCTAAATTAATTTTCAATTTTTTTCTCATTTCACTTGATCCGTAATTTTGTTTCGGATCGAATTACGAATCAAACAAAAAATCCTGCGTATTTTTCTCCGTTGAATTCGAATCCGAAGTCAGAATAACCAGTTTGGCTACAATTTTTTTAATTTTCTCAAAAAACTGATTAAGAACATAAAAATTGTTTCTTTTTAGATTATCTCACAAATTTTAGCTAATCGGATCATTTTGACATAATGTCCCGGACAAAAAAATTGGTTTTTTGTTGTTGTTATTTTTAGGTTTTTTAACAGTTTTTTGAGATTATTTAAAAAAATTTAGCCAATCTGGTTATTCTGACTTTCAATTTGGATTCAGGAGAGAAAAGTACATAGGAATACATTAGCCTGTGTCCCTGACAGAAAAAATGGTTTTTTTTTCAGGTTTTTGAACATTTTTTTCAGATTATCTCAAAAGTATTATAGCCAATATGGTTTATCTGACTTCGGATTCAGATACAGCAGAGAAAAATACGTACAAATACACTAGCATATTTTCCCGGACGAAAAATGTTGTTTTTCTTATTTACGGGTTCTTGAGCAGTTTTTTTTAAATTATTTCAAAAATTTTAGCCAAACTAGTTATTCTGACTTGTGATTTGGATTCAGAGAAAAAAAATACGTAGGAAGACACTGGCGTAGAGTGCTAATCAAAAAATTTTTTTTTTCGTTCTTGATTTGTTTCTTTAAATTTTTTTTAGATGTTTTTTAAGACAGTGAAACTAATATAGAAATTCTGACTTCGGATTCAGATTCAGCAAAGAAAAATTCGTAGAAATATACAAAAATAATATCTCGGAAAAAACTTTTTTTTGTGGTGCTGTCAAATACTCTTTCTTAATCTTGTTTTTTCGAATTATGACAGAGATCATTTAATTAATTTGATACATTTTACATTCTTAATTACAACTAATTTATTTTGAATCAACTAAATCAGAATAAAATCTCAAAATTCTTATTCTCGTACTTGCATTTTTCACTTTTTATTTTTTAAATATTAGTTTATGTATTATCTTTATATTTTACTGGATTTTTTTCTATTTTTCGTTAAAATTCTTTGTTTTTGTTCGTCCTTATTATTCTTCTTTATTTTTTAGATTGTGGAACAAGTATAATTTTCTCTTAAGTTATCATTCATTGATACAGTGACCCTGTCCTCAATTCTTTGTTCGCACATATTTTACGAAACCTTTGCTCTCAATCTATCATTTTTATACAAAAATCAAGCATTTCGCTGCAACAAACGAGCACGAATTCCACACGCAGAGTTGAGAAGAAAAGTGATCTACCGCAATCTAGAATCTTTCAACTCTTCAATAAATCATGCAATCGATAGTAAATCTTTCTCCATTACTTGCTTCGGTGCCTCTGCTTATTGCAAACTCAGTGATAGAATTTTTCGCGGTTCTGTATTTGCTAAATTGAATATTCACTTTTTTCAAATTCATTATTACTTTCGCGCAAAAAGTCCGCAATTCAAGTTATTCATTTTAAAAATTTCAAATTACGCGAATTGATTGTAATAAAAAATCTTTTCAAAAACATTTTGAATCTTTAAAAACAAAATTTGTTATTCTTGATTGAAAAACCCATACAAATATCTTTTCCTCTTTAAAAAAATGTTAACACTAATCTTTAAAATAATATTTATAAAATAAATTTATAAACTCTCGATAAAATTTGTCATTTTAAAATATCTATATAATTCTCTTTTCCTGAAAAACTATTCTTTAAAAATGGGCCTTAAATACAGCTACTTCAGAGAAAATAACGTGTTAACTTTTACCAAAAAGAATTCAATCACAGAAAATACGATGACAGGTATAACAGCCGTGATTTGTCTGACAAGCGAGACTGTTATCAAGGTCCAGATTCTCTGGATAATTCACCTGCTTTAAAATATAAAAACATATCAAAGAAACGTATGTCCCACTAAATTTAAAAGTGTGTCACTTTCACGAAAAAATCTATGAAAACATTGTTACAACCTTAAACCTCAACCTCAAGTTTTGAAACCTTCAACAACCACTTTACTTTTTAAATCTGAAATAGTAGAAAACGCCTATTTAAGGGTAGTTTTTTTCACTAATTGAAGTGGAGAAAATTTTTTTACCCTTGTTTAGTGAAAATCTACTAATTGAATTGGTAATAATTCTGAGTGACAAGACGTATATTTTAAATTACCAAACGAGGATATTTACATTTCAATTAAACAAAAAAAGTAGAAAAAGTTCAAAAAATAAAGTAATTTATTTTTAGCTTTAAACTCATGAAAATGCCCATCTACTAAATGCACATTTTCCTTAAAATTGTCACAGTTTGAAAGTCATAGTTTAAAAGTATTTCTAAAAGTATTAATTATAATTGTTGACAATTTAGTTGTGATGATGTATACGTAATGCGCTAACTTTTTATTGCACATTTAAAAAAAAATAAAAAACTGAAAATCCATGATTTCACTGCAAAAACAGGTGTCTTAAATTGTTTAAAAATGTCTTAAATTAACAATTAAGACATTTTTCGTGTCTTAGATACCAAAAGTATCTTAATTTAAGACATTTTTGTCCAATTTAAGACACCATGTTTTTGCAGTGTTGGTGGGTTATTTTGTGCATTCTTAAAAATAAATCATTTTTCAAAAATTTGTTTTGTAATTAGTAAAGAAGACTCTAGTGTTTCGTTTTGAAACATTTTTGTCTTCTTCTTGTTATAAAAGACGAGAAATAAACGTTAAAATTCAATTTTATACTCTGCCATTGAGAAAAAATTTTGGTAAAAATTCCTTTGCTGTTCACTATAAAAGCGTCATAATTGACAGTCCCCGAAATTTTACTGTGCTGTCTTACAATTTTTACCGGATTTTCTGTTAAAAATTGTGGGAAATCCGGTAAAAATTGTAAGACAGCACGGTAAAATTTCGGAGACTGTCAATTATGACGCTTTTATAGTGAACAGCAAAGGAATTTTTACCAAAAATTTTTCTCAGTGTGTGCCATAAAAACATCAAAAAAGTAATATTAATAATTACATGGTTTTCAAGTTAATTTTGAAACTTTTTCTCTTTAAATAACTCAAGAAGTGTTATACAGAAGTTATATTAAGTAAAGTTTTATTAACAAAATAACTTTTTTGTAAAACTACATTTTTGTGAAATTTCAATGTTTACTTTCAAATTAGTTAAACTTTATAGAAGGACGACGACAACATAACTGAATAGTTAAATTTTTTAATTTTTCAAATTCTGAATTTTAATAAAGCATAGAATGAAAAAAGAGCGATTTTGTACACAAAATAGCCCCGCTCGACGGTACTAATTCATTTAGTTATAAATACTTGTAACATATTTCGTTTTAACTAATAAATTAAATAAATGTCAAATAAAAAACAAGTCAAAATTAACTACAATATGGATGATACTAACATTACAAAAAATACACCTCAAATTACAATACAAGAAAATATTTATTAAATACTCATAAATTAGAAATTGAAAATTTACACGTCATACTCTTAACGCGACGGCTCGAGCCCACGATACGCATTGAAAACTAAAAATCGTTAGCAAATACAAATATTTCGACTTACATTGAACATAAATAGATTTAAATAATTTTTCTTCAATGATATTGACGATATTCACATTAATCAGTCAATGTTATAAAATATTATTCGCATAAGCTCGCAAACTCATATATAAATAAGATGTAAAAATTGAACAAAAATGATATATAATAGGATAAAAATATAAGACTTATCAGTTTGATTTCTGTTGTTCTTTCTCGAGGAAGTTTACTGAGGCGTGGAAGTTGCTATAGATCCAGGATGAGAATGTAATCGGAAAATTTGCAGTAATTGATCCCTCTTCTTGAATATAAGATCCCTGCTTATTATTCACATTGCCTTTTTTATTTGTGAATTATCCAGGTTTTTAAATCGCCCAAAAAGATCTCAAAATTGTCCCTGTAGATGATCGATAATTCCCTGCCTCGTGGTCGCTCACTTCCCTTTTTTCAATTTCCGGCCATAGCTTGCCAAAAGCGCCAAACTAAATTTTTAATAATTTTAAATTAGATATTTATTTTTTTTTTACACTTCTTAAATGCACTAAACTTTATCACTTTCAAAATTGAATTTTAGAATTTAAATTAGTCAAAATTAAATAAACCCCTTTTCTTTTTATTATACTATTTCTTTCAAATTATAATCTTTAAACACTATTTATTTAGCTTTTTTTTATAAATTTAAATAAATAAATCCCCACAAAATATCCTACCAAATATTAAATAAACTTTAACAATTTGATTTTTACCTTTTAGGCCATTGGCGTCGGGCGTAAAAGTATGGCGCGGGTCTTCTTATATATTTTGATACGTTTAACGAGCAAATGAGGCCGAGAATTATCGATCAGAACTTTTATTGAATAGACCCCAATTATCCCTTTCCTAGGCAACTTCCACCTCTCATAAGCCCTTACGTAGTAGCTTGTCGAAATCATACGATTTCAAATTCGCACGATATGACTCGTCACTCACAATATTATTCATTCAAATTTTACATATAATTCAATATAAAACAATCATTTATAAATAAAAGTAGAAAAATAAATAAATCATACAAGTCCATGCACACAGCCAATATATAAATTTCAATGATCTATTAGATTCCGCGTCAATTAAATTTTAAATTAAAATTATTTAGCTTAAAATCTCGAATTGAATTTTATCCCATTCATACTGAATGACTAATTAACTTGATCAAAATTCTACTATTTCAGATTTATAGACCAAATAAAAATCAACTTTTCCATAAACCAAATGTTTATTTTATCACGTTTCTTTTTCCATAAAAGAGGCCCTTTCCATAAAACCAGCCACATACAAACGACTCATAATCTAGGTTCTTGGGTGCGTAGCAGAATAAACTGTGAAGGGTAAAGTGAAGAGCAAATTACAAAGGACCACACACGTTGCATAAGCATATAAGCAACCTTAGAAGAAATAAAGCGTCGAATAAGAATACGGCTGCGGCGTGACTACGAGGATTTACCTTGCCTCTCGTCTCGGACCTTTGAATCGCTCGTTTAGGATGAAAAAGATCAGTGGCTGTCCGATGCAGTGTATACATGTATATAGTTGAGACTTACACGTGGGTGGTTGGTCCATAAGAGCCGGAAGGATCTCACAGGGTTAAGAATCCCAAAGATTATGCGTCTACGTAGTCCTATGACTGGTCTCGAGCTATAAAAGACCGAGTCACACATCTAACGGGATTCCGTTATATCATCATTTTACAAGTAGCAGTTAAAGTGCCATCTATTTGCTGCACTTTTCCTTAATCCCTTGTGAAACGTGAACAAATTCAATTTCAAACTTTTTCTACAATATGTCGCTTGTTACCTATTAGAAACAAGTCACGTATTTAATGTGGCAGAAAATCGTTATACATGAATTATTTTATGTGGTTGTATCATTTCTTTGGTTAATAGAATCAGTCTTTGGTTAACAGGATCATTTTTTTAACACCAGCATACAATTCTTACTTGCATTCTTTGAATTACTACTAATTCTCTAAATGGAGAAAAACTTTTATTAATTCCATAGTTTGTTACAAAATATAATTTTCATTGGTAAGGTAATGGAACCAATAGTCGATCAACATCTTGAGATAAAAAAGTAAGATTTTCAATAAAACTCAATAAATTCAAAACGAACTGTGCATTTTGAATTTTCTTTTTTAAATTATATAGTGGAAGCTCTGCAAATGCGTAACCGTTGACATCGAATTATTTAGTATAAGTTATTTATTGTAAAATTAAAATTTAAAAAGGACCTTCTTTTGGGGGTTAGGGACCCAATAGTCGATCAGCGGCAAAAATGGCTGAAAACCTTTTGCACCAGTAGTCGATCAATCTTGGACCAATAGTCGATCACACAACTTGAAATACAATTATTTAGTTAATTAACTAGAAAAATGAGTCGTAGTACTTAAAAATTAATGTATTTATAAGTTTTACAAATAAAATTAACAACAAACAAATAAAAATTACATGTAAAGCGCAAATTAATCGACTTATATCAAACTGTATCAAACTGATCGACTATTGGTACCCGATCGACTATTGGTGCCGTTACCTTAGTGGGAAAAATGATTTTCATCACTATAGTAGAAGAAATGACCATTATTTCCTTCAATAGTGGGACAAATGATTATTTTCATAACTAATGAGAGTAATAACCATTTCCATTTTCTAGTGGAAAAAATTACTTCCAACATTCGTGGAAAAAATATCTACCTCCATCATTAATAGAAAAAAATAACTATTACTGTCACTAGTTTGTTAAATTACTATTTTCGCCAGTAAGGGGGAAAATGATCACTTTCATCACTAGTGGAAGAAATAACCATTTCGTTTCTAGGGAGAAAAGAATTTTTTACATCCCTAATGTGTAAAAATGACCATTTTCGTCACAAAAGGAAAAAGCAATAAATGTAATCATAATTTTTCCCATTTATTTCTTCATAATCTTTTTATTATTTATTCTTAAATTCATCTTATGCAAAAAATATCAAAACTTATTTAATTATTTAAGATCATTTGCCATTTGAATGAACCATTACTCTCTCTTTTTATTTACTAACTTCCCACTCTAGTTAATTTTTTACTTATATTTGTTTGTTATATTCAAGAAATACGTTATTTATCACTCATTTTATTATTTTAACAACGAGACAAATGTAGGAAAATGATTGTTTATATAATTTTTCGACTTTCTAATGCTATAAATAAAGCTGAAGATGTAGAATAAGTGATCCTGGCTAATATTATGAAAGATTAAGTGCGAAATAAAATAGAAGGAATAGCTCAACATCACCCTGTTAAGAGCGTGTTATAAATCACTTGGCTATTGTTGTTATTGTACAGTAAAATTTTTATGACTTACTAAACATATAGAAATTTAGTATTCCCGATTTATATTTTTCAAAATACATGCCTTAAATTGCGGTTATAGAGTCATAAGGCGCTCAATTTCATTATTCTCAAATGCCTGTCTTGTAAATTGGACAGTTTTAACATTTAGAATTGAATAACACAAGGGAAAATAATTTACTGTCAAATAATCACACTTGAATATTTTATAACTATCAGTCATTTTTACAAGGTGATACTGCGAATTGTGCGCTTTATTATTCTTTTATCATCATTTTATTATTTCTTTATTGTATCGTTATTCAATGAAATATTGACAACTTAAATAAGAAGTATAATTACGTGATCAAGTGATAAAAATGAATTCAAGAGGGAGATAAAATACGGTAAAATTATCAACGGATTACATAATTTTATATGATATTATGTTTACTAAAAATTAAGACTTGTTAAATGGTTATTAAATATTTATAAAACACTACTTATTCAATTACTGCTATTACTAAATTAATTTTTAATTACCATTAAAAAGTGAGTAACTTTTTACTGTTCATTTCTACTAATAAAATAGAGAAACGTCATTTACCTTCTTTTTTAACTGGATTTTTAAAGATTTAAAAGATACTAATTATTTAATAATAATAAAAAATTACTCATTTTTGTAATGCAATTTGCTGCTTTTTTAGTAATAGTAGCAATTAACTTAGAGGTAAACAAATAAATTAGTAACATTCTGCTATTGTTAGTTTCTACTTTTTACCAACAGAACAAACAGAAATTGTTTACCGTTTGTTTTATTTATAAATTTTTCAAAATTTGTAGATGAAAACTATCAATTTAATTAGTACAATTTCTACATATTTAGTAATACTTGCTATTTCACCTTAATAAGTATTACTTGAAAATTAATAACTCTTTACTATTAGTTTCTACAAATGAAATAAAACAAATTCATTCAATTTCTACTTTACTTATACTCATTTTTAGCACAGAAACTATTTTTACTAAAAGTTAGTTATTTATTTTTATAATAATAGAAAATTACTAATTTTTTAAATGATAGGTACTCTCTAAATCTAAATTAGTAAAAAACTACTATTTAGGAGTTAAAATCGTGAACGAGTTTTCTCTTTTTCAATTAGTAAAAAATAACTAATTATTAGTAGAAAACTACTAATTCAGTAGTTAAATTTAAGTAATTAAATAGTAAAAAGTAACTAATGTAATTAGTAAATAGAAATTTACTAATTCTGTTAGTAGTTTAATATAACCTAAAAACTACTTTGACTAATTAAATTAGTAGTTTTTTACTAAATTATTAGTAAAAAATTACTATTTGCCATGGTAAACAAATTTTCACCCGTAAAATAGTAGTTTTTAACTAATTCAGATTTAGAGAGTTCCTACTGATTTATTTATACAACTATAATGGAATGAATATACTCTTCTCTTAGTAGTTAGGCGTTCACTCCAATTTAGTAAAAAATTGATTTTTTTAATATTAAATTATTTATATATTAATAAGAATACTAACTTATTTGTAGTAGAAATCTC
The DNA here is from genome assembly GCA_037103525.1 of Ganaspis brasiliensis. NCBI lineage: Eukaryota > Metazoa > Arthropoda > Insecta > Hymenoptera > Figitidae > Ganaspis > Ganaspis brasiliensis. The sequence goes on along the minus strand of JAZKLR010000001.1, from coordinate 2,119,098 downwards.
TTTATAAGATTAAAAAGTTATTAATTTGTTCAATGAGACATGCTGAATTATTTAGTAATAGTACCAATTAAATTAGTAACTTTTTTATTATAAGCTAGATTGTTACTAAATTGCAGAAGAAAACTACTAATTTAGTTGTTACTTATTACTAAATGTATTTAGTAATAATTTTTTAATAAATTTGAATGGAAAATTAAAATTTTAATTGGTACTATTACTGTATTAGTAATAGTAACTTAATTAGTAAGTGCTACTAAAGAGATTAGTAACTTTCTACTACCAGTTTCTTTTAATACAATGAACACCCAGAGAAATAATATATTTGTCTCACAGCCAAGTAACTTTTTATTTGTTTCAAATAAATTTTTATTTGAATCAAATAAATTTTTATTTGTGTCAAATAAAATTTTATTTGATTCAAATAAAAAAGTTACTAGGCTGTGAGACAAATATATTTTTATTTGGCACAAATAACATATCTTTGAGTCAAATATATCACTTCTCTGGGTGAAGAAATAACTTCTGCTTAGATTTTTAGGAATTTTTTAAAGAAAAGTTTTATACATTGCACAAAGTTACTAATTTATTTAGCAAGATTATAGGACTCAATGAGTAACAGAACTTTTTGAATTAGTAGTTTTTTATAATTAGGAAGAAAGAAATTTTACTAAACTTCACTAGACAACTGTTAATTGAATTAGTACTACTAAATAAACTAATTTTAAACTACTAATTTAATTATTAGAGTATTATTTACTATATAAATTAGTAACTTTCTAGTGGCAGATAGCAATTTTCTGAATTTCATTTCAATTTTCACCAACTTTTAGTAGTAAGACTCTTTTTAATATTAGAAAATTACTAATTTAATTAGTTATATTTACTTATGAAAACGTTTATTATTAATAATGTATTAAAATATTCTTAACCAGTTCGCTTCATATTGTATAAAGAAAAGAATACATCTAAAAGAAGAGTACATTTTTTTAGTGTCCTAGTAAAAATTTATTAGTTTTCTCCTATTAATTGGGACTTACTATCAATTAGTGATTACTATCTACTCTCAATTAGTTTGATACTTTTCTTTCTAAGTTTGATTACTTTCTTATTTCTATAATTTCAATTGGTATTTTTCCACCTAAATTTAGAAATTTAACGAAATTAAGAACATTTTTCTATTTCATTAGTAGAAAACTACCAACTCGAATTTAGAGAATGCGTAAAGTGTATTTTTATCCTCATTTGAATTTCGTGTTTTAGACAAGCGACAAAAAGAATGCAAAGTAACTTCGTGGCCACGCGACGACCCACAACGAATGTACTACACTCTGGACACGCGTGTGAAAGCATTGCAGTGGCCGGCTTGAGATCTTGCCTGATTAATCGTCCTCTCGAAATTGCAATTTACCCAGGCGCAAGATTTCTCCTCGGTTCGGATTTGAGGAAAAAAATTGCACCAAGATCTGTTGCGATTATTCGAAAAAAAACACTCTTGTAAAGAATCGGAGAAGAAAAAACCGAAAACTAAGACTGAGTTTCGCTCCAAAGATGGTACAGTGATTAAGATATTTTCCATTGTCGTCAATAGATCAAAATGATTTAGTAGACGCTAAATTTGAAAGTATTTTCTCTTAAATTAAAAGAAATTAAAGTAAATTTCGTAAAAATTTTTCGGTTCAAATTAGTTTAATAAATTGAAAATGTTTTGTCATCAGGACTTGCAAAAATACTGATTTCTATAGTTTGAAACTGAAATTACTATAAAATCAATTACTCGACTCTTGGAAAATCCTCGTAAGTGAAAAGTGAATTTTGATTGCAAATGCCCGCAATCCTAATGATGTTGCTATTAGATTCGCATTAAAGAATTAAGCGAGAATTAGAATTATTCCCCTAAAGTATTATTATGAAAGTACTTCTCGGTAATTGACTCTCAAAGAGAAAGATTTAATGACGATAAAAGAGTCTACTTAAAAAATGGATAATAAATTTCAATTGAAGTTATCAAATCATCATTACATTTATCCAAATCGAGTTTTAAAATTTTTTACTCATTTCTTTATAACACTTAGACTTACCTAACAACGTTTATATACTTTATATTATTTATTTCCTATGTACTTTAATCCTGATTACTATAATTAATAGTTACTATTACTTTTATAACCTAATTTTTACAAGAATAATTAAAGTTTAAGGAAACTAATTCGATAATAATTTCCAATCATCATTAAGAGATATAAAACTAATTTTATTACACTAATTAAATTCTAAACTAATTAGATTTAAAACTAAAGCTAGAACCTAATTAAACTAATTTTACTCACCAAATTCTGTTCTAAAGTTAGGAATACAATTCTCAAGGAACTTACCTGAAAATAAAGAAAAATAGATTAAAACATGGTTTGGGAATTATGATATTTAATCCTAAATTTACTTACTTGGTAAAAAGAAAAAAAATTTTGTAAAATCGTTACACATCTATAAATTTCAGAGAGTATGTGATTCGTGAATTTCATACACGGAATTTGCAAATGAAACGTTAATCATGGTCCAGGGTGTAATAATTAACGAAGGACAGAAAAGCTCCCTCTACAGTTGGACGGTCATAAATTATAAAGCGACGAGGGATTACTTTAGACTTTAGAGTTTCAAGGTCGCTGAACGCTCTGAGGATTTGCATAAATCAAGTACGATATATTCCACACATACACGTACTTAATTAACTTCTTAAATGATCTTAACGATATTATCAAACGGATGCTTAAGAAGTAATAAAATAAACCACTATTTCTTTTTACTCCAGAAATTTTCAGTCTCTGCTCACTACTTTTATAAATTCAAATGAGCGATTATCGACAAAATTAGTCAAATAATCCCGATCGATTAATTAAAAATGTAAATTATTAATTCTTCCATATAAATAATTAAAAATATAATTAATATTAGAAAAAATTTTAATTTCAGTACAAAGTTTGGCGCCCAACGCGAGGCGCTATATTTTATTTCACAAAATTCCATTCAATTATCCAAATATCAATCCATTCAAATTTTCTTCAATTTAAATGTCAATTGATTCAAGTGTAAATCGGTAGAAACTTAAATCCTGCTCAAAATTTTAATCGTTTCACATTTTAAATTATCCGAATTTAAACTCATCCAAATTACAATCGTTTTAAATTCGTCATTTTTTTCAATTCGTTTCAAACTATAAATTATCCGAATTTAAATTTATCCAAATGTCAATCGTTGTAAGTATCAATTTGTGTGAAAAATTTAATTTATCCAAATTTTTGAGTAATTCGAATTTCAATGGATCAAAAATTAAATTTCTTTCAAATTTTAAACGGTTTAAAATTGATTTAGCTTAAATTTAGAATTTTAAGTTAATTCGTTCTTTTAATATAAAATCGTATTTTCTAAATAAATACGGATGAATTTTCCACAAGTACAGAAAATTAATTCCTTTGGTTAAAGTTCCATATGTTTCGGTTCAAAACTATACTTTTTAGGCGTAATAACCAATAGCATTTTAATAATTTTATGTAGCTTTAAAAAGGGCAAAATTGTTTTATATCTTTTACTTCATTACTCGACTCTGAATCACCATAAGTAAAAAATACTAATTTCAAAGTGAAAACTCTTATTCTTATATTGTATCAAATATTGTAGTAAATCTGCTACTAATAGTTTAGTAAAAAAATGATTAATTTAATTAGTCACAGTTATTTTGAGGTTAAGATGTATGTTAAGATTTTTGTATGTTAAGATACTAAATAAGTTTGCAAATTTACGTCTACTAAAAATTTAAGTAATTTTTTATTATAATTTAGTATTGAATTAGTAGTTCTGTACTCTCTAAATTTGGTTGAAACGGTGAGAATTTAGCAACTGATTTCAATCTTTCAAATCAGTACGAATTTCACTTATTTAGCCAAATTTACCAATTTTGCTACAAAATTGGTAATCTTTTACTAATTTGTGAATTTTACTAATTCGAAGAAAAGGATCTAAGAAGCAAAAAACAGTAGGTTATGTTCAGTGATAGTTTTGCCTTAATTACATATTTTTTTTTTAATTGTGTAAAGTAAAAATCAGTTTTTATTGAATATTTTGGACAGAATGAAGACTAAAGTCGAGAAATTTAATAATAAAAAATGATCAGAAACGTGTCTTTCATAATTATGACCTTGAATTATTTATTTAAATTAAATCATTGCTATGCAATAATATGATATGAATGACTATTATATTTTGAATCTACTTTATAGGAAAAGGGCAAGTGCTTTTCAATTCAAAGTTATCGTCGGACTGTCTCGTGGTGTGGCTTAATGTCGAGAATGAGAATAATTCGCAGCGGATAGTCAGGAGGATTAAACAGAGGCGTATATAAAACCGGCAACGCCAATTGAATGTATACTCCGGGAGTCGACTCGAGGCGATGATAAATCTATGAGAAACACCATAAGGAAGGAAGGTAGCGAAACACACTATCTATACCAACTAAAGCGAGAAGAAAGGGAAAGGAATCTTTATTATTATTTATTGTAGCATTTTCTTAACTCCTCTATTTATCTCTCCTTTAATTAATCTTGTTATCAGTAATCTCTGCTAAATTACACTTATTAGCACCACAATGCTCTAATAAGATGTTCTCACTATATTCGATACAAATCTATGTTTTTACTATAATTGTCTCTGCTAATTTTACTCGACAATAACCTAATTTAAACGATTTTATTATTTCATTTTATTATTAATTAATTAATTTGGCGAAAATTTGTTCAACAGTGTGAATATTTTAAGAACTTAAAGGTTTTTAGCATGAAACTTTTTTTTTCGTATAGTTATTCATGACACAATAGAAAAAAATCTGGGATTGATTTCAGTTTTAATCTCAACTTAATTTGATTGATTCAAAAGTTAATCTCCGAATGGAAGAAGGTGATGATTGAATTTTACAATTCAATCACTTTGAATTAAGATAAATTTAATTTTTATCAATTAGGAATGAGACAAAATTTACATTCAGGTCAATTTGAAATTGAAAAAATTGCAATCTGATTAATTGCAAAATAATGAATAAATTTACATTTTTATCAATTAAAAATTGGATAAATTAAAAAATATTATGACCAATTTAAAAATTGGGTAAATTTAACTTTGATAAGTTGGGAATTGGATACTTCTTTATTTAATTCTATATTCAATTTAAAATTAATTAAATAAATATTTGGATAAATTGAAAATTGAAAACATTGGAAAGAATAGAAAACTGGAAAACTGCAATTTAAAAAAAAATTAAAATTCGTTTGAAATAGACACATTTAAAACAATATTAAATGAAATAAATTGACATTAGGATTATTTAGAAATTGAATAAATTTACATTGGCATCAATTGACAATTGAATAAACTTACATTTGGATCAATTGAAAATTATATGAACTTACCTTTTTATCAATTGAAAATTGGATGAATTTATATTTTCATCAATTTGTAATTGGATAAACTGACGTTTTGTTCCATTTTTTAATTAGATAAATTTACATTTCGATCAATTGGAAATCGGATAATTTTACATTTCCATTAATTTGAATTTGAATAAATTTTCATTCGAATCAATTGAAAATTGGATTTGGACAAATTTACAATTTGATTTCTTTATATTTGAATTATTTAGAATAAACAGAATTCCCAAAATTTTCTCATTCATTAAAAAATAAGTTTCAATAATAGAAGCGGATTATTTCTTTATGGTTAAAAATACGTTTTTCTATTCGAATCAATTTACATTCTTTCCCTATTAACAACTTTGTTTTCCCCTAAACAAATAATAAACGGCATTTAAATATTTATAAAAAGAAAAAAAAATTTTTCAGTTAAAATAATTTGTTGATGCATTTGAATTAACTTTTTTGAATTCTATCTTAACTATCATTGTCTATTTTGATATGTCTTAAACATAAAAAACATCATCTATTACTTTTAATGCATGTGAATATTATCGCAGATATTCACATGTATAAAATTTAATTTTAAAAAATACGTAATAGAGTGTAATTTATATAAAAAGTGGTAGCTTACGAGACAGCACTTGGCACTTTTTTTTTATTTTAAATTAAACTTTTTTTGCAAAACACTAAACTGATTTTACCCAAGGATTCTAATTATTTGATTACATGTCAGTAATTTTCACGACATGTGGTTTTTGTCGTTGATGTGTGTATGAAATTAGAGTCAAACTGTGCCTATGGTGTTTATGCGAGCCATATAGTTATTATCTATAAGATGTTAAACGAGTTTCCTCTCGTTACAACTAAACTAATCGGGCAGATAATCACGATGGAGCCGAGTAAGAAGCTAATGAAGAACGCGCACTTAAATATCCGATATGCGATTTATGCTAATTTCGATGATTTACAATAAAATTCTCCCAGTTGTCGGGAGATAATTATCAAGCTACCACCTACGCGAAACATTCAAAACAAAATTCAAAACATAGTTGTTGTTTGCCATTAACAATTCTCTCTGGTAATTATACGCTGCCGATAAAACTTTGAAATTTGTTATTAAAATGATGCCACTGAACGATGAAAGTGGTCTCTAAATTTGAATTATTACATTTCTCCTGATAAGATACTGATTGGCAAAAAGGAATAAATCCATAATTAATCACAAATCAGATACTATCTATAATTGAAACAATCAATGTTGATTTTAATCTTAATACAACAAAGTTACTTTTTTATTGCCGGAAATTTACATTATTTCGATAACTAATCGGGTGTTATTAAATCGTTTCGATAAGTTATCGGTCGTTGAAATTATTTCGATAGGTTATCGGCAATCAATATAATTTTGATACACGTCATATCGAGTTAGCAGATGTCAAAACTGTTCGGTATTTTATCTGACACTGTACACAGTAAAAAATTTTGTGTTAAATTTAACATTTTTTACATGTCCCAGACGGTCCACTCAAAACTTATGTGTTAATTCAACACAAAAAAATATGTTGAATTTTGTACACAAATTTTAACCTCTTATTTTACGCATTATAATAATTTAAAGCGTGTATATTTTATGCAATTACTATTGTATTTTATCTTTTGCAAGTTAAAATGAATTTTCAATAAGGAATTTATGCTTTTGCAACAAAAAAATAAGCATAAATTACAGAGTTACTACTAAAAAATTTGAGGTTATGTTCAAGAATCAAATGACATTTGAAGAATGTGTAAAATCAACTAGTGATGCACGTCGAGCAAACGATCTGATCGACTTCACATCTGATCGTCTGTTGTTTGCTCGATTATGATTGATTTGAACAAATTACTTTTTATTTATCTTTTAATAATTAGCATAATTTTTGAAAATATCTTTAAGTAAGAATCCTTTCTTTTTGTTGACATTTTTTATCTGTCACGTGGGTAATTCCATTGACTTTTGTCTGAGGGATGTTGCTTGCAAATCTCAAAAATACACTTGTTTTATATATAAGTCATTATTAAACTCCGTAGAATTCATTTTAAATAAAGATTTTTATAAATATTTTTTTATTCATTTAAAAATTTAATTTTTAAATGATAATTTAAATGAAAATAAAATATTTTTAGCAAACATCCCTCAGACGACAGTCAATGGAATTACCCACGTGACAAATAAAAAATGTCAACAAAAAGAAAGGATCCTTACCTAAAGATATTTTCAAAAATTATGCTAATTATTGAAAGATAAATAAAAAGTAATTTGTTCAATTAAATTATAATCGAGCAAACAGTAGACGATCAGATGTGAAGTCGATCAGATCGTTTGCTCGACGTGCATCACTAAAATCAACACACGAAAAATGTTAAATTTTAACACAAAAAATTTAACAAGGACTGTTTTCTACACAAATACGCAAAATTTTTAACTGTGTAATTACTTTTATGAAATTAAAGAAAAGTAGTGTAAGTTGACTAATCGGGTAAAATGGCATTCGTTAATGAGAGAGTCTAAATCTTAATTAGCAAGGAGTGTGCTACTAATTCAAATTAGTAAAAATTTCGACTTACTTTCAGTAACTTTTTATTACTGCAACTTTAGTTGAAAACGCAAAACTACTAAATCGTAAAACTTTATTAAAAATTAAAGGAAAATTTACTAATGTTAATTAGTAACCCACTTTTCACTAACTAAGATTTAGAGAAAACTTTTGTCAAAAATATATATATTGACAAATTGTTTTGCAGGAGGAAATATTTCAAGGTAAAGCTATTTAGTATTAAAAATAATTATTACAATATTAATTATAGATGTCTCATTAAAGAGAAAAAAAAATTTTTAATTTTATATTTTTACCCACATCTGTGTGTAGGCAATTTACCCTCAAATGAACAAAATCGGCAAATTGTGCCACGGATACTTTAAAGATATCTTATTTAATCTTCTCCTAATTAAACAGATCAATCATAAATGTTATTTTTTTAAATTATTCTTAATTTATATTTTTTAAAGTTACCATTTGTTCCATAACTTTTACATAGACAATTTTCCCGACTCTCCACTTTCTTATTATAAAACACTATTTTAACACCATATCACGAATGAAAATCAGAAATTAATAAACGAGAGCGAGAGTGTCGTGATTTATATTAAAGACGAGAAAATCTCTTAATTAGATTAAAAGTAATGAATTTTTCATAAGTTGGAAAGGACAGGGCTTTCTAGCTGAACTTTTTGGTGACCTTTGTCATTAAAATGTTAGGGGTATTTTTTTCAGTGGCCCAAGTAACAAGAGAGAGGTGTTTAAAAATGATTGAAAAATCAGAAACACACTCGTTTTCAGAGAAATCTTGTGATTCTTTGACCCACACCTGTGTACACGAAGACAGTGTGCAGGTGCAGAATGGTGGCCGTTACAAACGAGTCCGTATATACAGATACATATAGCACCTCGTTGTCTTCCGTAAGTCTGGTTTCGAACTTTGAACCACAAGTCAACTAACTACCATAGGAAAGTAACTGTACTAACCATCAGACACTTTTCATTCTTTACTCTCTTTGCCGCGCAATATTTTACACTTAGTGTCGTTTAATATCACGTCGTCGGAAGTAAAAGTACTCTAAGTGCTACGAAATCTTTTCACTTCGCCGAACAAGGACGAATATGGGCAGTAAACTGAAATCTTTTTTAAAAAATGAATAAGAACGTTTAGAAATAAAGTTTATTCTCGTAATTACGCTCAAGAGGAAAATACGGCGAGAGAAAAGGAATTTTGCTTGAAAATTGTTGGAAAAGAAACCTCTAGATAAAAAAGAAGTTTTTGAATCGATTAAGGTATTTTACTAATAAAAATTAAAGAATTTATTAACTGGATTTTAAAAAATTGAAATATTATAACTTGGATTGACCCGGGGCAAGTTGGTCGATGTACAAAATACTTAAATAGAGGAAACCGGGTAAGTTACCCTCTGGAAACTAAGCAGGCAATTTACTCGACTCTTCCCTATGTTTAATTCTTTTTATTAATACTGCAAATGTAAATTAAAATCTCTTTATTGTTTCTTGAAGAAAACAAAGCTCAAAACTTGATATTTAAACACTTCTTAAAACTATCAATTAGAAGGATATCAATTAAAAAACAAATGGATAAAAATTTACTTTGCAGTATCGAAATCAGTTTTCTTTACGTTTACTCCACATTAATGACAGTATAATATTAAAACTTCACAAACTTGTATTTCATTAAGTACATTAATTTTTTGTAGACGCAAATTAATCCGACTAACAATATTCGAAAAAATTCCGATGGTCCAACTTGCCCCCGACCTAACTAAGCCCCGGTATCTTCTATAATTAGGAAGAAAACATCAATTTGTATAATAATAATAATAATAAAGCTTAGAAAAGATGAATAAAAAATACAAAAGAAAGAGAGAGAGAGAGAGAGAGAGAGAGAGAGAGAGAGAGAGAGAAGTAAAAAACGATTAGAAAAATAAAACCATTTTAACCACCCTTCTAAAAAAAAAATAATTAAAATTGAAAAAAGCAAAATAAGAAATAAGTAAACAAATCTTTAAAAAATAAGGAAAAAAATATTATTAATATATGTAGGAAGAAATACTGAATACTTTTCTTTAAAACATATAAAAGTTAAAGCTCTTGATCGTTTTCTAAAATTTTATCCGCCACATCAAATTCGTCATTTGAAGTTTTGTAAAATATCCAACCTAAAATTGGAAATCAGAGATCTCAAAAATTTATCGAGTAACCTCTTTGAAATGAAATTGATATTTTTTTTTTCACAAAATTCGGCTTCCATATTGGATTGGCCATTTAAAATTTCGTAAATCCGACTTCATATTTGAAATCAGAGATCCCAAAATTTCCAATAAACTAAGTTTTATTATTTTGTTTCTGAATATGAAATAATTATTAAAATAAATACGAAAATCAACGAAAAAATGTGAAAATGATACTAAAATTAAAAAATACAAAAAAAAGCGAATGATGAAACTAGAAGAAGAATTTCTCTGAAAATGAAAAAATTTAAGTTAATTACAAAAAATCTATGTGAACTACCTGTGACAAAACGTAGGGAACAAAATAAAAACTTTTAAGAAAAAATTTTAATATAGTTTCGAAGTATTTATTAACAAATTTCTTTTTTCCTTCTGCTAAAAATGTAGTAAATAATTGTTAGAACAATGTTATAATAATAATAATAATCATATTAATCAAATCTACTTAAAAAAATAATATGTATTTAGTGAATTTTTGTCTATTGAATTGAAAATTATATTTATACTAATTATTATTTGGACTATTTGAGTTTGAAGTTTTATTTTAATTATGAGTTAAAATTATCATAATCAATTAAAGTTTTAAGGGGGGGGGGGGGGTTTCAAATTTTTATTTTTTTATCTGAATGTATAATATTTCAACAATACTGTGTCAAAATTTCAAGTCGATCGCAGAAAAATTGACGACGTTATGAGTATTTTTAGGCCTGCCTGATTATCATATCTGCTCTCTAAATTTAAATAAGTGAAAATTCACTTATTAGATGTCAAAAGTCTTCCACTCTTTCAAAAAGTGTATATGCATTTATAATAAGTGAAAATTTCACTTATCATAAGTGCATATGGGGCATTCTTCGCATTATTTATATTCAAAAATTAGATTTTCCTGGAATAATTTTTTTTGGAGTCTATACTGAAAAATAATACATACGTATTTTCTGTATTTCGTGATTTGATAGAAATTACAGAAGTTGTAAATTATTGAAATTTGGTATTTTTAACAAAAGGGTATTTTTTGAACGCGTTTTTCCCTCCTAATAACGAAAAATTGAAAATAATGTGTTACATGAAATTTGCAGGAAATTTCATGAATTTTTCAGATATGCAATAAAAACTCATGTATTTGCCATAAAAGTAGCCCTAAAATTAAAATTAAAGTCAAAAAACGTTTTTTCTCAAAGAAAGACGTTATCGATTTTTAAATTTTTTGTGTCAACATAAACTTTGCAAAATAAGAAATGTTTTCCCATTTATGCGAATATGGAGATATTTTTCATTTAATTGATATTTGCAATTTTGTAGCTCAATGCACAGAGATTAGAGCTGTATTATATAAGAATATAACTTAGTTTTGTTTTATATGTGTTAAAAGTAATATGTTTTGAAATAAAACAAAAATAAGTTATATTGTTATACAATACAGCTCTATTCTCTGTGTATTGAGCTACAAAATTGCAAATATGAAATAAATGAAAAAGATCTCCATATTCGCATAAATGGAAAAACATTTCTTATTTTGCAAAGTTTATGTTGACACGAAAAATTTAAAAATCAATAACGTCTTTCTTTGAGAAAAAACGTTTTTTGACTTTAATTTTAATTTTAGGGCTACTTTTATGCCAAATACATGAGTTTTTATTGCATATCTGAAAAATTCGTGAAATTTCCAGCAATTTTCATGCAACACATTATTTTCAATTTTTCGTTAATAAGGGAGAAAAACGCGTTTAAAAAATACCCTTTTGTTGAAAACACCAAATTTCAATAATTTAGAACTTCTGTAATATTTATCAAATCACGAAATACAGAAAATACGTATGTATTATTTTTCAGTATAGACTCCAAAAAAAATTATTCCAGGCAAATCTAATTTTTGAATGTAAATAATACGAAGAATGCCCCGCATATACACTTATTGTAAGTGCATATGCACTTTTTGAAAGAGTGGAAGACTTTTGACATCTAATAAGTGAATTTTCACTTATTCAATTTTAGAGAGTGTCCGGTCCAAGCGCGCTATTGTTATCTGGCAGTTGATTCGATTTTTCTATAATACCTTAAAACAGGAGTAAAAAATACTTTAGACATCATGGATGATGGAAATATACCTTATAAACCTGGAATCAATAATTTAGTTTGAGGTAAGCCGATAAAACTCGCTTATGAACGTCTTTAGTGTTCAAAATTTTAAAGCGTTTTTCCCAAAAGTCACATTTTCAAAGTCGGTGCCCCTCGTAACTCCAAAACTACTCAACCGATCCTTTTGAAATTTGGAACACTATTTCTGTATAAAATTTACGAGGTAGTGACGAAGCCCTTTTTTAATTTTTCTTTTTTTTAGAATAAAAAATAAGCCGATTTTTTGGGTAAAAATCACGTTTTTCACTTCAAAGTATTCCCAAAAATCGAAAAATTAAAATTTCGAAAATCCCCCTCGACATTACCTGGGAAAATCGATCTTCTAACGAAAAATCTTTGGTTTTTTCATTTCTGATCATTTTGCACTTAGTTATGAGGGGCACCGCAATTCATCTTTTTTCTGAGGCGCCTCACAATAATTGCTGCCATTGCTCTATTTTCAGATATTTTTTAGTAAAAATTTGACACAATATTCTTCAAATGTTGTACATTAATGCCCAATAAGTTTTAGTGAACTGATTTTAACTGTGTCATCAGAAAAAATTCACAAAAAAGTGCCTTTTTTTGCACGAATTAACCCTACCCCCCCCCCCCCCAACCCTTAATAAAAATAAAATAAGTAAAAATTGAAAGAGATTTCAAGTATTTCACGTGATTTTTTTTTAATTAAACCTTTTAGCATTACTCTGCTTCATTAAATATAAATGTTTTTTGGACCATAAAATATAAGAAAATTTTTAAAAATGCAAAATGAACGTTTAAAAAATAAACAATTTTGGTATCTTTTTTAATGTTTTCCTCACTAAATAATTTAAAATTTTAATTGATCTAATTATAGAAAATAAAAAAATTACTGTAAAGATTTATAAAAAACTAGATTAATGTTTTGAGCATTATTTCAAAGCAAACAGAAAGTGAAATGGAGCTAATAAATGTATAAAATAATCCTTAATGTAGCTCTCTAAATCTGAATTAGTAGTTTTCTACTATGAATTAGTCGAATTCATGGCTCATTTTTCTCTAATTCATATAGTAGAAAACTACTAATTCTTAGTAGAAAACTACTAATTCTTAGTAGAAAATTACTAATTCGTAGTAGAAAACTACTAATTGAAATAGTGAAATTTTACTTTTCAAAAAAGTAGATTTTTTTACTAATTTAATTAGTAGTTTTCTACTACAAGATTAGTAGTTTTCTACTAATTCTTCGTAGTTTTCTACTAAAAATTAGTTAAATTCTTACTATTTTAATAGTAGCTCACTTTTCGCTAATTCATTAGTAGAAAAGAAGTTTGTTAAAGAGTTTGAATACTGACAAAAGAGAAAACAGAATAAAAATATGATGACTCAAAAAGTGTTGTATATCCCCCAAGTACCACAAAGTGAGAACTGACAAAGAACTAATGAATTTAAAGAAAAGCCAACTATATCTGAGAATGAAAATGAAGGAACTTTGGAAAAAGCAGGAAGTCATGTTGGTTCTGTGGATTAGGTGATATTCTTCCGTCGATAAGGATAACGAGCATGTGTGAGCGGGCACGAAGTCATGCTTAATAAATCACGTTTTCCTAGGATCGATAATCGGAAAGATCATCGATACTGTCGGTATAATATATGGAATTCATTCCGCGGTCCCAACTTAATTCCACATTCTAATTGCTTTTATTCTATCCAGTTAATTTGTATTCGGTTACTCGAAAATCAATTAACTGTTGTATAAAGGACACTAGATCTTAACGAGATTTCCTTGTAGACATAATAGGACTATTATTATAATTTATTGTCCACCCACCTACGAAAGCTTTAATTTGATTCATTTTAGAAAGCGTCTTACGATCTTGTGCTACTGAATTTAAATTCAAACTAAAAGGTTGCTCAGTGAAAACTGTACGATGCCGACAGATATTGGACCAATGCATTTTCTTATATTATTAGTTAATAGCTTGGAGATAATGAAGATTAATGTGTTGCAGGTTTGAATAAAGTAATATTTAAAAAAAATACACACATACACACACAGGTAATTAAGACTATTTAGAAGTTTGAGCAAACGTATTGAAAAATTAAGTGCTCAAGATGAAGAAGCATTAATTGAGTAATTAATTAGCAGGTGATTAAAATCAAGAAATAAATTACTGTTTGACTAATAAGTAAGTGAGGAGATAAGTAAAGTTTGTATTGCACAATTTCTTATTTTTTAGTTATGAAAGACGTGATCTTTAGTTAGTTTTTGCTCTTCACACTTTCCTCGGGATAATCGATGCTTGAAACAAGCGCATTTTCAATCATTCGCGGATTTGTTGCTGCTCTTAAGGGAGGCACAAACTTATTAGCTTATGACCCACGCGCTATACTAATAACAGGTTTCCACGGATGCGATTAACATTTCACGAACGATTCCAAAGAAACGCGGGCTGACCTCACATTTTTAAAATGCCGTCTGTAAATCAGTCTTGAGTGGGACGTGACGAAATTCACTTACGTCAGTCCAAATTCAATTTCGGTCAAAGTGCTTTCGCAAAAGTCTACTGTGATCAAATTACAAAGATGAAATTTCTTTCATTACCTGGAATATTCATTTTCTATGAAGAAATATTCTCCTTTAAGGTTTACACTTCACTTATTCCAATAATGTCGAATGTTTCAAAATATTGTAATAATTTTCAAATTCCTGTGTTTCCTTACTTCGTAACATACATTTTGGACAAATTGCAGGCTTTACAGTGAAAATTAAGAATATTTTAGAGGAAATAGAGGACTGAATACACATCAAAATAAGGGACTTTTAGTATACATTAAAAAGTTTATAAATAATGATAAATAAATAATATATCATAATTGATTTTCAGGACCAAACATTTTGTAGTATCTACAAATTTTAAAGGAGTTACAGTATTTCTTCTAATAATATTAAGTCATTAACTTTTATGATAAAAAAATATTTAGTTTATAAATACGTATAGTGTATACATATGTAACAATGTATAGTATACATATGTAAAAACAACAGTCAGAATTGTGGGACTTCTTATAAAAAAACATGTTTAAACGTAATTTATTTATTTATTTACAACCACACCCAATAGTCCAAGTAGGACCATATATGGGTAATCAAAAACTTATCGAGTACAATCTTATGTGTTTATTTATAACTAAATATTATCAAAAAAATTATATGACGATATGGCGGTATTGCGTATGTAACAAATTAAACAATAATTTCGACAAATCCTGGTTAATATACAAATTTAAACTAAAAAATTTATGTGTAGAAAGAAATACATATACAGATAAGGCTGAATCTTGGAATATCAGTTGGTATGCAAACGTTTAAAAGTAAAATAAAGTTAAAGTATCTTTATTTATTTGTAATACCAAAAAACCAATTATAGAATTAATATAAATTTCAGTAAAATGTTCAATAATATTAGATACGTAAAACACTGCAAAAACAGGTGTCTTAAATTGTTTAAAAATGTCTTAAAATAAGACATTTTTCGTGTCTTAGACACCAAAAGTATCTTAATTTAAGACATTTTTGGCCAATTTAAGACACCATGTTTTTGCAGTGAACTTAGTACTTATTGCAACCAAAACAGCAATTAATAATAAATATAATAAGTATATAAAAACTTAATTTGTTTTCTCATTTCATAAAAGCTAAACAAAATTCTCAAAATGATTGAGAATTTGGATCGATTGATTCAAAATGAAGAAAATTTAAAAAGAACTTTAAATAACTTAACAAAATAAAAGAAAAAGCATTTTTTAACATCACTTTAAAAACAAGTGTCTTATTTTAAGACATTTTTGTCCTCACTTTTAAGACGTTTTAAAGTGTCTTAATTTTAAACCAATGAGAAAGCATCTTTCAAAATTATTAGCCAATGAAATAGCTTGAAATAACCGTAAGACGCTTTTTTAATGTTTTGTGTCTTAAAATAAGACACTTAGAAAACAGCAGTTTTTGCAGTGATCAGATACATTACAATTTTTTTTTAAATTATCAAAATAGATAAGAAAATCAATGGGAAAATAAACACATTTTTTGAAACATTATAAAAACAAAATTATATAAATAAAACTGAAATATTTTGCGTAAAAAGAAGAAAATCTATAATTAAAAAAAATTTGAAGCAAAAGAAATAAAAAATCTTTAAAAAGTGTTAAGTATTAAGAAATAGTATAAAAATGCCGAGAAAAAAAATAAAATAATGAAAACATTTCTTGAAAAATAACAAATTATAAGAAAAAAATTTAATTATTCGAAAAAATGATAGTCTTTCAAACTTTTAAAGAAATAGAAACATGATTATTACATTAGATAATTCATTAAAAAATCAAAGAGTAATAGAAGAAAATTATCGAGGAAGACAAAAATGTTTAATTAAGTTAGAACATTTTTAAAATGGCTTAAATATTTAAATTAAGTCAAAATGTGACATAAAATAATTAATTTTTGATTGTTGAATTTTGAAATTATTGTAATTTAAAAGTTTGAATAAATTAAAATTTGATTCAACTGGAGTTTGAAATTTATTTAAATTATAAAGAATTACTAAATATGACATGAAATTATTCAAATCTAATATTATTGACTTTATCTTTCTGCCTAAAAATTTTAGATCGTACTCTGAACCATTTTCAATTCAATTTTTGAACTTACTGAAGAATACATGAATAAAATTAAAAATTTCTGTATTTATCTACGAATCTTAAAAATTTTCTAATCTTTTTATAAATGACCAATTTTTATCTTTTAAATTGCCAACAATTTCTTGAATCACTAGATACTCTGACTTTAAATAGATTTTTGTGAAAAAATAGGGGATATTAGGAGACAATTTCCCAAATAGGGGACTTTTAAGGAAAATAGGGGATACCTATGAAACCTGCAAATTATATGAAATATAATTATAAATCATAATCATAATTATTATTAGCACAATAAATAAAATCAAACTCAAATGAGTAGGGGAGAATCGGGTAAATTGCCTACTTGGGTATTAAAGAATAGTGAAAATGATGCTTTCCAACGATAATTTTTTCATTCTTAAATTTTAAAAAATATGCACTTCTATCTCACAAACGTGTATAATTTTTTATAAAATTAATCCTTCAACATTTAGCTTTCTAAACACCTTGATTACATGTATAAAAATGAATCTTAAAATTAAAAAAAATTAGTTATTTGTTTTTGTACCTTGAAGAATCATTTTTACTACATATTTTTAAAACATAATTTTAAATAAGCGCGG
Organism: Ganaspis brasiliensis; assembly: GCA_037103525.1. Classification (NCBI taxonomy): domain Eukaryota; kingdom Metazoa; phylum Arthropoda; class Insecta; order Hymenoptera; family Figitidae; genus Ganaspis; species Ganaspis brasiliensis. Next base: position 2,101,411 of record JAZKLR010000001.1, on the reverse strand, counting down.
GATTAATCAAAAGAATTTCCCATGCGCAGAAATCGAAAAATGGTAAATTTCAATTAAGATATTTTAAAAATAATTTATTCTATGTTATCTTAAATAGATTTTTTAAATAATTATCTTATTTCATTCTCAAAGATTTTTATTTTAATGCATGAGGGTTTATACACATATTTTCCAAAAATACAATTAAATAATTTTTTTTTATTCCAAATTTTTACATTTTGTCCGGTTCTCTCCTACCTAAAAATTATGTATAAACAACACTGGAAAAACAGGTGTCTTAAATTGTTCAAAAATGTCTTAAATTAAGACATTTTTCGTGTCTTAGACACTAAAAGTATCTTAATTTAAGACATTTTTGTCCAATTTAAGACACCATGTTTTTGCAGTGAATCTGGTTCGGATATTGTTTGTTTTATTTTATCAAAGTTGTATCCATAAAATTGTTAATACAATATTACATCATTGATTTACGTTTATTACGATTGCAGGATTGTCATTGTCTTCTGGAAATATAGAATTTGAAGCTTTAGTCACGATACAAGAAGAATTAGTCAGTACTAAATCCATAATAAATCCACGTTCACTAGATATTAGATTAATTTGTTTCAGATTACAGAACGTACATAATGAATTAAGAATTGATGTTTTCGTATCTGAGACACTTACACCATTTTTATAATTAGGAATACTGAAATCGCCAACAATGATACATTTTTTTGATTGCAATTGAGGGATTACCATTATCTCTTTTATTGCTTTGTTAAAATTATTAATGCATAAATCTGATGGTATATACAGTGCAATAATAACAATACTATTGTTTTTAAAACCAAGTTCTATTCCTACTTTATCAATTTGGGGCACATTTAGTGAAAGCAGTACTAAATCCACAGTAGATGTGGCAAATTTAGATTTCACTGCAATGAATACTCCACCATCATTATTATCAACTCTATCATCTCTAAACATTTTAAATGAAGGAAACAATTCAGACAAGTTATCATTTTGTTTCAACCATGTTTCTGTTAAAATTATAACATCATAATTGTCAATATCAAGAGAATTATTTAAAAGAACAAGTTTACTACTCATATCGTGCACATTTTGATAATACATCGACAGATTTAAAAAGTTTTGTATAATTATTTTATTGCTTATTTCTGTTGTTCCTTGCGAGGTTTCTTGTTCAGATTCAGCCTGTGTCCCGGAGTTTCTACTTTCGTCTGAAATATCAGTAGCAGAAAACGAAGAACATATTGAGACCGTTTTTCAATTTAAAAAATGCGAATATTAGTATGAGAATATTAAGACTACTTTATAAGGATAATTTCCAACCAAACGGAAATTGAGAGACGGATACGACAACAAATAAATGTCATAAAGAAGCATTTTTATCTGTCTTTTGAGTTTCTTTTGGTTCAGAATAATAATCAATATAGTATCTGCAAAGACTCATTTTCTAAAATTTACAAAATTTATTATGATGTCTTTGCAAAAAACATTATACTAATATGACAATCAAATATATACAGAAAAACAAAAGAGAAATTTTAATGCGCTGATAATTGTTTACAATCGTTTTTGCATTGTACTTAAAAGGGTTTGTGCCGTTATAAGTGCGATAGAAACTGATTCAAGTAAAGATTTACCACAAATTAAGATAAAAATTATGTTTTTTTCTAAATGTACTTACATTGTTACAACAAAGAAAGTTTTGCAGATACTATAAGCATGTATTGATAGCATTATAAACTCAAAATACATACATTTCTTTATTATAAAAAATCAATTGGTATGGTCAAAATTCTGAAACCACTTACTAAAATTAGATTTAAAACAAGACCATCCTTAATTGTTGACAACTGTTGGTAATTAGTGAAATGCACTTACAAAAAAAATCAAATTATATCTCCGTTTTTATTAAACAAAAAAAGCTTAAAAATAGTATCATTTAACGGCGAATTTCTTAAGTTCTCGCTAATTTCCAACCAAGCTATATCAACTTTTATAAACGGTCTTATTATTATTCTGATTTTTGTAGATGTTCTCATAATTTTATCTGATAGTGTATATAAAATACTAATATCTGAGAAAGAGATTAACATTGGTTCTTCTTACATACATAATTGACGATTAGCTTCTTTAATATTTGTATTCACATCATCGAAAGAAGAAAGCACTGCTAGATTTTGTGACTTCAAAAACTCAACGGCGGATTCAATCTTTTCCAATCTGTTCTCAACACTAGTGATTCTTTCATCAATTTTACCTACAGGTGTCAAAATATTTTCCATTTTATAAGAATGGTTTACAAAAATACTATCTACACTCTAAAAACAAGTGTCTTATTTTGTCCTCACTTTTAAGACATTTTAGGGTGTCTTAATTTTAAACCATTGAGAAAGTGTCTTAAAAATACCTGTAAGACGCTTTCTAAACGTCTTATGTCTTAAAATAAGACACTTGTAAGACACCTGTTTTTACAGTGTAAAGAAATAATAAAATTTCATGACATTTATTTAGATTGTTTAAAAAATTTCTAAAAAATATAGATGTATATATTTTTATTTTTTTTTTATTTTGCGATGTCTTAATTTTAAACCATTGAGATATAGTGTCTTAAAAATGCCTGTAAGACGCTTTCTAAACGTCTTATGTCTTAAAATTAGACACTTGTAAGACACCTGCTTTTACAGTGTACAGAACATTTTTTTAAAATATTGCTATATTTTGCGCATTATAATATAATATGCTGAATGTTTTACTAAATCTTATTTATATTCTTCTTCGTAGTCTTTGAATAAATCAATGAGCGAAATTCACCCTTTGTTTCGTCAATTTCCTCTTCTGTACAATCTTCTAAGTGTATACGAATCATTTGAGTGATATCTCTAATTTTTTGGGCTATTGATTTAGTATTTTTCTTTGATATATTGTTTTCTGTCAACCTTTTTCTTTTGAGTGATGATTCTCCTGATTCAGTTTTGACATCATCCTTAATTTTACTAGTACTTGCTTCATTAATATCGATTTTGGCTTGCTCACCAATATTTTGATGGTTTAATATCTTCTGCTCAATATAAGGCAATAAAAATTGAAGTTTGTGCCAATAAATACTTTTTTCTTTTTCCTTCACAAAGTTATGTCTAATAGACACCCATTTTAATTTACATGCTGAAACTGGAAATTAAAGATTTCGGAAAAATTATTTTTTTACAATATACCTTAAAAAACGTGTAGCACACTGTAAAAACAGGTGTCTTACAAGTGTCTAATTTTAAGACATAAGACGTTTAGAAAGCGTCTTACAGGCATTTTTAAGACACTATCTCAATGGTTTAAAATTAAGACACCCCAAAATGTCTTAAAAGTGAGGACAAAATAAGACACTTGTTTTTAGAGTGCAATTAACAAAATGTTATCTAAGACGTACCAACATTACTTCTTTCTTAATAAAGTCTCGTGAATTTCAAAAAATTATTAATAATGAACAATATTTATTTGATTTAGTGCTAAATTCTCTAAATTAAACTATTTTCAATATTGTTTACAGCAGTTCACAAATAATTAAACTCGAAAATTAGTAAAACTTACGATCATTTGTAAACAATAGAGCCGCTATTTGTTTCCAACATTTTGTAACTTCTGTATTATCTCCATTTTCTGTTTCATATAAAATAGGACATGCACGAACACAATCGATGAGAAATTCAGGATCAATTTTGTCCTCCATTTTTTAATCTATAAATTATTTATATCTATAAAAATATATAAATTATAACGTAAGGATAAAAAAACTTATACATTCAATAAAGAAAAACTTTTTCTCGGTGATCCAGAATAAAGAAACTTATATTTATACAAAAACTTCTTAGTTATTTATTGTCATTACTTATAGAAAAAACTCACTATACGTTATTGTAAACATATAAATCGTCAAATTAAAACGCCTTTAACTTTTCTATCTGGAGTTAAACATAAATACTGACGTTATCGGATGTGCTTTAGACATAAAATGAAATTTCTAATCTAATCGAAAATATAGACTATTCATTTTTCTTCAGTATGAAGTGAAAAAAATCGTGATTATAAAATTTTTATTTTATTTTTATTTGCACAACTTTATATTTTCTCCATATCTTTTGCAACATTTTAACTGTAGAAACTATAATTTTATGATCTTCATTCTTATATCAATTCATATTGATTAAATACAAAATATAAATTACATAATTTATAAAAAAATAATTACAGCAAAAAGTTTGATAATGTTTAAGATACTAAACTTTTTTTAAATGTTGGAACCATAACCCCAAGCAAAATTCTATAATTGTAGAATCGTAGTTAAACAATTTTTTTATGTCAGTTTTCGGATTCGCAAATATGTACCTATATTAAAAAAATTTTACTACGAAGTTTGCTTGATTTCACGCGTGTTTTATAAGAAACAAATTTTTACAAAATTGCAAAATTTATTGATTTTTGAAAATGTTTTCATTTTGAAACTATTTTTTACCAAAATAGCTAACTAACGAACTTGATAATATTATTTTGAAATCTTAAATTTTGACATCGGATTTGCAAATAGCGACCTAAAAAAAACCCCCGATTTACAAGTTTCAAACAAACACGATCAATTTTCAAAATATGGTCCGCCTCATTGGATCTGACATTTTGAATGTTTGAAATCTGGTTTCAGATGAAAATGAGAGTAAAAGTGTTCGCCCCGTCCTTAAAGGGTTAAGATGGTAACTATTTCAATCAGAACCGTAATAAATAACTTGAGTTTGTAACCGTTAGCTTACGGATATAGTATTTAATGTCATTTATGTTCAATATCAATATTTAATATTTATAAGAAATATTTTATTGAAATCCGTTGAAGCTTTCTCGAAATAACCTGGCAACAATAAAAAACGTCACCATACACAAACATTTCTGGACATTGACTTAAGAATTAACATTTTTGCATTTCAGATGAAACTGAGTCAATTTAGACTATTTTTGGTAAATCTAAAATCTTAACGATCAAAAAAAAAAAAAAAAAATGATAATAATAATTCAAAACTAAAGAAAATAATTACACTTTGAGAAAAATAAGTGATGAAAGTATAAATATATATAAAATTAAAAAAAATAATTAAAAATTGATGAAGTCAATAGAAAATTGAAGTAAATAAGTAAGATTTAAGATAAATATTTAGAAAATTAATTGAAAAACAATTAGAATCTTTAAAATTTGGAGAAAATAATTGTAAAATAATGAAAATAATTGAAAAATGATAATAATTATAATTTAAATTTAAGATAAATAATTTAAAATTCAAGAAAATAATTACAATTTTGAAAAAAATAAGTCATAATACTTCCCATGTGAGACAGCAAAATCAAAAAGTTTAATAGACATTAAAAAAAATAATTGGATAATTGTAAAAACAATGAAAAATTAAAGAAATTAATTGATATCTAAAGAATTAATTAAAATTAGTGATAAACAATTAGAAATTTAGAAAATTAATAAAAAAATAATTAAAAATTGGAGAAAACAATTGCAAAATAATAAAAATATTTGAAAATAGAAGAAAATAATTAAAATTTGTAAAAATAATAATTGAAAATGTCTTAAATTAATTAAAAAATAATAGAAATATTTCGGAAATTAGTTAAAAAATAATTAAAATATTAGAAAATTAAAGAAAATAATTTTAAAATGGTAAAAGTAATTGAAAGTCAAAGGAATAATTAAAATTTCTGAAAAATGAATTTACAAAATTACAAAATATATTTAAAATATAAGAAAATAATTAAAAAATACCGGACAAGCGCGAGTCGGACTCGTGCACGTATAGGGTTCCATACACGAACATAAAAATGGATTGAAAAAAATTTTTTAATTATTTATTTTTAACGATTCATTTTAATTATTGATTAGTTAATTATTATTTGAATTATTTGAATAATAATAAATTACAATCAAAATTTGTTTTACTTTTTATTAAAATTTAATTATAAACTGGAGCATTTTTATAAGCTTAAAACTTTCAAGCAAATAGACTGAACTTTTTTATATAATTTTGAATTTTAAAGAAATTTTTTTTTTTTTTTTTAAATTTTTTGTTTCTTTTAATTTTTTAAAGTAATTTAAACATAAAAATAAACATTTTATACAAAATAATAAATAATAATCTGAAAATGTGGAATATTGTAGCTGTTTTGGAAAAAAAAACTTTTTTTTCGGTAAAATTTCAATTTTTTGAAGAAAATGCTATGATAATAAATTTAAACCACAATTTTTATAGTTTTTAACAAATTCTGCATAAAATTACACATTTTTGTTAATTCCCAACCTTTCAGGATAAATACGCTGAGCTCTAGAATAGGGGTATTTTGTCATTTTTTAATTTTTCATTAATAATACATTTAACAAATAAGTTCAGCAACGTTTGGAAGAAAGGGGGGGGGGGCACGTTTTTTTTTAAAAATGTTTTTTCTTGACAATTCTATGACTATCAACTCCAATCATGTTCTCTATATTTTTCCTGTAATCTACTCTCTAAATCTGAATTAGTAGTTTTCTACTAAGAATTAGTAGTTTTCTACTATGAATTAGTCAAATTCATGGCTCATTTTTCTCTAATTCATATAGTAGAAAACTACTAATTTAGTAGTTTAATTTTTAATTTAGTAGTTTTCTACTAAGAATTAGTAGTTTTCTACTATGAATTAGTCAAATTCATGGCTCATTTTTCTCTAATTCATATAGTAGAAAACTACTAATTCTTAGTAGAAAACTACTAATTGAAATAGTGAAACTTTACTTTTAAAAAAAGTAGATTTTTTTACTAATTTAATTAGTAGTTTTCTACTACAAAATTAGTAGTTTTCTACTAATTCTTAGTAGTTTTCTACTAAAAATTAGTAAAATTCTTACTATTTTAATAGTAGCTCACTTTTCGCTAATTCATTAGTAGAAAACCACTAATTCAGATTTAGAGAGTACTCGCGAAAATGCATGTGTACCAAATTTCAATATTCTAGGTTAAATAGTTTTGGAGATAAGGGGGGGGGGGGGGGTAAATAGGAATTTTAATGCATTTTTTGAAAAAAAAGCTTGTTATTTCCTTGACAACGCTATGAACATCACATTTAATCATGTTCGCTATATTTTTCCTCTAATCTACACGTGAAAATACGTAAGTGTACCAAATTTCAACTCTTTATCTCAAATAGTTTGGCCGCTAGGGGTGGGGGGGTTGGGGGTAATGGTTTTGGGCGACGGACAAACGAGTGAAAACATAAGGGTTCCGGATTTGACACTTTGTTTCCGGAACCCTAATAATATAAAAAATTAAACTTTGATAAAAATTATTGAAATATGAGATAAATAATTGTAAATTAAGGTAATTGACTAAAAAATATTGAAAACTCTTACAAATTGGAGAAAAGAATTGCAAATTGATAAAAATAATTTAAAATAAAAAAATGTAACTGAAATTTGTGAAAAATAATCGGAAATTTAAAAAAATAATAGAAAAATAATTTTAAACTAGGTGAGAATTATGTCCATTTCATGGACATTTCGCAAAAGGTGCTCAAAAAAATTTGGTTGGGTATTTTCAAAAATCCCTGTGTCTAAATTTAGATATTCTTGAGCTTAATAAGTCATCCAAATTTTATTGGAATCCGTTCAAGCGTTCTCGAGATATCTTGTACACAAAAAACGTTAGGGGAGACCGAGGAGGAAAGTAACAGAGGAGGAAAGTAACAACGCTTGTAACTTCTAAACCAATCAGCGGACAGATATGGTCCTAAAATAATTTTTAGTCAGTTTTACCCCCTCTACCTCTCCCAAATTATTTTAGGGGTCGACCGTAAGCTATATGTCTGATATTGACATGTTGTACAAAAATTACGACAAAAGTAAGTTTTTGACTAAATTTTCAAAATGTCATATTTCTTTAATTTTATAGATATTTCAAATGTGCTTTTCGTTATTTTAAAGCTTCATTATCTATCTTAAAGTAGTGCTAGTGCATAATTTAAAAATGTAAAATACTTTTGTGAAATTTAAATTTGTTTTTTGAAATCCAAGGAAAAGAGGGGTTAGGTGGAAAGTAACACGTTGTTACTTTCCTCCTCATCTAATGCTTTATTTTTATAAAACTCCTCCTTTTTTGTAAATACGTGATTTTGTATGTTTATTTTATGTTTTAATAATTAGATATTGAACTTTTGATTTGATTTTTTTTAAAAACGATGTTTTTTAATACCATAGGTGTTTAACGAATATTAAATGGCTAAAAAAAACTTTATTTTAAAAAAGTGCAAATATATTTGCCAATTATTAATAAAATGAAGTTAATATCACTTTGTCTTTTTATAATTTCATAATAAAAGTAATTTAAATTAATATCAATTTTATATTTGAAATGTTAGCCTTAATTTTAAAGTTGTTACTTTCCTCCTTCGTGCTGTTACTTTCCACCTCAGGGGTGAGGAGGAAAGTAACAGATAAAGAGCTGATTAAGAAGTCCTGCTGTGGACTATCTAATTATTATTGATGTTTAATCCTAATTTTATTTAATAGGTGAAAGTTCAAGCTTTCGATTAGTATGTTTACAGAACTTATCCGACAAATAGTTTTAACGCTAGTATCAAAAAACTGATTTTTGTTACTTTCCTCCTCGGTCTCTCCTATACACACACACACACATACACACACACACACACACACACATACATACATCTGGACATTTGCTTAGGAATGAAAATTTACGCTTCTTAGATGAAAATAAGTCGATTTAGACTATTTTTGGAAAATCGAAAATCTTAACGATCACAAAGCTTCCTCTATGAGGAAGCAAAATTGAGCATTGATCAAAATTATTGAAATTTGAGCTAAATAATGGAAAAATTAAAAAAAAAAGTATTGAATATAATTATATAATTTAAAATTTGAGAAAACCATTGCAAAATAATGAAAATATTTAAAAATTAAAAAAATAATTAAAATTTGAGGTGCATAATTGAAAATTGAAGCGTTCTTGAGATATCCTGTCGAAAAACAGTGTTGCAAAATTTGAAAGTCAGTTAAACAACATTTTAAGGGATAAAATTAAATTCTGCTTCCTCATAAAGAAAGCTTTGTGATCGTTAAGGTTTTCGATTTTCTAAAAATAGTCTAAATCCACTTATTTTCATCTAAAAAGCGTAAATTTTCATTCCTAAGCAAATGTCCAGATGTATGTGTGTGTGTGTATAGCGTTTTTGGTGTACAAGATATCTCGAAAACGCTTTAACGGATTCCAATAAAATTTGGATGACTTATTAAGCTCACGAATATCTAAATTTGGACACAGGGATTTTTTTTTGTTTTTTTTTTGCCAAACCATTTTTTTATGCTAAAAATACAACCTAATGAATACAAAAATCATTTTCCTTATCTCAAAACGAATTGATTGACCTATATAAAGTTTATAATTGATCAAGAATTCGTAAAATTTCATGTTTTTACATTTTTTTGCTTTTAAAATTCTTCTTTTTTTAATAACTTCCCTGATTAACTTATATATATTATTAATTTCTTGCTTCCTCTATGAGGAAGCACTGAAAAAATAGCAATGTAATCATAACAAAATAGTTTTGTTGATGATTTTTTTTTGGCTTTGTCAAATTTCAGAGTTAGAATTGCCAAAAAACAGTTGAAATTACAAAATAATTCTGTAGTGCTAAATAAAAATTTTGTTTGAGTTTATTAAAAAAAAAAAAATGTCCACGTGGTATGTGAACTTAGCCATTTAATTTTCTCAGTGTTGTTTCAAAAATCCAAACAAAGTTTTTAAATATGTAGAAGTTTGTTGCCATAAGCTTTTCAAAAATGACAAAAACTCTGTAAAAATTTTTAAAAACTTTTACACAATATCCTAAGATTACAGACGAATTGACAATACCAAAAAATAACTAAATGTCAAAAAAAAACTAATGAATTTTAAAAAAGTTTTCCTTCTAATTGTATTTTTGTTCAATGCACAGAGACGCACAAATAAGTTACCTATGTGCAAAACGTTGTTTCAAACTTTTGACTTGATATATTTGGTTCGCGTAATAAACGCGTCACGTACGTACTTATTTTCTTCCCCGTATTGTACTCTATTTTACACCAGTGGTTCGGTAAGGGGTAGGAAGGATCCGTAAATTACGAGTAAATTTACGTAGCAGCTAGCAGTAAACATCAAAGAGGGTATCATAAATTACTAAAAACGAAAAAGATTGCCTACATTCAGTGGCTCGGCAGAAATCTTCTAATAGACGTTTTGTTCCCCCTTTCTCCTCTCACTCGTTCAAGATTCCACCGTATGATTGCTGAGGGTATACAAACCGCTAAATTACTTTTTCCGCCGCAAAACTTGACCTTAGACTGACTACCTTTCTTTGTAATCGAATGCAAGAGTTGCAGCTGCATTGGGATAAAATGAAACATGGCAGCTGGATACACAGAAGACACTCGTTATTGCAGTCAACGCTCCATGTGGGCAGCACTTGTGGGGACTCTTTAATAAACGTGCAGATGGAGTATATAAAGGTAGATACTTGCTCACGAAAATCCAAGTAAATACACGACTTTTCGATACATTATACATATAATTCTTGTATTGATCCTTTTAACAAACATATAATATAGGCGCCACTGAAATTACAAAAAGAGGGTGGACGCTTATAACAAAAGTGAAATAAATGTTTCTTTATTGTGTAAAATAGCTCATTGTTCATTCCGATTATGTAATTCCGTTTATTCTTCATAATCTTCTACTTATAGAATTTCCTCCTCATCCTGCATTCAATAAATTGTGGAAAGAAAAGTGTAGCGAGACCTACTGTTGAATTGCGTTTCATTCTTTTTTCCGTTTTTCTTTTACTTGTTGAAAAATACAACCAGATGAGTGCTGTGAATAGTTTTCAATTCCTTTTACGAATTCTGGGTTTAATTTATAGAGAAATAGATATATGCGTGAAAGTTGACTGTGTTGGGATTTATGAAACCGTCTCAGTGAGCAGATAAATACGAATAAATGCCTATAATTTCAATTCGACTCTGATAATAATTTTTGCTGAAATTAGATACGGCTGGGCAAATTGATTTAATAAGCATTATAATCTGATCAATTTGGTACCAAGTCGATATATGGAAATAAATGCTAAATGTCCTTTCAATATGAGATATTTCGAGAATTTTGTGAAAGCTGCTCTAAATAACTAAAATACTTGCAGGCCCTAGTTCGCTCACAGTCCCAACATCCTACTTAAGTATGAACTTTAAAAAAATTTTCTAGTTCAAATTTTCAAATTTTTTTCGGTTCAAAATTGTTTTTTCTAAGTCAAATTGGCAATTTTTTTTTAATGTTTAGTTCATAATTTTTTAAATTGGATTTTAAAGCATTCGAGAAACACGTTGAATACCTTTTTTCGAAAATTGTACAGTTATATGGATAGCTAAATAGCTAGAAACTGTTTTATCAAAAAACCCAATAAAGCGTTTAACCCCGCTCTGACCTATTTATTAATATACATTTTAAAATTGGAAGACCTAGTTTAAGTGTAGTATTAAACGATTTATTAAACCGCAAAACGTTTCATCAACCTTAAATTTAGCAGAAATACAGTTTAAGTGTCATCACAAATGAAGTCAGCGAAATTCGAATAAAATATCATCTTCATAAAATGTGCAGTTTATATGCGCACATTATTTTTTTCCCAAGAAGTTTCACACGTAAGTTTTTTTCCGTTAAAATTAAACATGAAACTCAAAGTTTCAATGTTAAACCTATATTAAATGAATTCTAATCATTCTAATTTAATTCATTGATTGTTAATTTCATCGTTTATTTATTTTAATTTTTAGGTTAGAAGCTTCGTTAACTTTTGTAATTTATTTAACCTTTTAAAGTAATCTCAAGTATAATATTATGTAGTTATATTATCATGTATATAGGATAATTTAGAATAATAAATTCGATTCAAATATAATTAGTCTTTCTCAGCAATACTTAAGAATTTAATATTAAAAACATATATAATTATATATATTAAAAAAATATATTCTTCTTGTGAACATTTAGAAAATTATTTTTCATGGTTTCTAAACTATTTTAACAATCATTTAAATAAGATATTTCACTGAATTCGAAAAGACAATAAATCTCCGTCTACTTAGCCTGATCCATATGTGCATGTAAGTCAGTAAACGAATATTCATTATCTGTTGGGCACCTCGAGTGTTTTTTCTTGACTTGTCGTACGACAAGAAAACATTTCTAGTGTATGCATATATGTTGTGCCCATATACTGGGCAAAGGACCAATAAGATAGCTTGCCTGCAAGAGCATCACGTTTATCCACGCGTACTGCGCACTTTCGCCTAATTAGCCTTGCTACGACTTAATTACCGCACGATCTATCTTCGCTACTTTACTCTGGTTAGAGTTCATAGTACCGATCACGAATTTACAATCGTGTCAAGTTACAGAAAAATGCCAATTTATTTCCAATCTATATAGGCCAACGAGCTATAGTAAACACCGGATTTAACATTGACGTTCTAATTCTCAATTTTCTCAAATTTCTGCCACAAACACAGCGCTTAAAAACTCATAATGTTTCTAGTTTGTACTAGACCTTCTAAAAGCGCGCTACGCGCTACAAATTTTTACAGAAATTAAAAAGCTGATATTTTTTAAAGCAGAATGTGTTTACATTATTTATTTTATATTCTTCCTTAAATTGTTTAGTTTCTTTTTTTTACCGATAATAATTATTTTATTTTTCTTAATTTATTTATTTTTATTTAATATTTGTTTTTTATTTTTGACATTATTTCATATAATTTCATCATTTTTATCATTTTAAATAAATTTTTCACATCTCATTTCATCATTTCAGTCTTCAAAAAGATATAAAAGAAAACACAATTTAACTAAAAAACAAATGACTAAATTCTTTGAAAGTTTATATTCAAAAAACATTCAATTAAACCAAAAATAACAAATAAAATAAACAAAAAAAGATTATTCAAATAACAAAAATTAAACCAACTGAATGAACAGGGGAAAAAGAAGAATATCTAACAGCAAAAATGAAAATCAATTTAAAAAAATCTTACCAAATAAGTTACGCAATAAAAATTTTTTGCGTAACGAACCTACAACTTCGCTACGTTTTTCTCTCTCACACTACCGGCCAACACTACTTGTGTCTCTCTCAAACTAATGCAAGCGTAACAGGCTACAGCTAACTTATTTTTTATATAGAATAATATGTGTATTATTTATTTGGTTTTATAAAGCCGTTAAGAACAGTTTCGAAACTAGTTTCAAAAAACTTCGAATAAGTTTCAAAGAGTTTTAAATAATAATTCAAATAGTCTTGAAACAGTTCAAACAGTTTTCAACTAGTTGCGAACAAGTTTGAAAAAGTTTCGAATTATTTTTAAACGATCTCAAATCACTTTAAAACAAATTCCAATTTATGTTAATCATTTTTTAACTAATTGCATATAATATCAAAAAATATTTAAACACTTTTTAAATGATTTGGAACATTTTTGAACTAATTTCAAGCTAGTTTCAAACAGTTACAAAATAATTAAATACAGTTTTGAACAAGATTCAAATAATTTTTAAATACTTTCAAAAAATTCCAAAATTGTTTCAAACATTTTCTTTGGATTGAATTAAGCTGCATCGCTCTTTTTATAATCTGAAATTATAATTATAATCTGAAATTAGCTTTAAACAAAAGCGATGCAGATTATTTTAATACATAAAAGTTTTCAGTGGTGAAGCCAGTTTTAAACAGTTCAAAATTAGTTCCAAACAGTTTTGAACTAGTTCAAACAGTTTCAAAATAATTTAAAACCATTTCTAACTACTTCGGATCAATCTTTGAGCTACTTTCAAATAGTTAGTTTCAAACAATTTTGAACTAGTTTTAAACAATTTTGAACTAGTTTGAAACAATTTTGAACTAGTTTCAAACAGTTTGTAAATAATTTCGATCAGTTACGAACTAAACAGTTAAACAATTAATTAACAGTTAAATTAATTAATTAAACATTTAAACAGTTTCTGAATAATTAAAAACTTTTGAATTACTTTTAAACAGTTCAAAAGTTTTGATTTTGTTTAAAATCTTCAAATTGAATTTTAAAAAGTTTGGAACTAGTTTCAAACAGTTTCGAATTAGTTTTAAACATATGCAAACTAGCTTGAAACAGTTTCTAAATAATTTCAGACAGTTATGAAATAACCAGTTAAATAATTAATTAGTTAATTAATTAACTAAATACTTAAAAAATTTCCAAATAATTAAAAACTTTTGAACTAGTTTTAAATAGTTGCAAACTAGTTTCAAACAGTATTAAAATAATTTTAAACAGTTTCAAATTAGCTTTAAACGGTTTCAAACAAGTTTTAAAAATTTTCTATATATTTCCAAATAGCTATAGCTGAGAAGTAGTTTTATATAGTCTCAAAATAATTTCAAACCATTTTCAACTAGTTTTAAATAGTTTCAAAATAATTTCAAACCATTTTCAACTAGTTTTAAATAGTTTTTAAATAATTGTAAACAGTTCTGAACTAGTTTCAAATATTTTTCCAAATAATTTAGAAAAATTAAACAAAATTTTTAACAGTTTGTAACGAATTTAGCTATTCCAAACAGTTTTGAACTGGTTTCAAATAGTTTCCAACTAGTTTTTAATAGTTTCTTAATAACTTTAAACTTTTCAAATAGCTTTAAACTGATTCTAAACAAGACGGAATTTTAAAAAAATATTTTTCAACTTTTGCCGACTCAATTTCTTTTAAAATACTTGAAAAACATGTTTTAAGTATAAAATATTATTCATTTTGTATTTATAGAAAATAAAAGCACCCCTGGAAAAATATTTACAGAATATTTTTTTAATTTTGTCCATGTGGACGTCCATAACTTCAGATACACTTAGAATCAAATAGTTTTAAACAGTTTTAAACAAATTCTAGACGTTTTATAATAACCAGTTTGAATATGATTTGAACTATAGATAACAGCTGCTCAAAACTATTAAGAACTTGTTTAAAACTATGTAGAAATGTCCCACATCCGTTTAGAAAATATTTTTTAGAAATTCTAAATTTGTTTAATCAACTTTTTATAAAAGACTAATTTAAACCTAGAATGAATAAATTTTCTAAAAGTCTCTTTGGAATTAAAAACTGAAGAATAATTCTTACACTTTGACTCTGAATATCTCAAATATATCAAAACTAATTTTAACTAATAATAAACAATACATATATCATATATCGAGAAAAAATTCTACATATAATCAAAACAAAAATAAATTTCTAAAAAGTGAATTTTTAACACAAAAATTGACATTCTTTATATTTAAAATGTAAATGAAACCTCGAATGAAGCTAAATGCATTTTGTTGTACTACATTTTTATATTTAAATTGACTCCAAGAAAAGAAATTGAGTCCAAAAAGTATAAATAATAATACAATTTATAGGACTGTAATTAACGATATTTCTTTTAGAAGGAACAGAGTTTTTTGGTCGTAAATTTAAAAACTCGAGTGTGGGCGGAAGTCCTAGTTGAGACCAAAATTGTCTGATTTACGACTGTAATTTACATTCAAAGTAACATGAAACGGATAAACTAGAAAAGCCTCTGGATAAAATGTCGCCTTACAAATCCTTTGCAAACACACATTGATACTTGGAAGAAAGTAGAGTGTGTTGACAAGAGGATTTTCTTTACAAAAAGAAAACTTTTTCTTTCAGTACTTGTCCGCTGATGTGAAGTTGTTCGTTTTTGGTCTTAAAAGACACACCTGTGTCTAATCCGATTACAAAGTCTTAATACACTCTATCGTGTTATTCAACCTCTCAAGAGACTATATACCCAGCAGATATCAAGTTTCGGAAATGCCGTTATCAAATGAAAAAATAAATCCTGTCTTTTAGAATTTTCAAATTCGTGATAAAAATTTCAATTGTCAATTTCAAAACTTTGTTATATTATAGTTTAGTGTGATTTAATAATATTGAAATCGAAAAATTTAATTAATTTTATAAAAATGGCAAATTGTCTTTTAAAAAACTTGCTATTTGTTAGGTGACATAAATATTTTAAAAAAGTAACAAAGAATGCGTGCTTACTGTGTTATTTTCTTGTCATTCGTCGCAGTAGATTAATTAATCATGAGCAATTAATCCTAATAACAGATCTGTATCTAGACATGGTCAGATGTCAGAATTCCATTGAACTTCGATTGTAAGAAGAAAGTAAACATTACAAAACCTGCAGAAACTGATTAATTACTTAAGTTGCAATGTCGAATAAATTTCACAATTAGTAAAGTGCGATTTTGAAATAAATTATTTCAAGTGATTTACGAGGTATTTCTTTGCCAATTTCACACATATTTTTCCACAATTATTGATTTCACTACTGCAATTTTCATACCTACACTGTTTTTATTTTTTTTTTTTTTAACAAGAACCAAGTCACATGTACTTTTAAGGCTCAGGT
Source organism: Ganaspis brasiliensis (assembly GCA_037103525.1). NCBI lineage: Eukaryota > Metazoa > Arthropoda > Insecta > Hymenoptera > Figitidae > Ganaspis > Ganaspis brasiliensis. The sequence continues at coordinate 2,084,833 of JAZKLR010000001.1, read as the reverse complement.
TGTTTTAAGTTTCAATTAAAAATTTTTATACAAGTTTGAAAATAATTTTCGTAAGTTAATATGCAAATGAAAAAAGCGATTAATAAGAAAAAAAAGTAACGTGCCGAGAAATTCTTTGAAAGAATACAATTTCTACGAAAAGGATCCTTGATATGGAAGGAAGCAACGTGAAGACACCGAGTTTCAAGTTGAAAAAATAAAAAAGCGGAGAAAGAGGGATAGAAAAGAAAAAAGACAAGCTCAGAAAAGGTGCACAGTGGATAAACGTGTCCTATAGGTAGCAAGTCGCGTGGCCTTCGACGTGCATGGCATGATGTGTGTTTCAAATCGAGGCTTTCAAGAGAATTCTGAAAATAAAAAGAAGTAACTTTCTACTGTTATAAAAGCCTATATCGAGTTAGAACCTAAAAACACTCTCTGCAACTTGGAGCAACTCTTTTGAGTAATCCAATATTAAAAATCGTTTAACCGTAATCCCAGAATCAATCAGTTTCATTGACCCCAGTTTCAAGAAATTCCTTCATTTAATTTCAACTACATTTCTTCAATTGTATCTTTTGTACTTATTACTAATTACTAATTACTACTTAATGTTAATAAAAATCTTCTATTTTTGGGGAAAATTTCTTGAGGAAGTTGAAGAAAATTTTTTATTTGAAAGAAATATTTCAAAGCATGATTTGAATAATTTTATTTTTACATTTTGATCAATTGAAAAGTTGTATTTGGATAAAAATTATAATTTTCTGTTTCTCAAAAACAATTGTCAAATTTTAGATTATTATTTACAAGTGAAACGTTCCCAATAAACAAAAAAGTTTAATTTTTATTTAAATGTTTTGAAATGATCAAAATGTTAATTTAGTAAAATTATTTATCCTTCCACAAAAAAGACATCTTAAATTTATAGTTCTTTTTAATAAAATTTACGAAAATATACTGTCTAAACCTGAATTATTTAAAAATAACTAATTATTAGTAAAATTGTAACTGACTTTTTACTTCAGCAATTAGTGAAAAAAACAAATTATTATTGGTACAAAAATAATTAAAAAATCTTTAAAATTTGACCAATTGAATTAGTAAACAGAATTTTACTAAAATATTAGTTATTTTCAGAGGTCTCGGATCCTTTTAAATGAAAAATTCACAAAGTTACCAGCATTCAAAGTTAGTAGTGTAAAAACCCTAGTTTTGACAAAAAGGAGTTTAAAGTTCAAGATTACCAAGAGCGACCACGCATTTTAAAAATTAAAAATAAGATTATTTTGTATTTTTAATTACGATAAAATTATGATAAACGCATGGTTCGACATGGAATATTACGAAGTCTGTTTTTCAGCAACAAAAAAAAATTGAATATTTGATAACCTTCTTTAGAAAAATGCGAATATCTCGGAAAATAAAATCGATAAAGTGGGTCCTTTTCATGTGAACGTACTATACAAAAAGTTGTATAGTTTAGAATGTTTAGATACAGTTAAAAACTACAAATTTAGAAAAAAAAAACATAATTACTGTGAAAATATATTTTCTATGGGAAGACATATTTAAGATTCTTATAAACCAAAAAAAATTATGTCTACCAAAAACTAATTTTTATTTTAGTAAGACAATATTTATAATTATATAAACTTAGAATATATTTTAATAAACAATTCTTACATTTTTTAAAATCATTTATCGAAAAATATTGCATTTTTTGATGAAGCTGAAAGAGCTTAGATTTTATTATCAGTAGATAATCCTATATCTAGTAAGACAACTTATTTATTTCGAGTTTTTATAATACTCTTTGCAGAGCGGGAGACAAGAATCCTTCTTCAATTTTTTTGTTCTTTCTGTATAATTAAAATAAGCCTTAATCTAATAAATCACTAACTTTTTTCAGGAAATTTCCGATCTTGAACACCTATTATCAAAGAAAATATCAATATTAGCTTAGGAGATAAAAATTACTAAATGTCAAAAATTTTGGTCTTTCTAAATTTGGTATTTTCTGCTTCTTTTGGTTATAAAGTTAATGTTTGTGCGAAAATGTTTTTTTTTATTTTTAAAAAATTCGTACTGCAAACGATTAACGAATAACTTTTCTATTTTTGAATATTTTCATTTCAATAATAGTTTAATTTTCTGGATACATATAGTTAAAAATGCGATATTTCTTTTCCCTCTTTTGCATTCGATAAATTCTAATGTTATATATATTAATTTAATTAAAATGGTGGTATTTATTCAAACAATTGTTCCTTATTCTTCGTTAAATAAACAATTGTTATGCTTCTCAATATTAACCATTAAATTAAAACTGCAATATTTAATGAAGATGAAAAAAATTTAAGATTTTAAAATAAGTAGAAAATTGTGTATTCAGTAAAAAAAAATTTTTCGCGAATTTTCATAATTCATGGAAACTTTTTTTTATTTCTTCCATAATATTTATTAGAATCGATAAATACCATATATATACTTTATCTACTAACACCGATTATTATTAGTTATTCTTATACAAATAAAATATTTATTAACTTATAGTATTTTAATAATAAAAAAATTACTAATTCCTGAAAATATATTAAGAGTTTAGAGACAGTAGAAAAATCCATGTTGATTAAGACAACAATTTTTAATTACGTGAGGTGTTTTTTTCTAAATCCAGAGTCCCCCCTTCATCTCTTTGGTGTAATTTGGTGAGCTTTGGTGGAACCCCGTCCCCCTCCCGCCCCAAGTAAGATTTGTCATTTTTTTCGGAAAGATGATAAATTTTATTTTTTATATAGAAAAATGTGTTTTGTCTAAAATAAGAAAGTTGACGTGAGATTTTTATTAACCCAATCCTCGCCTTGGTGAAATTTGTATCACATTTTTCTTTTAATTTATCAAATATTAATTTTATAAAATTTGTCAAATTGAAATAAAAATTGTATAGTTTACAGTAGTAATTTCCTTATTTAGTAAGACAATCCAATTTTTGTAATTAAATTGCTTAAATGAACGATGTTTCTTTTTTATTTATTAAATTTCAATCATATTTGTAATTTTGATAAATTCTTAAAAAAACTGAATCAAACAGAAAACAGTTTTTAAATTTTTTTTTTTAATATTTAACAGTAGTGCCTTGTGAGAATTTTTTTTAAGAACAGTAGCATCCATAGACAGTTTTTCCTGTGTAGTAACATAATTTATGGTTTTTATCAACGATTCTCAACTTGACTACTTGTTAAATGACTTTATTATTAAATACCATATGCGGTATTACAAATGATTAAATATATATTTATTATAAAACATTCGAGAAACCTAAGCATACACGGAAAAAAATCTAGCGTGGCGAACCACCGAATTTGGAAATAAAGCTATAATAAGAAAATGTACTGCTAATTTGTATAGATGTTTCTGCTGTTTTCAGTAAACTGTTTTGATAAATTGGTACTTATTTTGTTATTCCTGAAATTCGAAATTTCATATTTTAGTAAATTATGTATTCCTCTTAAATAACCAAAATAGAAAAACTGTTTAAATATATCAGCGAAACGCAACTTTAGGTCAGCTGTTGGTATAGTCAACTTCGTCATACAAACTTTAGTGATTTGGATATAGTGAAAATCTCCTAAACAAATAAACAGTCAAAAACTGACAGTTTCAGACTTAAACATTCTCGTGGTTATATTTATGTAACCTAATAATAAAAATATAAATTTTTATTTAAAAATTAATTAAATGAAAACATTAGTATGATGTACCTATCTTGAGCAAATTTAGTGAAAAGTATAGTGAAGTGAAAAGAGGAAAGAAGAAGAAATATTAACAAGGAGAAATAAGTTAATAAAATTACAATTGTGCATTTCTTAAATAAATAATAAATACATCTAAATATATTTAGTTTTATCTATTAATATTAATTCTTAATTAGTATCTAAATTAATATTATTTTGGATAATGTGATAAATGGCCTTATTATTTTAAAGTTTATTAAAATAACCTTTATTTTTTTATTTACAAACATAAAAGTTTTGTTAATTCTGTAATCAACGAATCATATATGATTTAATTTTAAAAAATAACATTAATAATAAAATATATTTAAAACTAAAAAATTGTTATATTTAATTTAACTAATAAGTTTTATTTAGATTTAAAAACATACGTTATTTTTTGTATATAAAAAGTATCTTTTGAATTTTAAAATACCTAACGAAAAGAAAAACGTAAAATGAAAATTTTAAATTCAATTTTTAAACGTTAAAAAACCTTTATTAAATAATATATATTGTGGTTTTGAAAACTTATCAAGTTTATTTAAAATTTTCATAACCCTACTTTTAATAAAATTAATTGATATGAAACTAAGAATAACAAAAAAACTACTTATCAAAATATTAGAAAATCATATCAATTTAGATTTAAATTACATATTAATGACAAAACTAAATACATATTTAAATTTATTTATTATTATAGAAATACAAATACAGAATTATAATTGTGTCAACTTATATTTTATCGTATTCACATCAGTCCTTCTTGATTCCTTTTTTATACGTCACTAGCATTTCACAACATTTCACTGAAGGTAATGATAATACTTTTATTAATTATATAATGCTTTGATAAAAATTCCAATATTTATTATGTGAGAAAAAAAAGTAAACAACACCTAACCACGAGAATATTTATATAAATCTGAAATTGTCAAAACAATCAAAATTTTGAAAGTCAGTGAGATAAGATGAGATGAGATGAGTATTCTGCAATTGAACCCCTTGGCCGCTGACTCGTCATTAACACAATTTTAAATAACCTTTTATAAAATAAAGTATATTTGCACAAACATATTCATTTGCTTTTTTTTAACTATTTATAAAAATCAAGTTTCTAGCTATACATTTAGAATATTTCAATCAAAGAATTCCATTATCTTTCATTTAAAGTTACAAATATATAAATTAATAAGACACTTTCCCTAATATGGAAAAATTGAGGAGGGATTTTCAATTTCGCCAAAACAGTGATATTGGCAATATCGCTCGTTCATTTTTGGCTAAATGTTTAGCCATTCTGGAGAAAAGTTTGACTGATACTTTTTTTCCGTGTAAAAAAATAAGCTTAAAGATTCGAACTCGCGTTTTTAGCACAGAAGGGCAAATTTCAATAAGGGCATGTGATGAAGAATGAAGTCACTAGTATTATAGGCAAAATTTGACCGTAAACTTAATTTTTCTAAAAACAATAAACACTTTTAATACCAAACTTTGTAGAATTACTTAAAATATCTTTAAAAAGGTCTGCTTGACCCAAATTGGTTTAAATTTTACTTTAAAATTATTTTTTAAAATAAATTTACCAATATTTGGAAATTTTAAAACATTAATTTAAATTGGAACAAATTTGGATCAGAGACACTCTCCATTATATGACCTTGAATATTTCATTTTAAACAAAGTTATGATATCCGTGAGAAGGGAAAAATAATTTCTAAACATTAAAGTAACCGTAAACAGTATTGTCTTCTCAGAAGGTGCAGAAAGATACAAATAATTCAATTATTCAGCTCCTTATACACAAATCACAATAAGAATTCAAAACATCAAGATCAAAATGTCTCAATCATAACACAAATTGCATTTATTTTCCGCTAAGATGATCATGAACCTCCTGTGGATAGTAGACCATCAACCAAGATGAAATTAAGTAGATACAAAGAAATACACACAATAATGGCTCATTTGGAAGAATGGTTTTATCAGTCACAGAAATAAAGGATATTCTAATAAAGGAAGCAAAAATGGCTGCTTTAGAGTTATTTCGTTGAAGAATGAAAAGAAGCAATCGAAGATGAATACTTCCTGCTGATCTATCCAAGTATCATGGGGATCATGCAATATTTATCGACCTCGTCGTCTAGTCGCGAAGACGCCGTCGCTGCAGTGGTCAGAGTAACGAACCGTGGAAATGCGGCTTGTTTTTACTCGATCGGCAACTCGAGCGACTAAGGCTTTTTGCAGGTTAGGGTTTGCTCCCTGATACTACCTGTTTACAAATTGATCGCGTCAATAAATATACGGGACGCGTGGTCTCGAGTCTAGCGGTTTGCACCCATTAACGATGATGACCTTCGATACGCGATCAATTTCAGCAAAAGGAATACACCTCAACTCACAACATCAAGAAAAACGTAATTTAAACATAAATCGTCGGCACTTACTCCATCATTTGAATCGCATTATCGTTTATTATTGTCGACAGATAATGCAATTCTCACAAGTCTCGCGAGTCCTGTAAAAATATATCAACGAAAATTATATCGTTTAAGTCGTTATTGTTGAATTTATGATCGTTTTCTAGGACGTTTTATTGCATATCAAATTCCAAGAAAGGAAAATTCCAATTTTTAGTCTTGTCTTTAAAAAGGCAATTACTTTTGATAAATCCTCGAAACCTTCCGGCCAATGATGGAAAACATTGTTTTTCATTTTTTAAATAATTTCATATAATCTAAGAAAATTTCTGAATCACGCCAAACAGCTCGAGATTTAACATATCCAAAAAACCAAATATACAGGATATTATCTGGATACATTTTTATTTTATTGATCATATTTAATCACAACATTTCGACACTAAAGTTAGTGTCCTCTTCAGGTGAAACTAAAGCTATAAAAAGTTATAAATTATTTATTATCTAATTACAAAAATTAATAACCTAACCTAAGATCATACAAATTCGCATTTAATTTAAATAATAAAATATGAAATTCTTATTTTCTAAAAATAAAACATGATCTCTTATAAGGAGAAACATGTTTTTTTTATGTTTAATCAATTACATTTTGTCGAAGAAAACAATACCATAAGTCGAAAAAATTCCAAGAAATTTTAAAAGGCAAACTAGACATTTTTGAATATTCGCGACCAAGATAAAGTTCAATATTATTATATTTTTTAATCAATTTCTGTACCATAATATAATTTGTAACGATTATATTTTAAATACAATTTCAAAATGCAAAAAATATATTTTTCAAATTAACATTTTATTACACTTACATTTTAATAAACACCCGTGAAGAAATTTCCCTATCTAGAACTAGTCTAGACCGGTGACGGTGCACCCTACCGGGGCCTCGTGGGGACCTCATGGGGCCCTGGTTGGGAAAGCGTGAATTCTCTAGATAGGGAATTCTTGTCAGGCCCTAGTCGGGACCGAGACAAAATTTCTACATGGGCACTTTATCAACGGGGGCGTCGATATATATCGGCAACAATATGGAAGAGAATAATACAAATAAATTCTTAAAATTGAATTAAATATTCAAAAAGGATATAAATCATTAGCAGATAGAATAACAATTCATTTACGGTCAAATTTTAAATATATTCATTAGTAAATATCACAGATTATACAAAAATAAAATAATAAACAACGAAAAACAGCTGCATTCATTCAATCAGACTCGGATATCGTAAAGTAAAAAACAAACGAATAATCAATAATTATATTAACAATCAAATAAGTAAATAGAAATATATAAATAAACGTGATAAACAAAATTTAACAAAAAAGAGAAGTAATCAAATATAAATAACAATATACATCAGAGTAAAAATGGATGAAGCAATCTCACATCTTAACGAATTCTTATCGAAAGCTTTCCTCGCACATCGTCCTCACTTTATTGTATTCACAAATGAACAAAATCGACACTCTAATTTCAAAATAAATTTAAAAATATAATTTCACGACCACAAATTAATTACAGAAAATATACAAATATAAATAAAAATACCTTTGGGCTGTCGGCGACACACTGCAAAAACATGGTGTCTTAAATTGGACAAAAATGTCTTAAATTAAGATACTTTTGGTGTCTAAGACACAAAAAATGTCTTAATTTAAGACATTTTTGAACAATTTAAGACACCTATTTTTGCAGTGCACGCAAAGATGTAACGATGATTTTAAATTAACCCATCCGAACGAATTACGCTAGTTTATTACTTTTATTTTCCCGCAATTCATACTCCTCTTCCAGCACCTCCAGAATCTCACCAAAAGGACAATACAAGATTGAAAAAGGCGGAGAATTTCAAATAATATAACACCGTTGATCCCTTAAAAATTGATCAATTTTTTTTCAATTCTTCTTAGTATTTACAAAAGTTTCATTAGGCATTCTATAGCGATTTATTTAATTTTAAAAAAACTTTTTTCAAATTAATAGAATTACTTTTTCCTTTTTTAATATACAGTGCCGTTCAGCAGAATTTGCACACCTTTCAGAATTTTTGTCTTTACTAAAAGTTTTATATTTTGTTAACCAATCAAGATAAAACAATAAATGAGGACTTTTTTAAAAGCTTATGTTCTCTACTTTTAGGATATGTAATGAGAAAAAGAAAAAAAAATTATTACTCAATTACTCTTAACAATAGTCCAAAAATTCCATTTTTTTTCTTTTTGTAAATTTCAAACTGACGTATTTTATAAACAAATCATCACATTTTAATCGCAGACAATGCATTGGAAAGATAATTTTATCACCTTTAAAACAAATTTTTAAAAATTTTTCTACGATTTTTCTTTAAAGAGTTGTAGGTAATTGTTTAAAAAAACTGCACTTTTTCTAAATAGGCATAAGTCCAAAACGGTTGATTATGGAAAAAAATTATTAAGAAAAAAATGTGCCTTTTTATGTGTAGAATCAGAAAAAAATATTTAGGATTGAAAAAAAAAAAATTTTCACCATATTAAAAAAAAAAACTCAAAATTCAACTCAAAACCTATGTTGAAATTTTTTTTAATTTTTAATATGTTTTTCTGATTTTACACAAAAAGGGCATATTTTTTTCTTAATAATTTTTTTCTAAAATGAACCGTTGCGGACTTATGACTAATTAAAAAAAAATTTAAAAACTCAAAATATGTAAAAAGAAATTTTTTTTTTCAATCCTAAATATTTTTTTCTGATTCTACACATAAGAAGGCACATTCTTTTCCGAATAATTTTTTTCCAAAATCAACCGTTCTGGACTTATGCCAATTTAGAAAAAAATGCAGTTTTTTTAACAATTACCAATGTCTCTGTTAAAAAAAATCATAGAACAATTTTTAAAAATTTGTTTTAAAGGTGATAAAATTATCTTTCAAATGCATTGTCACTTTAAATATTTTTAATATTATTCATTGTACTGAAACAAATCTTAGAAAACTATAATGAATATTAATTGCTTAATGTTTTAATCATTATTATGAATAAAATTTAGAGTTTATTTCGTAATTATTTAAAGTTATCCACTGTTGAAATTGCTATCCACCGTAGGGCAGTTTCCCCTAATAAAATTTTTTCTTCTTTTTCTCATTCGATGTCCTAAAAGTAGAAAACATAAGCTTTGAAAAAAGTCCTCATTTATTGTTTTATCTTTATTGTTTAACAAAATATAAAACTTTTTGCAAAGACAAAAATTCTGAAGGGTGGGGAAATTCTGCTGAACGGCACTGTAGTTTAGAATCGCTTTTTGAGGTTTGCTGCGTTCCAATTGCTTGTGATGGAGTTTGATGTTTTAACTCGTAACTACTCAATATTACACTGCAAAAACTGCTGTCTTCTAAGTGTCTTATTTTAAGACACAAGACATTAATAAAGCGTCTTATGATTATTTCAAGCTATTTCATTGGTTAATAATTTTGAATGATGCTTTCTCATTGGTTTAAAATTAAGACACCTTAAAACGTCTTAAAAGTGAGGACAAAAATGTCTTAAAATAAGACACTTGTTTTTACAGTGTAAGATCGCAATTGAGAATACCTAAGTTGAAATCTAGATTTTTACATAACGACCTCTTATTTATGTACAAAGCTATTAATGATTTTATTAACTGTTCCCCGGTTCTGTCATGCATTAACTTTTCTGCTACACAGGGATCGTTACGTTATACTCTATACCTTTTTATGGTTTCTATAATAGGACACATTTTGGAAAGATCTCAATATTTAATAGGCTCTGTATTAAAGCTGACTATTATAGGGATATTTTCGACTATTTAGATAGCAGACTCAACGCGTTTATCTCAGTCATCCGAAACAATATTTTATTACTCACTCGTAATAAAAATTGTTTTGTTCTCTACAGTATGTAGCTCCTCAACGTTATCCCAGTAAAAATCATGATTTTGACTAACGTTAGTGTCCAAACATTGCGAATAAATGATCAGTGATCACAATACAAATGTATCCAGATAATATCTTGTGTATTTAGTTTTATACAATTTAACTGTTTAACCTCTAATATTCTAGACCATGACCTGTCGACCTTAAAACATTTTCAAATGTGGAGGAAACGAGTTTCGTGTCAAGATCGTGGCTCTAAACCGAAAGGTTACGGGAAGATTAATTTTGATGGTCTATGAAATTGATTTTGAATATGTAATGAAGGCGAGTTTTCCGATGGAATAACTGACTATTAGTGGGGTTCTTGGGCCACCTGGAGTGCAGGTTACTTTCTCCACGATTCTCCAAGTCGCGCATCTTCATTGGAGACCGCCACTCTAGAGCAGCCTTCGACTTTAACTACAATGTATATCCTTGTACTTTAGATTAAGACTTATCCATCCAAGTGCTATCCTTCTTAGGTTATGGTAGGACAGTGTCACGAGGGCCAAAGAAATCGATCGAGAGCTTCTGAATTCGTCACGACCCTCATTCTCTTATTCAAGGTCTCGTAGACTTTCCCTGTTCAATGTTCCCACTATTGGGGTTCTTTTTATAGTTTGTTCTTTTTGTATGTTGTTCTTTCTCGACTTATGGATAGAAGAGATTGGGACGAAACTTGCTGCAAGCAAATATTATTCCCTATTTAGTGAATAGGGGTGTGGAGCATGCAGTGGGACAGGTCTTATAGTGGTCCATTCTACTTTTTAAAGTTATTGAAATAAATATACAAAATGAATATAAACATACCCAAGTCAAGATTTAGACATTTGTGACACGTTATGAAGAAAAATAGGTAAGAAGCAAAAATTGTAAGGTTATGTTTGTGGTTTTTGGAATGAATATACCCAAAGAGGATCAACTAGCCATCAATACATATCATTGTTGTTTAAATCTTTGTCCCTTTCGAAATATTCAATAAAAACTGATTTTATTTTACATAATTTAAAAAAAACTTTTAATCAAAAGATAAAACTATCATTGCACATAAGTTAGAAATTTTTGCTACTTAGGTCCCTTCTTCAAAACGCGTCACATTTCTTTACGTTGAAAAGAGGGACAAAAATATGTTTGGAATTTGTGCATTTGTAATGATTAAATTTACGAAAAAGGCTAAAGTTCAAAAAAGAAAAAACGTTATTTTATAGAATATAATTTTTTATAAAATGACGATAATTTAAAATTAATTTGTCACATTATACAGTCGTTTTGAAATCTTTATTTCTTTACCAACATCTCATTAACACCATGATTAATACTCGAAAGACTCTTAAATACAAAATCTTGACCTTGCTTCAGTGTTGAAAGATCAATTAATAACATAAATTTCACAAGAACTTCCAAAAGCGCGCTACGAGCTCCAAATTTTTATCGAGATTCCAAAGGTGATATTTTTCAAACCAGCATGTGTTCACATTATTTATTTAATATCCTCTCTTAAATTTATCAGTTTCTTTCTTTTTGACAATCATAATTATTTTATTTTTCATTGATTTATTATCTTTTTTTATTTAATATTTCTTTTCTATTTATTGATTTTCAAATAACAATTTTTAAACTTCCGAAAATGTAATGTAATGTAAAGTAATTTAATGCCAAGTTTTTTATGTTTTTAAAATTTTAAACAAAAATATATTCAAAATTCTTAAGTACGATTTAACAATGCAAAGGTTCTGGATAATTTTTACCATTTCGAAAAAGAGGTTGTTTTTAGTTACTTAATTACGAATTCGTAATGATAACAACAAAAATAGGTATAAATTGAAATAACACCGCAGAATAGTTAGACAATTCTCCATAGTAAAAATTATTTTTTCCTAACAAATTTACCAACAGATAAGGCAAGTTATAAAAACAAGATGTATGATTTTTAAGAGAATTCAAGGTTTTAAGATATAAATTTTCAAGGGGAAACTGATCGGTCAGCAATGATGCCAGAGTACAAAGATTCTACTCTCTTCCTTCGGAAGTCCAGGAAGGTCAAAGGACTAAAGGAACCACCGTGGGATCTACGATGAGATAACTACGGACCAAAGAGGAAGGAAACAAGTGCGAGAACCTCTTCTCAAGCGTTTCTTGGACAGAATCACAGAATCAACATGAATGCATTATTACGCAAGAAAATCATGCTATGCTAAACTTTCTCCTTTACATAAAAAAAAACAGAATGAAAGAAAAGAAGCCGAATTATCCAATTTTCCTTCTCAACAATAGATTTTAAAAAAGTGACATTAAGATTTTCAGTATAAAAATTCTTTCTTCTTTTAAATACAAATCGTCATTCTAAACGTTTATTTATACTAAAAAGCAGGAAGAAGGAACAATTTTACGCAAAATGTTTTTACGATAGGTTTGCCTCTTTTATCTAAGATGGTCGGCTTTAAGCTGTTAATTGTAAAATTGTCGTGTTCCTTGGTAAGAGTGCCCTCGGTACTTGGATAATGTCGCGTTACTTTCATTTCGATCCAATTTCGTGATGGTTATCATTGCTTTTGCATAGCCAGTACTGTTTCCACGTGGTTCTCACGAACGATGACACCGAATGCAAACGGACACGAAGTGGATCGAAATCGGTCAGGGAAACTAGAACTCAACATGGTTGCAATGGTGGGTCGCTATAGTCTCGAGACTATATAAGATCTATACAAGATCCCATCGACAATTTCATCCGTCGTCATCCGATTCATATACTTGAATGACTCTGCACTTGAATAAACTATCATATACTCTTCCCTATGGAGTTCTGTCACGAGATTTAAATTTAAATGAAGATTGCATCTAATCGCTTCAAACGTTAAATTTACCTTGTGATAACTGCAATTTGCAACCATTTCAAGTCCGCAAAAAAGTTTAATTGTACCAATTTTTCAGGGATGAATAAAAAACAGCAGGAAGAATAAATGCCAATTGTTCAAAATTACTTTTATACAAATGGGACAAGTATTTAGAGACTGTTTTTTGGTAATGGAGATTGTTGAGACTTTTATTATATAACTTTCCAACTTAAATCTTGTTTTAATGGTACATTGTGTATACTATTAAAATAAGCCTTTTTCGCAGATAGTAATTTTGCCATATGAGGCGCAGACGAAGCCAACGAACCAACTCTCTAAATCCGATTTTGTCAAAAACTATTAATGAAATGATGAAAAGTCGTCCACTAATTAAACTAGTAAAAATTTCTACTACTTTTAAATGTATAATATCACTTTTAAGTACTACGCACATGCGCAGTCGCAGATAATCGCAGAAGAGGGAACTTTATGTGCAAGAAATAGGCGCGAAAAAAATAAGTTTTAATGCTTGATTTATATAAAAATACTTTTGTCACTCAGCATCTTATAAAAGTGAATTACCATTTGAAATTGCATTTTCTTGCATTGGAAATTGACTGTTAAATTAAAACATGCCACGAACCTGTTTCTTTATACGATACTAAACGGATGTTCTAGTTGGTAAAATTATCGATTGAATCGCGACTTTGAATATAATACGTATCAAACACGGCATCTTGTTAAACGAATGAAACTGGAGCATGTTGGTTCTTTATTCAACTCGCATTTGCTACCACGATTTCTGTAATCATGTCCTCTATATAAATTTTTTACTAATTTCAAATTCACAAAATATCACGTATGTTTCGATGCCTGATAATTGCAGGTTATCGTTTTGTTTCCCATATAGTAAGCAATATCTGATTAAAAGAAGTGTGCTAAACTTTACAAGTTTAGATCTCATATCAGTTGAGCGCAAAAGTTTTCCAATGTTTCTTTAATCACAAGATTTGAGTTACGATGATTTTATTCCAATTTAATACACAAAAGATGCCATTATCAATTAATCGTTGTAGTCCAAACTTTCTTCCTGATGTTGTCAAATAAGAAACTTTCCAAATGAACGAAAAAACATTTTTAATATACATATTTTAACTTTTTATCGTATAACATTTAATTCTTGTGGAAATTAATTTTAATTATTCGTTCCTTTCTTTAATTTCTTTTAGTGTTATAAAAAGTTTTGAAAAATGAGAAGAAAGTAATGAATACGCGAAAACAAGTTTGAAGTCAAGAGAAGTAATTTGATTGGATCTTGTTTTCAAGTTGTCAATACCTACCTATCGATCCTCTTTTGTTTTCCTCTCTGTTACCTCACACAAGAACTGGTCCACGTGATTTACGTGATTCTGAGAATCGATAACGGCTATACCTATGCCAGAAACTAAGAAACCGAACGAGCAAATCATGATTGGTTTACTGACTAGTGCAGTTGGGAACGCACTTTATTTTTCAACGACTAATTCTCATTTGTCAGTCCAATAATAAGCGAGAAAGTACTGTAACAAAATTGTAATTAATTTTAATCCTCAATAACTACATTATATTTAAAAATTAAGTAATAGAAAACAGAATTGCAAAAAAATTGGACCATTTAATTAGAATATTGGAAAAACAAAGTTTTTAATCATGATACAAAAATATTGTGAATATATGAGAGAGTTACAAAAAAAAAAAAACATAAAACTTTATGAATAAGAGATTGTAATAAGATATTTGTAAAAATGTGAATCTATAAAAAAATAATAAAATTAGCAGTTTAAAAGATATGAGAAAATTCTTTAAAATTAAAAAAAGTTATGAAAGTTATTCCAATAAATCGAAATTAAAATGGTTTTGTTCGACACCTTGGTAACCATGAAAAAGTGAAAATTTTTAAAACACGCAAACCATTTTCAAAGAATTAAAAAATCTAGCAATATTAGAAAATTGATATAAAAAAACAACGAAAAGTTAAGGAAAGTAATGAATAATTATTTAAAAAGTCTAAAAAAAAATAATCTAAAAACTACTTTGACTTAAATATCGGAAAATTTATTTAATTAATTAATTAAAAAAATAAATAAGAAAATCAATGAAAAAACGTTAAACTTTTACTAAAAAGAAAATATTTTTAAAACTTAGAAAAATTAAAACATTATTTTATAAAAATAAGAAAAAATTATAAACTTACGAAAAAATGTTAATTTAAGAGAAAAACTTTAACAATTTTGAGAAAAGATACAAATTTCTAAAAGAAAAAACAATAATAAAATGAGAAAATGTATTACAAGTTCAAATTTATATAAAATAAAATAAAGGAAGAAAATTTGTTCTTTAAAAATCAGAATTTCTAAGAAATTATCAAAAATGGTAGAAAATAAACAAATAAGTGCTTTGAAACATTAGAAATTATAAGATAATAAAACAGTTTCAAAAAGGGGAAAAGATAGAAAAATAATGATAAAATTACAAATTTATTGAAACCTCAAGTAATAATAAAAAAAAATAATAAAAGAACGAATTTTTAGAAAAAATCATGAAAATCTATAAGTTTTCTGAGTATAAATAAATTTGACACAAAGTAGACAAAATGTAAAAATTATTGAATTAATATTAAGAAAAAATGTTACCCCTCACACAAATAAAAATGATAAAAATTTAAAAAAAACAATGTTTGAATTTACTACAAAATGGTTAAATAAAAAAAAAATTCAAGTGAAACTACAAAATAATTTTTAAAATGACAAAAAATGATTAAAGAAATTTTAAAACTGTATAAAAAAGAAGAAAATCTTTAAAGAAAGGAAAAGATCTGCCGATTTTTTTTAAAGAAAATTATGAAATTGATAACAGAAAACACGGAAAGAACATGTGAAGTTTCCTGAATGTTGAACCAAAAAACCAATCAAAAGCAAAAGAAGTAACATCTTATAAAACTGAGAAAAATGTCGAAATTATTAAATAAAATGTAGGAAAAAATAAAAAATACTTAATAAATTGTTTTAAAAAAAAATTATAAGAACAAAAATTTAACAATTCTTATAAAGTGTAGAAACTTCTAAAAAATAAAGAAATGATTATTAAATTCGAAATTTTAAAAGCTGAAAGAATAAAAAAAACATGAAAGAACTAAAAAATTGATAAATTTTGAAAATGAGAAGAAACAGTTGAACAGTTTTAGTTCAACTTTTGAAATTATTCAAGCATACAATATATGAAAAATGAAATTTTTGTCATTAATTTACGAATTTTTCTAAATTCTTATAAATTCCTTCTTTTTTTTATGATTAGATATTAAATTTCCATCAATTTCTTGGATAGATACCCTTTTAATTTCTGGTCGAAAAGCGAAACAATACAATTAAATTTTACAAAATTTTGAAACTTGCTGAACGAGTTTCCGCGAATTATCGACTAGAACATTATTAAAGATAAGAATTTTGATTACAGAGTGTTTTAAAGTAGTATAGGATCAAGAAATATAAAATTTCATAGTGACTGTGATATCTAGGATATACCCATATAAAGTGTTTGAAGTGAAGAAAGGTGTTGGATGATAAGATGCCGATTAAGACTTTTACGGCATAATTCAAATAACAAGAACATAATTTATTATGGGACATTTCTAAGGAAGTTGATATCGAGTGCAATTTCCGCTAGACGGACAAATACTGCCTGAAACGATTTGAGTCTTTGAAATACACTGGATACTTTCAAGAGAGTAGATCATGCTCCCAACCCTGCGAGATTTTCTAGATTTAATCATTCTGATTTAAATAATGATATCAACAATAATTTACATCCAACAACTAGAAAAATCAAAGAATTCGATTTCACTTTCAAAATTCACTTTTCACTTTCTGATTACATTTTCCTTAAAAGACGCATTTAAGCTCTTGAGGAAATCATCAATATCTTCTTTCAAATTTAATCAAACCCATTAGTTAAAGAATCAAAAAATCAATTTTAAGGAATTTATTTACCATTTTATTGACAGTTGTGAAAGTGATTTATACAAATATTTGATTCTAAGAGATGGAGAAAAAACAAATGATGAATTTTATTCTAGATTGTGTTTAGAGGTATAGTGTAAAATCACCCTCACATGATAAATCATAGTCTTGTAAACTTTCTTTTGTTTCATAATATTATTTAAATGCAACTTTCAAAAATATTGAAATTTTGGTTTTATTTTTATAGTTAAGGACATGTGATGGAGAAAATGATAAGATAAATTAATAATTTTAACGATAAATTAAGATAAATACAATAATTCAAATAAAATTAACGAACTTTGATATTGTAAATCATCCTTTACACCCCTTCAATAGGAATTAAAATTATTGATGCTCTTTTTGGTTGATTATATCAAATAAATTTATTTATTTCCAGACTAGACATTTTTTTTGTAAATGTTTCAAAATGTGTGGAGCAAATTATCCTTTTATACCTATTTCAATTAAATCAACTTCTACTGATAATTTTATTAAATCAATTTATTAATTTATTTATTTATTATCTATATTATCTATTGCAAATTAATATTAGGTATCACTTAAATCAAAGTAACTATTTTTTCAATAATTTAAAGTAAATGCTTCTTGATCTTTATAAATTTTTTAATATCTATAATTTCTTAAATAAATAACATAAATTGATTAATTTGAATATTTTTTAGAATTATTGAATTTTAATTTTAATCATTAAAATACAAATTTGAAAACAAAGAACATTTTTTTTAAATGACATTCTCCCTATAAATGGTGTACTATTTCAGAAACTTATTTTCCAAAACCAACATTTAAATTATCACAAATTTATTTTCTATTTTTGATTTATCTACTCTTTACCTTTAAACTGATTAAGAATTTTAATTTTCTTACTATCTATCCCTTAAATTTTATAGTAATCGCATTAAAATATTTTAAACTTTAAAATTCTTTACACAATTTTAGTTTAAATGGAATAAAAATCTCTTTAATTTTTTATAATTCATTAAATATTTTAATATTTGATTCTTTATTTATTTCCATTACAGTTAATAATTTTATTAGGCTTTTGCCTTATACTTTTAATACTTCTAGAATTTTTATTATTTTCATTACTTTTATCATTATGAATTAGCTTTATACTATTTGGTTGAATAAATAACTCCACTCATGTTTATTCATCTAATCCCTCTAGGAACACTTTATATTTTAATACTATTTATAGTATTAATTGAATCAATTAGAAATATTGTTGGCCCCTTTATAATGATATTTCACATAATTGCACAAAGTTTGATGACAAAACATACATAATTTTAATTTAAATTAAAATTTTTTTAGCATAAAAAAATGAAAATTGTCTTTTTCCGCGATAGGTCCCTTCTCTCGCAGAGCGTCACATATAATGAAATATACAAAAATTTATTTTGTTTATTTATAATCAATTTAATTGAATTAAAAATTAATTTAATTATAAACAAAGAAATAATTTTGATAACATTATTTTTCTAACTTTCAGATCAAAAAGTTATGCTAGAAAGTTTGATCCAATAAAAACTTCAAGTGACAAAGTTTTTCCTTTATTACTAAGGAAGTTTTTCTGAAAGTTTGACACTCATATTTGTTAAATAAAGAATCTATCTTATTACACTCAAAAAAATCCCTTGCACCCGTTGACAAGGAATCAACTAATTTCTCTTGTTGGTTAGGGCGCTAACTAGGGATAGCTGGTTAAAATACAAGGATAATTTATAGACTATGAAATTAGGAATTATATGTGTACGTCCATATGAAAAGGGCCCAGGTTGTCGATTTTATTTATCGAGGTATTCGCATTTTTCTAAAGAAGATTCAGATTTTCGAAATTTTTTTTATTGCTGAAAAACAAACTACGTAATGTCCTTCGTCGAATCATGCATTTACAATAACTTTATAGTAATTAAAAACACAAAGAAATCTTATTTTTAATTTTAAAATTGCATGGGCGCTAATGGAAATCTTGAACTTTAAACTCGTTTTTCTCAAAACTAGGATTTTGATACTTTTAACTTTGAATGCTTATAACTTTGTGAATTTTTCATCTAAAGGGGTCCAAGACCTCTCGAAATGTTCGAAATTTAATAAAGAATATGGTCATATAGATAAGTCCAATAGTGCCAAAGTGGGCCCTTTTCATATGGACGTACACATATTATGTTAACACCAGAAATTGTGCGTGCTACTGTTTTTATTACTTCAAAAAGTCTTTTATGTGCTACAATATACTTATCAGCATATAAAACATTAGTGCGGTTACGGTAAATGATCTATTGTTGTGGCCATAATATATTTTAAGGTTATATTGATTTGACATTTTCAGAAAAACCTATTTAGTAAAGTTTGGTATTATTTTAAAGATTGTGTGATATAAATTAACTCATTTGCACTGGGAAATTGTAAGCAGTCAGCTAATTAACAAATGTTTTCCGTTTTTAAAAATGAAAAGTCTAATAAGTTTAACTTATTAGAACTAACTTTGCTTCCGTTGCTAGCTTAACATGGAATTCTTGTCATTTCAACTAAAACGGCTTTGACTATAGCCAATGGTTGTCTTCGACAAAAAATTTGTTTTAGTATAATTCTTTATTTTAAAAAATTCGAGAACCAAACTTTTAGAATAACTTCCTTAGTTATGAAGGAAAAACTTTGTCACTTTAAGTTTTCGTAGGATCAAACTTGCTCACATAACTTTTTGAACTAAAGATTGAAAAACTAATGTTATCATAGTTATTACTTTGTTATTGAGTATCATTAAATAAAATACATTTTTTACATTACATTGCGTACTTGAAGGCATGTACTTGAAGGTGCTCTACGATAAAAAAGACCTTAGCTGCAAGAAATGAATTCTACAGGACGGGCGTTTGAAGTTGAGCCTGCCTATGTTATTGTTAGGTTGTGCCTATGTTTCATCGCCAATTACACAAAAACTAATAAACATAAACAAGTTTAGATTTCTGTATGTGAAAGAGCAACTAAAATTCTATCGATTCATAATAAAGATTCAAAATCGAATTTTTTTAATTTTTTAGAACGGGCGTTTGAAGATGAGCCTGCTTTTGTTATTGTTATGTTATGCCTATGTTTCATCGCTAATAACACAAAAACTAATAGACATAAACAAGTTTAGATTTCTGTATGTGAAAGAGCAACTCAAATTCTATCGATTCATAATAAAAATTCAAAACCTAATGTTTTGCAGCTAAGGTCCCTTTCCCCGTGGAGCTTTCCCCGTGGTTATTCACTTTCAATGATAGTTTGTTAAAACATCATCATTTCACTTGGACAATAATTTTACGTGATTCTGAGTCTTTTGAAGCGCAGAGTCAGTTATTGTATAATATTCGGGCCCTCAATTGTATAGAAAACAAAAATGGAAAAAGTTCAACACTAACAACGTAAAGTATATAAAACAATCAATACAATTTAAAAAGTTAGCTAAAATCGTGATCTCTTTGATCAGAGTGCGGTGCCGTATTATCATAAGGATGGATGATTTTTAGGGATGGTTGGAATGCTTTTCGCTGGAATCATGTAATCAGCTGTTAGTGACTCCAGATGGCTCGAGCAAGGAAGACTGGATCCCGTATATCGTCCTTTCGCTTCCTCTCTCTAATTAAGGCGAGATCTTGATCTTCGTCGAAATCGAAATTCGACCTCGACGATCCCTTTCCACGCTCTTGGTTGGTCCTCGTGATCTCGCGGCGTAACCGCGATTCCGGGCGAGTCTTGGAGAGGTCGCGGGGTCACCGATGTCGTGTCTCTGTTTTGCAACGAGTAATTACCATCACGGCGACGTTTCGTTCCCGCTCTGACACCAGAAACCAACTTCTTCCGCAGACGCTCAAGCGCGCGGCATTAAACGATTTTTCTCTGATCCTGTAACGAAGTACGCTTTGCATATTCCAATACCACCGAGTCACACTACTGTTATGTTGCTGTTGCTCTGTCACGCGCGACGAGCCGGAAAGTGATAGTGCTCGCTCTGTTGTTGTTGAGTGCTGTGAGTCAAGAGACAAGAGACAAGAGAGCCAGAGAAAAAAGGGAGTAGATAGAGAGCATTATATTGGATGCCTGCCAATCGACTTTACAAAACCCACTGCGCCTGTCCATGCAGAACCGATAGAACGACTAATTGGACTACGAATATGTTCATGACTCGACAGAAACAGTTACGAGGGATGAACGATCTAATTACGCTGATGCACAGTGCACACGGCTTCATGAGAATCTACACTGACGCGGTCCAACTGATCTTCATTAAAGGTCATTGTTCAATATTCACACCGTAGCCACCAGTAAATTACTCATTTTCCTGACAAATTCCATTTTCAACCTAACACAGGTGTTTAATTATTGTTCATCTTCATGGAGTTCGTTTTCCATCAAAATTATTATTTCTAATCAAAAAATTACTATCAGTTTATGATAAAAGAAAGCCTTAAATATAGTGGGATAAGGTAACGGTACCTACCTATTATAGTCGATCAGTGATGATTTAATTGGATTAAATTAATTATGAGTTTAATAATATTGATGCCAAATACTACTTCGAATATTACTTGATTTATTTTTACCAATGTAATAAAACTATTAACTAATTTTGTTTAAATAAATTATCACTGATCGAGTATTGGTACCGTTACCTTAATTCTTTGATTTTTGTGAAATCGGAACATCAAATAGTTGTTTGGTACTTGCTTCAAAATTATCAAAAAATTAAGATCTCTCTTTTTTTTCTCAAGTCAATTGTTTAGAAAAGAAAGATATAAACAGGCTCTTTACAATGGAGTCGTATAGACTTCCTACTTTTTAATACATTCCCTCTAATGACCCACAATTAAGAAAATCTTTTAACAACGATTTCTTCATTCTTTAAAAAAGTAGCTCGGTGACATTACACAGATAATAAAGAGTTGTTATAGTCACTAAAGGATTGCTGCTAGAACTAGCAAAATGTGATGTTGACCTAACAAATGTTTTGTATATACTAAAGGATTGTTGATGACTAAAATATTGAGGACAAAAATTATTGATGACGGAACTAGGGGTCGTTCATATAACACGTGGACAATTTTTAATCACTTTCTGATCCCCCCCCCCTCCCCCCTCGTGGACAATCGTGGACTTTTAAAGAAACCTCCCCCCCTTCCCACCTCTAAATGTCCACGTGAACTTTTTTTTAAAAAATAATATAATTTTCTATGTTATGAGAAATTATATAACTATAAAGAAGGATTTTTATCTTAAAATGGTAAATAAATTTATATTTATACAATAAATATTTTATTAAAATCCGTTGAAGCTTTTTCGAAACAACTTGGCGACAAAAAAAAATGTCACCACACACTTATTTCTGGACATTGGCTTAAGAATGAAAAATTTTTGCAATTCGGATGAAAATAAGTCCATTTAGACTATTTTTGGAAAATCGAAAATCTTAACGATCGGCAAAGCTTCCTCTAGGAGGAAGCAAAATCAATAAAATAATTGAAAAATAAAAATTCAAGAAAATGATTAAAAATGATAATAATAATGAAAAACTAAAGAAAACAAATATACATTGAGAAAAATAAGTGATGAAAGTATAAAATATATTTAAAATTAAAAAACATAGATGAAAAATGATGAAGACAATAGAAAATTGAAGTAAATAAGTAAAATTTGAGATAAATATTTAGAAAATGTAGAGTATTAATTGAAAAACAATTAAAATCTTTAAAATTTGGAGAAAATGATGGTAAAATAATGAAAATAATTGAAAAATGAAAATAATAATTTAAATTTAAGATAAATAATTTAAAATTGGAGAAAATAATTACAATTCTGAAAAAAATCAGTAATAATACTTCCATTATGAGAAAGCAAAATCAAAAAATGTAATTAAAATTAAAGAAAATAATTAGAAAATAGTAAAAGCAGTTAAGCATTGAAGAAACTAATTGATATTAACACAGAAAATATAAAGGAGCGAAATTGGGTGCTGGTAAATTTTCACCTTTTGTTTTTGCATGCATGTTCAGAGTGGTTTTTGATGCAGGTAAATTTTACCCTAATTTGAGGAAATAATTACGGTTTGTTTTTTCTGTGTAAAAAATTAATTGAAATTTGAGATAAATAATTGGAAATTTGGAAAATTCAATAAAAAATAATTTAAAATTTGAGAAAACAATTCAAAATAATGATAATATTTAAAACTTAAAAGAAATAATTAAAATCTGTGGTAAAGTCGTAAAGAATTAAAAACTGAAGAAAATAATTGCAATTTTGAAAAAAAAGTGATAAAATTACAAAATGAATTTGAAATTGAAAAAAGCAATAGAAATTTAAGAGAAATAATTGAAAATTAAGAAAATTAATAAAAAATTAAAAAAGTATAATAGAAGTTGTAATAACAATAATAGTTGAAAATAGAAGAAAATAGAAGAAAATTATTAAAATTTGTAAAAATAATAATTGAAAAATAATAGAAAAGTTAGGTAAATTAGTTAAAAAATAAGTAAAAGATTAAAAAATTGGAGAAAATAATTTTGAAATGGTAAAAGTAATTGAAAGTCTAAGAAATAATTAAAATTTTAGAAAAATGTACTTATAAAATTACAAATTATATTTAAAATATAAGAAAATAATAAAAAAAATAATATGAAAAATTAAACATTAATAAAAATTATTGAAATATGAAATAAATAATTGTAAATTAAGGGGTAATACTACCTTGCGCGCAGTAAAAGTATAGTCATTTTTCTGAATTTTTTGTAACATAGTTATAAAATTTATTAAGGTCTGGGTTTTTACATATAAAAATACATAGCTTAAAGTATGTAAAAATAAATTAAAACATTTTTTAAAATAAAAATGGCGGCACAGTGGCTGATTAGTTTAAACCTCTTATCTTCGAGGACCTTGCACGGGCGACCTACTACAGGTCGTAATTTTTAATCTAGAACAAAAACCCAAAATTATTTTGAAACAAGATGCTAAAAGCTAGTGAACTACGTAGGATTTTTAAGAAATATCGATTTAAAAAAAAATGGCGTCAATATTAAGAAAAAATACGAATTTTGCTAGAAAAATTGCTTGAAAATCAACCACAGAATTGGCAAATTTTAATTTTTCGAAAAAATCCTACGTAGTTCACTTGAAAATGTCATTATGAAGCTACAGTTAAAATTTGAGCAAGATCGGTTAAAAATTGTAGGCGCTAATGTGTCGCCCGACTTAAAAAATATAGTTTTCAGAAAAACGTTTTCAAAGTTTCAACTTTCAAGTACTGAAATATTCCAAAATTATATTTTTCTATCATAAAAGTTCGAGTACTCGAGACTTTTATTCAATAAAAAACTAAAAGGTCAACAAGTTTTAACTACCGACAACATTTGTCAAGCCGTGAAAAAAAACTAAAAATTGATATAGGGTAAAAGTACCAATTACTGCGATGTGAAATCGAAGTCCGATAAAATATTGGAAAATAAGATAAATATAAATGAAACATAAATATTTGACTAATTTTAAAAACACTCTTGTTATTTATTGAAGTAGAAACCACTAATTAAAATATTAAAAGAAATGATATATTCTTAAAAATAACAAATTTATAAATAATACTCTATGCTGGTATTACTACGAGTCTGCACCAATTACTGTGTCCCAATTACTGCGACGAGAATAACGTGTATTTGAAGGTTAGGTTGTTCGCAGTAACAGAAACACGTGCATGTTCCAATTACTACGATAAGTTGTAATTTAAACTTGAATAATTAAATAATTAATGATTTAAATGTACATCTTAATTGGCAATTGTGTCGAGTAAGGTTTTAAATAATTTTTTTAATTAATTTTAATTAATTTTTAACTCTTAAAAAGTGCCTAATAACGTTTTTCAAAACAATTGCAGTAATTGGTGCATTTACAGTAATAGGTACATCTACCCTACCGAGTAATTAAGCATATTCTCAAATTACATGCAAATTGGCATAATGACTTAACAACAAAAATCGACTTTTTGGACCATTTAAAAAAATTTTCATACATAAACGCTTTTGAATACTATTTCTGAATGGGCAAGGAAGCATTTAAGACAATAAAAAAAATTGGATAAAAAAAAATTTACAAAGTAGTATATTACCCCTTAGGGTAATTGACTGAAAAATATTGAAAATTCTCACAAATCGAAGAAAAGAATTGCAAATTGATGAGAATAATTTAAAATAAAAAAACATAATAGAAATTTGTGATAAATAATTGAAAATAATAGAAAAAATAATTTTAAAAATTGAGTATTGATAAAAATTATTGAAATTTGAGATAAATAATTGAAAAATTCAGGAAATTAAAGAAAAAAATTGAATACAATTTATAATTTAAAATTTGAGAAAACAATTGCAAAATAGTGAAAATATTTAAAAATTGAAAAAAATAATTAAAATTTGAGGTAAATAATTAAAAATTAAAGAAAATAATTGAAATTTTGAAAGAAAAAGTGATAAAATACAAAATTTAATAAGCCATCCAAGTGTTATGAAAATCCGTTAAAGCGTTCTTGAGATATCCTGTCGAAAAAACAGTGTTGCGAAATTTGAAAGTCAGTTAAACAACATTTTAAGTGATAAAATTAAATTTTTATTAGGGCCACGTGAACATTTGTTTTGACCCCCCTCTCCCCGTAGTGGACAATCGTGGACTTTAGACAAACCCCCCCCTCCCCCCAAAACTGTCCAAGTGGTATGTGCACGACCCCCTAAGAAAAACTTTAATTGTTAGTTTAATATACAGTTTCATATTGTTATTTGTTACTATAATAACTTGCTTTCTTAACAATTAGGTCTGTTGTTTTTTATTAAAACCTTCACTGCAAAAACATGGTGTCTTAAATTGTCCAAAAATGTCTTAAATTAAGATACTTTTAGTGTCTAAGACACGAAAAATGTCTTATTTTAAGACATTTTTGAACAATTTAAGACACCTGTTTTTGTAGTGTTCTGTTTTTCTTTTGTTACGACTAATATGTTTTGCTCATAAATTGGTTTGTTATCATTAAAAGTTTCTTTTTTAATGGGGTTTTGTCATAGCAAGGTCCTTAAAAATTTCCGCTATTGTTGACACATCAAATCATTTGCAACAACAACAACAAACCATTACACTGTAAAAACAAGTGTCTTATTTTAAGACATTTTTGTCCTCACTTTTAAGACGTTTTAAAGTGTCTTAATTTTGAACCAATGAGAAAGCATCTTTCAAAATTATTAACCAATGAAATAGATTGAAATAACCGTAAGACGCTTTATTAATGTCTTGTGTCTTAAAATAAGACATTTAGAAGACAGCAGTTTTTGCAGTTTAGTTGTATATCAAAAATTCCATTCCCATCTATAATTCCCTAATTTTGAAACAGTGCTGAAGTTTCCACTAGATCAAATCAGTGTAAACACTGCAAAAACAGGTGTCTTAAATTGTTCAAAAATGTCTTAAATTAAGACATTTTTTGTGTCTTAGACACCAAAAGTATCTTAATTTAAGACATTTTTGTCCAATTTAAGACACCATGTTTTTGCAGTGAACTTACCACCAGAACAGCAAAACTTTATTAATTACACTCTAAAAACAAGTGTCTTATTTTGTCCTCACTTTTAAGACATTTTAGGGTGTCTTAATTTTAAACCATTAAGAAAGTGTATTAAAAATACCTGTAAGACGCTTTCTCAACATCTTATGTCTTAAAATAAGACACTTGTAAGACACCTGTTTTTACAGTGTTGGTCAGTTTTTATGAACCCTGATATTTAACCCATTCAAAACTTTAGCATTCTTGTACTTTGCTCCTAGAACCATTGTACAAGTAGCAACTTATTTGAAATATGATACTAATACTCATTTCTTTCTACATATTAGACAATAATAACAATCACAATAATACATCACATATTATTATGACCATAATAATATAACAACATATATTATTATAACCATAATGAAGACAATGCTCCAGAATCACTTCTTTCACTGATCCGCACAATAATAGCCAGCATTGCTATATCTATCTCTCGCAAAAAGCAAACAATATCAAAAACTTATTGTCTGCCAATCTAAACCGTCTTTTGTTCGATTGCCAGGGTAATTTTATGATTGAGTCACAATTTAGTCATTAGGTCCGTGAATAAAAAGCAGTTCCTTGTTTTGATTTCTAATAAAAATTTCGATATCTCCATGAAGACAAATGGCATTGATGATTCAGTTGAATGAGAAAGTGAAGAGCAGTGAAAAGGAAAAGAAGAAGAAGAGGACCCCGAGAAAGGAAGAAAGGAAGAAAGAAAGGTGAAAGCAACATCAACGTTCATGTACTATATATACACCAACAACTGTTTTCGCGAAGAATTTGTTCTCAACTCGAAGCTGCAGTCCATTTTCGTTCGTCATGCAAGTTGTACATCTCTCTATGAATTCAATTATGCGAACGACCGATACATATTCATGACTGAATTCATTTGCTGGGAACCTTCGGGGTAACTACATCTCATCACCTTGGTCCAATTTTCTTAGATTCTTCCTGCTATCAATTACAATCTTGCCTATCATTTTACCGCTAACATTATTCCAAAATATAATTCCACCTCTTTATCCCGTCGATCATTTCCCCTTGATTTAATAAGCATAAATTGAATTTTAAATCTTCAGATTATTCGGAATATTGTAATTTGAATTCGTACTGGATTCAATCAGGGAAAAGATGATTATTTTTGTTTTCCAAATTTGTGGTAATTTAGGCAATTATACCTGGGGTGAATTTAATAAAACATGAGAAACAGGGACAGATTTCGCTTTATGGATCAATTTCCTCGTTTTGTAAATTGCAGTTGATAATTTTTATGATTCTGGTATAAACTTTCAATATGATTTTTCAAGTGCTTAGAAATTGAGATTAGTTTATTTATCATTTAAAAATCCTAAAGATTGTTTCACTTAAAAGCAATATTCAAAACATCAAACGTAACATTGGTTGGTTTATATTTGTCAAAGCTTGGTAGCAATTTAAAATTCAAAACGGACTTTCTAAAATGTCTCAAATTGCGGAGAAAGTTTATTTTTGGTTAATATTGATAACGAGATCAAATTAACTCGACTACTAATCCCACAATAATGTATAGAATTCATTTGACAAAATAATAAGAAAGGTATAATTAGTTTTGATAATGTTGATGACTAATAGGTAAATTATATTATTACTCTGAGAAAAAAATAATTGACAAAAATGTAATGGTCTTGGAATTTTTAAAATTAAAAATAATTAAATGCGTATATTATAAAATTTATATAATTTCAATTAAAAACTCTAGAAAGATAGAAACTGCTATAAAATAAACGAAATAACTAGAAAAAGGAAAAATATCACAAATTTTAAAGAATCTGGATAAATTAAAAAAGATTACTAGAAAGTTTAACAAAATAAGAATCCAATAAATGAAAACAATAATAAATAAGGAAAAAATAATTAGAAGATGGCATTATAACTAGAAATTGAAGATAATAAAAAGAAACTTAAAAAAAAATGAATAGACATTATAAAATAACTTGTATATAGAGAAGAAATTTAAAAAACTAAATAAATAATTGGAACGGAATAAAAACAACTGGAAAATAATAAAAAGTATCTAAAACTTTCAAAAAATAACAAAAAAAAGTATTAATAGTAAGTAGTAAATTTAAAACCATTGTATTTGAAAAGTAAAAAAGTCTTGATAATAAAGGAGAATAAATCTAGCAAAGAAAAATGATTACTCTCTGAATCTGAATTAGTAATTTTCTATTAATGAATTAGCTAGAAATTGGTTACTATTAAATAGTGAAAATTTTCATTATTTTTCAGTAGAAAATTACTAATTATCAGTAAACAACTACTAATTTGTCAGTTGAATAACTACTAATTAAGAAAGTGACTTTCACAATTTCATTTAGTCGATATTTCACTTTCAAATTAGTAGTTTTCAACTAAAAAATAGTGAAAATTTTCACTACTTTATAGTAACCGATTTCTCCCTAATCCATTAGTAGAAAATCACTAATTCCGATTTAGAGAGTAGGTAAGAAAATTTCACCCTGCTCTATAAAACTTAATTCGTCGTTCATAAATAATAGTAAAATTAAAATTCTGCTTTTGAACCATGATATTTTTAATATATGTAATTATTCACATTAGATTCTAAACTAAAATCACGGCAATTGAGTATTTTTTTCAGTGTAATAGGTGTCATCGATCAACTAATGAATCTCATCTCTTGACGACAGTTATAAATAATTCATATATCCTTGATAAAACATATTTTACAATCACTTACCAATTACGCAGAATATATAGAATTATGTCTCAAACACTCACCTGCAACAAAAAATGTAATATTCTTCATTAATACAAGTAGTAATCAACTGGTGTTTTTAATTTTAGATTTTCTGTGTTGTTTTTACTTTTTACATTTCTACACATTAAAATAAATAAAATTCTTGATAATAATACCACATTGCAGGAACTAAATGATGATATGTTATATTTAAAACGTATTAATCGCTTTTCATTATCGCAAATTAAAAAGTGTTTTATTGTCAAATAATAATTATTAAACATTTTTTGTTTGTTTTTTTCAACTGTGAGTAATCATTTGCAATTTTATCCAATTTTTACAAATGATAGCTCATTTTACTATATTTGAAATATTTATTCTAAAATGCTAGTTGTTAGAGTTTGTTAAAAATATTTTGTTATAAAAAAATTAAAATATGTAAAAACAAATTGAATTTGTCTAATGCCTTTTGAACAAAATATTATTAACAAAATTCAACGAGTATAATCTATAATTGTAGAAAATAATTTAAAGAATAAAATGAGCTATATTTTTGTCAAAATTAGATGAAAATGACAATTAGTTACTGACAGTTAAAGAAAAAAAACAAACTGTTTAATAATAATTATTATTATTGGGCAATAAATTTTGGTCTAACTTAATTTTTTCTGATAATTTTACAACAGAATCTTCTAAAATTTGATGAAATCATTTTAATTGTGGTTTCATTTGTTGTTAAATAACATTCTTTAGTTTGAGGTTATGTCAAGCGGTGAAACCTTCTGAAGATGCTATAATGACTAACTATCACTGTAAAAATTTTTGGTAATTTTAAAATTTTTTGTGTAATACTTCCAATTTTTTTATGTAAAGTAATTTTCCCGAAAATTGTTGGTAATTTTACTTCATTTATGTATTTTTACCAAAAATATTTGTTAATTTTTACAAATTTGGATAATTTTACGAAAAAAACCTTGGGCCATTTTTCCTAAATCATTAGGAAAATTTCCAACTTTTTTGGGTAAAGTGTTTTTACCAAAAGTTTTGGAAATTCTTTTAAATTTGGGTATTTATATACCAAAAACATATTTGCCAATTTACCCTTAATTCTCAGGAAATTTCTCACTGTTTTTAAGTAAAAAGTTTTTAACAAAAGTTTTGGAAATTCTTCCGAATTTGGGTATTTTTCCCAATAATTTTAGTTTTACCAAAAGCTTGTGCACTTTTTCCTAAAACAGTTTGTATATTATTTTCTCTAATAGTTTTAGGTGAAATTACAAAAATCTTGTGTATTTATTCCCAAAAAATCTTTGGTTTTTTTACTTCCAAAACATTTTTGGTAAAATAAAAGGCAATTGTTTGCAGATACTCAGTTTTCGTCAATCTGTTTTCTAATTTTAACAACTTATGTGCCCTTTTTTCATCTAATTATTTTGCGTTTAAGACCTTCCTATTGAAGTGTATTTTGTCGGTCCGTGGATCATACTGATTTGTTTTTAATACTGATAAAAGAGGAAAAAAATAATGTCACCCACAGTATGCTATTTTTTATGTATACAATCTATAATTTTATTTTATTATAATAGTATATTTCAAATATTTGATAACTTTGTACTCATTGTACCCTATTTATGGTCCTAGTAACTGCGGGAAAGAGAAGAATAAAAAAAATAAATAAAATTACCCAAGGAATTTTTTACAGTGCACTGCAAAAAAAAGTTTCTTATATTTTAAGACATTTTTGTCCTCACTTTTAAGACGTTTTAGGCTGTCTTAATTTTAAACCAAAACAAAACATATATATATATTACATTTAATCTATAGAAAATCGAAACCACTGATTAAAATTTCCGAGTTTCAACATTTAAAATACAAAACTATATTAAAAAACAAAATACAAATATATATAGACAACGAAACCAATTTCGCTTGGATACTTTACGTACGGGAACCCTAAAAATGAACATTTGTTTTAATACAAAAAAGCAATGAAGGGTTGGCCATTCGTATTTTTTAGTGACATAACAGTGTGGTCCATTGGTTTTGATCTTCTGCCGATTGCAGGCATTATTTATGACCACCAATTAATCGAGACACGCAGCTGGGCATAAACGACTGTCACTTCAATCGGATATAACTAAATGGATGGCAATAATTTGTTCTGTTTTCCTTTTCAACGACCGCCTACGTTGAACAAAACATATTCAAATCATTTCAAAAGAATGTCCTTTCCATTCAAGATTTTTGTTTGGAAGCTATGAAGTAACACTTTAAAATTTCTATTTTTTAATTATACTTTATTATTTATTGACTCTGTTACATAATCCATTATACCAATTGAAAATTTTATTGGGAAGGTTAAAAAGCAATATTTTCGAAAGTTGAAATACGTCATTTTTTTTCCATCACCATCATTGAACCTCAATATTGCAAAAATTGCTGGCATGTCGATGAAAAATAAGCGATTTTTTCATTGGCTAAACGATTTGGAAAGCCGCGGGGAACTTTTCTTAACGACCATCTCGCCCAAGAGAGGCTTTCGTCAGGAGGGGGGGGGGGGGGGAAGAATATTGTTTCGCACCTGCAATAAACAAGTCATTCTCTTTGCTGAGACGTGAGTATCCGACGATAATGTACGATAACTGTTAACAAGCCGAGCTGCCCACGAGTTCCTCCAATGAGAAATTAAGGGGATGGGAGTAAAGAATTGAGGAACACAGGGGAAGGTTGTGGATGGAGCAAAGTGTTCTCGACGAAAGTATATTTTACGAGGCTTGTAATGTAGCACCCAAAATTGAAATCAATTTAATGAATCTCAGCACCTGGCCTAAAGCTTATTAAATTGCAGAAAAAAATACTGCTGATAGGAAACGCAAAGGCGCCACATCTTTTAGAAACTGAGAGTCGTTTCACTGTGTTTCAAAAGCCATAAAATTCTATGGGATTTTGCCAGGAGTGCAAGAGAAAAGAAGGCTAGAAGAGAAGAGATCGGAGGATCGCTAGATATTTTTAAGAGCGACTCGTGCGAGGAGCACGAGAGTACGATTAACATACAATAAGGACATAATTCTCTGGTGCCTCTTGAAATCCTGCAGGCTGCTGCCTTATGGACTGTGGCGGCGCGAGCTGCCCTTGTTGGCCCTACTAGAACCCTACCAACTCCTATACCTTCCTCAAACAAAGGGTTTCATATTTTCCTTGATTCTTTAATAATTCCGGCAATTTCTCTTTATTACTTTAATTAGTGTTTATTAACTTTATTTATAACACGAATGGTAAGATTTCTTGTTGGTTATTTTGTAATGAAATAGTACTGTCAAAAATTTCTAATGGTATTCAATCTTATAGAAATACTTTCAATAATAAAGAATATTGAATACTTGGTACAGTAGGACAAGGTCTTATATACACACAAAACCAGCGAGCATCAAAACGTTGCATAATGATACCATTTTTTGGATCAATTATGAGAAATGATCTAAAAAATCGTATCAGTATGCAACGTTTTGATACTTTTAGGTTTTGTGTGTAATTTTAAATTTCCCCTATTCTATTAACCCACCATGTAGCCAAACCATGACGTTCATAAATGGCGGACCTTTAATGTTTGTCAACATCTTGCGCAGAAGCTTACTGCGCAACAATTTTCTTTTTAATAGACCCAACGTCTATAATTTCAAACCCTCCAAAAATGTTGAAATTAGAAACGTTCTACTGTATTCAAGTTGGACACTACATATAAAATTGTAAACTACATGTGTATAAAAAGTTTTCTTGATATAAACCATTGATAATTTGTAAAATTGATTACTAAACATGTTGGATATTACTATAATCTGAAGTAGTTATGCATGCTTCCACATTTTTCTATTTCAACACTTTTACCCTCTAGTGATTAATGGAAAATGGTCAAATGTAGTTAGTTAGGGTTTTAGTTTGAACTGGTGATATGTTTCCTATTGATATGTTGATTTAAATGTCTAAATATATCCAATGTCATACTGTATGGATCATCACCAATTCATTATAGGAATTGTTGGATTTAAAAACCGGTACTGGTACTAAAAAAGAATGTCCACTTAAATTTGATTAACAGTTTACTACTTTTAGATAGGCCACAAAGTTCAAGAATGTTTAATAAACATTCGCAAATCTTTTTGTGACGTTCGTCACTGCATAAAGAACGTTATAAAAAGTGTTGCAAAGGTTTGTGAGTATTTAGTAAACGTCGATGAAACATTCCTTAACTTTGTGGCCTGTCCAAAAATAGTGAACTATTAATCAAATTTTAGTGAACTTATTTTTTCTGAATAGTACTAACAAATCCGATTTATTGTTACAGCAAAGTTTTTATCATCTTAGCAATTTGGGATTATTGCAGTTTAGCAAACACCTGAAATGCTTTAATTTCTATACATCAATATCAAATTATGGAAACTCCAAAAACTTTGCTACAACAACGAGACGAATTCTTTAGTTCTATATATATTTACAATTTGGAAAAGAAACAGATAAATTTGGATTTAAATGTTCATTCGTCAAAACAACTAAGACTGAAATCTTCAAGACGTAATTTTTAAAATTCTCCAATTCGGATACATCCACATTTCAAAGTATCCAAACTAAAAACGATTAAGTAATGAAAGTGTTCGTTG
The DNA here is from genome assembly GCA_037103525.1 of Ganaspis brasiliensis. Taxonomy (NCBI): domain Eukaryota; kingdom Metazoa; phylum Arthropoda; class Insecta; order Hymenoptera; family Figitidae; genus Ganaspis; species Ganaspis brasiliensis. The sequence goes on along the minus strand of JAZKLR010000001.1, from coordinate 2,050,798 downwards.
AAAGCGTCGAATTCACAATGCTATATTGACCTTTTATTAATAAATCTGGTTTGACATATTTAACAAGAGAGCAATTTTTAAAACTGTCATTACGCGACATGTGCTGATTTCTCAAAGGCTGATATCGGTCATCATCATTGTTATTATTACAAGGCGGTAAAACTTGATCATAATGTGGCCCCTGCACTCGTGCAATCTGATAAGTCTTGCGAGTTATTGAGAGTGTATGATTGAAATCAGAGGACTAACTTTCGACGCAAAAAAAGACTATCGAAATAACACTTTCGATTGATGCAATCCGCCAACGAAAGTTCGTAAAATTAATTGCTTTACAGTGAAAGTATTCTCTTTTTGATTGTAATTAAAATTTAATTGCAAAATACATAGATGCACCATTGTACGAATATGTATGCTACTTATGATTGGTACATTTATTAACAGATTGTTAATATCGAAACAATAAATCTGATGTGTTGTTATAACAAATTTGTAGTAGGTCAATAATAATTGAATTGGTAATAGTATCATAAAATGAGTTTGTTATTGCAACAATACCAATTGATGACATAAACCAAAGTTTTCTACAGCACTGAATCAAATTGGTTACATTCCAAAGAAGAACAACTTTGTATTCACTTTTAAGGTACTTCTTTTTGCAAGGTAACAAATTTGGTATTACAAACACATTATATGTTTAGATGACACTTTTAAGTTTGTAGCCACTTTTAAGATATACTTTTTCCCCAATATAATTCTATGTTAACAGTTTCACTTTTTCCATCTTAAGTAACTATGCATATTTGTTATAGGAATACAAGGTGACCAGTCTTTAGTGTCAAATATTCTTGGAAGTTCCATTGCATAATGTAAGAAAATGGCGAATAGCTTGAAACCTATAGAGTTATGCGACAATATCCAAGAGTAGAAAGACAGTGCCTTCTCGGGTGCGTTGGCGCCGATAGAAAACTGGTATAAAACAGGTTAGAAACAGGTAGTTCATCAACAACACTGTGTTGCTGCTTCTAATACTTGACAACTCGCAATTTATAAAATTGACAGATTCAAGGAATTTCTTTCAGCAATCAATTATCAAATCAGACTAAATAAATCTGACAATAATTCATTTTCAAAGAAAGCATGGATGAAATCGACATTTTCACAAGGTCATACATTTTTCACATTATTGTTCTATTCATTTTAACTGTTTAATTAATTAAATTTACTTTTAATTTTTGTTTTTCCAGTTCTTTATTTACCTTCTTAACATTCCATTACTTTACATATTATTCCATTTTTTGATTTTTCATGTTCATTTCTCGAGTTAAAATATTTATAAGTAAATTTTATCATCATCTACTTCCTCAAGATCAATCATCTCGTCCTGAAGATCATATTACCGTCATCCTCATAATTTTCTATTTTTTATACACTTTGACAAAAGTTTTCCATATCAATCTTAAGTTTCATAACAAACATTTTTAAAAAAACAATGTTTTGTTGTCTGTACATTTCCTTTTTTTTAAATTGCAATTTTTTAAAGTGATTATCAATAAAAGCGCGTCTACTTCATTTTCAAAATGATAATGGTTAATAAAATCTTTGTAATTTTTAGATAAGTATCTTTAAATGACTCAAACAAAGAAAAATTCTGTTCTTAGGTTATTGTTGATCAAAAAGGTTTTAAACTTCAGTAGATATTATAAGAAGCAAAAGTTAGAAAAAAAAACATCAACATTAAAAGAAATATTCTTATTTTTTAATCTAATATCTTGATTCTTGCAATTTTTAGGAAAAAATGACAATAAAGATTAAAAAGTGTATGAAAAAGTTTCAAATATTTGCTGAAATTTTCACTTTCATTTGAAATTTATGTTTATGAATGGAGACAAAAAGTTTGCTATTATGGTAACAAATAATTTATGCGACACCTTTCCTTGAAGTATAATCTCACATTGAGAGACATAGAGTAAAAATAATGAAGGCGAGACAAATTCATTTGCATAAAATATGCGTGAGACGAAAACATAGCAAGACACGCAACATTTCGGTACAGTATGCAATTCTGTCGCATAATAGGAAACAGCGTACTCTATATTTTGTTAGCGTTAGTAAAAGTTTTATAAAATTTATTTTTTATTTAAAAGAATTAATAGCAACATATTTTGTATAACTTTATTAAAGGTCAATAGATTGTTTCTTTCTTTAAAAAATTGCAATTTAATAAAATAGGAAATTTACAGACAACGAAAAATTGTTTTTTTTTTAATTCTTGATATAAAACTTAAAATTGCCATGAAAGACTTTTGTCTAAGTGTAAAAAATAAAAAAATTATACCAAATGACCCTATTACTTACATTTGAATTAAACAAATCTTCATTTTCAAATAAAACACATTTTTATGTTCAAATCCAACAAATCTTTATGTTCAAAACAAACATTTCTTTCAATCTGATAAAAATAAAATTCGAACCTATGTTCGACATACAACTTGAGATTATTTTCTGTGAATAAATTTAATATAATGCTCACTTTTTAGGGTCACAAACGTACCAAACCTCATTTACATTCTTTGACAGTTTAATGTTAGGATTAAACAGTAAAAAGTCAAACGTATGCCTTACACTAGGGCGTGATTTGTATGTGAATTTGTGAAATTTTTTTGGACCACCCCAATTTGTGTGTCATGCATATCATCATAAGCGGTCATATAAATTCAGAATATAACATTTAAATTTGACTCAAGTACTTTTTTTTATGTGGGTGGTTTATATTTGAAGCACCGCGGAAATGGGCCGAACTTATCTACAAGCTTGGTTCCTAAATTCGTTCCGCGAAGCAGCATCAGTCTTTTCTCAAGAACACATGCCGATGGCAAACGAGAAAGGCAGTGTGGCTTTCTCGATTAAAAAATAAAATAAAAAAGTACTATTCTTTTTATTATGATTATTTTGGCACTCGGGGCAACAGGCGTCTCTTGAACTTTTCATATCAATCAGCCACGATCTTCCACGTTTTCGGCTGGGTAATAATTCAAAAATTTTATATTTAATTCAATTCAATCTCGCTTTTTATTTTACGTACTCTCTTTCTTTCTTTTTTATATTTCATGCGTCTTTGTGTTCGGGAACGCCCCAAAACCGATCAAAATCACGATATTCTTGAAAAAGAATTTTCTTCACTGCACTTTGAACAAAAGAAGAGAAAGTTTTCTTTTAAAATGCTATTTCGGTATTCACGAGTTTTGATTGTGTCAATTCAAATAATAGAAGCACTCAAGAAAAAAATGTGAATGTTTTCTATTTTTAAATTTTTGGATTTTATTGTTATTGCAGTTTTTATAAAATAAAAATTATAAAATTAATAATAACTTTTGTTAATGCTTGTAATAAAACTTTAAGTGTTATTCAAACCGATGTAGACAAAAATAGAATTCAAACATTTTTCTTCTAAAATTGATTTTGATGAGATAGTTTTAAAATTTTCATGTTAACATATATATTTTGTGTCGAACTAAAAATTAAGTGTAAAAAGTTTGGATATAATCTAACGAAGAGTGAGTAATGTAAAATTTTTTGGTTTTTTGAAAAATTGTCATATTTTTAGTTCTAATTAAAATTTTCAAAGTCACTAAGTTTATAAACTAATAATTTACCAAAACCTAAAATACCACTAAGTCTTATTTAAATTGGTTCAGTCGTCTCAATGTGATTGGCAGACAATGTCTAGTGACAGACAGACGGACAGACAGACATAAATCTTTTATGAATATTGGTGCTCAATGTTTATGTTAAATATTTCAGGTTCTGAGCAATCCGATTTGTTGTTGTAGAAAGTTTTTGTCATCTTAGCAATTTGGGATTGTTATAGTAACAAAAATTTTGTTAAGTAACAAAACTGATTGTTACTACAACAATCCCAAATTGATAAGAAGACAAAAATTTTGCTACAACAACAAATCGGATTTGTCAGTTCTGTATTAACAATCCGATTTGTAAATCCAACAATTTCTTTTTCTCAGTGTTATTTTCGTTTTTTCAACAGATAACTGTTAAAATTTTTAATTAGTTATAAAATTTTTATTTAAACTCACTTTTATATATTTTTTTCTAATCCAGTACCTTTTTTAAAAAAGTGATAATTTCAAAATTCGGTTCCAAAGTATAAAAATAGGATTGCTGATGATGGTATTCTTACTTTATGTACAGAATTTGCAAAAAGAATGTCAAAAAGATAAAAAATGGGTCAACCTGAAAGATGTTTGGTTAGTAAGTAAAGTCCATCGTGTAATTCAATGAAAATTATTTCGACCTCACATGCAAACCCGTCATTCTCGTAATAATGCGTGTCTATTACCCGAGTGTTGCGAGACTATGGTGTCGGCATGAATCAGCTGAATGCCACACTTTGAGTGTTTGATACCTGTATGTATATGAGTAGGTATATATGCTAAATACTGATTCTAGGATACTTAAATCGTCCAACAATTACGACAATTTGCATTCAAGAAATATTTTATCCTTAAATAAAAACTTAATAGTTTCCTTGCTTTTAAAAGCATTTTTATGTGTCATTCCTAAAGCTTAAAAATTTGTTTTAAATCATTTTTATTAAATTAACTTTGTAAAAGTTTATATTTTTAATTGCATATTATTAAATTGAAAATTATGAATTTTACGATAAAACATTCATTGATTTGTTCTAGGAGTTTGTTTCAAATCAAAGTATGATCTACAACTCAGATTTAATTATACACCATTGTTCGATAAACATACTATTATCTATAATTGTTAATATGTAAATTTATTAATTACACATGTTTAATGATTTTTCCAGTTCGATTTAGCAGACAGAAGCCATTGAGAAGAATTGGAAATTAGCATTAAGATTTCAATGAGGCAGATGCAAGTAACTTTCTGCATACGTACATGGTTTTGAAACAGAGCAGTTCATTGTTCCAGCGACACTCGGATGAACGCTTGTACAGCAATCCGGTTTGCAACTTGAATCTAGACCTTTGGCTTACATTGAATTTACAATCTGCTTCATTAATAATTTCAATAAAAATCTACTTCTTAATTTATAAATTGTTTACCATCAGTTTTCTCTAACTTGTTTTACTGTTCTGAATAATAGTTTGTTGGCTTTTTAGCAAATTTTTCAAACATATCTTTAAAAAAAGTACGTAAATTGTGAGAAAGTAAATAAACTCCTTCACACATTATTCTTGAATACCAATTTTTCTGAATCTCAAGTTAAACTCATGGTGTTTATACCACTATCATTATCCAATCCTGTTAATACAATTACTAGTTCAGAAACGGTAATTATAAATTTTCAATCGATAATTATAATTATAATCCATGGCGAACAATCTTTCTATCAAATTAAAAATGAGCACGTTATGTTTAAAGAGCGTATACCCTCACTGACCTAAATACCTCCTCTCAACTATAAGAAGGTCTAAAAATACCTGGCACAAAGTCATTTAAGACAATCCAGCCAATAACTCTTCCTACCTTACAAAGATTATTTAAAAACAAGCGTTAAAAGGTTATTCATAATCGAGAATAATGATTTATGAGGTAATATAAAAAGAAATTCATAAAGCAGTTAATGATAGAGCAATGAGTGCAAGTGGACGTAATTACTTTTTGCATAATCGCTACTTAACTGTTTTAAAAATCTTGGTTGTACCTGCATAGGATCTGTACTTGTCGGACCACTATAAGAAGCGGATATGTGGGAACATTGTATGGGATAAGTGTTCCTGATAGACACCCGAGTCGAAATTTTGAGGCTACTTTAACGCTACATAGTCCAAAATTTTTAGGAAATAGAGGTTTAAAGTAGAAGCAAATTCAATACAATTTAGCTTCTATTTTGGTGCTATTATTGGAAGAAATTTCCTGTTTCCGCGATGAGAGCGTTAAAGTAGAAGCTAATATTCAACTATATTAAGGCCTCTTTTAACGCTCAAGACCCCCTTTTTATTGATCTTCTAAAGTCTAAACAAAGAAAGAATCTGTTTTTGCGAATAAAACTGAAATTAATATGAATGAAATTATAAAAAAAAATATAAAATAAATATTCAAAATTCATGCGCTTTTAGAATTCGTCACACTTAATACACACAAGCTGGAAATAGTCTAAACTTACTAAATAAATTATTATAACGCAAGTGGGGATTCGAACCCACGACATAACGACCTACGCACTTATAATCTAACGCACTAACCACTACGCTACCGACGCTTATGAACTTAATATTTAATTTTCTCAGTGTCCTTATGATACAAATTACGAATAGTTTTTTTAGGACTTTTCAACAAAATTGTTACATATCGCCAATTTCTGAATGTTTACGGAGATTTTTATGTATTTTTCATTTGTTTAAACAATTTATTATTGTCAAGTTACAGGGTTATATTGATTTAAATCATTGAAGCATTTGCATTAAAATCATGATTTAAATAAAAAAAAAAACTTTACAATTCTCCGGATGTCTAATACTGCATGTAAAAAATCACAAACCATAAAAAAACCACAAATTTGTGGATAAATCTTAAAAATTTCAATTTTAATATTTTAATCTTTATAAAATTTAAATAATTGGGCTAATATAGATAATCAAAATACCTACGATTTTCAAATTTTTGGTATGAAGATAACAAAAAATAATATCAAATTTTTATATCTTTAGGTCATTATAATTTAAATAAATTCCAAACGTCAATAAACTCATATTCCAATTTTTTCAAACTTTTCAATGTCAATTAATTCAAATTTAAAGACACATTAGTTAATGCAAAATAATTAAATAATATTAATTATTTTTCATATTCACAATAATCCTTTTTTTAAGTCTTACAATATTTGTAATTCTTCTTTAGTTTCTAATTCAGTTTCTTTTTCGAAACTGTTTTAATTTTATCTTATAATTTCTTATTTTTACAAAATTTAAAGATGTTTTCTCCTTTTACTAATGGTATTTTTTTGTTGTTGTATTTGTCATTTTATTTTATTAATAAATAAATTATAAATAATAAATAATAATTATTATTTATTATTATTTCGTTGAGTTTCATAAGTTTTTTCATATTTTTAAAAATAAATACGCTTATTTTTTTATTAATGCACCTATTCAATTTGTTTTTAATTCTTGGATAGTTTTTGCGAGGTTTTTTGCAAACTTAGTACTTATTCTTTTATAGAATTTTTAGATTTTCTTTATTTTTCTAAATTTATTGTTGGACTTGCTTTCAGTGTAATATTATAAAAATGTTTTTGGTTTAATTTGCCCAAACTTTTTTTTTCTGAAGGATTTTTACGTTTCTTTTCTGGACTTTTTATATACATTTTTTAATTTTATTTTCATCAATTTTAATTTTTTTAACAAATTATTGCTAGTAATTATTACTTCTTTACAAATACACCTAGGAAGATACAAATTTTTCCTAATTTTACAAATAAATTACTGGGCTCTGATTAGAAAAATAAAAATTATTGACCATAAATTATTATTTTTATATTTTAAAACAATTTATTATTGTTAATTTATAACATTTAAAAACACCTAGCAAGTAGTAGTTTTTTAATTTGTTTACTTTTTATATTGAAAAATAAGATATTTATCAAAATTAACAACAATCACCACTCAAAATTGTTTAAACAAATTATTGTTAATAATTGTTATTTTTTTACAAGTGCATCTAGAAAGATACACATTTTCCCTAATTTTACAAATTATTGGGTTTTGGTTATAGATTAAAATTTTTTCCTCTTAAGGGCTAATCAGAGGAACAATAATTGAAGAAAAAGTTAGTTTAACTCCAGTTTTTCTTATATGTTAAATAAAAAAGTATATTTCAATGGAAAAAATGACTGAGTTTCACTTGCAGGTTTAAAGTAGAATAAAAATTTTCATTTCTTTATAACTGGGAATGTGGAGCTTTAAAAGAGCTGCTAATTTTAATGATTGGAAAAATGAAACATGTGTATAGACGTAAAGTAGAAGGAAATATTATTATTAGAAGTAAAGAAGAGGCTAAAAATTAAGAAGTCGTTAAGTAGAAGCTAAAGTTCCTCATGAGCTTCAAAGTAGCTTCAAAATTTCGACTCGGGCACATAAGTAGGTCCTGCGTGATAGTTTTAAGGTGCGTGTGCACAGGAAAATAGACGCAGAAAAAATTTCCAAGACAAAGATAAAGAAGGGGACATGAAGAAAGAGCGTTAGGTGCTTGAAACCGTGTATCATATTCCATCCAGAAGCGCAGATATGCATTATGTATCGGATTCTCAGAACGAATGTAAAGCTTTCTTCTTTAACAGACTGTGCGTTCATTTGTCATTCTGACTCATTAGTTCTCATCTTTCTGGAATACTTTGCATAACTTATGAGACAAATTATTGAAAATTGTGTCATATATACTTCAGTATATCAAGTAACTATACATTCAATACTATTTAAAAATTCAGGTCCCCAAATCGTTAAACACTTCAGCAAATAAAATTCTTTTATTTTCTTATCAGGTAAACAAATGAAGAACGTGAATTTCTGCAGTTTATCAAGGTTGATAAAATGGTTTAGAATACGATAACGATTTTAAATAAAAAAAACCGAGTGTTATCGGTTGCTATTGAGAGTTGTTGATCGGAATCTTGGGATGTTATCAGGGAAACCATAATCGAGACAGTGAGGAGTGTACTGAGAACTATATGGCAATACTGCAAACTCGAGGATTACATTACGTATTATCATTGTGACGCTGGCGTGATAGGATCACAAACGAGGGAGATGACTTTTCGTGGCTACCGGTTTATCCGAATGAATTGTTAAGTCAGATAAAGTATAGAAGCGATCGATAGTCTTGCCAGTTAAATCGCTTGATACGCGCGTTCCATTCAACAATAATACATTACCCAATGCATAACTGCCATCTTGATCACGATCCCATTATTTATTATATTACCTATTTACAATCTACTACCTATTTAGAATGTATTTAGAATCGATTTTCACACTTTTCTTGACGATGGAATTTACTTTAATCTTTTTAAGGGTGAAGGCCACGATTATTACATAAGTCTCTAATTTAGGTTCAATAGACTATATACCAATGTGAGATACGATAAGATTAATTTTTTTACGGGCAACTGGGTGATGATAAATTAGACAGACCCACGAAAAAATTAAGTTCTCTGATCTGGGTATGAGACCCATATATTCGTATATATTTTGATGTGCTGAATCCAAATCTGCCATTAGAAATGGTCCAAAGTATCAGAGTTTGGACCTAACATCAAATTAATAAAATGGTACTTTTTATTCAATAGATTACGAACCCGACTTAACATTCATGCATATCTAGGGTCAATAGAAAGCTTAAATTATGACCATTAAAACGCTTTTTTAAAAATTGTTATACGATGATTTTAAACGAAGATATGATGTTTTACTTAAACAATGACTTTTTTCAAATGTTAAAAACACATCAATCTTATGGAGAAAAATTATTTTTAGGTAAAGCGTAAGGGGTATTCTATTTCTAAACGACCTTCTTCAGAAACAATTGCCAATTTGATACAATTTTTAAATAATTATTTCTTCTACTCACTACAGCCAAATTACTTTTGTAATTAGCAGTTTTAAAAGAAAAATTTCCAAATTTTACAATCATAAAAAGAATTTTGTTCAAACATATGTAATTTATATATAAAATGTAGTTTGTAAGTTAACCTTTCGAATATCTCAAAACACGTTGTTTCAGATTTATTAAAAATATATCTTAAAGGAAAGCTTAAATATTTTAGTTTTTGTTTCTGTAAAGCAAATAATGGATATTTCAGTGGATTTTGAGGAATTAGTTAAAATTTACAGTTATTTCAGAGGTTAAATATAATTCGAAGACTATTAGTCTTTAAATTATACTTAAAATTAAAAAGAAATGATACTTAATTATAATAAATAAAGTATAAATAACATAAATTTTGAATATTGAAAATCAAATAACGTTTGCGAATTCAGCGACCCCAAAAACCCTTTAGTAAGCATTACTTTTTTGATTTGATGGATAAGTAATGTTTGGAGCAATAAATATAGCAAAAAGAAATTTTTTTAGTAGTTAAGGACGCAATTTTGAAAAAATTGAAGAAGCGGATAATAAAAGTGTTTTTATATCTTTACAGTAAAACTATTAAAAGCACGATTTATAAAAAAGAAAGCTGTAAGAGATACTGCCTTCTCTTTGATATACCTGTTTTTACTGTGAAAAATCAGAAAAAAAATGACGGATTTTTGCAAAAAGGTGCAAAGAATTACTAAAAATAATTTTTAAAAATGTTTTTTAATGAAAAATTCTGAAAAAGCATAAAAAATTACAAAATAAATAGTACTTCTCGAAAAAATTTAAGATGTTTTTGTATAAAATATCAGAGCGTGAATTTGGACGAAAAATTAAGTCCATTTGGGGCTCATTTGGCTCAATGGTGTTTTAATTCTTTTTTTAATTTATCATTTTTTTTTATCATTTTGAAATTATATTAATTTTCTTTTATTTCATTTACATTCTTTAATTTTTTCAATTATTTTCCTGAAATTTCAATTATTTTCTTCTTCAATTTTCGATTATTTTTACATTATTTTTCCCCAATTTTTAATTATTCTCATTTTTTTCAATTAATTTATACGATTTTCACGTATTTTTCTCAAATGTCGATTATTTTCTTCAGTTTTAAAATATTTCTATGATTTTTCAACTATTTACCTCATTGTTTAATTGTTTGCATTACATTTAAATTTTTTTTTTATTACTTTTTATTATTTGTCAAAAAATACATCACATAAACATTAGATCTTTTAGGGGCATAAAGATACATAAAATTAAGATATAATAAGTACAAAAAATCGTATGTTTGATTTAACAGATTTTTCGTAGATGTAAAAAATCAATTAACATAATTTGTAATTTATTAGGCGATTAAAAAAATAGATCAATTTTAAAATTCGGTGCATTGTTAGTGTCATAATATTTAAAGTTTTTGACATTTGGAAAATTGGAGCACAATGCCCAATAATTGATACTGTAAGCGGTCACTTGAGTCTTTATGCAAACAAAAACAATCTGCAAAATTCGCAATTCGTGTTTAAATTATATAAATAAAACTTGTTTGATTTATACTTAAATGTTATATTTAAATTATTTATAATATTGTTGATGACACAAGCTTGAAGGGTACCACATATACGTGTGAAAATTGGCAAAATATTCCAGGAAATTTTATTTATTTATTTTACAAACGGGTGACAAAAACGCATTAAGAATACAAAAAGAATATATATATATAGTCATAGAATACTGAGTAGGCAGTATTGTTATAAATCTTGGTTAAGAATATTCTAAATTTAAGATAAAAAATACAGGTACAATATAACACGTCCATTCATATCATAAAATTAATTGTTATTAAAAAGAACACTGCGCAAAGAGCAAACAAAAGAATTAAGATTGTTATTGAAAAAATCAAGCACATAATTGTAAGAATTGCCTTCACTAAGTCTCACAAAAACAGAGTTTTTAGAGAAATTCGACTTTCTTAGAGGCACATAAAAAGGAAGTACATCACCTAATAATGACATTGATTGCCTTATACAAAAAAATCATATCCGCATATAAGAATCTCGATTCCAGCTTAGGTAGTGAGTAAAAATCAAATTCGATATGTAATTGATGAGCTGCGAAGCGTAAAAAACGGACACCATATGATAGATCCAAATTTTGAAGTTGATCGCACAAAAGAAAAGTAAAGAATTCTAAGAGTAACAAGATTTTTGAAGTAGACTGAATTTCGTTTTATTAAGCCCAAAGTTGGAAATTTTACGAACCTATCCAAAACAAACATTAATCTTACCTACTATATTATTATCAACTTTATCAACAACATAACATTACATTACAATGTGAGGTAGGATGTAAAAGATTTGGATGTGAATTAACCTCATTGCGCCAAAGGCTACTCAAGATGAAGAAGAGCCCAATGAATTTTAACCCCACAGGGTAAAATTCCGGCAGAAGTTACCTCTTGATTTTTCTGACATACTTAGATTGTTGATATTTTTCTGAGGTTGTTGAAAGAGAAGCGACAAAGAAGTTGGACAAAATACCGGGAGAGTACCGTTCGTTACGATTCAAATGCTTACAGTGCAACAATCGCACCGACGCACAAGTACATATCGACAAGCAGCCAAGAGCGTCCTAGCAAGTCGACTATTGAACGCACACACGCCTCTTTGAACAATGCATAACAAGCATTGTCTCTCTACTCCGCCCTCCAATTCCATTCCATGCTGTATTGCCTTTATCTCTCACTCTATTTCGTTGTGGGCACCGACTCGCCTTTACTCTATGTCCACCAGGGGAGTAAATTACCAACATACATATATACACAAAGAGTCAAGACAGATACTAAATTAATGGTGAAGACTGGCTGCCTCAGTTGCTTTAACATATGTGCTCAATTATCTTTTCATTTCTTGCAATCAAATTTTTTAATCAAATTATGACCGGTTTTATAAAAAGCACCCATGTCTAGACTTTATTCCTCCGCCTGGCTTTTTCAATTTAAACCTTTAATTTCTATTCTGAGAAAAGTGTTTCTTTTGTTGTTAAGGGATAAACAAATTTAATTCAATGAAAAAAAATATGAATTTTTTAAGTATATGCTGTGACGATGTAAAAGTTTACCTCGCACAATGTTTCCAAATTAATTTAAAAACATCAATAAACACCAGTCTGGAATTAAATTGATTTGAATATTGTATAGCCGGATGTAAGCTTGGCGACTTGTGCCTTATTATTTTTAGCTTTCATTCTGAAATCAAACTAAGATATATTTAATTTACTTTATTTTCATTTGTCTGTTTAATTTAATGCTTTTAGGGTCAAAATAAGTGAACTGGGCCACTTGAGAAATTTTTGTTTCCGATTTGCAAGTTATCTATGGTGTTTGATATATATATGAACATATTTTTTCCACCTAAAATATTTTTCAAAAATTTCATTTATTTTGGAGTTAAACGGGGGTTGAACTTTTGGGTAATGAATTTTTCTTTTAATCATAACTCGGGAACGGATAAAGATAATTGAGCTTTCTTTTTTTTAAATTAAAGGTTAAAAGTTGTACTTTAAACTGCAATTAAAATGATTGTTGCAAAAATAAAATTTATGATTGTTCTTAACAATTTATTTAAACAATTGTAATTTAAAACATGTTCTCAACGTCATCCAAACACTAAACTATGCTCATTTGACGCGCAATATTCTAACGAGTAAATTAAAAAAAAAAAAGTTTAGTAACCTCCAAAATTACAGAAGTTATGCATATTTTTCTGCCGACGCGAAGCGAGCAAGCAACATCTAACTTGCGAACGCGCAGGAATACGTTCGCCACTGACTGTCGCGCTTCGACAAATTGACTTAATATTTAATAACAAGAAGAAATATGAACAATAATTATAATAATTTAAGTATTAATTTGATGCTTACTAATTTATTAGGATTTTTACCACTGAAGTAACCAGTGGCGGATCTAGACAAGGGTTTTGAAGGGGGTACTATATGAGACAGAAAGATATGACACTATAGTGTTAACTCTTTCTCTCTCACATAAATATAAAACTTTGAGAGGGGGCAAGCAACTGTACCCCCTTCTCCTGGATCCGCCAATGGAAGTATAAAGTATACAATTTTTAAATTAAAATATAATTGTAGAGAATGTCGAAAAAAAGTTTCGTCGAAAAAAATATCAATTTCTTCAACATTAAATTTTTTCAACGATTTTATTCAACGAGAGAGCCACAAAGTACATAAGTAAAATGTTACTTATTCAGATTTAAAAAATGTATTTTTAATTACTGTTGATTTCTATTCTAGTTTTTAATATTTAACAAAAAGTAAGACTGAAATTGGTTTATACATGTAGAATAAGATCCAATGATGTACAATATATTTTTTAATTTTTAAAAAAAGGACGTAAATTAGAATTTACTATTGAAGAAATTGATATTTTTTTCGGCGAAACTTTTTTTCCACATTCTCTACAATTATATTTTAATTTAAAAATTGTATAAAGTTACTTCCATTGGCGGATCCAGGGGAGGGGGTACAGTTGCTTGCCCCCTCTCAAAGTTTTATATTTATGTGAGAGAGAAAAAGTTAACACTATACACTGTAAAAACAGGTGTCTTACAAGTGTCTAATTTTAAGACATAAGACGTTTAGAAAGCGTCTTACAGGCGTTTTTAAGACACTATCTCAATGGTTTAAAATTAAGACACCTGAAAATGTCTTAAAAGTGAGGACAAAATAAGACACTTGTTTTTAGAGTGTAGTGTCATATCTTTCTGTCTCATATAGTACCCCCTTCAAAACCCTCGTCTAGATCCGCCACTGGTTACTTTAGTGGTAAAAATCCTAATAAATTAGTAAGCATCAAATTAATACTTAAATTATTATAATTATTGTTCATATTTCTTCTTATTATTAAATATTAAGTCAATTTTTCGAAGCGCGACAGTCAGTGGCGAACGTATTCCCGCGCGTTCGCAAGTTAGATGTTGCTTGCTCGCTGCGCGTCGGCAGAAAAATATGCATAACTTCTGTAATTTTGAAGGTTACTAAACTTTTTTTTTTTAATTTACTCGTTAGAATATTGCGCGTCAAATGAGCATAGTTTAGTGTTTGGATGTCGTTGAGAACACGTTTTAAATTACAATTGTTTAAAAAAATTGTTAAGAACAATCATAAATTTTATTTTTGCAACAATCATTTTAATTGCAGTTTAAAGTACAACTTTTAACCTTTAATTTAAAAAAAAGAAAGCTCAATTATCTTTATCCGTTCCCGAGTTATGATTAAAAGAAAAATTCATTACCCAAAAGTTCAACCCGCGTTTAACTCCAAAATAAATGAAATTTTTGAAAAATATTTTAGGGGGAAAAAATATGTTCATATATATATCAAACACCATAGATAACTTGCAAATCGGAAACAAAAATTTCTCAAGTGGCCCAGTTCACTTATTTTGACCCTTTAAGTAGTTCTTTAGTTTGTTTAAACTTTAATATTATTTCATTTTACTCAATTATTTAACTATTAATTATTTTTACCTGCCAACTGGCCAATCCGGAATTGTTGTGTTGTTGACAACAAGTATTATTTAAAAATATATTTTCTTTTATTTTTGCACGAACCTGACTCGTCTTTATTTGGAAAAGTGGAGGGATTCTCCATTTTTATTTCACTGAGAAGTTACCCTGAGGATCAACGTTTCTTGGATTTTGAGCCCTTCATCGTGGGATCGTCCTAGCACGGATGTGAGTCCAGTCCTGAAAGGAGTGCCAGGACCAAAAGACGATGTTGACAGGTTGTTCATCACCTATCAACACGAAGTAGCAGACGACTGAGATACAGGGGTGGGCGGACGAGACCACACTTTGCCGCGCAACAGAGTTCTAGTGTGCGTTGGATGCAACTGTGTACTTGAGACACTTTGGTTGTCGAGATTATTATTTTATATATTAAATATTGAAACAATTTTAATACTCATATCTGGACGAGGTTCTATCCGGGGTCGAAGACCCATTCCAGGTGAGCTAATTGAATAAATAATTGACTTTTTTGTAAATGTTAGAGTCGGTTCTCCGATCAAAATTTGTAGAATTTCGAGTCAGTGTTCAGTGTGCGTCTCTTGTAAATGTCCGTGCCATGCGGCCGACTATTTTCATATTCATGTAATCTGTTGATAGGGTAAAAATTCAATAAATTTGTTATGTTATGCTATGGTTTAAAATTTTAGTTTGTGCTACTTCTTACTCCGACTACCTCCGGATGAACTGGTTAGTCGTGGCTTCGTGTTAATTAAATAAGAGTTTTGATTACACGGGAAAAAATAATTCAATAATATTTACTGAAGAAATTCAAGAGCGGTGGGTATGAGAAATGTCGTGAGATTTTATTAGCAATTCCTTGAAAAACTACCGAACACTTATTCTAGAAGAATAAGAATTAAATTCAAGAAAGCTTCTCTAACTGTTATGAGATTTTACCAAAGTACTCCACAAGTTAAAAATTTTTTTAATTTTTGAAAAAAAATTTCCTCTATGAGTACTCGAACTCAGTTCCTCGAGACTACAAAATCTCTGCTTTGTCCAACTGAGCTAAGTACGCGATTGAATTAGTGTTCAGTGAAAACATACTTGACTGGGCCAAGCGCTTGGTCACTGTACTGCGTTTTCCCGAAGTCTTCGGTAACTGACCAGATTCGATCTTTCGGTTGCGCGTCATGAAAATTTATTTTGGAGACTTTGTAGAAATACTTGAAAAATTGGAGGATGCTTATTGACTCTTTTGTAGATATTGCCGAGTTTTTCTCATATCCACCGCTCTTGAATAAATTCGGTAAATTTTCGTACATAAATTTTTTCCGTGTAGTTATTTAGTCTCTTACTTTATTACTGTTTTTTGTTTAGTTATTTGTCATTAAAATAACTTAGGGCGAGATTATTATTTTATATTGTTTATTTGCTTAGATTAGATTTTGATTGTAGATTTTTATTTAAACATAATGTGAAAGAATGCGTCATAATTGTATTCTTTACAAATGGATAAGATTTTTTAATATCAATAAATAAATTTCAAAAATTCTGAATTTCTATAATTGAGTAAATACACAGTTAAAAATTTTGTGTATTTGTGTAGAAAACAGTCCTTGTTAAATTTTTTGTGTTAAAATTTAACATTTTTTGTGTGTTGATTTTACACATTCTTCAAATGTCATTTGATTCTTTAACATAACCTCAAATTTTTTAGTAGTAACTCTGTAATTTATGTTTATTTTTTTGTTGCAAACGCATAAATTCCTTATTGAAAATTCATTTTAACTTGCAAAAGATAAAATACAATACTAATTGCATAAAATATACACGCTTTAAATTATTATAATGCGTAAAATAAGAGGTTAAAATTTGTGTACAAAATTCAACATATTTTTTTGTGTTGAATTAACACAAAGTTTTGATTGGACCGTTTGGGACATGTGAAAAGTGTTAAATTTAACACAAAATTTTTACTGTGTAGTAATGAACCAATTTTAAAAAATTTTGAAAAGTAATCGATTGAAGCATAAAGGCAGGAGAAAATTGAATAAATTGAAGTGTATAGTGAAAAAAATAAAGGTTGTCCATCGAGTAAATGCAGGTGAGCTGCTCTGATTGGACTTGCAGCTGTGCATTTTACCGACTGGTACGAGTGTAAAGTACACCAGGCAAATGTTAACCATTATCTTTGCTCATGTCCCAATTGGGTGGGAGTACCTCGTTAACGCGATTTCTGTTAACTTTCCTCGACAAGAATCGACAACTGCTACAATTATTATCGAATAAAGAGAATTAACTTGCATAATAAGCATGCAGATTCTCTACAAGAGGAAATTTCACTTTCACCTACAATTATGCAAGATATTTTTACAATTCCAGTCGGTAAAAAAAAATTTACAAAACACTTTTTAACTTAACAAAATTTAAATATTTTTCACGTGGACGAAAGAAATATATATAAGGTACACTATAATTTTCACAGAATTGGCATAATCCATGCCAATGTAGAAAAAAAATGTGTACACTGCAAAAACAGAAGAAACAGAAATCTTATGGTTATTTTTAAGCCGCTTTCTCAATGGTTTAAAATTAAGACACCCTAAAATGTCTTAGAAGTGAAGACAAAATAAGACACTTGTTTTTAGAGTGTTACTATTTCAATTAATTCTACTAATAATTATAGTTATTATTACAGTAGAAAAATATTAAAAATTACTCAATTTCTTACTATTTCAATTAGTAACCAATTTTTTTCTAATTAATTAGTAGAAAATTACTAATTCAGATTTAGAGAATATGACTGCGGAGTGTTACAATGACCATGTTTAGCAAGTTTTAAACATTTTTCAATTGATTATTTTAACTGATTTTTAATTGTTAAGAAAACTTTTAAACTCGTTCAGAATTATTTAATACTTGTCCAAAACAGTTTAGAACTATTTAAAAACATTTAGAACTTGTTGAAAACTATTTAAAACTGTTTGGAATAAATTTAAAACTTTTTCGAAACTGTTCTATTTGGAACTAGTTTGAAACTATTTGGAATACTTTAAAATTGATTAGATGCAGTTCATAACTGCTTAAAATTAGTTTGTAAATGTTTAAAATTATTGTTTGCAACCAACAAATAAATTAGGTCTTTCAAACTCAGAAAGTTTAAAGGTTACTTACAATATTAAAACATCGGAATCAAAAGTTTCACTCACCTGAAACAAAAAATAAAAAATTTCTATTACCAACAATGTAAACAAACACAAATTTCTTTAACAACTGTAAAGTGTTTATAAATGCCTAAATATAATCAATTAACTCGTGCCTGAACATACACCTTAAAATAAACAAATGTAATAAATATAATACACACAAACGTATAATTTAACATCTACTAATAAATAATTGACTCAATGATTGCATGACGCATACATATTTTAACATTCCACTTTTGATTCTAACCTATTACCAATTACGATCAATTTCAATTAAGGAAATAAATTACCATTATTAGGCAAATATATATAAGTGAACATTGTAAGAGTCAGTTTGTAAAATTTTACATAACCACAGGTTAATATTCGAATCTCAGCAATAATCTCTGAATTACATTAGTATGCTAACTTTTCTACAAATGACTCATGCACAAGAAATACCCTGACGGTGAAAAAATGGATATTATTTAAAATCAAAGTGTTTTATTGAAAAATCGTAAATTACTCACATTGGTATTAAAGTGCAAATATCTCGTTTATTAGGAAAGAGCTTATTCATCAGCACTGGCAATAAATCATCAAAGTTCCCTTACGACTAAAATGATTGCTGAAACACCTAATTAACTTATCAGCACTGCTAATTAGGTCAGGGAGTTAGTAATTCAATAACAATTTGTCCAGTTTAACGCCAATCATCGTTGATTTTGCACCCTGGCGAAAGTTTTACTCATGAATCATTCGAGTCTAAATTGCCTTACGTTATTCGCGACTCACCTTGACTTCAGATCAAGTCTCCGTGCGAATGTTATGAAAATTTCTATATCTCTATCTCACAATCAGTCTTGGTAACAAACGAGTGAGAGTTGTATCATTCGATATATGTATGTACGATTCTTGTGAGTTTCCTCAATAGGATATACAGTTATTACGGATATGAAGTTAAAAATAGCAAGGGAATTTAAATTCAAAACAGATATAGGCATATTTTTTGTTTTAATCACAATGCAGGCTTCACAGTAACAATCAAAAATATTTTGGGGGAAATAGAGGACTTTTAGGGTACTTTAAAAAGTTTATAAATAAAAATAAATAAACTATATACACTGAAAAAAATGTTTAGTCATAGCAACAAAAATTTGGTTGACTCAATTTGATTGATCCAACAAAATTTTTGTTGATATGACTAAACATTTTTTTCAGTGTACCGTAATTGATTTTCAGCACCAAACATTTTGTAGTGCAAATTTTACAAGAATAAAAAACATCTTTAAACGTAATAAGTATGAAAACTTAATTTGTTTTCTTATTTTATAAAAGCTAAAAAAATTCTCAAAAAAAAAAATAAAAACTTGGATCAATTAAAATTTGAATATGTATATTGAAAGTTTGATAAATTAAGATTCGGATTATAAGTAAACTGGAACCAATTAATATTTAAAGAAATAAAATAAAATAAAACTAAAGCAATACATTGAAAATTAGAGAAACTCTGAAAAAAATGTTTCTCAAACAATGAAAATATTATAAAAAGTACTAAAAAATATAAAAATTGTGGAAAATAAACTACAAAAAAGTAAGAATAAAATAAGGAAATGTAAAACGATAAATAAAAACAATATAAACGAAATGACAAATTCCCTTGAAAATGAAAAAGTTTAGAAAATTATTCACAAAATGAAGAAAATTTCAAATCAATGTGTAAATAACTTGACAAAATAAAAGAAATTTTTTTTTAAATATTAGATTAATTTTTAAATTAGAGCAACGACCTTTTTAGATATGTTAAATAATTATTCTAAATGGTTAGAAAAATAAATTCTATAGCAATTTTTTACAAAGAATTCAATGCTGATAAAATCAAGAAGGTTAAACTTTTTTTTCTGACTATTTATCAATTTTAATTTTCAGTGAAAAATTAAATATTTTAAAAACCTTCCGTAATTTTGTAGAAAATATATTACTTTTACAGAAAAAAAACTTTTTTAGAAAAATATTGGAAATTGTGAAAGTAAAAATGTGAAATTTCAACCCGTTGCTAAAGGGAGCAAATTTTTTTCATATCTTAGTTTTGGATATAGAATTATGCTAAATTATCGAAAATTAAAAAAAAATTTAAAGAAGGAAGACTATATACCGGTCTTATCTTGTTACTCTTCTAGAATAATTTTTTCTTTAAAAAATTAAAATTTTAAAAAATCCATCCGCTAGATTGTGGAAAATTCTTAGAAAAGTGCGAAAAAAACTAACGATGGAAAATAATAATAATTGTGGACTAAGTTTAATTATAAAATTGCACCTTAATTTAAGGTGATAGAAAAAAAAATTGTTATCCTTAAACAACGTGAATTTTGATGTGTTGAAAATGACGTTGCTGTCTTCCCTTAAAAACAAATATTGTGAAAAAAGTCATAGAATCTAGAAATTATATCAAAGACTAAATAAATTTGAGAAAAATGAAACAAAATGTAAAAAAAATTTAATTATTGTTAAAATTATAGTTTTTAAAAACTTCAAAGAAATTTTTTTCGTAAAATTTTCTAATCTTTTTTAAAAACAAGTGTCTTATTTTAAGACCATTTAGGGTGTCTTAATTTTAAACCAATAGGAAAGCATTTTACAAAATTATTAACCAATGAAATAGCTTGGAATAACCGTAAGACGCTTTCTTAATGTCTTAAAATAAGACACCTGTTTATACAGTGTACAAATTGCCAGTATTTATCTTTGATGTTCTAAATTGCCAGCATTTTCTCGAATCACTAGATACCCTTTTAAATAGATTTTTGTGAATAATAAGGGATATTAGAAGAAAATGTTACAAATAGGGGACTTTTAGGAAAAATAGGGGACGCCTGTGAAGCCTGACCATGAGAAAAAAAATTTTAATATGAGTTTAATCATTTACAAGATTATAAATCATTTGATGTACTACTTGATTTATTCGTTTATATTTTGTACAAAATTGAGATTTTATTAATAATGAGGGTAAAATGTGCAAGCGTTATATTGAAAGAAATTTGTTGCTATAAATCTGCCCATGTTTTATTCATCTTAAAATTTAATTTTGAGTTTTAATATCCTCGTACTTGAAACGTTACAGGCTTGAGCTTCATCATAGTTATAAAGGTGCGGGCACTTGAACATTTCCCATATTTCATTTTCTACCCTGCAGAGTAAATTTCGATCAGTCCGAGTATGAGAACTGGATTTTACTCCTGTGACTTGGTAATATGCGGCAGTCAACGACATTAAACGGTATAACTTTATGTGCTGGATCATACTCTATTTACGACTTTACTCTTTCGCTGTAAAGTATATGCGCGTAAAAGGCTTATATTTACACCATTTGCATTCTGCGTTCAACAGTTATGCACAGTCACGGCTTTAGTCGCTTATATTTATGCATTTTCTCGATTGTTTTTGTTTTACTGTATATACTGCTTATCAGTTGTTGATGCGGAAGCACAAGCAACGGTAAAACCCTGTATTCACGCGAAACGTAATCTGCTTTAGGGGCTTAGCTTCCTACATGTGTTACATTTCTCCAACGTTTTAATTTTCAATAATATGTCGGTTATATTTTTATCTTCCGAATGATATATTTATTATTCTTATGTTGACATTAATTTGATTTAATTGTTTCATAATAATAATTTGTAACTTTTTGAAATTGAAGTAAATAATCAGAAAAATTTGGTTGAAATAATTATGCTTCTTTTGTTTATTGAAAACTTTGCGAATTTGAAAATCATTATTTTAACATATTTCTTAATTTAGAATTGATTTTTTTTTTATTAATTGTAATTCCGATGGATGATTTTCTAAATAAATTATGGCATTTTACAATAATACATTTTTTGAGTATAGACGCTGTTCCTTACGGCAAAATATTACAAATTTATACGTATGTCAAAAGCTAAAAAATATAATTATGGAAAAATTAAAAACAGACAATAGGACATTTTTTCAGCTAAAATTTTAAAACAATTTCAATTTAATAAAAATTTGTACAAAATCTAATAAAAATTCTCTCTTTACAGCCAAAATCCAAACAAACACAGGTCAGACAGATCTTTCTAATGATATATATAAGTATAATTATATTAGAAACACATTTATAATAAAAAGAAATAACAAAAATTATTTTTAAATAAATCTTTTTAACCAATAATAATTGGCTCAAGATTTTAAATTTCTCTAGCAAGTTTTTTGTGCTTTTCCTGATATTTTACTGACTTCCTTGGCCCATACAAATTTTGACATGCTTTAAATTTACCATGAAGCGCCATTTATTTTAATTATTATATAGTTACATATTTTTTTAATGTGGATATTCATAACTTGTTGCACGTCAAATAGTCTCTTGGTCAAATTCACTTTTTTTTTGCGATCAATTTGAAGTTACGCAATTACTTGTTTTATATCGATAATTACGAAATGTCCAAGATTTAAAATTACATTTTTAGTTTCTGACAGGTGGAAGAAAAATTAATGAAACGCGAGAAAATAAATTAAAAATCAAAGAAATGAAAGAAGAATGTATAGAGAATATCATTGTAAAGCTCTAAAGTAAAACTTATTTATTTTTAATTAATTGAACAATGTATATTCATAAATTTGTTGTAATTCTTTAACGTTATATTTAGAATTTGAAATTGTCTCTAAACAATGAAATTTAGAGCAAACGTGTATTTTACTAACTATTGTAATGATTGTATACAAAATATTTATTAAGTTTTTTTATGGAGTAATAGTCTTAGTAGTGATTATTTAGTAAAATTATTATGCTACTTATAATTTTTTATTAGGTATTTATGTCTTATTAAAAAAATATACATTTTCGTTTCAGGGATGTTAAAATTTTACATAACCTACATTTTTGTATCTCATAAAATTGATATTTTAGAATAGAGCGCAACCAAAAAAAGCTTGTACTGTAATAGAATTGAAATCTATTTGGGTTTAAGATGCTTAAGCTTCAATTTTGAAACTGTGCTCAAGAATAAAACTTAAACAAATTTTAAATTTAAATGTTAAAGGTTCCAGAGATTTGCCTAAATAAATAAGTTTGCATGTGACGTAGTTTATCGATAGTTTCTTATCCTAAAAAATTGCACCTTCTATATATGCATAATATATAAATTTTGCAATAATGTGCACAAAGTATAGGTATAATGACATGACATTGAACCAGTATAATAAACTTGAAGGATCAATACCATAAGCACTGATTGCAGTTCGCTCGCCATTCATAAGATTTTCCTGTTGCGCTTCAAGATGGTCTATTGACTTTCGATGGGGATTTGTAGTGAGTGTGAGTGGTTTGAATGGAGATTTATCCGAGAAATTGGAGAGAGTAAGCTTGCAGGAAAAACGGTATCGAGAAACATTGAGGAAACTCTATGAAGCCTATCGGGTTCACATGCGTGTAACTGATAACGGTTTCGTATCGGCCCAAGACACAATGTTTTTGGTATCGCATCGGTTTACTTTCTAGACTGTTTAGAAGCGTCGATAGTATTTCACGTATTTTGCAGGGCTTTCACTGACCACGAAAAAGGTTACTTCGCGTGAGAAAAACAATCCGGAAAACGTCTCCTACACTGAGTAATGATTACGCGCATATGCTAACATGCACGACGAGATTATTGCATGAATCGAGAACGGATAAAGGATACCTATTCAAGGAAATTACGGTTACATCGAGAAAACTGCCATAAACGATAACGCTATTCACGTTCTTTGTGACTTGAATTTATTGTACTCTGACCAGTCCTAATGAAACCACTTGATTTACAAATCATACACACGATAGAAAAGTTTTACTCTAAGTCAAGTGAGATATGTTAATTAATGGAAAGAAAAAATTAGATGTACATACTTAGAACATGTTAAAATTTCATTTTAAAAAACCATTAGACCATATATATTGTCTATAAAGTTTGTGATATTGAAAAGCAGAGAATAAACTTTTTGAGGATGTCCTCAATTTACGCTTGCAATTTAAATTGTTCCGCACAATTTGAATTCGGCTACATACAATTCTTTTTAACATTGATTAAATTATTTATGTTTCGGCATTGATCAAATCTAGCAGTCAATTAAGTGAGAGGAAATTTATTCAAGCTGATATCCTGTGACTTTATTGTAAAAAGATTTGCAGTTAATTAAAAAAAATTACGTTAATCTTTCAATTTTATAATTCCTTATCATTTGACGGAAAAGTTTTTCAAATATAATTTGAGTAAACGGTAGGAATATCTTTTTAATTATTCCAATTTTTTATTAAGTGGATTTCAATTTTTTTCACGTTACATTTCACTTCTGACAAAATTCACAGCTCTGGATGATAGCTACTAGATGATTGGAAATTATTAATTGACAAGCTCGTTATTATACGATCATATTTGCGAGTTTCTTTGCCAAACTTATCTCTTAAGCAGTGTTCCCGTTTGACTGGACAGCATAATTAATTGACAGCGAGATTACGGTATTAATGGAAAGATCGATTGGATGAAAAATGACGTATTTGCTGCTTAATTTACAAACAACATTTAAATCTTGAAAGCAAGAAATCTTCACAGAAACATTATTTTTAAATATTAGTGTAAAAAATAGTTCAAATTAAATTGATTCAATGTCATTTTTTGCAAATCTTATTTACTTTTTGCAAAAAAAGCGCACTCATATCTGTAATATCTGAAAGTCAATTTTCTACGTGTCTTAAAGTAAGGTAAATTATTACAACACCAGATAAGTTTGCCACATTTGAAATAGAATATAACTCAAAAATACCGTCAATCCTATTTGCCTTCATATTTCTAGTATTTAGACCAAGTCACGAATATATAAGTTCCTGTTCAAGCTCCATAGATATACTTCTATGTGTTATATAGCAGTCGCAATCAAGTAATACTCTTCTCTTATGACACGTTGTTATTACCAGTTCATGTCCATGTGCTACTCTCTTCACTGATTGTAATAATTTTAGAGCGTGATGTACAAACTGTTATAACCGATGAAAGTACCGACAATGTGTAAAACAAAATCATTCGACAAATTGAACATCACAAACTACTCTCGAAAATCTCTCATTTAATCTTTTTCTGCACAAATCTTCTTTTTTTATTTTTAATCAAATTCAAGAGCGTAAAAATCGGGGTGGCAGTTGCCTTTACATTTTTAAAAGTAGGAGAGCAAAATGTTGATTTTTCCCATACCTTCCCCTTAGACAAAGATCACACTTACGAGGCTGAAAATAATTACTAGAAGTTGATTTAAATTAACTAGAAAATTATAGAAAATTACAGAAGAGAATATAAATAGAAATAAAGAATTAATAACTAAAATGTTGCAAAATAACTAGAAAATGACGAAAATAAGGATAAATTGATTAAAAATAATTAAAAAAAAATCAGAACTAAAAGTTGCTTAGTAACCAGAAAAAAAACAGTCAGAGGATTTTAAAGAATTTTAAAAATGCGATTTTTCTTTCAAATTTAGACAAAATATACACTTTATATGGGACGATCGATTTGTTTTAAAGCAAGGAATATGATTTTTTACACATTATGTGGAATTTACAAGTTAAAAAATTTTTTTTCTACCACACATGTGCGAAAAACTCGTGTTTTTGTTCATGTGAACTCGTGCTACACTCGTTTTTCGAATATTTGTGCTCTGCAAATAAACACGGCCTTCCCTCCCCTGATGCATAAAATACCAAAAAAGAAAAAAAAAATTGAAAACATTAAAATTCAATAAAACTTTTTTTAATGGTGAAAATTGATAAAATTTTCATGAAAATAACTAAAAAGTGAAGAAAAAACACTAGAAAGTATAAGAATAGATAAATTAATGAGAAACAACTAGAAAATAGGGAAACATTACCAAATGAAATAATATTTCTGGAAAGTGAATAATTAATTAGAAATTTCAAGTAATATTAATAGAAAATATAAAATGAAGGAAATAACAAGAAAATAATAGAAAAATTATTAGAAAGTGACAAAACATAACAAGACTGTAACAAATACAAAGTGCTTAAAATTACCACAATTTATTGAAAATTACTAAGGATGAAAAATCATTAGAATATGTATGAATACAAATTATTAGAATGTGTTGAAAAATGACTATAAAGTAAAATAATAACTAGATTGGTGATTTATGCTAAATAATTAGAAAAGAAAAAAAAATTACGTTTTAGTGAAAAATGTCAAATTGAAGAAATATATGCACTGAGAGAAATGGATATTCAAATTTACTATCCTGGATATTAAAAAATATTAATTTTAATATATGGATGTTAAATTTAAATAACCATTAATTTCATTTTTCTCAGTGTAATGAGAAATTAAATTACAGTATTAGATTCTTTAAAAATAGAAAATAAAATTACTAGATTGAATTCAAAAGTTACTAAAGAAAAAAACAACAGAAATTTACAAAATAACTAGAAATTGATGAAAGTGAATAAAATTTGTTGGAAAATAACTGTAAAATATAAGAATAACTAATTCTAAATTAGAGAAAAACAAATACTTAAAAATAATGAAAGTCTAAAGAAGCAAAACAATATTTAACTTCTAAAAACTAACTCGAAAGTGTAAAAATGACTGTATATTGAGGAATATTACTATAATGCATTGAAAAATTACTAATAAGTAAAATAACAACAAGCAGTTGATTAATGGCAATTAGAAAAGAAAAAAATTACAATAAAGTAAACAAAGCGTGACAAATTGAAGAAAAAATTCTATTAATCTGAAGAATTACTAAAAAAAAAAAATAATAACTAGAAGTTAGAGAAAAATACTTAGAAAATAACTATGAAATAACTTAATTAGGTCTCTTAAATTTTATTGCAAAAATATTATATACAGTAATTTTAATTATATTGTTCATTACATAAATTTTTTCATTACGTGAGTTAAAAATTTGAAAAGAATGTCGAGTTAAATAAAAACAAAATTTTAAATGTCCTGATTTAGCCTATAAGCTAATTTAATACTAATTAATAAGAAGTTGTTTAAAAGTAGCTTGAAAAAGAGAGGAAATTAATATAAATTGAATAAAGAATGACAAATTGAAAAATTAAACTATAACTATACCACGTGGACAATATTTTAAATATTTTTAAAATATCCATCCCTCATAGGGACATAAAAATGCCTTGAATCATAGACATTTTTATACTTTTCTAGAACTATATAATATCTATATCATATGGACAATATTTCTAATACTTTAACCCCCCCCCACACCCCCCCCCCCTAATAGTAAAAATAAAAATGCATTAAATCATGAACATTTTTATACTATAATTTATGACAAGGCTTTTCTTATTTTTGGTTCAATAACAATAGAAAGTTAAAACAAAGGTACAAAGTTATAGCAACAATATAATGTCATAGCAACACTGGATATTAGTTCTACATTAACAATCTTTTAAGTCGGTACAACAATTTCTTATTGTACAAAAGGTCTACGTTTTCATTCCGACATTACACTTAATTTAGCATGAAAATTTCCCATAATTGTTGCGAAAATCTTATCAAGAGGCAGTTATTACGGGGAATGAGAAAAGCGGAAATAGCCAAGTTTATAAAATAGTAACAAACATCATGGTATGAACTCGAGGGCGTATTGAAGTCCCGCGAACTAACTCACAGTCTGCGACACAAAAACAAAACAAATCATGAACTGAATGACGCAAGACGATATTGATGGGAGAGGCTAGTAACCTTTATTTGCCATGCAACTGCATCATAGTCACGAGCCTGGAAGCGAACATATTGTTTGTTCCTCTATTGTTACTTCAAATTGTTTCATGTTCAAATCCTTCATCCCAAATATTCTCCCCTTCAGTGTCACTTCCGTGGGAATATTATTTTTTTAAAAAACACCCAGCATAAAGTTTAAAACAATTCACTAAAACCATTTATAACATCATAGAATATTAACAACTTGTTGCACAAATTAATAACTTGCTCCAATGAACATTTTATATTTATCCATTAGTTTATATAGATGAAAAAACTTTGCAAACTTCTTTCCGTTCTAAATTCAATTAAATTTTTATTTAAACTTTTTTCTGCTTGGAGCACTGATTAATAAAAGTGTTGTAACTCGATGGTTGAAAAGAATCGAATATACCATTTCACTTGAGAAAAATTGAAAAAGGGTGACTGGTGGTTAAAAAATGAATAGGCCATAATTTGACGAGCGTTTGACATGGTTCGAAACGTGGTCTCTTTTCGGTCGAGTCGTTTTAGCCATTAACTCTTGTTTTTCTAGTAGACAGATAGTTCACGAAACTTTATATATAAACATTCCAATGCAACCCTGTCATTCTAATTTGGGTCACTTTCACTGAAATCCAGGCAACTAATTTTTTGCTTTTAGCAAAGGATGCTAACAACCTTGCTTCTACAATTGCGAATTAAATTGGCGAAAGGATACGGAAAAATGGGATCAAACCCACCATCACGAAAGTTTCACCGCCAAATTGCGAGCTGGTTGGTTCGATTCGTTAAAGGAGATATCCGAGCGTCGTTACATCAGCACACGAATCTCTCTTCTGTTCTCCAACTTACACCATATAATAATAAGGAAAGAGAGCTTTCGAGGGAGCAGAAAAGCGGAAACGAGTGAAAGCTCGTTGATCAACTTCCAGGCTACTTAGACCTCAAATTTTTCAGCTATAGCACCTTCCCTTATATTCGATTATGACTTAAAATTTTCTGATTCAAAAAGGTCTAAAAATGTTGTTTTATAAATTTAAACAACAATGTAACTGGATGATAGAATTCCTCAAATCATTTCGACTGAAAAAGAGAAACCTTATCTATTTCCATGCAACTCCAATTTGGTTTTAAAAGATTTCTACACACAGAAAAATCCATAAAATACAGTCATTAAAATCTCACTTTCATTCCTAATTTGACTAGATGATGAATAAATGATTAATCGCTGAATAAATGACTCTCGGATTACAAAATTAATTAACTCAATTATGACACTGATTTTAATGCCCCATAAATTATTATGACAGAGAAATAACAGCCTAAAATTCTATAATGCTAAGTTTAAAAACAAGTTACGAAATTTCCGTGTAAATGAATTGGATATAATACTACAATTTCCGTTGAAAAATTGCCCTCACAATTTATGGCGGGTTTAGTTTTAGTGCGAAATTGCCTAGTTGAACGTTAAAAAGTCTATTGAATCGCGAGCAAATGGCACCTTGCCAAAGGAAAATGATAAAGCAACAAATCTGAGCAATTCCTTTCATCAGTTTTCATTAGCCATTTAATATCGAGTCTCGCGATTGAAAATTGTTTCTTGTGCTCGTTTCGTGTCGCCTACGCGTTGGTCGATTATGAACCATTAATCTGGTATTCTTTCTCTTGTGGTCGATTGCACGCAGACGTAGAGACACGCAGCTTGTAGGTATAATATGTGGACACTGGGTTCAGCTTCAGGTAGCATTTCACTACCTGCCGAGACTGTGGGCAGAGCGGAATGCCAGTTATGGTGCACGTGCGTGCACATGTGTATTACAGTCCTAATACCGCATTGCCCACGAAGCCTGTGCAATGTGCAACGACCAAGAGGAACATGAGCAACATACAGGGCCAGTTGTCTTTATCAGTGGCACGAGCATCTCAACGATCCTGGACCAGCCTTATGGTTGTTGGTAGGCAGGTAGGTACGCCCACGCCATTAGATAATTCATATCATTGATATTACTAGCGGTAGGTAATGCGGTGCAACTGCACCATCGTCATTGCCTGCCTAAAGATCGGTTCAAGAGATCGGCGCCGCCGCTCAGCACGTTTCGGTATTCCTTTTTCTTTTCATATCGGAATACACCACAAGATGATATCGGTTCTGAAAAATAACCCTCTGATTACGATATTAAAGTACGCGAAGAAAAAAGTAATATCGAGGATATAAGAAGTGCAATTGAAACTGCTGTTAATTGTCAATTTGTCAAGATGATGGTTTGGTTTCTTTAGATTGTTAATTGCAATAGAAATGGTTATCAACTGCAGGTAATTTCAAATTTGTCCACACTATGAGAACATAAGCCTATAAAATTAAAGGACTCGGATCAAAACAAAAACGAGACCTGCTTTCACAATCCAACTGGAAGGTTAAAAGTAGCCTTTTACACTGTTAAAAATTTGGGGAGTTAACGGTTGCTGGAGTTGGGAGTTGAGATTTTAGAGTTAAAAATCGACTCCCCACGGGGAGTGAGTCTCATACGCTCCATGTTTAAGAAGAGTGGGGACCGAAGGGTTAGGCGTTAACTCTCTTTACTTCAACTCTTCAAGGCGTGCGACTTCTATAGAGTCCCGTAGGGAGTTAAATTTCAACTCCTTTTTTTAACAGTGTAGAAGAATTATACGGTTAAAATCAAAAAATTGTTTTGCAAGTGCTGTGTATCAACAACCTTCTTCGGTTCACACAAAACCAGCAAGCATCAAAACGTTGCATAATGATAGTATTTTTTGGGATTAAATATGAGAAATGATCTAAAAAATGGTATCATTATGCAACGTTTTGATACCTTTAGGATTTGTGTGAATTACTTTTAATCAGAAATTGGTTATATTTAGTCATCTTATTTTCTCAGTGCAAGAGTTTGTAGTATTGACTAATTTTAATAAAGATAAAGGTGGATCGTATCAATTTTGCTATATGGAAAAATTCCTTGGATAACGTTCATAGAGAAAATGGAATTGTTAATATAGGACTAGTGGGTCGTTCATACACCACGTGGACAATTTTAAATCACTTTTTGATTCCCCCCCCCCACCGCCCCTCTAAATGTCCACGTGGACTTTTTTTTTAAAAATAATATGATTTTCTATGTTATGAGAAACTATAACTATAAAGAAGGATTCTTATCTTAAAATTGTAAATAAATTAATATTTAATACTTATTAGAAATATTTTATTGAAATCCGTTTTAGCTTTCTCGAAATAACCTAGCGACAACAGAAACGTCACCACACACACATATTTCTGGACATTGGCTAAGGAATGAAAATTTTTTGCTATTCCGATGAAACTAAGTCAATTTAGACTATTTTTGGAAAATCGAAAATCTTAACGATCAACAAATCTTCCTCTAGGTGGAAGCAAAATCAGTAAAATTAATTAAAAAATAAAAAATACGAGAAGATGATTAAAAATTATAATAATAATGAAAAACTGAAGATAATAATTACACTTGGATGAAAATAAGTGATGAAAGTATAAAATATATTTAAAATTAAAAAACATAATTGAAAAATGATGAAGGCAATAGAAAATTAAAGTAAATAAGTAAAATTTGAGATAAATATTTAGAAAATTTAGAAAATTAATTGAAAACCAAATTAAAACCTTTAAAATTTAAAGAAAATGATTGTAAAATAATGAAAATAATTATTACTTAAATTTAAGATGAATAATTTAAAATTGATGAAAATAATTACAATTTTAAAAAAATAAGTGATAATACCTCCTATATGAGAAAGCAAAATAAAAAAATGTAATTAAAATTAAAGAAAATGATTGAAAAATGGTAAAAACAATTAAGCATTGAAGAAAGTAATTGATATTTAAAGACTTAACTGAAATTTGAGATAAATAATTAGAAATTTTTAAAAATTCACTAAAAAATATTTAAAAATTTGAGAAAACAATTGCAAAATAATGAAAATATTTAAAAATTGAAAGAAATAATAACAATCTGAGGTAAAGAATTGGAAATTGGAGAAAAAATAATTGAAATTTTGAAAAAAAAGTGATAAAATTACAAAATGAATTTGAAATTGAAGAAATTAATTGAAATATGAGAGAAATAATTGAAAATTTAGAAAATTAATAAGAAATTGGAAAAAGTATAATAGAAATTGTAAGAAAAATAGTTAAAAAATTATAAAAGCCATTCAAAATTGTAGAAAATATTTGCAGTTTAAAGAATTAATTAATAGTGGGGTAAAATAGTAGGTAGAATAACAATAATAGTTGAAATAGAATAAAATAGAAGAAAATAATTAAAATTTGTAAAAATAATAATTGAAGATTTTTTAATTTAAGGGAAAAATAATAGAAAAGTTTGGTAAATTAGTTAAAAAATAATATAAATATTAAAAATTTGGAGAAAATAATTTAAAAATTGTAAAAGTAATTGAAAGTCTAAGAAATAATTAAAATTTCAGAAAAATGTATTTATAAAATTACAAAATATATTTAAAATATAAGAAAATAATTAAAAAATAATATGAAAAATTAAACATTAATATAGAAATTATTGAAATATGAAATAAATAATTGTAAATTAAGGTAATTGACTAAAAGATATTGAAAATTCTCACAAATTGGAGAAAAGAATTGCAAATTGATGAAAATAATTTAAAATAAAAAAAAATATATCGAATTGAAATTTATGATAAATAATTGGAAATTCAAGAAAATAATAGAAAAATAATTTTAAAAATTAATCATTGATAAAAATTATTGAAATTTGAGATAACTAATTGAAAAATTTAGGAAAAAAAATATTGAATATAATTAAAAATTTGAGAACACAATTGCAAAATTGTAAAAATATTTAAAAATTGAAAAAGTAATTAAAATTTGAAGTAAATAATTGAAAATTGAAGAAAATAATTGAAATTTTTGAAAAAAAGTGATAAAATACAAAATGAATTGGAAGTTGAAGGAAATACGTTAAATATGAGAGAAATAATTGGAAATTTCAAGAAAAATTATAGAAAAATGATAATGACAATTGAAAAATGTAAAAAATATTTGAAATTTAATGAATTCATTAAAAATTGAGATTAATAAGCCATCCAAATGTTATGATGGAAATCCGTTAATGCGTTTTTGAAACTGAATATAAAAATTAGCAATATTTCATTTCTATGATCGTCGAGATCAACTATTTGAAAAGAGTCAGTGAACTCTAAATAAAAACAAATATTGTAATATCAATCGAGAAAAACTAATTTACAACTAATATAAATCTAATAACTGGAAAAACTAATCAATAGTTCAGTTGTCTAAGTAGAGGTAAAAATATTTTATTTAAAGCTAAACAGTCTTCTTTAATATTTATTGTGGGATGATTAGAATTTATATGAATCATTTCAGAAATAGTGCGTTTTTCCAATTAGACTTTCAATCTAAAATTTGTACATTATTCCAATCGAACTCATGACTATTTTTTGACAATGATAACCAATAACAGAATTTTCATGATTATTATTTTTATGTTCGTTGATGCGTGTCTTTAACATGTTTTGTTTCCCCTACACAGGATGCTGGACAATCTTGACATTCAATTTTGTAAATAACATTTGTACGTTCTCATTATGGTTTTATGATTTAAAAAATTAGGAAAATGTGAACTTTCATTTCAATTTATTTATAAAAGAAACTTATTTTGTATTAATTTTTCGCTCTGTGTTGTGTTAATGAAGTGTTTTAATAAATATGTTTAGCCTAATGAGATTGCAAAGCTGGGCCAACGAAAAGTTGCAAAAATAAAAATTGTATAATTTTTATTTATTAACCATATCCCAAGACCAACTAAATCTTTTTATTTACTTAAATTTGGAAGAAAACAACTTTTATTTAAATCTAGAGGTCAAAAGTTACTTATATGATGTTGTCCAAACATAGAAAAAGCTGAGGGTACAGCTTTTTTAGGATAGAGTGCAATTTCGATTGGTAAGGTCAGGACATAAATATGTGTAAAAATCTAGTTCCAATTGTTAAAGTATATCTGACGATTTTTGTACCCTCCTATTAAAATAGTACTTTATGTTTGGTCTGTGATATACGGAGAACAGTAGCACTGTTGATTCTATATTAACAATCCAATAGTGGGTCGAGGACATTTCCACCAAAACCCAATTGACCAAATTTGTAATTGGGCGAAATTTAATTGTCCGAATTTGTAATTCTACAAACTTGCATTTGTCAGAATTTGCAATTCCCCGAACTTGCGTTTGTCCGAACTTTTAAATTACCGAACTTGCATTTTTCCGAATTTTTAAATCACCGAACTTGCATTTGTCAAACTCCTTAAGTCACCGACTACTCGTGTCCCCGAATTTGCATTTGTCCGACCATCGGAAAGTAGGTTTTCTAAAGGAGTCTTTTGATTGGCTGGTAATGTTACCGGGAAATTTACCATCCAATCATAAGTCTCCTTTAGAAAACCTACTTTCCGATGGTCGGACAAATGCAAATTCGGGGACACGAGTAGTCGGTGACTTAAGGAGTTTGACAAATGCAAGTTCGGTGATTTCAAAGTTTGGAAAAATGCAAATTTGGTGATTTCAAAGTTCGGACAAATGCAAATTCTGGTAATTGAATATTTTGACAAATGCAAGTTCCGTGATTTCAAAGTTCTGGCAAATGCAAGTTCGTGGATTTAAAAGTTCAGACGAATACGAGTTCGAGGAGTTAAAAATTTTAACAAATGCAATTTCGTCGATTTAAATGTTTTGGCAAATGTCAATTTGATGATTTGGAAGTTATGACAAATACGAATTCGGGAAGTTAATAGCTCGGACAAACGCAAGTTCGGGGAATTGCAAATTCTGACAAATGCAAGTTTGTAGAATTACAAATTCGGACAATTAAATTTCGGCCAATTACAAATTCGGTCAATTGGGTTTTGGTGGAAATGTCCTCGACACCCAATAGTATATATAACATTTCCTTTCTTCCTAAGTTTACCCTCCAATATAGTCCGAATGACATTCCAAGTGAAAAAATTAACTATCCATCTTACTTTATGTGGGCTTGGAATCTTCAAGGTTTCAAAAGCAATATCTCCATAAATTGTCTCGTTTTCTTTTTTCCAATACGACATAAATCTTATTTCACTATTTGTTGTTTTTATATAATTTTCCTTTAACGTTTTCCGAACGTTTGCGCAATTAAAGTGGAACTGTTAAAACGTAAAAGGAGTCAAAACTAGTTTTATGCACCCCATAGCTTTCTTCTAAAAAAAACAACCAACAAAAAAAAAATTAAAAAGATTGTATTGAGAAATTGAAGCAGAATTAAAAAATTGTAGTCATTAAGCTTATCTTTATATGTCGGATTAATCTATAATCCCCAAAAACTCATCATCGTTTCTTTAGAATTTTTTTTCTAATATCGTCTCGAAGTTTTAAGACTGGATTTTTAAACATCTTCAAAGTAATCTTTCACCTTTTATCAAAATCGTTTACAATTCTTTAGCATTAACTATGTAATTTCAAGAATTGCTCAAATCCAAATTTTCTATACTCTTTTAGAATTTCGCTGAATCTGTTTTACACCACTAAAATCACTATATTATGGATTATGTTTTCACTAGTGGCTTTATCATCGTTAACAATGATACGATAACCGGTCACAATTTTATGTATTTTACTTCTCATATTCCCATTTGGACTTTTTCTTTTCCCTTTCATTCTTGACTCTTCTTTCATGCTCGTCGATTAAGTCGTAAAATACCATCAAAGCCTCTGAACAGTAATTTTACTTTCTTCATTTTTTCCCGTAAAAGAAGCAATATACAATAACTATATATCGAAATAGCCTAAGAACTACATTCTTTGGTCGAAGGCAGTTACAATCTAATTTTTACCGAGCCAAAAGTAGGCTGGAACCTCATAAGTTTACCACCTACAGACTATAAAAAATTTTCTTCGTAAAGTCTTTTCAACCTCCAGTAAACGAATTTCAAATTCATGAATTTAAATTTTATTACTCGAAATATCCTCTTGTTAGGGAATTTTTTTCCCTTTAAGCTTTAAGCTGTATTAAGCTGCTTTTTGCAATGTTAAAATACTAAAAAATCATTACTTAAAAGCGAACTTAACAGTGTATTTGAAAATACTTTACAGAATATATTTGATGTTCATGTTAATTAAACTTTGATTCTGATGTTAAATTATAATAACGAGTTTTTTCTGTATTATACTTAATTTATTCTTTTAACTTTTATGTCAAAATGGTAATCCAGGTACAACCTTGGTTTTTAAATAGCACTAAATATCAACCACCCTGATATAGTTAAAAACTTCTTTTACTTTTTTGGAATTAGTGATTCTCTACTAATGAATTAGAGAAAAATGAGTTTAAATCGTAAAAAGTTTCACTAACATCTAGCGGAAAATGACTAATTATTATAGTAAAAAATTACTTATTTGAAAGTAAAATATTTATTAATTTAAATAGTCAAAGTTCACTTTTTCAATTAATAGAAATTCCGTATTCAGATTATTAGGTTTCTACTACAAATTAGTAAAAAATGTCACTATTTAATAGTAATCCATTTTTCTCTAATTCAATAGTAAAAAATCACTAATTTATATTTAGAGAGAAGATTAAGCAAATATATTTTACACTTAATAAATGTGATCGTGCTAATATTATATATTAAAAATTTGATTAAGAAGAAATTGGACACATACTCCATAAGAGGTTATAAGTTTCAAGTCATTATTTTGCTTTTTGAAATAGAAAAACTAACTTTCACTGTAATTTTTTTCAGACGAGTGGTGCAAAATTTAATTTAAAACAAAATGAACCATCAAAACTCATAATTCAATAAAAATTAAAGCTTTCTGAGATTCAGTAACAAATTTATAGTTTCTTTCGTTTCTCTAAAACGTGTCTGAATCTCAAAAAGTTTTCATTTTTATCTAATTATGATTTTTAATGGTTTATTTAATTGAACTTGACACAACTTTGTTAAATAAAATTGCATTAAAAATTAGATTTTCTATTTTAAAATGCAACATATTTACTTTAAACATAACCTTCTTTTGAGTATGTGTCCAATTGATCCTTAGGAGGATTGTCGAGAGATTTATAAAGAGGAAACAAAATTAATATTAAAAATTTGTGTTAATTAACGTAAAAACGACCTACATTTCAGAGAATGTCAAAATTTTAGATTTTGAATCCAATTAAAGAAAGAAAAGAATTTCTTAAGTAATTTATAAAATCGAGTACAATAATAAGAATAACGGACAAAAATATACCAATAAATACCATGAAAAAATGTATGTATTAATGTATGTATGTATGTATGTATGTCTGTCTGTTTGTCTGTCTGCAAAACTTTGACCGAGCATCCCTTGAAAACAAATTGACCGATTCAAGTAAAATTCTTTTAGTCTCTTAGGCATTAGCCTAACTTAAAGTTCTAGCCATACTAGATTAAAAAATATTAATATGAACTAAAGTTATACTACTTTTTTAAAAATTCGAAAAATTTTCATTTTTTAGGATATTTTTAGAATAGTTAATTTTACTCAAACTTGGTACAGGGTTATTTTTAGTGTTTTTGATTAAGATTTTGTAAATTGCGAATTACAAATACAAAATGTTGGATTAAAATACTAAAGGGTCTGAAGATCGAAAACTCAATAATTTCAATCAATATTGTACTTAATTTCGATACGGTCGTATCTTTAAGGTTTGCCATTAAGGTTTTTTTGTTAGAATCATAATTTTATTTGGTTAAAAAATATTTATTAGAACGGAAGATTTGGCACTATTTCGAAAAATGTTAAAGATAAAAAATTATGAAATTATTAATTTTTTGATAGGTGTTATTATTCACTTTAAGTATCTATTTTTTCAATCATTTAGTTACATTTTAAGTTTTAACATAGTTTAGAAATAAGTAGTGGAAATTCCAAAGTTTAAAAAAATGAATTTTTCATTTTAAATTTTTTTTGAAAATAAGATCTTTGAAGAATGTTATTTTAATTTATATAAAGTGAATATTTATGGTTTTTGAATTAGAATTAAAAAATTAGGATGGTAAATTTTATATATTGAAAACTATTAGTACGAAAAATGATTAAAAAGTATAGGTACTCAAAAAATATACTTAACTACTTTTTCAAAGTCATCATAACTTTTTAAATTTGGTTGAGGACGTATTGAATTACTCCGGGTAGTTAAAAAGTAGCCAAATCTACTAAGAATTTTTTTTAGTGTAAAATTGAAATGTATTTTGGTATAGGTACTAAAAGCCCGTTGAAGACGGGTACGACAGCTATTAAATATAATTTCTCACAATTTTTAGTAACTTGTAACTAATAAAACTTTAGTAAAAATGCTTATAATTACAAGTTTTAACATGTCATCTAGTTAGTCTTTAAACTGTGCAAACTTGAGCTTGCTGCAGCTGTTAAACTCGAATTTTCAAGGCGTTTTGAAAAAGTTTTTTCCTCTGGACAATTGACGTGTGCGGTAGGCAGCTTTGAAGATTTTGGCAGAAATGGTGTTTTTACGTCAGGGAAATTATAGTGATTGTCCGTCAGTTGCCACAAGTTCTCGTCGCGATTTCTTTTTATTTTATGAGCCCTAAACCCGGGTTGTCAGAACGTCTTTTTAAATTCCAACTGGTATGGCGTTATTCTCAAGGATCCGTTTGCATGTTAAGCATTCTCATCGTTTCAAGTACAAGGCGCATGTAAAAGAGTAGATACATTCTTGGCTGACCTATCCTTCGAGGGCGATTTTAAGGTTGAGTGCTCTTCTTAAGAGGGTTAATTTCTTAAACGCTCATTCGACCGGGCCTGATGACTAAAACACAGGGTTATTATGTCGGCCAGCGATTCGTAAGTACGTTGAAAAGAAAACAACTCAACTAAATCTCTCATGCGTGCTTTGAAAGTAAAATAAACGAAGAAAAATGCCAAAAGAAGCTTACCGGCTAGGCTGCAGAGAGACAAACCCTTATTTTCATTCAAAGTTTATTAACATTTGTGCAAAATACACGCTTTTCTGACAGTGTCATATTACCCTTCAAACAAAACGTTTAACCTTTATTTGTTATTGAATTGAGAAACTAAAAAGAAGTTTAATTACATTTGAAAATCTTAAGGTTATAAAAAGTCTGGTTGCACGATTTTTTGCTCAATCCAGAGGATACTTTCGTTGTTTCGCAATTACAAAAGTTTTATTAAATATACATTACGAGGCCTTCAACTGAAGAAAAGGCTATCTATCGGTTAATTGAAAGTTTCCATGAAATGCCTTGTCAACTTTCCATGAAACGCGTCAGAATTTATGTCAGAATATTAATCGCACTGCCTATCGCAACAAGAGTTCTTATATAGTGAAAAGAGTTCAATCAGAGGAAAAATATCCAATTGCTCAAGGGGATACAATTTCCAATGAAGCAATGAAATAAATTAATTTCCCTACAATGATAACAGCACTGCAAGTTCTTTTTGTGAATGTATTTTTTTATTACTATCAATATATGTATATATATGTTTCAAAACGTAGATATGAAAAATAATGAATTATCCTATTTATTGACCCTTATTTTCAAAATTGTCCAGTCTCTGAAATGTAGATTTTATACAGTACACATATTAATATTTCGGAAAGCTGACGAAAACATGTTTAATTAAGTGTTCAATTAAATTGAGTTCATTTCATTTGATTATACACGTAACAATATTGTATATATATATATATATATATCCGTATTTTCTCTTTTTTCAAAAGTTAAACGCTCCTTTCTTCACACCTAATATAATTTTATATAATTATTGCTCTAATTGTACAATTTTTATATTTTAAAATATTCCTATTTTTTTCCCATCAATTCAATTGCATTAATTTATAATTTGCTGATAAATTATTATTTATTATTCCTTGATATCATATTTTATGAGTGTTTATCCTTTTAATATTTGTAAAACTTTCTGAAAAAAGATAAATACACTTAGATGGAATAAAACAAGAATTTTCTTGTCATAATGGGACTATAGCAATGTCATTTTGTGCTTCTTTTATAAAGAAATAGAGAAAGAGTGTCACTAAAGCGGCATCCTATTGAACGTCAAGGATTTTACATATAGTGACAAGTTCGGTCGACACCTATATTATTTATAATCCGAATAATGCAACTAAAAATCATAGATCGTTTTTTATTTTTAAATGTACACAACTTTCACAAAACGTTGTTATTTAGATTACTCGAAATTAATAAAATCACTCTCTAAATCTGAATTAGTTAAAAATAACTAATAATTAGTAAAATCTTGACTGAGTTTTTGTTTTTCCAATTAGTTAAAAATAACTAATTATTTGTAAAAAAAAACGAATAATCTTTAGTAAAAACGTAACTAAAAAATAGTTAAAATTTAACTAATTGAATTAGTAAACAGAATTTGACTAAAATATTAGTTATTTTGACTCTCTAAATCTGAATTAGTAGTTTTCTACTATAAATTAGTCAAATTCATGGCTCATTTTTCTCTAATTCATATAGTAGAAAACTACTAATTCATAGTAGAAAACTACTAATTGAAATAGTGGAACTTTACTTTTAAAAAATGTAGATTTTTTTACTAATTTAATTAGTAGTTTTCTACTACAAAATTAGTAATTTTCTATTAATTCTTAGTAGTTTTCTACTAAGAATTAGTCAAATTCTTACTATTTTAATAGTAGCTCACTTTTCGTTGATTCATTAGTAGAAAACCACTAATTCAGATTTAAAGAGGACATAACCTAAAAATGAATTTGACTAATATCTAGTTATTTTTTACTAAATGATTAGTAGAAATATAACTATTTTAATTAGTGACTGAGTTTTTGCTTTCAAATTAGTTATTTTTAACTAATTTTGATGTCTTAAATTTTTTTTGCAGTGTAATCCGATAAAAAAATTGTTCCTAAAATCAGGCCTATCACATATACCCTTATATATTTTTTTATTTTACGGGTAATTAACACACTCTCTAAATCTGAATTAGTGGTTTTCTACTAATGAATCAGCGAAAAGTGAGTGTAATGATTGAATTAGTAAGAATTTTACTATTTTTTAGTAGAAAACTACTAATGAAATTAGTAAAAAAATTTACTTATTTTAGAATTAAAGTTTCACTATTTCAATTAGTAGTTTTCTACTAGAAAATTAATAGTTTTCTACTTATAATTAGTAATTTTCTACTAAAAAATTAGTAAAATTCTTGGCTCACTTTATACTAATTTATAGTAGAAAACTACTAATTCATAGTAGAAAAATACTAATTTAGATTTAGAGATTTATTACCCAAACTATTAGATATAGAGTATTGAAATTTGGTACACTTATGTATGTTTTCTTGTAGATTATAGGAAAAATATAGCGAATGTTGCTAGACCTATTTTTCAAATGTTATTAATGAAGAATTGAACAATTACAAAATACCCCTATGCTAGAGCTCAGCCTATTTATCTTGGAAGGTTGAGAATTAACAGAAATGTGTAATTTTATGCGGAAATTTTTATAAAAGCATAAAAATTGTTGTTTTAATCTACTATCATAGCATTTTTTAAAAATTAAAATTTTACAAAAAGAAAAATTTTACAAAAAGAAAAATTTTTTTCTTTCTAAACAGCTAGAATATTTTACAGTTTGATATTATTTTAACAGAAAATTTTTTTCTTTCTAAACAGCTAGAATATTTTGCAGATTTATATTAAGTTAACAGTGCGTAAACCTAGCTTTACAGTGTTAATACTGCCAAAATAAATTACAAGTTGTAATTATTAGGATTAGTCAAAGGGCATGTCCTGTATATATGTAAGTAAAAATAAAAATAAAAAATAAATATTTTTTTGTACAAAATGTTCATTTTTATGTTTAAATTAATTTAAAAGAAAAAAAAATTGATTAAAAAAAAATTTTGTTTTTATTAAAATTAATAATTCTATAAAAAAATTCATTCTATTTGCTTGATGGAACTTTTTAATCTTATAAAATGCTTTAGTTTATACATAAATTATTAAAAGAAGTAAATCAAAATTATGATTGAAATTTATTATTTTACTATTCTTTTTAATGCATTTTTTAAGTTCGTGTATACGGAACCCCTCAGTGCGCGAGTCATATTAACCAGAATAAATCTATTATCGGATTAATTATTTTTATCTTATCAGTTGTTTCTATGCAAAGGTAATCGCACCTAAAGGTGATCAGAGACAGCGAAGCCTTCCGGCAAATTTGTTTTCCACTTTTTCTTTCCTAGTAAAGAGAAGCACAGCACGACCTGTTTTATAAGTACACATAGCTGTGATTATACTCGACGAGTTACTTGCCAAACTCGTTTTAGCGTAACTTCACGTAGGATTGGTTGTGACAACTGTCTTCGTATCGCGACATTAAGAGAACTAGAAAAGGGAAGGAGTATAGATACAGAAACGAAGATAACGATTTCTTTTTCACACGAGTGATAAAAGAGAGAGAGAGAACGAGAGAGGGATTGAGAATATTTTTTTCCTTTCACAAGGATATTTTGCGAGTATAGTTTTAATTAATGGCGCCGTGAAATCGCGTCTTGTTGCAAGACCAAATTACGAGAGGTCGCCGACATTTATGGTGGCGCTACAACGAGCTTCCTGATGATTTCAGTGACCACGAGAATCTCGTAAATGAGAGTGCAACACACCTTGTTATGCAAGTGACAAGAGCATAATTTGTTCTTTGATTTTGGTATTGCTATGCGTCCAATTAATTTTATATATAGTCAAAATAATGAAAAGCGGCGACTTTCAGTTTAATAAAAGTTAATTGGGTAAAAAGAATGTTAAGTAGTGCAATTGCTTGTGATTGGATATATTTTATTTTTATTCTATTTTGTTTATTTTCAATCAAAATTGATTAAATTTTCAAATACTTTACAAATTCAGACATTTTCTTCTAAACAACAGCTATGGATACTAGTTATATTTTTACATTTTTATATTTATGTATTTAATATATGTTACTAGTATTTTTTCCCAACCTTGAAACATTGTGACAGTATTTCGTTAATTCTTGTATCGCTAAGTATCTTGTGTTTTCATGATGTCAGAACTAATATTTGCAAAAGAATGGTTTGAGTCAATTCAAAGAACTGAGTTTGACAAAACATTTTGCGATTATTCGAAACAAACGATAGATCATTTTAACAAAACTAGTTGAGTTTCAAAAGCAAAAATATTGCGTTCATTGTAATTAGAAACATTTGTTTGGTACTTTTAAGACAATACTTCATGCAACACTACTCTGAAAAAATGTTTAGCTTTTAGGTGAAAGAGTTATATTTCAGGTAACATTTGTTTTAAGATTGAAAAATTTTGTAGAGAATCAAAAAATATTTCTCTCGTGTTTTTTCATTTTGACAAACATACTGTTTTAAGATTTGAAAATGGTGGATTTTTTAATATAACATACTGTATAGTATAGGTAATCCAGTACAAACATACTAAGAATATTAATGCTGGAATATTATTTCTATGTGATGATTGGTACTTTCCGTTGCCAAATATTTCGGAGTTGCCTGATCTCACTGAAAAAATAAACATCTTAAAATGTGTTGTGCTCCATTTTAAGACGTTCAAAGTATATTTTATATTTTTATCTTCTATCTTAAAATCTTATGCATTTTAGGATGCTTTTACTGAGTCAGTATCATTTTGATACAAAACTTGACATGGAAATTGTTATATTTTCATATTATATTACTATATATATTATATTAGATAAACTAAATAAAAAAAAAAGATTTTTAGTTTTCAAATAAGTATTATTAAATATTTGATTTTAATGGATTAATTGAATTGTTTATTATATGTATTTAACTTATTAATTTAATCGAATAATCTTAAAATCATTAGTTTTAATAACATTGACCTTTATGTTTGTAAAATACAACATTCTTCTTAGCAAGTTTTGTGTCGAAATGATGTACTGACTCCTTTTGCTAACTTTTTGATAACATTCTAAAAGTGACTATACGAATGTATCTTACAATAAGATGCTTACTTTTAGCAGTGGCAGTTGGATCAGAAATTTAAAATTGAAAAATTTATTTAAAACTTGGTTAAACAATTTTAAAAATTTTTTAAATTATTTTTTTAAATAATAATATTATTATTATTTTTTTATTCCAGCATTGATTTTCTTAATGCTATGTCTATTTGATTAACTATAATCCTGTCACCTTTCGATAAAGTCAAGACAAATTTATTATAGGATAAGGTACTGAATGTCCAATTATTTTTTTAAAGAAACAAAAGAAGATTCGCATCTTAAACCCACTGAATTTGTCCTTATTCTATCACTTGAAAGTCCTCAACGTTCCTAAAAAAATTAACAGCAGAATTGGAGATGTTCCAGATCTGATATATGTATAAGAATAAAATGGACACAATAAGTGAAAATTTCACTAATTTAGAGTGAAATATCACTTATTTGTAAGTGTGTCTGCACTTATGAAAAAAGTGGAAGAAATTTGTCATCTAAATTAGTGAATATTTACTTATTCAAATTTAGACAGTAGTGTTTCTATAGATAGCTATTGCTTAGATTAGACAAGTTTTTTAAATTGATATTTTAGTCTGAACCTCGCTTCCTGATTAAGAAAAAGATTCTTAATCTGAAAAAAGGCCAAATGTTGTTAATATCAAAATAAGAAACAAATACTTTTTATATTTTTTCTATATCCTTCCTAAAAATCGAGAAA
This sequence comes from Ganaspis brasiliensis, assembly GCA_037103525.1. Classification (NCBI taxonomy): domain Eukaryota; kingdom Metazoa; phylum Arthropoda; class Insecta; order Hymenoptera; family Figitidae; genus Ganaspis; species Ganaspis brasiliensis. Next base: position 2,005,903 of record JAZKLR010000001.1, on the reverse strand, counting down.
TCAATACAAGGCATGTGGTATACCAAATTTTGTACAATTACATAAAATATCATTAGACAGGTCCCTCTGACCCACACTGTTAAAAATTTCTGTATTGTGCTTCACATACATGTATATAAAATTCAATTTAACATACAATTATATTAAATTCAATATAATGTATATTAAATTTGCTATACATGTATCTGAGAATTCATAATGTTGAATGAATTCTAATATACATGTATATTAAATTTAATATAATTGTATGTTAAATTGAATTTCATATACATGTATGTGAAGCACAATACAGAAATTTTTAACAGTGCAAGTTTGTTTAAATTTTGCCTTGATCTTTAATTTTTCAAAAATCAGCTACTTTTTTTTAATATTAACTTGAAGACAAAATTTAAACAAACTTGGGTCAGAGAGACCTTCTTAATGTTATTTTAAGTAATTAAACAAAGTTTGATGTCAAAATATTTAGTATTTTAAGAGAAAGTTTACGGACAGTGAAGTTATTCTCCATCACATGTCCTTAAATATCTTTAAAATTCTCCTTTTTTGGTTTTTAGCAACGTTGCAAATTTAAATTATGTACTTTATTGAAACTTCATAATCCGCTTTTTTGTGACAATGACATGGAAACACTTTTGATCTGAATCATTATTTTTATTGATTTTTATTTACAAATCACTTTCTGGCTACACAACCTCCGAAATTTCACTAATTCACTGCAAAAACTGCTGTCTTCTAAGTGTCTTATTTTAAGACACAAGACATTAATAAAGCGTCTTATGACTATTTCAAGCTATTTCATTGGTTAATAATTTTGAATGATGCTTTCTCATTGGTTTAAAATTAAGACACCTTAAAACGTCTTAAAAGTGAGGACAAAAATGTCTTAAAATAAGACACTTGTTTTTACAGTGTTTGCACTAAAAATTTATATTCAGTAAAACTTGATTAATCAAGATAGCCAATTTAATCATGAGTAAACGTTTATTAAACAACTTTACAATTTCCTTAATTCAGATTAATTAAGCAGGTAAAGCATTTACTCAAATTTGTCCAATAAAGAAATGATATGTTTTTATTGTTTGAAGAATTCCAGATAGCACCATTTGTATCTTATCAATAAGGGCCCCGGCCCGTATCATTTTGACACAAAATTTGTCGTAGAACATGTTATATTGTTCAACTCAAGAAAATGGTATTTTGTATTTCTACTAAAATTAAAGATTTTTAAGTCTAATTTATTGAAAAAAAAATTTTAATACATTACATTAATATTAAAAGACTTAATTAATCCAGTAAATTCAATTATTCAATAATTAAGACTTAAAAATCTTTTGATTTTGTTAGTAGTACAAAATAACATTTTCTTAGATGATTTCTTCTGTTTATTAGTCTAATTTGTGCGATCAATCTAAGATATATTAATGGGATTTTAGTCTTAAATAATTTTGTCCACCATCTCTCAAAGTAAGATAAGTTAAGATTTGCAAAGACTGTGAATCTTCGAGACTATTTAGACGTACAGGAATGCTTGGTATGTTTTAATTAATTTAACTTTATTTAATTCTAAATAATTACAAGATAAGTTATTTAATATACTTTTTTCTCCTATAAATTTAAAAAAAATTCATTTAAATCAATTATTTAATGAATAAAACTTAAAAATCTTTGATTTTAGTAGGAGTACAAAATAACATTTTCTGAGGTTGCACAATGTAACTAGTACTATGAAAAACGTTGTGTCAAAATGATTCGGGCCCATCAAAAACTACTAATTTGTAACGATTCAGTATTCTTTTTTCACGCAAAATACAAAAGAAACTTTGTCGGTTTTGATCATCCATTTTTAAACCACTTGAGAAAAAATTCTTTGTTTTTTCAACTCTGAATAGAACCAAGATAAAAAACTAATTTCTTTACTTAGACACTTATTTAAGCAAAAGGTAATCTCACCGTAATCTCGCAGATAAAAATCCCAAAAGGCACAGAGAACTATCGTCAATTGTAATTTCCCAAGGCACTCAAGGATTTGAAGAAAAGACACTTTTTCACTTTTTCAGTACAGGACTGTCACAACAGAGCACTTTCGTTATTCACAAACGATGATTAGATTAAGGCACTTACTTAATGTACTGGCTATATAGTTTGGGAATAATGGCACTCGAGTGGAGTTGCAATTATTTGACCCAAGTGCCGGAAGAAGGGTCCAGGGCAAATCTAGAATCTGAATGAAGGTCACGGTCCTCGGGAAGGCGGGTATCCACGTAATTCGATTATCGATTGAATCGCTCCGAAAAGGTCAATGTCGACACGCACTCCGTCTTGCTGGCAAATGCCGGCGGCGCTACCGATACAAAAGTCACGCCGGTACTGTGTGTATTCGCCTTAATCGACGATGGCCTCGCCTCGGGAACTGACCTACGACGAATCGTTCACCTCGTTCGTGGCGTGCAGTGCGAATGACCCTTCATTCACGACATGCACGGAACTGTGCTGTACCAAAAAAAACACACAAACAAACAGACAAAAACAACCAGAAACAGTTGTCACGATCGTCACGAGTAAATCAGAGTTTCATCCAATTGATGGACCACAGCTGATCGATGCACAGAACTTAACTAATTAATTCCAGGCACGATGTGATTCAGATTAAAAAATCAACAACCACAACAACAATAACAACAAACTGTCACTGCGATGATTAAAAACTGGTTCACTTGCAGGTCAATTGTTTAAAAAAAAAAGTGTCATCAAGCACTTGACGACGGGTAAAAATCCAAAAGGCACGTGGTTATCTCGGATGAAACGATACAGCAGCATCTAGTACACGCTGACTTGGAAAACTGTAAACAGACTGGGAATTGGAAGTGGACGTGCAGTCGTGCGGTTGCGACGGCAATGCCCCTCTGTCGGCTGGTTTGGGCGCCGCGGTCGGGAACCTCGGGGTTCCCCTACTACCAGGTCGCCGTGCCCGTGCTCCCCACCTGACAACAACGGCGCGCCATCTTCAGCGGCACGGAACCGGTACCACCACCGCCGCCACCACCATGTCACATCCTTCGAAGATAGGAAAGCACTAAGGATCGAAATCGAACCGCTGGAGACCAGTTGCCGCCGGATGCTGCGTTCGACCACACTCATCAACTCCTTCACTTTGATACGAGGACGCTCGATTTACGAGTCAAGCAAACCGCAAAAGAAACTTTTATAGCTCGGTCTCTGGTTGTAATGCTTTTTTTCTCCCTCTCGCTTTGACTGCACGCATTGTTTCTGCAGATATTTCATTACCGTACATTGTCTTGGGCAGAAACAATGTCAAATAATAGTCAAATCATTCATGATCATTGACGAATCTTAGCTATGACAAATCAATGATGTCATATGCTGTCAATTACACAGGCACACAAAAGAAAAAGTTGTCTGTACTATGAACTAGGGCTGAGGTACCAGTTATTGGACATTCAATAATGGTAGATCGTCCAATATTAATTAATTTTTGAAGAATTATGCATAAGACTTAATTTATGTTTATGTGTTCCAACTAATATCTTTCATAAATACATATTTATGAATATTAGTTGGAACACATAAACATAAATTAAGTCTTTCTTTGTACATATGGGCGAATCCACAGAACCGGTCGATTTCATGTTACTCACAGATTTTTCTATTTTAGAAGTATCATATTAATCTTTTTCAAATTTCTACCAATTTATAGTATCCCTGATAACCAATTAAACTAAGAAAATTGAATAAATGCAAACCTTTTCGTCTTATATAAAAATAAAATAGAGTTAAGTTACTTAAAAAACCAAATTTGTCGTGTTATTCTAGGTATCAATTTTAATTCTTATGGGTATAACTTGTTCGGCATAGATTGAAACAATTCCAAATGATGGTGAATTATACTTTACTTAGTGCAGAATCTATTGAAGGCAGAAAAAAATATGTGCCCTTAATTAAAAAGAAATGGTAGTCGCTGAAAGTAGCGTTACTCATTATTTTAAAATAATGAAATACCTATACATTTTTATAAATATTTTTTACGGCGATTATTCGATTTGAATTTTTCAAATTGGTACTTGTTGTTTTTTAGCAGATGAACAAATCTAGGTATAATAGAACAGTGTGCGGTTAGAATTAAAGAAAATATTACAATAATTAACACTCTATGTTTGATCGTGAACGATTCAAAACTTTGCCTGTTTTCAGGAGCACAACTACAAATTAAAATATAATGAATTGAAATCATGTGTGATTATTTAAAGACATTATTATAATTTTTATATACAAACGCCAAATTCTATTTTCAATTTATAATGTCTAAAAGTTAAAAATAAAACTAAAATTAAAAGAAATTTAACTGAATGAAGGTATTTATAAATATGAAAAATGAAATAACCATTCATTTGTTTTATTTTCAAACTTGGATCAAAATCAATGTCAATAATGTCTGTTTATTAGTTAAGATAATTTAATTTGCAGAATAAAAAAATAAATGCTAAAATGAAATTATAATTTATTAATTATTATGTTAATCGTAAATATTAATTGTATATAAATAATTGTATTTTATCATATTTTATTATTTAAAATGTTTTGGAAATATTACAAATATATATGCAAAAAAAACAAAAGAAAGAAATACACATTTTTCATTAAGATTTTCTGAACAAAGATTACATAGGTATTTTCGTTTTTGGCTTTTAACTCGAACGGCATTAAAATAAAATGGATCACGCAAGAAGGTAATTGTTCTTAAATACTTTTCAAATAAAATAAACCATAAATGAAAGGTGTGCTCGTAATTTAAAAATTTTTATTTTTATAAGTGAAAATCGACCGGTTCTGTGGATTTTCCCATATAAAAATTTTGGTTGAAGTTAAATACTATATATATTTAAAAATATATAAGAAGAATAAAAAGATAAGTCACTGGCTCTATAGTTATTGGACTCGAAAAACATTGGAAATCCAGTTATTAGACCCCAGTTATTGGACTCATCAAATTATTTAAAATATTTGAAAGTTGAGGATTTTGGTTTAATTATTAAACATGAATAGCCTTAAAAATCTTCAAAACCAGAGAAGAATTAAGAACTAATGAAATAAAATAATTAATGGTTAAACAAAATTTATATTTATTAAACAAAACATTTTAAGGTTATAATTAAATGTAGAACATATCAATGCACATTAATTTAGTTAATAGTTTTTTAAAATCATGTAATAAAATAACTAATGTTAATACACAACTCACTCTGAGAAAATAAGTTGACTAAATATAACCATTTTTTTATTAAATTTAGCAGAGAGAGGTTGTTGATATAGCACCTGCAAAGCTCTTTGTTTATTATTAGCAGATTTGCTACACTGTAAAAACAGGTGTCTTACAAATATCTTATTTTAAGACATATAAGACGTTTAGAAAGCGTCTTACAGGTATTTTTAAGACACTTTCTTAATAGTTTAAAATTAAGACACCCTAAAATGTCTTAGAAGTGAAGACAAAATAAGGCACTTGTTTTTAGAGTGTACTGTTAACCTTGAAGTTTGGTTGTGATCGCCGGTATTTTGTGTGTTTTGTTCAGAGTCCCTTAACCTAGAAATTGGCTAGAGGCTTATTTTCTCAGTGCATACTGCATATTCATATATAAAACAATCTTTAGTTTATAATCAAAATACAAATTACATATTGAGGCTAATAAATGGAAATACTAAAAAATATGCTCCTGTTATAAGACATTTAATTATATTGCAAAATATATATTTCTAAAAGCTTCAATTTTCTTGTTAGCATGATTAATTTAAAGTATAATGAATCTGAACATCATAGATTTATAGTGAAAAACAATAAAATGATAATTTTATACATTCTTGAAAAAAGTTATTTTCTTAACTTTTTGTTAAGAAAAATATCCGAAAATCGCAGATTTCGTATTCCGTAAAATATAATAATTTTTTTCTTGACTGTCGTCTCGTTTTGTAATACAATTTTTTTTTGTCATTTAAAAAAGGTTTCAATTTCTTTAATAAAAAATATTATGACAATTTGTTAGTCGCATTATTCTGAAAAAATAGAAAATAAAAATTTGTCCGATAAACTGGAGCGTGTCTAATAATAATAACTGGTACCTTTACCCTAGACCCACATGTTTTACAGCATTTTTGCCCGCTGAAAACGAATTTGAAGTTATAATTGCTTCATTACCCTCTGTTTTTTTGGAAAACGAAAAAATTACCCTTAAATGGACAAAATCAGACTTTACAGGAAAAGGAATTAAAAAAAACAGATTGTTTTTTAAATCAGAAACACATATTACCTTATTTTTGCTGAAACAACTCAAAAAGAAATTCCCCATTACCTTCTAGTTTATTTTCAATTAAAAAACTACCCTTAAATGGACACAATCAAACTTTAGAGGTGATAAATAAAAATCAGATTTCTATTATCCCAACAACGCAAAAAAAAAGTCAGAATTTCTCTACCACACTGGTTTTTTTTTTAAATCGAAAAACTACCCTTAAATTAACAAAACCCAACTTTACAGGAAGAAGAATAAAATAACAGATTGTTTTTTAAATCAGAACCACACATCACCTTATTTTTGCTGAAACAACTCGAAAACAATTTCCCCATTATAGACTGGTTTTTTTTCTAATTGAAAAGATACCCTTAAGGGCATGTAATGGAGAATGACGTCACTCGTATAGTCAACACTGTAAAAACAAGTGTCTTATTTTAAGACATTTTTGTCCTCACTTTTAAGACGTTTTAGGGTGTCTTAATTTTAAACCAATGAGAAAGCATTTTTCAAAATTATTAACCAATGAAATAGCTTGAAATAAACGTAAGACGCTTTCTTAATGTCTTGTGTCTTAAAATAAGACACTTAGAAGTTAAAACTTAGAACTTCTCTAAGTTAGAAGACAGCAGTTTTTGCAGTGAAAATTTGTCCGTAAACTTTCTCTTAAAATACTAAATATTTTAACACCAAACTTTGTTTAATTACTTAAAATAACATTAAAAAGATCTCTCTGACCCAAGTGGTTTTGCCTTAAAGTTAATTTTCAAAAAAATTATCTGATTTTCAAAAAATTAAAAAAATGTTGATTAAGGCAAAATTTAAACAAACTTGGGTCAGAAAGATCTTCCTAATGATATTTTAAGAAAAAGTTAAAGGACAAATTTTGCTAAATATACCTTAGATCAATTTCTTCGTTATAACACTGCAAAAACTGCTGTCTTCTAAGTGTCTTATTTTAAGACATTTTGGTGTCTTTGTTGCATCAAAGACGCCATAAGTGTCTTAAAATGAGACATTTTATGCGTCTTAGACACCAAAATGTCCTAAAATAAGACACTTAGAAGACAGCAGTTTTTGCAGTGAAAACCCTTCAGGTATCCCCCCTATAAATCCAATTGTCTAATTTTTTTTCTTTTTTTTTATGACTCTAAAATGTTTATAAAAGTACCCGTTATTTGTGATTTTTTAAACTCACTGCAAAAACATGGTGTCTTAAATTGGACAAAAATATCTTAAATTAAGATACTTTCTATTTCTATTTCTTTCGCCATCTTTCTATTTTTTAATATTTTTTATCCGGGTTAGGAAGGTGCCTAACCACATGTATCAGCTTTAAAACCACCTTTGGTTTTTTAAGATCGGATGTTGCTATGAGGCTGTAGCTTGTCCACCGATTTATCGTTTATTTTTTTTTATTTTAACTTTAGTGCCCTCTAGTGATTAAACAGGCACATTAAATTTTTTTTTATTCTTGACATGCAAAAATGTCAATATAATACACTGTAAAAACAGGTGCACTGAAAAAAATACTGTGATCAGATTAGACATTTGACTATGGTTGACTATGGTTCCCAAAACAGCAATAAAATATTGCCAATCTGCCCATAATTATTGCAGTTCCACGGAAATATTTTTTTCAGTGTGTCTTACAAGTGTCTAATTTTAAGACATAAGACGTTTAGAAAGCGTCTTACAGGTAGTTTTAAGACACTATCTCAATGGTTTAAAATTAAGACACCTCAAAATGTCTTAAAAGTGAGGACAAAATAAGACACTTGTTTTTAGAGTGTATGATGTAAAAAGTTTCATTGCTTCAATAAAATTGTCACCGAGAAAAAAATTGTTGTTTAAAGTCATTTTTGACTGCTTACAAAGTATAATACTACCTTAATTTTAAACCAATGAGAATGCGTCTTACAACATTATTAACCAATGAAATAGCTTGAAACAACCGTAAGATGCTTTCTAACTGTCTTATGTCTTAAAATAAGACAGCTGTTTTGACAGTGTATTTAACATGATTTTCTGGTTATTTTAACCGGACATTATTTTCAGTGTACCTCTTTTTACCTTTTAAATTTGTGTTTGTGAATTTAAGGGTAGTTTTTCGATTTAAAAAAACCAGAGAGTGATGGAAAAATTGTGACTTTGTTTTTGCGTTTTTGGGGCAAAAATACAAAAATGGTTAGTTCTGTTTTAAAAGACAATCTGTTTTTTAATTTTTTACCTCTAAAGTTTGATTTTGTTAATTTAGGGGTAGTTTTTCCATATAAAAAATCCAGATAGTTATGGAGAAATTATGACTTTGTTTTTGCGTTTTTGGAGAAAACATACAGGAATGATTAGTTCTGTTTTAAAAGACAATATGCTCTCTAAGTCTGAGTTAGTGGTATATTTCCACTAATGAATTAAAGAAAAATCGGTCTCTGTTATATAAATAGTGAATATTTCACTAATGTTTTGTAGAAAACTACTAATTATTATTAAAAAAGTACTAATTTGAAAGTGAAATATCTACTGTTTGAAATAGTGAATTTCACGGTTTTAATTAGTGGAAATTTCACTATCAAATTAGTAGTTTTCTACTAAACATTAGTGGAATATTCACTACTTAATTTTGACCGATTTTTCAGTAATTTATTAGTGAAAAACCACTAATTCGGATTAAGAGAGTGTTTTATTAACTTTTTACTTCTTTAAAGTTTGATTTTGTTAATTTAAGAGAAGTATTTCGATTAAAATAAAAGAGGTTGATGAAGAAATTTGAACTTTGTTTTCGCGTTGTTGGAGAAGAAACACATAAGTGGTTAGTTCAGTTTTAATAAACAATCTGTTTTTTTTTTTAATTTTTTACCTCTAAAGTTAGATTACGTCCATTTAAAGGTATACATTATTGAAAGAAATTTTAAAATAAAATGTAATATAAGATTATTGAAAGGAAACTATTCAAATCCTACAGGAAAAAACTAATTGGTTTACTTTTAAACTGTTACAGTAAAGAAAAGAGAATTTAATAGTGACTGTATTAAACATTAAAACTAAATTTTGAACATTAGTATATCCACTATTAAATTTTCTTTTCTTCACTGTAACAGTTTAAAAGTAAACCAATTATTTTTTCCCATTAGTTCTTGAATTGTCTTCTTTCAATAAATCTTATATTAAATTTTATTTTAAATTTTCTTTTAGTGTAGTTTTGCAATTAAATAAAAACTATTAGTTTAATGAGGAAATTGTTTTCCAGTTGTTTCATGCAAAAATAAAGTGAAATATGGTTCTGATTTAAAAAACAATCTGTTATTTTATTCCTTTTCCTGTAAACTTTGATTTTGTCCATTTAAGGGTAGTTTTTTTTATTTAAAAACCGAAGTGGGTGATGAAGCAATTCTGACTTCAAATTCGTTTTTAGCAGGCTAAAATCCTATAAGATATGTGCTATAAGTGAATAAGTAAATTTTCACTTAATTCAAATTTAGAGAGAGCATCTCTTTAATCAAAGAATTGTGGACAGAATGTTGAATTTCTTATTTGAACTACTTCTAATGACTATTTATCTGATTAAATACACAAAATTAAATCTTTCAACTGATATTATTGTTCTTAAAATAATTAAAATAAAACTCATTTCATATGATACATGCTGAGCAATTGCACGAATTCTCCCCAATATATTGAATAAATTGATCTTGATGCTCACGCTCTTATTATTATTATAGCTACTTGATTATTCATTCCATTGAATAGCACTTAATTTTGCTTCCTCATAGAGGAAGCGTTGTGATCGTTAAGATTTTCGATTTTCCAAAAATAGTGTAAATCGACTCAGTTTCATCTGAAAAGTTCAAATTTTCATTCCTGAGAAAATGTCCGGATGTGTGTGTGAGTGTGTGTGTGTATGTGTGTATGTATGTGGTAAATTTTTTGTCGCCAGGATATCTCGAGAACGCTTCAACGGATTTTAATAAAATTTGGATGACATATGAAGCTCACAAATATCTAAATTTAGACACAGGGATTTTTTAAAATACCCAATCAAATTTTTTTGAGCACCTTTTTTCATCGAAAAATATCGTTTTTTGGCAAAAAATTTTTTCATGCTAAAAATTCAGACAAATGAATGAAAAAATCATATTCCTTGTTTAATATTTATATTGATTTTTATATTAATTTGACCTTCTAATTATTCATACAATCAGTCCAATTAAAGATAATTGTTACATAATAATACTTTGTTTAAATCTGGATTAATTGCAGTAGTGAATAATCAGGTCGCGCAAGTCAAATTCAGTCATGGTTTTAATTGATTGTAATTAATAGGACAATCACTTGATCATTTATCTGATGATCGATAACAAAGTTATGTAAAGTTGGCTAAACCCTGCAATGATATTATTTAAAACATGTAAGCATTCACTTGTTTCTCAACTTTTGTAATCTTTGAGGTATGTTCGTTATGTTGGTAACACTACAAGTGATTCAAAGTTACGAAGTTGCTTCCTTCTGGTAAATTGCCGTAAAATTAATTCAAAGTTGCTGCAACTTTAATTGACCATTTCTAAAATGGTTATCTAAATGTGGTTAACAAGGTAGCGCAGATAGCATACACTGTTAGAAAAGAATTGAAAATCCAATAATTCTTTAATGAAACGAGTTATTGGATTCGCAGAAAATCGAGAGGTTATAAAAAAATGTTGTAAATAAATTTAAACTCGCAAAAAGGATAAAAATTCAGGTCCTTTCATAAAACATCAACCAATTTATTCTGTTGACAACTTTCAAAAAATGTTGACACTTTAAAATTGATTAATGTGATATAGAATGATCAAATTGAAGACATTTTTTCAATTTTTAAAACCTGAAATCAAATTTGTTTTTATAAAAACCTCAAGAGAACCTAAATAATGATTTTTTTAAAAAAATTCAGGAATTTTAACAAACTTATACACCGTATTGAATTCTCCATTTTGAACTTTTAAAATCTGAAATAAAATTTGTTTTCAGAGACCCCTAAAACTCTCGAGTATCAAGTTTCAAGTAAATTGGATGATTTTTCAAAAGAGCATGAAATTTTACAAATTCATCCGTCATGTTGGATTCGCTACTATGAATTCTTAAAATTTGAAATTTAATTAGTTTTTAGAGGCACCAAAATTCGCAAAATATTAAGTTTCATGTGAATCGGATTATTTTTTAATTTTAAAAACCGCATTTTGAAAATTTTAAAAATCTGAGATCGAATTAATTTTTATCGACTTCATAAACATTAAAAAAACAAGGTCTGAAAAAATTCCGTTATTTAGAAAAATGTGCCCTTCAAAGGGTTCATCGGTTTGAAAAAACAATATAAATTAAATATAACCTTCACGTCCGATACAAATATTAAAGAAACAATTTACGACCATTTCGCGGACGAAAATTTAGAAAATATAAATTAAATATTTTTTGTTAAGAAAGAGAAGAAATAATTATTTTAAAATACACGAAACAGGTGTCCACATTATTTTTAACGGTATTATGACAAATTTGTATTGCACTATTAAGGCAGGCTACTCCTATGTTTCAAGGGAACTAAAAGTGGTATATAGGTATTGCCATTTTCAAGGTTCTGAATTTTCCCAACTAATAGTTAAATATTATCATCAGTTACTTAAATAATCTATTAAATATATTACTTACAAAATCGGTAAAAATAAAAGTGAGTCCCACTTACCTAAAACAGAAAAAAAAATTTGTCAGGTTAATAAATTTCCTTTAAACTGAAACTATTTGTTAAATTCAATCTTAATCAATTATGTTTTAAGTAATATTTATTTTTTCTATTGTATTATGAATAGATAAAATAGATTATAAAATAAAAATAGTTATAATGCAAGCAACGCCCCAAGCGAGCAGGAAATCTTCATTGAATATTCCGTGGCATTCATAATTTCTTAAGGAATTATGTCATCCTTCTTTTTTGAAAGATATTAGATAAAAATCTTTCGACACAGGTCAACGATCTCTGAAACCACAGAAAGACTCAGCTGCAGCGGTATTTTTTATGTCCCCACGATAAAATACGGCTTCACAGGACCAAAGTTTTCATAATACCAGGATGAGATGCGGTCGCTCCTCCCGCAGCGACAAAATGTAATATGTATAAAGCCAGGAGGAAAGGAGTCTAAAATTTCCGAAGAAAAAATCTAGAAACAGGAGAGAAAAAAGTAGTGTAAGAAGAGTTGGAGAGGCGCCACACTGAACACACTGAACAGTTTCCAGAAGGACTTTTTCTAACCAACCGATTCCTGCAACCCTTGAAACTCTCGCTATCTCGCGCCAGACACGATTCCCACCCTTTCCATCTCCCACGTTTCTCGTTTGGGACGCTTCTATCTGCGCCATCTTGGATTATATGGCTTCCGGTGGGTGGGTCTTTCTTCCTCACAATTTGAGGCTGCATGTGAGCCGCCGCCAAAGTAGTAAGGGTTGAAAATGGCGGAAACTGTCAAGGGGTTGGAGATTCGGAAAGGGTAAAGATAAAGCACCATGATTACGTCTCTCTTTTTCCGCAGTGTTGATTACCGTGAAATATCACCACTTACGCGTATTTCAGTGTATGCAATTGAATTAATTTAAATCTTAAAATTGATCGTCAGGGAGCTAGAAGTAAGAGCCAGTGATTTACATTTACCTTTTTAGAATTACATTTGATTGTAAAAAAAAAAGTAAAATGCTTCATCCCCTTTAGATTTATGGTATAGTTTGTCATAAAATAAAAATTAGACATTTTAATGAATATAAAGTACTATGCCCTATAGGTCTATTTGAGTCTGGTTACACCGTCCAACTTAAGATACGCTAATACGTTGCATGCGAAAAATCACAGCTATCTTATCATAAGATTTAGGTATAACCATCAGCCTCCATGAGTATAGGTAAAATGTAAAATAACAAATGCATATCTATCCTTTTTTCTAAATCTGAATTAATACAAAATTACTCAATAGGGGAAAACCGAGTGAAATGCCTACTTGATTAAATTGGCAATTGTTAATAACTTGGCCAAAGATAAATATTAAACATAATTGTTTTTATAAATGAAGTATATTAAGGTAAAGATGGTTTATATAAAGTTTCATGTTTATCAGTTTATTATTAAAGAATTGTGAAAATGATGCTTTCCAACGATAATTTTTTTATTTTTAAATTTTAGAAAATATGCACTTCTATCTCACGGACAACCCTTTGATTTAATTTATAAAAATCAGTTCTAAAATTAAAATAATTAGTTTAATTACATCGTGTGTTTTTGGGCAAATTGCCTGAGTTAAATTGCCTTCTTGCTATAAAACTTCTAAACAAGATACGTACGATACGGAAAATCTCTCGGCTTAGGTATATTTAGGTGTAGAAACTTAATGTCAAGTTGTTACTGCTTCTGCATAGAAAATCAGTGTTTTAACAAATCAATTATATTAATTATTGCATTTACACTGTAAAAACAGGTGTCTTAAAAGTGTCTAATTTTAAGACATAAGACGTTTAGAAAGCGTCTTACAGGCATTTTTAAGACACTATCTCAATGGTTTAAAATTAAGACACCTCAAAATGTCTTAAAAGTGAGGACAAAATAAGACACTTGTTTTTAGAGTGTATATATTAATAATAATTATAATAATTGTACATTGAAGAATCATTTTTTCTATATTTTTAAAACATAATTTTAAATAAGCGCGCGATTAAATTTACTTTTGTAAGTTATTTTATAATTGAGGCGGTTGGTGCAGATACCGCACAAGTCCACAAATCGTAATTGTTCAGGAATCAATAAAAACTGTTTTTCTTGTAAATGTAAGAATTTTTTTTAATTCTGCGTTTTGTATTATTTTCTACTAACCTATAAGTTTAAAAATTCAATATGATTGATTTATATTTTAATTAATATAGGGTATAAAAAAATAAATTAACTTTTGGACTTGTGCGGTTTCTGCACAAAATAAAATGGAAAACACAGAAAATGTATTGAATCAAGTGAAGTATCACAGTTTTAGTAAATTTTTAGTAACATTTATTAAACATTTTTAATTTGGATAGTTTTTATTACCATTTTATAAATAATAAACATTTTTTAAAAATCACTTTCCAACATTTTCTTAACAATTATCACATAATTCACTATTATTGTTTTCTGCCTCGCTTTCAGGGCATTTTATTTATAATATAGACTGTTTTATATAAATTATTTAACAACGTCTAAAACACTTTAAAAATATCACAAATAAATATTATTTCATCCATTGCCCATCTTTGTGCGCAGCTTGGAATCATGGACTTGTGCTGTTTCTGCACGAAACGAAAATTTGTTTATTTATTTTAAAGGGTTTAGAGTTTAGTAACATATGTAATATTTTACTAGATCGTAAAGCTTCATTTAAAGATAAATTTTCCATAAAAAAGTGATTTTCGAAAAAAAGTGGACTTGTGCGGTTTCTGCACCAACTGCCTCAATTGTAGAAGCTTTATTTATTTGTTATAGATTTTATTTCATTTTTTTTTTTTTTTTTGTAAGACTGATTTAGATTGAAACTTTAGTTTTATGATAACATGATTATATTTTTGCATTCAAAGCTAGTTCTTTTTTTTTAATATTAACAAGATTGCTTATAGAAAACATATATAATTTTTTTTTTTTTACTTTTATTCCTATTCTTCCACATTTTTGTGCACAGGCAATTTACCCTGTCGTGAGTCAAAATGGCGAATTTTGACATCAATATTTAAACAATTATTTTTTCTATTTTTTCTGAAATAAGTACTTAAAATGACTACCTTATTATATTCTTAAAAGTTGTTTTCTAAATATGTGATGGTTTATAATTTTTAAAACTTAAATTAAATACTTGTTTTTACTCCAAACTTTACTATAGTCATTTTGGCCGGTTCTCCCCTAACGGTAAAGTCGTGAATGCGTTTTCTTTTCTCTATTGCAATTAGTAAAAAGTTACTAATTATTAGGGGGAAATTTAATAATTATAGTATTCAAAGATTAATAAATAAGGCCATGTCCCAGAAGTCACATTTTCAAATGTAAATTTGCACTGGAAGATCTCATTTCTGGAACATGGCCTTAAGGTATTAGTCGCGTACCTGCCAGCCGAAAATTTATGCTTTTTTAAAATATTTTTCATGAAGTAAATATGCAATAATTATTTAGTATGTTTATTAGTGTTCCTTAGTATCTTCTGTAAAGAATAAAATTAGTTTCAGTTATTATTTGTTGATATAAAATAGAAAATTTAGTAACAATTAAGTTTCATTACTTTTTCTAACACTCTCCCTTGTGAGGATTTTTAAAAAATGGTGAAATTTTAATTAATAATAGCTCATTTTATTTAGAAAAAGGTTCTCTACAATTTTACCACGTTTAATGTTGAGAAAAGTTTACTGTCTTTTTGTTTTAATATGAATATTTTGTTTTAGAAGAAAATGTCAAAAAGGTTATTTTTTCTCTCTGACTTAAGTTTTTTTAAATTTTGTTTTAAAGTTAATTTTAAAAAAAATTAGCTAATTTTCGAAAAATTTTTTTCCCACGTTCAAAATTGAAACAGCCCATTATTAGTAAACTAAATGATTACTAAATATTTAAATATGATAAATCCAGTTTATCAAAAACATAATATACCTAATGTAACTTAATATATAAAGTGAAAAACAATAAAACACAGAAGTAAATAAAAACAAAAAAAGATTACTCGACGACATAACCTAAACAAAGTATTGAAAATAATGTCATATCAATTTATTCAATTCTCTAGTCTATTCTATGTGGAATATAAATTTCCCGAATATTATTTCAGCTTCTTTAAGATATTTTAAATTCAGAATTGTATTTAAAAACAATTGGAATTTATTTTTATAATTTAGAAAAACAGGAACAGGTTTTATAATAGAAAAAAATATCAATTGTTGTAGAATCGAATGTTTTTTACAAAATGTATTCTGTGGTATACAAAATGTATATGTGGCAAATAAATATCCAAAATATTGTTTTAGTTTTTTTAAGATATTCCAAACTCAAAACTGTATTTAAAAAAAATTGGATGATATTTCTATAATTTATTAAAACAAAAACAGGTTTTAGAATAGAGACAAAATATCAATTTTTGTAAAACCGAATACTTTTTCTAAATTCTATTATATGTGGTATATAAATTTGCTAAATATGTTTTGCAATTCCTTAGGCTGTGTTAAAATAAGAACTGTATTAAAAAAAAATTAGATTATATTTTTAAATTTTATCGAAACAAGAACAAGTTTTAGAATAGACACAAAATATCAATTTTTGTAAAACAGAATATTTTTTCCAAATTTTAATCTATGTGTCATAAATTTCCCAATTATTTTTTTAGATTCTTAAAGATATTTTAAATTTAGAATTGTATTCAAAAAAATTAAATGATATTTTTATAATTTATATAATACATTTCTGAATTTAAAATATCTTAAAGAATCTAAAATAATATTTAGGAAATTTATGTGCTACATAGAATAGAATTCGAAAAAAATATTCGGTTTGACCAAAATTAATATTTTGTCTCTATTCTAAAACCTGTTTTTGATTCCATAAAATAATAGAAATATCATATAATTTTTATTAAATACAGTATTAAAAATTAAATATCTTAAAAAATAACAATTAAAATTTGGGAAATTTATATGACACATAGAATAGAAATTAGAAAAGATATTCAGTCATACAAAAATTGATATTTGGCCTCTAGTATACAACCTGATTTTGTTCCCATAAATTATAAAAATATCATATATATTTTTTTAAAATACAATTCTAAATTTGGATTTTCTTAAAGATTCTAAAATAATATTTGGTAAATTTATTACCCATAGAATCGGTAAAAAATATTCGATTCTACAAAAATTGACATTTGCTCTCCAGTCTAAAACCTGATTTTCTTCTCATAAATAATAAAAATATCAGCTTTTTTTTTTTCTGAATTCCGATTTTCTTAAAGATTCTAAAATTATATTTGGGAAATTTATTTGCCATAGAATGTGTAACAAATATTCGATTCAACAAAAATTAATATTTGGTCTCTGGTCTAAAACCTGATTTTCTTCTCATAAATAATAAAAATATCATCTATTTTTTTTTAAATTTAATTCTGAATTTGGATTTTCTTAAAGATTCTAAAATAATATTTGGGAAATTTATTTGCCATAGAATGTGTACAAAATATTCGATTCTACAAAAATTGACATTTGGTCTCTGGTCTAAAACCTGATTTTCTTCTCATAAATAATAAAAATATCAGCTATTTTTTTTTAAATTCAATTCTGAATTTGGATTTTCTTAAAGATTCTAAAATAATATTTGGGAAATTTATTTGCCATAGAATGTGTACAAAATATTCGATTCTACAAAAATTGACATTTGGTCTCTGGTCTAAAACCTGATTTTCTTCTCATAAATAATAAAAATATCAGCTATTTTTTTTTAAATTCAATTCTGAATTTGGATTTTCTTAAAGATTCTAAAATAATATTTGGAAAATTTATTTGCCATCGAATGTGTAAAAAATATTCGATTCTACAAAAATTGACATTTGGTCTCTGGTCTAAAACCTGATTTTCTTCTCATAAATAATAAAAATATCAGCTATTTTTTTTTAAATTCAATTCTGAATTTGGATTTTCTTAAAGATTCTAAAATAATATTTGGAAAATTTATTTGCCATCGAATGTGTAAAAAATATTCGATTCTACAAAAATTGACATTTGCTCTCTGGTCTAAAACCTGATTTTCTTCTCATAAATAATAAAAATATCAGCTATTTTTTTTTAAATTCAATTCTGAATTTGGATTTTCTTAAAGATTCTAAAATAATATTTGGTAAATTTATTTGCCATAGAATGTTTAAAAAATATTCAATTCTAAAAAATTGTTATTTGGTCTGTAGTCTAAAACCTGATTGTGTTCCCATAAATGATAAAAATATCTTCTTATTTTTTTTAAATACAGGTTTGAATACAAATATCTTAAAGAATTTAAAACAATATTAAAAATAAATAATAAATTAATAAATAAATAATAAATATAATAATAAATAAATAATAAATTTAATAAATTGGTATGTCATATGGTCATATGTTATGTTTGCGTTGTCAATTCTGTTGAGCATAACCATTAAAACGTTTATGGCTTTGTTGTTTAGCTGTGTGTAATATCATTTGTGCTCTTGACAATTTTAAATATTAACTTGAGTGTATGACTTTTGAGTAAAAATGTGTATTGATAGTTTAGAATTTGTGTTTTTATGGATGTGATTGTAGGTTATGTGTAATCGCGAGTGGCACTCGCACCAATCAGTGTTGATGTCTCATGTGTCATAACAACTTCGCACCGTAACACTGGCGTTGCAATTTAAAAGTGTAACTTACAAAAAATCAACACTTTTAAGGATGCATTGCATTTTCTTCGCACTTTTTGGTGTAAAGTGCGTTTCTTTTTTTCAACAGTGAGGAAGTTAGTGAATGGTTACGAGTAGAGTGTATGAATGGTAAAGGTGGAACATGTTGGGAATTAAGAAGTAGAGTTGATGAGGAAAGAGGAGTGAAAGTGTTAATGGTAAGGGGATGAAAGAGAAAAGTAGAGTTATATTTTATACAAAAGGGTGGGCGATGAAGGGGATGATTCCAGATTGGGAAAAAGAAACAGGAAACGGATACCGATGCACTTGTCAGTTAGGTGGATAAAATACTAGAAGAGTCCCGGTAACATGGAAAAAATGAATTAGCTACCGCATCTAAAAAATTTAGCTGATATTTATTTAGCCACGACAGCTAAGACAGCTAAAACGTTTGCTACGACAGCTAAAAGTTAGCTGTGGTTCCTAATATTTATAGATATCATAGCTAAAAAGGTTTAGCTGTCCCTAGGACAAATAACTATTTTTAGTTGTGGGATACACTTCTGTTAGCTTCCACAGCTAACTTTTAGCTGTCTTAGCTAATATTTAGCTGTGGTGACTAAATAATTGACTGCTAAATTTGGTTATCAGCAGAGGCTAACTCATTTTTTTCCGTGTAGGTTTAAGTTGATTACGTATTTAGAGTAAAGTTAAATAAGTGGATTTTGTTTTCGGGGTCGCTCTACAAGATTCCGGGTTCAGATTTTATTTTTATTTAAATGCAAAACCAATATGGCATTTTTTTTCCATACTATCGTACACTGAGAAAAATGAGTTAGCTACTATATGGATAGCTAATTTTTAGCTGTGGTAACTAATGTTTAGCTGTTTTAGCGAACAAAATTAGCTGTGAAAGCTAATTAATAGTTGTGTTAGCTAAAAAATTAGCTATCCATATAATAGCAATTAAAGTTAGCTAAGGTAGCTAAGTCTTAGCTTTGGCTGCTAATTTTTTTTCTCCGTGTAGTGGATGTGAAAAGTTATGTACATATACTGATCGAATCAGCTGTATAATCTAAAATACTGTCAATATCTTTACAAAAATGTTAAAGTATAGTCTTAAAAAAATTTCGAAATATATAATAGAAAAAAAAATCTATTTTTTCAAAATTCTAGACTACCGTATAGGTTACCCTTAAATAAGAGAAATTTTAGTCAATTTTTACTAAACATTTATTAAATATTTAAAATCTACTAATAAAAATACATAAATTTTACTAAATGTTATTAGAGGAAATGTCCACTAATTTGAACCATAGTAACCGTTTCCATGGAGAATCAATGAGACATTTTATGAACCTTTTTAGTGATCTATAAATATTCTCGATAAAAAAAGGTTCTTCCAATTTAAAATAAATTTGGGTCAGAGTATAACATTTCTGACTTTTGTCTTTTTGGACCAATGTACCTGTTAAGAATTAACATTCTTTAAAATTTAAATACTCGGCTATAAAAAAAAAAAAATGTTATTCTGAAATTTGTCACATTGATGTGATTGTCACTTTGATTGTTTTGAAGTTTCATAATTTTGTCAACTACTACGAATAAATGTTGTAACCAAGCATTGCTTGATCGAATTGATTAAATTGATAATAATTGGCTATCCTGTTTTAATGTTTCCCATCCAGTACCTATATATGTTATTTGATGTACATATGTTATAATTCATTTGTTTAAATTTGAATAAAAATGCAACAGCACATTTAAAGATTGCCTATAAATTACATTCGACAACAAAAAGAAAAGTAACCTTTTAATTAAAAATATTAATGAACTCATCCAGATCAAAGACATTCAATCTGGACGACTGAATCATTCGAATCATCAATCCATATAATACAGAAATGATTTAGAAAGGTAATCCTTGAATATTAATGGCTTATTTTTGGCTAAACCGATTAAAAGCAATGAAGGGAGGAAGGTTCTGTTTTCCATAAGAGATAATCCCGAAATAATTTCCTGCTCTGTTTCGAGTAGCCACATGGGAGATGGTCGGAAATTCTCTCGTTCAATGACTTCTCTCTCGCTTCCTTTCTCGCCCTCTGGTTTTCTCTCTCTTTCTCTCTCTCTATCTCTCGCTCTCTCTCTATTCCCCTCCTTAACTCTGGTCTGCCAACCCTTTCTCCCTCGTGCTTCCTTTCCCTCTCACTCTCCTTGAAATTTTCGTCTTCTATTTCGCGCCGGTTTCAATGAACTTTCGTCGTCGTCGTCGACTTATGTACAACCCTGAGTTAGGTGGTGCTAGGTACTGCCTTGCCTCCACTAAGAGAAGTAAAATATGCAAACATGGGAACATTGAAAAATATGTAAATAACCGGGTTCATCCATTATCCGACACGAAGTCGTGCTACATGGGACTATGCGCTTTTTGTTCTACAGCCTTTCGCAGAAGCTGATACTGGCTTTAAATACCCTCGACAACCACTTGGATAAGAGAGCACACATTCATTAATAAAGGTGTTTTTCCTCACTGATTATAAATAACGTCCATAAATTATTATTTTATTCATTTGATATTAAAAACAAAATTCTGGAAAAAGTGTTACACTGTGCGTTATTTTCTAGAGTATGTCCAATTTTCACCAAATGTTGATATGTTATTGTATCTGTATCCACAAGAGCAGAAGGAACATCTGAAATTAGCTTTGATGCAAAAGAATATTAATAACACATAGGCCTGCAAAATTTCGTTCATGTTTGTTACAAAAAAAATGGGACGTCATTTTGTGGAATTTTTGACTCATAATTAGAATCTGACCTTAAAAATTGTCCATCACGTCATCATTTTTTGTAATATTAGCTTAAATGGACAAAATATGGCCATTTTGGTCATTTTCGGGAATTTTTTGTAGCTTATCAAAATGTTTTTTCTTTTCCCTAAATGGAACCGAATAGTCTGATTCTGCGTCAAAAACAGGTGTCTTGTTAATATCTTATACGGTAAGAGATTAAGACATTTGCGAGCACCTGATGTCAGTCTTATGTCTTTGAAAAATGCCTTAAATTCAGAATGTCTTAAATTTTAAGACACTATTTGTGTTCTAAAAACAAATAAGACATTTTTTCAGTCTTTGATTATCTAAGACACTTAGACGGGAAAATAGTCGTATTTTAATATACTAAATTTTAGTTAAGGCGATTTTACTGTTTTAAGACATATATATTATTAATACATCTTGATATGAGACACCCAAAAATGTCTTAAAAATGACCACATAAATATCTTAAAATAAGACACCGGTTTTTGCCGTGTATATATATCAAGAAACTATATCTAAGAATCTTGAAAGGCAAAAATCAATCAACATTTTAAAATTGTTTCTAAAGACCACACAACTAGATAATTTACTTATTGAAAATTCGCTTTCGAGAGGACATTTCTCAATACCAGTTTCGGATTGAACTTGGTGTCAAACTGTCATCTCGGATTAACGTAAACTATATGAGTTGACTTTATAAAAACGTCTAAACTCGACATTTGGAATGACTTAATGACGAGAAATTATGCAGGCACTGCATTTAGTACAGAATCAAGTTAGGGTTAAATGAACAGGTACCTGCCCTATCAAATATCACGCTCTCATAATCCCGACAATCATTTCCGCGTGAAAACACACGTTGACATTGTAAAAAACGCAAAAGAAATGGAAATGAAAAAAAAAAGTTTGGCATACAAGAAATTAGAGGACTTGAAGCAAGTTGCTGGGTCTTGGTCTGAAAGACTCTCTCTTTTCTCGAGAGTGAATTGAAATCATTGGTACCCACACCCGGACAAGATATTCTAATCGGCGTGACGACGTGATACGCAATTAATCCATCGTATGTCAAATCGTCACGGTGAATAATGCATATCGGCGCCACGATGCATTTCCTACGTTGCAAGCATTAATATATATGTTCCTGTATATTTATACATGTATGTATATAAGTTTATGATTAATGACACCGCTATCGGTGCGTGAACGTTGCAAATAGTATTACAAGAGGACCTGCAAACCACACGTTCAAAGGAACCTTTTATCCATTTCTATCGGAAATGCCGCTTTAAACTTTGCTCTAATACTCAAGAAAAGTACGTGACACTTCCGCTCAAAATACAATGCAAATTAATAATACGAATTTAATTTTAGATACTTCACTACAAAGAGTGATGTGGTTTAACATGTTTTGCTTTTACTTTGGTTGCACTGTTTGATAATAAGGAAAGATGTGGAGCAAAAGATTTTATTTATTATTTAGTTGTTTCTTTTAATTTTTGCTTCCTCATGGAGGGAGCTTTGTGATTGTTAAAATTTTCGATTTTTCAAAAAGACAAGACATCTGGAGAAAGCTTCAATGGATTTCAGTCAAATTTTAATGGCATAATAAGCTCATAAATATCAAAATTTGGACACAGGGATTTTTTAAGCAACTTCCAGGGTGGACACTTTTTTTATGAAATTGAATTCCCGGTCATTTCCCGGTTTCTCCCGGTCAATTTTTTGGGGTTCCCGATGACAAATTTTCAAACAATTAAAACAGTATTTTTAATTTTGCAAAATTCGCCTTTATATTTCAAATATAACTTTATACTTTAATTTAAAATTTACACATTCTTATATTCTTATATTCAAAATTCGAAAAATGGGTACATATAATTACACAATTGAAAAAAATAGTTTAAAAAATTAAACAATAAATATTAAATTTAAACAAAATAGTTTAAAAATTATAGGAATTATACTGTTAGAAATAATTGCAAATTGAACAACTGGATTGAAAATCGAAAAAAATAATTGAAATTAAAGAAAATAATAAAAAATTGAGGAAATAAATTTTATTTTATTTATATATTTTATTTTATGTATTTCATAATATACCCCGCGGTCATAAAAGACCATTATAGAAACCATGCATAGTATTATTATACAATAATAATAATATTTTATACATACGTTGTAGCTTCTCTTAAACTTTTTTCATATTTGTAGAGATCATTCATTCAGTCCAATTCAGAACACGCAATTGAAAATTTAAGAATTTATTCATTTATTTATTTAATACATTATATAAATTATATATATATATAAATATAATAAATAAAATAAATTATATATGAATATATTATATAAATCGATATAAATTAGAGAACATTAAAATTTGAAAAAATAATTGATAATTGAAAAAAAAATTACAAATTGACGGAAATAATTGACAATTGAAAGCAAAATTCAAAAAATAGCTAGATTAATACACAACCAAACAAAATAATTGAAAAAATCAGAGAATAATTATAAAATTTTAAGACAATAATTGATAATTGAAAAAATTGTAAGAAATAACTGAAAATTGTGGAAAATAATTAATAATTGAAGGAAATAGTTGAAAAATGACGAATTGAAAAATTGAAGAAAATATGTGAAAAAATGACGAAAATATTTGGCAACCGGAAACAAAATTTGAAAAATGATAGATTAATACACAACTGAAAAAAAAAACATTAAACAAAATGAAACAAGAAATATTATATTTAAAGAAAATAATTGCAACTTCAAAAATTAAGAAAATTATAGGAATAATTGTTAAAAATAATTGCACATTTAACAACTGGATTGGGAATAGAAAAAAATAATTAAAATTGAACAAAATAATTAAAAATTGAAGAAACCAATTCAAATTTGAAGAATAGCATTGAAATTTAAAGAATATAATTAAAAATTGAAAAAAAGTAACTGAAAAAAGCCAAGAATGAATAAGTATAGAAGAAAATAATTGAAAACTGAAAAATGGAAATAAGAATTGAAGAATAGAATTAAAAATTAAATAAAATAATTAAACAATTGTATTTAAAATTAAAGAAACTTATAATAATCGAAAAAAAAGTTAGAAAAAAAGGCAATACTTTTTTAATATTAAAGAAAATAATTGAAAACAGAAAAGTGGAATTTAAATTTGAAGAAAATAACTAAGAATTGAAGAGAATAGTTCTAGAATTGAAGAATTTAATTGGAATTTTACTACAATTTTTATGAGTGAAAAAATAATTTAAAAAATCCGAGAATTATTGAATATTGAGGAATTAATTGAAAATCGATATAAATAATTGAAAATTAAAGAAAATATTTGAGAATTGAAGAAAAAAATTAAAAATTGAAGAAATAAATTGGAAATTAAAGAATTAAATAAAAATTTCAAGAAAATTATTAATAATTAGGTAAAAGAAAAATTACAATATGACGAAAATAATTGAATAAAAACGAAAATAATTAATTTAAAAAAAGAATAATTGATTTAAAAAAAAAAAAATTAACAATTGGAAAAAAATTGAAAAATGGTGAGAATAATTGGCATTCGCACAAACATTTTTTTTTAAAATTAATGACAAATTTTAAAATTGAAGGAGAATAATACGTCTCAATTGAAAACTAATGAAAATTATGGAAAAAATTGTAGAAAATAAATGATAATTAAAGAATTGTATTGAAATTTTAAGAAAATATATGATAATTGAGAAACAAAGAATTCTTTGTCTCAACATGAATCGATTGATCTATACAACGTATATACAATAAGTCATAATTTTTAATTTATTTTTACATTTAAAATTTTTTTTTCCTTCTATAAGTTCTTTAATTTTTATTTTTAGCCATAGTTCTTTTGGATAAAATATTCTACATTAAAAAACAAATTACACTGAGAAAATAAGCCTCTAGCTAATTTCTAGGTTAAGGGACTCTGAACAACTCTTTCTGCTAAATTTAATCATAAATTGGTTACTCTCTAAATCTGAATTAGTAGTTTTCTACTATGAATTAGTCAAATTCATGGCTCATTTTTCTCTAATTCATGTAGTAGAAAACTACTAATTCTTAGTAGAAAACTACTAATTTTTAGTAGAAAACTACTAATTGAAATAGTGAAACTTCACTTTTAAAATAAGTAGATTTTTTTAATAATTTAATTAGTAGTTTTCTACTACAAAATTAGTAGTTTTCTACTAAGAATTAGTCAAATTCTTACTATTTTAATAGTAGCTCACTTTTCGCTAATTCATTAGTAGAAAACCACTAATTCAGATTTAGAGAGTATATTTAGTCAACTTATTTTCTCAGCGATAATTGGTTTATATAAAGTATATATTTTCCTGAAATTTAACAGAAGTAATAATAAACAATTTTTAAAGAAATTGACATTTTCATTATTTTACATTTTTTTAATCTATTGTTTGCTGATTTATTTTGTTTACGTGGAAGCAAAATGTTCATGAAATTAACATAATTTTCATATGGTTTTCTTGGAAATTAATTTTAATTTGTGTGCGTGAATTTATAAGAATCTAATACATACAAAGTATAGTCAGTTTTAAGATGTTTCCAAAAAGTTAGCAAAAGCATCTCAAAATGCATTCGTTTTATGAATATACCTAAAATGTATTAAAAGTATGACTAAGATGAATATCAAGATGTTTTTTTGCAGTGCACTTATAATCTTCCTAATATGTACATGTACATTTGTAAGAAAATTAAGTCACTACAATATGGGGGCTCATAGAGTTTGCAAATATTACATCGTCATGTACACCTACTTCTTTAAATAAAAGTAAAAAGACAGATCTATAATATAATAAATGTATAGTATATAATATATGACAAAACACAATGCATGACAAAACGACGATCCTACGCTTAGATGATTTCAAATCTGACAAATAGAGAAAGTAGAATTGCCAATGATCTGGTTTCGCAATAAATTCAAGGAACTGACGCATCTGAAACTTATTTTAGCTCTCGTAATGACTTCACCTACATTAAGAGAAAATAGGTTTGTTTGGATTACCAAACTGTTCGGTTGAGGTAGAATTATAGAAGTACATATGTATTTTTATTGTTACGGCAACAAAAATTTGAATGTACCAACAAAATTTTGATTGTGTCGACAAAACTCAATATATTTTCTTATCAATGACAAAATTTTTGATACAGACAAAATTTTGTTGTTATAATACCAAAGCCGTTTTGTTGCTTTTAAATATCAACCTAACGTTTGGTTACCAAAATTCGTAATGAAATTTCTACTTCTGCTGAAAAAAATGTCAATCTGATAAGCTAAATATCCAACCATACATGGATTCAAAACTAAAGAAACTGTTTGATTTTATGTAATTGCGATCATATTTTAAAACTTAAACTTTCTTTAATGAATATGTAAAAATAGTTTGCGCAACAATAACACTTTGCAAAGCAAATATCACGGAAATATTTGCATTCTAGGGTGTAAAAATTGTAGCTCATGACAGACTGCATAATGATGTCAAATTTTCAATTTCACAATAAGACTAATTTCCATTTTAACGATTTGATTAATTTAAAAAATTAATTACAAATGACAAAAGGGCGAATGGACTTTCTTTAAAGAAGAGGTATATCATTTTCCAAGGCCAGTAAAATTACAAAGGTCACGGAATTTTAAATAGTGCTTGGTCGATTCTCTGGTCCGCAAAACTCGCTTTAGCGCGATTTGTGAAAGTTTTTCGCGCACTTTTTGAAATCGCGAAGCTTCGCGAAGCCCCGTCATGAGTAAACGGAGACAAGGGCGTGGACGACGGTAGACTTTTAATTACTCTAGTGATTTAAAGGCATATAAGCCTCACGTGAAAAACAGAGATAAGGTTCGTAAAAGCGCCTGCCCGGACCTAAACTTCCCAATCCAAAACGATGCTTCTCGCATTGAGCAATAATTAAAGGCACCTTCGCACGGACCCCTTCGCCAACTTTTTATCGTGTAAAAGAGTGTTATAAAACAAACCAAAAAAAAAAGTTTTGGAAAAACTGCGGAATGAAGAAGAAATCAACACGCAATCGGTACTCATTCTCTATAAACTTTTCTCAACTTCCAATGCAACGTTGAAAGCCGAAACCAAAAATTCAAAAAGCACACGGTATAACGGCTTTAATTTTAAAGGTTTTAAAACTTCGGTTTAACAACTAGAACTTTCAACAATATTTGAATCAGTGAGAAC
The DNA here is from genome assembly GCA_037103525.1 of Ganaspis brasiliensis. Classification (NCBI taxonomy): domain Eukaryota; kingdom Metazoa; phylum Arthropoda; class Insecta; order Hymenoptera; family Figitidae; genus Ganaspis; species Ganaspis brasiliensis. The sequence continues at coordinate 1,978,136 of JAZKLR010000001.1, read as the reverse complement.
CTTGGTGAGAATTAATTTAGAGAGTGAAGAAAAATTAATTTTCTAGGAATGTATACATTTTTTAAGCATAGTTTTCTTCGTAACAGGAAACGGGACAATACTAACCTTATAAATATCAAAGAGACATATTCTAAAGCAAATTCTTAGGAAATCCTGTCTAAAAATTATTTGTTCGTTTTTGAATGAGAGAGAATATTTTCTGAAATTCATTAAGCTATTATCCTATTTCCAAATTTGTAGGCAAAATTTCAATTTATTTGAATTAACATTTAACAGGAACTTATATTTAACCGAATTTTTCTGTCGGAATTCTTATTTAACTGAATTTACATTTAACACGCATTTAACAATGTTAACATTGAAAAGTAATACAGGATGTCACATTTCCTTGGCTTCCACTCACCTATTACAGTGTGACATAATTTATATTTTACAGAATTTTCATATATTATAGTTTAAACAAGTTTAATTTAAAAACTTGTATTGAAATCAAAATTAACATTTTAAATAATTTTAAATATATTATATTTAAATATTTAAAATAATTATTAATTATTAGCATTTAATAGCATTTCTCTTTAATAGAACTGAAAGTAGATAGAATTAAGTAATATTCAGATATATAACAACGTTTCCATTTAATAAAGTTGCTATATAAATCAATCTTAAATGAAATAATTTTCATTTAATGGAATATTTGTTAACAACATTATTATTTAACAGAATTACTATTTGACAGAGTTGCCATTTAACAGAAGTACCATTTAAATAGAAATTTTATATAAAATTATCCTATTTAATATATTTTTTATTTGACCAGATTGTTATTTAACAGAATATTCAGTGAAACGAGTTAACTTTTAACAAAATTGTCTATTAATAATTGAAAATCACCAAAATAGACACTTAAAAAATGTGCCATACAATAGAATTCTTATTTTGCAGAATTTAACTTTAACAGAAAAGTTATTTAAAATAATTTCAGATTACCAGAATTAACATTTAACAGAATTGTCACCTCTTTAAAATTAATCAGTGAAATTACACTGATTCAAATTAACGAAAAATATAACAGAATGATTATATAACATAATTTTTATTTAACAGAAATGCTATTTAATAAAATTGTCAAATAACATATAATTTGCAATCAACAAAATTTTTATTTAAAATAATTTTTGTAATTAAGAGAGTTGTTATTAAACATAAAATTTATTTAATGAAATTATTAAATAACATAATTATTGGGTCCCTATTCACGAAATTCCATTTGTCAGAATACTAACCTTTACAAATATATATTTGTCAGAAATTGTATTTATCGGATTTACCACTTGTCTGAATATTTACTTCCGAAACTCCATTTATCAGAATATTCTAACAAATATAAATTCTGAAAGATGACAAATAAAAGTTCGTAAAGTTAAATATTCGGAAAATGGTAAATCTGAGAAATACAGTTTCTGATAAATTCATATTTGGGAAGCTAAATATTCTGTCAAATGAAGTTTCGATTATGTAAAATTCAGATAAATTGTAAAACTGATAATATAAATTCTGACAAATTCATATTTGAGAAAGTTAATATTCTGACTAATTGAGTTTCGGGAATTTAAATATTTGGACAAATAAATTTTTGTCTATTTCATATTCTGCATTGAGTTTTGAAGACAATTATGGCTACCCGCATAATTACAATTTAAACAAATTTTTATTGCAAATAATTTCCGATTAGGTAACAGAATTTTGACTTAATAGAATTTTCTTTTAACAGAATTTTTGTTTATCAGAATTCCCATTTAACAGAATTTTATCCTTGTAAATTATCCAAATTTTTCATAATCTAAGCCATTTGTAAAATGTAAAATGTTAAATATAGTAACAATTGCTGATATCTTTTTTATTAAAATTTAGCAGTCAATTTAAGAAAAACTCGTCTATTTTGTATGAAAGAATTAGATAGAGAAATTCTAAAATGGTTGTGAAACTTAAAAAATTCATGTCTCTGTAGGTTCACATTATACATAAAAAAAATTGGTAGGTGAAGTTTGCTTAAAATTACATGCATTTTAAAAAAAATTAAAAGAAATTTTTTTTTTTAAAATTATAAAATTTATTATTTTTTTAATTTGAAAAATTGTTTATTTTTGAAAATCTAGAATGTCTCTCTAACGAACTCGATATTTATTTTTGGTTACTTAAAAAGTATACCAAAAATAAACTTGATACATACATTTTTATTCATGTTATCTGATCCCGAAATTGTTCTACAGACAGGCAGATAGACAGACAGACATTTTCGTAAAACCCATTTTTTAGGATTCAGGAGGTCTCAAAAAGTCAAAAAATGTAAAAATTACAAAAAGTTTTAAATCGCACAAGTTTAATACGTCTTCTCTTTCGAAAATGAAAATGTAAAAATCATGTTAAAAGGCATTTCTATAAAATAACAATTCTGTTAAATGGAAATTATTTTAAATATCAATTAAGCGGATACGTTAATACACAAAATTGGAAATGAATATGATGCTATAAAAAATATATACACAGTTAAAAATTTTGTGTAAATTTAACGCAAATTAAATGTCCCAAACGGTCCACTCAAAATTTGTGTTACTTTTGTGTTAAACTAACATAACCTATATGTTAATTTACACAATCTTCTTGTTACATTAACCTAATCTTTATTTAAAATTTAACACAAAGATTGTGTGGACAGTTTTTTACACAAAATTTTTAACTGTGTAAACAGTAATTTTCTTACTCTGAAATGCTAGCTCTATATTAAATTTTAAAACAAAGTCTCTCAGACTTTTAGTATGGTTAGTTTTGAAATTCTTACTTTCTGTTTACCAACAGCAAAAATAATAATAAATGTGATTTAAAAAAAAAACCAAATTTTGATCAAAGATTACAATAATTCTAGGGTCAGTTCTTGATCAAACAAATAATTTTCGTGATTGTGGGGTACGAAACGCGTCTGATGGAATATACAAGGTAGTTGCACAAATGGCCTATTGAAGAACGGAAATCGTATACGCTCTATCGATTCTGTAAACTATGACCCCTAGCATATGAAAGGAACATATGCGCAAACATAACTGAACCTACTTATCTGCAAACTGATCGAAAATTCCTGGAAAGAGCATATAAAAAAATCCGCTCTTTCTGTGTCGAATCAATAATCCAAAATTACTCTACATATATTTATATATATATAGGATTAACTTTAATATGTGTTTCAAGGTTGTCTGCATCAGACAGAAAAAATATATAAAAAGTTGTACAATTATCATAAGAATTTGCAACAAATATTTTGGTGCATTTTTAATTAAAAGTGCTACCAATTACTTTTTAACCCTCATCAGAGAGTGGGAGTCATAAATCACGTCAGGTGGTTTAATTACGCGAACAATCGACGTTGTACTGACGTTGAAAGCATTTTTACAATTCCAAAGATCGAGGATCGATAACCTAATTACTAATTACACTCGAAACCGTTATACAAGAAGTAAGAAACGACGAAGGATGTTCATTTACAAAGAGCACATCCTTCTCTTGGTCGACCTACAGTCGCAAATACTGCTCAACTCTCAAAATTTTTAATTAACATTTAACAATCCTACTTGGAAAAGAAGACTGATACTTAGTCCCATAGATCATTAGGGAACGTTTCACTAATTTGAGAACACAGTGTAATCACCCGCATAAAAAATAACTGTATATACCAACTCGATATCACAGCGGAATAAGGGGAGATACACGAATTACAAGTTATGAATAAGGGACCAAGCCCCAGAACTCACATATTAATTAAATTGCTCCTTCCACCATAATCTCAATTGACGACAATCGCATAAATAAATTTTTATAACGAGTCAGGGCCATCTTCTTAGGAATCGTAAAGAGGCTTCAGGTAAGATGGAAAAGTCAAATAAGTTTTTACGAGCACTTGGAAATTTAACTTAATTTAAAGCGGTCACAAAAATCAACATGTCAATTTCATGCCAACATTACTTAAAAAACAGTCCAGTTTATGCATCCGGCCAGATATTGTAACTTTCTTGACAGAAAGTTTGCCTTGAAAATATTTTTATTGATAATAAAAGTGTTATTTTAATCCTGAGTCGTTTATCAATCTTTACCTTCAGTAGGTATCAGTTAAGGGAACACTCACTGATTTCATAAAATATTTTTTACGAGAAATAAGCAAAATTCTTTCTTTATTTATTTGTCAGTTACAATTTTATGTTACAGAAAATTGCATGGAAAAATCATTTTGATTTATTGTCTTGACCGTATTCATTACATCTGACTTTTCTAAGTACCAATAACTATTATTTATTATTAATAATTGTATATTTTCGAAATGTGCAGTAATTTGCATAACATAATTGTTTTTAATTTTAAAATGAAGTCATTAAATTTCAACACTTTTTATCATTATATTACACAACATTTTCTAAGAAATAATTAATCTACACTAAGAAAAAAGTTTACTTGATTCAAACATAATATTGATCTATTAAAAAATATGTTTTAATGAAATATATTACGTAACTGGAATAAACATATTTTGTTTGAATCAAACATATTATGTTTAATTCAAAAATATTTTTTATTTGACTGTATATCAAACATATTTAAGTTTAATTCAAACAACATTTTTTCTCAGTGTATGAAGGCATTATAGTGAAAAGTGGGTTACTAATTTAAATTAGTAAGTATTTTTACTATAATAAAATCTCCTGACTCTCTAAATCTGAATTAGTAGTTTTTTACTAATGAATTAGCGAAAAGTGCGAGCTCCTATTAAGTAGTAAGAATTTTACTAATTTTCTAGTAGACAAATATTAATTAATAGGAGAAAACTACTAATTCATTTTTCGCTAATTTATTAATAGAAAACTACTAATTCAGATTTAGAGAACGGTATTTCCAGATTCTTTAGACTGTTCAAAAGTTATTTCAAGGATTTAAAAATAAACATAAATAAATTTGCGAACAAGATTAATATAGGTAACAAAATCTACATTATTAAATTATATATTTGTATTTAAAGAAAAAATTTACGATATTGTTTTTTAATGTTTGTTCAGGTAAAACTTTTTACATGATGAAAATTAAAAATTAACTTATGTTGTAAAAAGTAATCAAATTTAATTTGAAGTTTTGAGAAGGGGTAAATGAACTGTCGCGAAAAATATTAAAAAACAAAAAGCAAAAAGAAATAAAAAAAATTGTAAGAAAAGGTGTAAATCCCCTCGTCACCCTACTTGCGAAAAAAAACTGTGGTAAAGTTTGAAAACCGAGCGATAAATCTACGCAAAAATATTAAATTAAAAAAAAAAGAAACAAAAAATTAAAACATGAAGAAGAATCAGAAAATCTTTTTAAAAAATATATAAAATAGTTTAAGCACTTTTAAAGAACTATAAAAAGAGTTAGAAAAATTATTAAAAGAGGTAAAATTAATTAAATTATTTCCTAAAATTTAATAAAATTAGAAAGTTTCGGAAAAAATGATAAAATCTGTAGAAAAAAGTGAAAATATAAAACTGTAAAAATAATGATAAAATTAGTTAATAAATAAATAAATAAATAAATAAAGAATCATAAAAATGAGACATTTTTTTTGGAAATCTAACGAATTATAAAAAAATAAGAAAATTGCACGAAACGTTTGGAATAAAACACCTCACTAATTTATAATAGTTAACTCCTTATGGATAAATATAACTGCAAAATTTAGAAAAAGTTACTATATGGAATTATATGGAATGATTTTAAAACTATAAGGATTCTGAGAATATTAGAATGATTTAAGAAAATATCTTAACAAATAATATTTTCTTTAACTAAGTTACAAGTATGAAAAAGCAAAGCTTGCGAAAAAGTAAACATAAATTTTATAAAACTAAAGAAAACCTAGAATAACATGTATTTTAAAATAAATCGAATAGTAAAATAAGTTAAAGGAGATTATTAAATTTTAATGTTAAAAGAATAAAAAAAAATTATAATTTATTTTAATATGACAGTGTAGTGCAATGAATTTAAGTTTTAGGTATAAATAAAATTATAATAGTCTTTATTAAAATTGGAATTGAGCATTACCATAAAAATAAAAAAATAAGTGAAACGTTAGAAATTTTTTTAAAAATATATTAAAACTAAAAAATCTTCAAAGAAATAAAAAGTTTACTGTGAATTTTGGAAAAATGAAAAAAAAAGAAAATAGGTAAACTAAAAAAGGAAATTTTAATAAATGTTATAAAAATATTGAATGGAATAAACTGAAAAAATTTACGTTCAAATAAAAACAATTAGTTAAAATCTTTTAGCAAAGAGAGAAAAAATGAAATATAAATAAAGAAAATTCTTTAGATAAGAAATAATAAAATTTACGAAATTGTTTAAAAAAAGGTTTCGTATGAAGTTCACAACGTTTTATGATCAATGGTTTAAAAAATGTATATTTTCCTACACAAATTATAATAAATGTTTGTTTGATAATTCCTAAAAAGTCTGTGATCAATGATTTTTAAAAGAAACATTTTTAGACAAAGAATTTTCATATTCTCTGTTTAAAAAGAAAAATGTTTCTTTTAATCGTTGATCATTGACCGACCTAATTTTTTTTTTTATTTAAGGAAGGAAACGCATTTGTAAAAAATAAGAAATTATGATAAAAATATTGGATTAAAAAAAGAAAGAAAGAAAAAATTGAAGATAAAGTGTAAGAAAATTTGGTAAAATTCGAAATTATTTTTAATTAAGTGAAACTGACACATAAAATGAAAAATAATTCATTAGTTAAAATAAAAAATAATTAATTTTTAAATAGATATTTAAATTTGGATTACTTGAAATTTGAAAGTTTTAATCTATAAAAATGTAGATTAATTGAAGGTGAAGTTTTTTAAATTATTAAAAATAATGAGAGTGTAAATGATAATAATCATACTAATATATAATTAAAATTTTAATTTAATAATAAATAATGTTTAGTTTAAAGTAGGTAATTGTTAAAATTTTCTTCATAAAAACAAAAATTTTAAAATAGTTTTTAAACTTCTCAATAAAAATAGTTAAAATCCATGAAAAAGGATCAACTTCATTTCAAATTTGAAAAATGGACAGAGAAAATAAATAACAAAGATAATAAGAAAATAAAATAATAACAAATAGTAAAATAAGATAATAAATAATCAATCAAAAACTAACAGCAGGTTCTCTGGTCGATTTTATATGTAAAACATAAAATTAATGTATTAATTAAATAACAAATAATCTCTATTAATCAAAAGAAATTGTTACATTTCTTTTTATTAAAAACAAAACTTTTAAAACATTTTTTCAATTTCCCGATAAAAATAAATAACTAATATTCACTTCAGGTTTGAGAATATAGACAAAGAAACACAAATAAATAATAACTAACTTCAGGTTCTCACGTCGATTATTACTTGTAATAATAATAATAAATAAATAAAATAACAAATTTAAAAAAAGTTATCCGTTACAAAAATGTCTAAATTAATATTTCCTAAATGAATTTACAAATTAAAAATGTATTTTAACATCTGAGAATAAGCCTGTTGTAAACAAGAATTCTGTAAAAAATTGTGTTTCGAGTATATGATCAACCCTCGTGAGGGTTTTCAAAAATTGCCGTAGCCGATGGTATTTCACATCGTCTTGGCGGGGTATTGGTAAAAGTTTTCAACTAGCAATAATCGCACCTCGGTAGAACCTCATTGGTTACGATATCGCCACTGCGCAAAGCTAAAGAATATCCCCGAATAAGCCACTCTTATAATGTTGTAGGGAGCAAGTTACATGTGAGTCACTTCGATGCTAGCCATCTGGCGCTACTTTTCGGAACCAACTATCCTCGAGCGGGATAAATGAAACTCAACCGCTAAGTCGATCGACCACTCTTCTCTGCAGGTACATCATTTAGTGAGGACTGAAGAGGCGCCAAGTCTCACGTCATTGTGCACTTGTGTTTGTAAGAATATAACTGTAACAGCGTAATGTAAAACCTGCACTATAGATGTTTCCCTTTAACGATTTTAATTTTTACTATTAACAACACAAATTTCTCTGTAGTAAAAATTTATAATTTTTTACGAATTATTAAATAATTGATACATAATAAATTTAAAAACTTGTAAGTGATTGTCGAAAAATTAAATAAATTATTAATAAATAGAACCTATATTTAAAAATTATGAATAAAATTTATAATTATAATTTTTTATTTATTCAAATTATGATCTGAAATTTAAAAATACTATGAATTATATCATTTATAATATAAATATTAAACAAACAATAGTTTCTTTATTATTTTAGTTTTAGGAAAGGGTGAATAATACACTGCAAAAACAGGTGTCTTAAATTGTTCAAAAATGTCTTAAATTAAGACATTTTTTGTGTCTTAGACACCAAAAGTATCTTAATTTAAGACATTTTTGTCCAATTTAAGACACCATGTTTTTGCAGTGTATTTATTAAGAAAATTAAAGCTGATGCAAATCGTGATTTTTATTTAAAGTTTTTTTTTTTTTATTAAAATAGGATTATTTAAAAATTGTAATCTGATTTTTAAATAAATTTTAATTTTTTAAACATTAATTTTAAAACTGTTAAAAATAAATAAATAAAGATATCAAAATATGAAAATATACCATCGGCAATAATTAAATAAAAAGAATCGAACAAATGATTATTTTGTAACATCTATACGTATACATAAATATAAATTTTAACTTTCTAAAAACAAAATTGTTTATAATATTTTAAATTTTATTCTCACATGTATTCAGTATTTCAAATTATTGTAACTCTTTTTTCATCTAATCTTTAAAATAAAATATTCCAAAAATAAAGGATCAAAAATCAATTTCTTTCTAAATTATGGTTTTGAAAAAATTCAAATTTTTCAAAAATATTAAAAATATTTTTAAAGATCCAACTAATTTTGAAATACTTTGTCTTGCAAATATACTCATTAATTTATTTGTGCTATTTTATAAAATAAAATGCTCTCTAAATAATTTAAAGTTTAGTTTTTTGGTTTTTTTAAAAGTTAGCCGAATATTGGCATAATATTTACTGGTAGTAATATTACTATATCGAATATTTTAAAATAATTAAATAAAATTTATTAATTACCTAAATCTTTTTAATTTTTTGGTTTTATGTTTTTTAAAATTCTTGTACTTTAAAGAATATATTTCTAATTTTTAAGAAACTGATAAGACGATCCCAAAAAAGTAAAAGGTTCTCAACTTGAAATGAGTTAAACATTTTTTGAAAACCGAAAAAAAATCAAAAAATGGTTTCTATCTTTTTTTTTGTGTATGCCAACCTATATTTTTATTTTTCAATTTTCTAAAATTCTCTTGAATAATTGTATCTATTGTTTCTTATATCGAAAAAAAAGATTAATAAGGAATTTAATTACTTCTTTACGGATATGAATAAATACTAAAGATAAGAATATTACTCTATAATGGGATAAATTACAATTATTTTAATATATTATTATAACCTTAGCACTATTTATTTCATGATAGATAAATAATATTTATATAATATTATTAACTTGTATAAACGCCAAAAATTTTTAATTAATTTTCACTTAACAAAGTTTTAATAAAATTAAATTAAAAAGTGGTTATTAATACGAATATAAAATAAAATAGAGAGGTTTACCAAAATTTTATAAAATCTATACTTATACAGTATTTAAATAAAATTATGTTGGATGAAAAAAATATTATATAAATTACGCATTATTCAAAATTTCGTATTTTTTCTTCAAATCCATTAGCAATTTTTATTCAATTGGGTGATTCTTCAATAAGTGGTTATTTTTACTTCCCCACTTAATAACTTTTAACCTTATATAAATATATATTTAATTCTTTGTACAGTTATTCTTTGTTATTATGTTTATTAATATCATGATTGAAAAATATTTTTTTTTAACATTAAAGGACATGAAATGGTTAAAAATGCCTCAAAACTGCACTTTTTTAGGTTCTCCACATAGGACTCGTAAGATTTAATACATTTTTTTTTAGATAAAACATATTTTTAAAATATTTTTATCTGTTCTAATCGACAGTTTATCTCAAAAGCTTAGTTTTTGGTGTATTGTTTTCCAGTTTTTATTAATAACTTTTGCAAAAATCATTTTTAAATACTTTCTCCATCCTTTAGTTATTTGGAACAGGAGTTTACATGTTCATTGTTTTTCAGATTTTCAGTAATTTTAATCATTTTTTTATTGAATTTTCACTGAATATTTATGTTATTGAGGTAAAAAATTTGATTTGAGTCCAACTTATTTGAAGAAATAGGATGTTTAGTTTTATAATTTCAAAAATTAATATTAATTTACTGCGTATTTTAATGACATGTAAACTCCGGTTCGTCAAAAATAATTGAATTGTTTATATTTAAAATAAAATACAAATAATAGGGATATAAAGTAAGCAAATCTATGCAGTATTCTGCAAAGACCTTTATATTTTATTAAGTTTTTCTGCTATAATAATTTATTTTCTTTGATTCGTAAACTCCGGTTTATAAATTCGAAATACATAGGAATAGTGTTTTGTTTTTTTAAGAATATCATTAACCTAAGTTTTTAATCAAAATATTGATTGATTTATGTATAATGATTTACGTAATTATATTTATTTCAATTATGACAATAAGCAATGGCTTATTTTTTTATTTGAAACATTCTCTACAAATTTAAATTGTAGAATTTTATTTAAAAAAATTTTGTTCAAGAGCAATATAAAATAGATTTGAAGAAAAAAGAAAAAATATTAAATAATGCGTAAATGACAAAATAATGACAAATTAAGAGCATAAACCACTTTTCATTTAATTAGATGAAATTTATGTTCCTAGCGACACTAATTGACTCATCTAAACACATTAATTCTGCTATAATATACAATTACATAATAAGCGTCAATGAACTAGCATAATTGACACATTAAGTGAGTAATAGAGGTTCTAAGCAGGCTTATGCACAAGCGGAAAATGAACCCGATAGTAAATGAAGAATAAAATAAAAACTATACACGTTTCTTAATGATTGTGCCCTTGGCAATCAGATTTCCTATTTTCTTTTTTAAGTTGTGGAAGTGTTGAGGCTACCACCTTCCCAGGGAAGCCTTTGATATGTTAATTTATTCTAATCGTGGTCTTTTTCTTTGGTGGAAGAGATCAGGAAATGCAGCAAATGCAGCATGCGACAAGAGTAAAGTTGCACGGCGATAGAGCTTGCCCTGCTTCGCTCACCGGTTTGATGCTAATTAACGATTCCTTCGATTTCGATTCTTCGTAATGAGTTAATCAGCGTATAAAGATGTTTGGCGTTAGTAATTATAACACGGCGCGACTAAACCCGTTATAGAGGAACAGGACGGTCGTGGGTGAGCCATCTAGGAGACCCTCCCTATAGTATAGCCTATACTAGTGTCGACTCAGGTATGTAAAATACTCGTGTTGTCAGGGTACAGGACGATTCATTAATGACTTGACTCGTGTGAATGCTTGTTCCAACGGAACAGTCACATTTTTTCGTTATATGTATACTTCCCACATACGGTATGCTTAAACTTTAACCGCAACAGTCGCTGTAACTAAATGTACCATTTATTTTAACACCAATTTTGACAATACAATTATTTATTCCCACTAAAATTTCTCGAAAACTTTTGTGCGGATTAAATTTAATTTTTCTTTTAATTTTTTAAGCTTTCCTTTGCACTGAATATGTTTTTAATCAAGTGACAGTTACCTATATACCATAACCTAAAAACTTGACAAATATTAACAGAAACTCATAACCGAATTCACTTAGTTACAAATAAACTCGTACTTTGCAGGTGCTATCACTGTAAAAAGAAGTAATATTTTAAGACCAGGGTGTCTACCGAAACATGATTTTCAAATTCCCGGTTAATAGATATAATATTAAAATAATTATTGGTTAATAATAAATATTAAGCAGATAATTTATTTTATGAACTAATAATCAGTCGACAAAAAAATATTTAAAAATGGAAAAACAAAATAAAAATTTGATGTCAATACATAATTAAAAAATTGGAGAAAGAACAGACGATTAAAGAAAATAATTTAATAATTGAAAAATCATAAAATTGATTAAAATTTGAAGAAAATAATCTTAATTTCGTTAATTAAATTTTGGTTAATTTAAAATATTAGGCACATATTGGTATACGCGACCCAATTATCGTCAGGTTGAGTTTGAGTTGGAAGACCAAAAATATCAACATTAATAAATAATAATAATCTCCGTAAACTCCTGAAGTTAGTTACTATTTATATTTATTCATTTTTTTCTATCCAGCACGTTTTAAAACTTGAAATGAAGTTGGTTAGTTTTTATATTTATTCAACTTTTTCTGTCCACGTTTTAAAATCCAAAGTGAAGTTAGTCCCTGCTTTTTTTCATTAATTTTAACTCACTTTATCAAAACATTTTTAAATTGTTTTAGTTCATAGACAAAACCATGTAGATGAGGTAGCCTTAATGCCAAAATATTGATTATGACTAACAATAATTTATATATTACACAATTATATGAATTATAATAATAATTTAGATTAATTTAAAGTGTCGAATAGTCGAATTTATTAAAAATTCAAATGACGTTATTTTACTTTATGGGAAAAAATTAAAAAATTAAATACAGTTTAAATTATTCTGTAACTTTTTTAACCATTTTTGAAGTTCCGAAACTTTAATCAAGTTTGCTGCAAACTTGAAAACTTCCGGAAAGGTTGCGATTCTGAATTTAATTTTTTCAAATATCAATTATTCTCTTCAGTCTTTAAATTATTATTGTCATGAATATTGAAATTTATTACACAAGTTTTCATTTACTTCTGTCATTTTTCAATTATTTTCTCAATATTTCAATTATTTTTTTCTATCTTTAAATTATTGCCAGGAATATTTAAATTTTCAACACCAGTTTTCTTCAAATTTCAATTACTTTTGTTATTATTCAAGTATTTTTGTCATTTTACGATTATTTTCTTCATCTTTTTATTATTTTTGCATTTTTAGAATTATTTTCTACATATTTCAATTGTTATTTTATTCAAATTATTGAATGCGACCTATTAATTTTTAATATAGTAATTATTATTGTTATATCAAATTTATATTTTATTCTTACTTGAAATAAATTTTCAAATTTTATATTGTGCAAAATAAATAAAATAAAATAAAATAAAAATATTGTAATTGGCTTTTGCTCGTAAATAAATAAATAAATAAATTCAATGTTTTTTATTGCCATCAATTTTGTAATTTATTATATTAGTTTTAAATTATTTTCTACAAATTTTAATCATTTTCTTTATTATTTTTATTATTGTCATGAGTTTATTAAATCTGTACATTGTTTTACAATTAATTTCAACAAATTTCAATTATTTTTTTCAAACTTCAATTATTCTCTATAAATTTTTTATTTATACACAAGCTTTTAATTATTTATGTCATTATTCAATCAGTTTCTTAAGATTTCAATTTTTTGGTCAAATTTTCAAGTATTGTCTTTAAATTTTTAATTTTATGCACCAGTTTTCAATTCTTTTTTTCAAATTAAAATTATTTTTGTTATTGTTCAATTATCTTCTTGTAATTTCAATTATTTTTTAAACTTTTCAATTATTTTTTTAAAATTTCAATTGTGTTCTTCAATCTTCAAACTACACTGAGAAAAATGGATGTTTAGAATTAGATGTTTAAAACAAGATAGTAACGCTTAACCTCTAAATATTAAAAGTTAACATCTAAGATATTAAATTTTAACATCTAGATATTAAAGTTTAATATGTACATGTTAACCCTGAACATCTAGATAGCTGTCCCTATGTTAAGTGATAAATATGTTAAGCGTTAACATCCAGATGTTAAGGGTAAACATCCATTTTTCTCAGTGTATTGTCAGGAATATCCAAATTTTCTACACAAGTTCAATTCTCTTTCGTTATTTTTTCAATTATTTCATTTAAATTTTAATTACTTTTGTCATTAATCAATTATTTTTGTCATTTTACAATTATTTTTTTTCATATTTTTGTTATATTTGCCATTTTAAAATTATTTTTTACAAATTGCAATTATTTTATTCAATTTTTTTATTGTCACGAACTTTTAAATTTCTTACACCTGTTTTCAATTATTTTCATCATTATTTTTATTATTGTTACGAATTTATTAATTTTTGTACACCTTTTTCAATTATTTTTTCCATATTAGAATTTTTTTTTGCCATTTTTGAATTATTCTTTTCAAATTGGAATTATTGTCTTCAAGCTTCAATTAATTTCTTCAACTTTCAATTATTTCCCTCAAACAAATAATTTTTTTTTAACTTTACAATTATTGTCTTATTATTTTTTAATTTTTACACCAGTTTGAATTTATTTATTTCAATATTTCAATTGTTTTGTCAAGTTTACAAGTATTTTCTTCAATTTTTAATTTTTTTAAAATTATCAATTATTTTTGTCATTTCTCAATTATTTTTTCGAGTTACAACTATTTTTGGCAATATTAAAATATTTTTGACATTTAGAAATTATTTCCTTTAAATGTCATTTTCTTCAATCTTTTTTTTATTGTCATGAATTTATTAACTTTTGAAGATCAGTTTTCAATTATTTATGTCATTATTCAATTAGTTTCTTCACATTTTAATTATATCGTTAATTTTTCAATTATTTTATACAATTTTTCAATTAATGTATTAAATTTTTTATTTTTTTACTTCATTTTTGAATATATTTCTCATTTTTCATTAATTTTTTTTCTAAATTTCAGTTATTTTTTTCATTATTCAACTATTTTCTACCCATATACATTTTTTGATATTTTTTATTTTTTTTTTTCAAATTTCAATTATTTTCTTGAAATTCTGTTATTTTTTTAATTTTTTAACTCTTGTCTAAAAAGTGCAATTTTTACACCAGCTTTTATAATTATTTATGTCATTATTCAATTAGTTTCTTTATATTTTACTTATTTCTTCAATATCCCAATTATTGTGCGACAATTTAAATTTTCAACACCAGTCTCACACTATTGTTTCAAATTTTAATTATTTTTGTCATTCTTTAATTATTTTTTTGTAACTTCAATTATTGTAGAAACTTTTCAATTATTTACTTCCAATTCCAATTATTTCGTTTCAAGTTTTGTCATCATTTTTTGATTTTTAATCAATTTTTCAATTAGTTTGGTCATTTACAACTTTCTTTTAAAATTGAATTATTTTTGTCATTATTTAATTATTTTCTACATATTTCAATTATTTTTGCGATTTTCAAATTTATTTTTTCAAATTTGAATGGCTTTTCCTGCTGGCGACTCCCAATTTAATATCAGTAATATCAAACACTATATATTGCGTATTCACTTTTTTTTTAAACCCTTACTATTTAATCACTTTTTTTTTTATTTAAAAGCTTACTATTTACTCACTTTTTTCACTTAAAAACTCATTATTTACTCACTTTTCATCGATTTGTTTTATTCATTATTATAGTTTAATTTCTAAAATGTATGGAAAACTAATGGCTCGCTTGCGGGCGTTATATTTTGCTAGGTACGATAATAATTTTCCCAAAAAAATTTTATTTTTCGTTTGAGAAAGTGATTTTAACAATCTGTTTGTCTTTAACTATACAATAATACTAATATTTATGGTTTCAGATGATAGAAGAAGAACAAAAATAAATTAAATAAAAAATGAAATATAACCTGAAAAATGTAGTTCTGTGTAAAACATTGCATAATTTTATATTGAAATAGTTTATAAATTTAACGAGTATGTAAACTTATGAAAGTACTTCACAATTAATAAACTAACAATTAAACAAATAAAATCAAATTAGTATGAATTTATATTTCGAAAATTTGATTTAAAGCACAATTTCCTATAATTTATAGATGACTTGATGCACTGTTTAATTTTACGATTAAACAACTATAAATTGAAACCTCGAAACAAATGATGCTCGATCCATTCATAAGATTCACTGAGACTAATGTCACTAACCTATGCCACCTACTCTTTTCAGTTCAAGAAGTACAAACAATGACTGGCAGAGGCTTTTATTCTAAACTGGTTTCTGGAACCTGTGGAGCTCGCGACAGCAGGATCCCAACTATGCCATCATAACTCTAATTGTACAAATACTGCTCTTAGTGAAAAATCCTGATTTATGTGAGAAATATATCATTTAAGAAAATATTCAACTCTTCAGATTGTAATGGAGATAGTTGAGGATTTTCTTCATTCTTTACAAAATTCTTCTTTCAGTGTATTCATTAACAACTGTTACTATCCTGTAGAAACGTTCATAACTATCTTTTATAAAGATATCACATCTTTTTTTTCAAACCGATACAATTTGTATTTCAATAAAAATCCTGCTAAAATCTCCAGGTACACACCTTCAACGAATATTGGTCCCAGAAAAATGTTTATCCAAAAATTATTAGGTAAATGCTCTATCGTTTCGTTACAACAACCCACACAATGGAATGTTTTCAATATGGAAAGCTTAATACATTGGCAATCTTTAACAAATTAATAAATTCCTTGATTAATTAACGAAACGGGTAAAAATTGCTGACAAATTAATCAGCCAAGTATTATTAGATAAACAAGGTTATTCTTCATCGTAGTTTCTCGGACATGATGTGACAAAGCTTAGGCAATTAAAACATTAGAAATCTTCCGGGTCTAGATGTCTAGAATCTTCTATGATCATTATCAACTGATTAAATATGCAAAGATGCAACCATCTCGAGGCGGATTTTCGCAAATTATCTTCTTCGCCAAAGACTATAGATATATGGAGAATAAAAGGAATGACTCTGAATACTTAGATGGTACTTGGTACATACGAGCCAATACCAAGTCTCAACAGGCGAGAAACAGCACGCACCTTGTTACCTGTTGGTTGTCCTGACACACCTACCACCAACGAGCGTGGGATAATACGACCTTCGTAAGGTAAGCTAAGATGCAGGCAACTGGGTCGACGATGCCAGAGCCAATTAAGAAGAATTCTCCAGGAAAATGATTCCGAGGCCCTAGCTACCAAACGTGATCCACAAATCGCGATTGGGACCCTGCTACTCCCGAACTTCGACCTCTCTTTCTCTTGCTACCCCTCATTCTATTCTAATTCAATCTTGAAAAAATACTGATTTAAAAATTTCTTTAATGAAAACGAAAATATCAGAATAATGCTTGTACCAATTCAAGCACTGTAAAAACAAGTGTCTAATTTTAAGACATTTTTGTCCTCACTTTTAAGACGTTTTAAAGTGTCTTAATTTTAAACCAATGAGAAAGCATCTTTCAAAATTATTAACCAATGAAATAGCTTGAAATAACCATAAGACGCTTTCTTAATGTCTTGTGTCTTAAAATAAGACACTTAGAAGACAGCAGTTTTTGCAGTGAGGGTGCACTTCCAAATAGCCCATATAACATCAATCTTTTAGAAACTTATTGATGCGCTTATTACGAAAAGGAAAAAATGTTTTGGGTAACTTTCAATATTCAAATAAGCAACTAAACAATGTTTATGGTTTTGACATTAATAATGGTTTTCAACAGACACTCAGTTTAAACCATTCATATTGTTTAATTTGTTTAGACAAATAAAGTTAGGGGCCATCCATAAACCACGTGGACATTTTTTTGCTGATTTTTGACCCCCTCCGCCCCCCCTCGTGGACAATCGTGGACATTTTACAAACCCCCCCCCCCCCCCCTTACAAAATTGTCCACGTGGACATTGCAAAAAAATTCTTTGTATATTATAAACCAATAAGTTAATATAATTATAAAGCTTAATTCTGAATATTTTTCCAAAAAAACTGCTGGAATAAAGAAGTTTATGAAAAAATAATAAATAAACACAATTTACATTATTCTTAAAAGGAAAATTAAAATATACGCATAAATATACTATAAGATATCGTAAACCTAAGAAGTGGTTTGTAACAATAAGAAAATCACTATCCTCTTTTTAAAGACAATTTTCACTACTAGCAAATACATTTTTAAACAATCTTTATAGATCTTAAAAAATAACCTTGGCCATTGAGGTGGTCCAAAAACGCATTGTAAACAAATTTTTTAATTTTTCATGCTCTCACCCACTAGGATTTTTCTTATTTATCGAAAAAAATACCTCTATTTTTTTTAAGTTAAATAATATTTAGACTCTAAATTTTAGACGTAGTAGCTAAAAGCCGATGAAGTTTTATAAATGAATTTTGCATCAGGAAAAAATACTTATTCGTAGATTTAGTATATAATTCACGAAAATCAATATTTTTTAATCGGACAACTCTGTATCTTCTTAGAAACGTTCAAAAAATAACATCCAAAAATTTATTACAAATTTTTTGTGGTTTAATATTTTGTACAGGGTCGTAAAACCTTCCCTAAAATTGTAAAATTATGGAAAAAACGTTAAAAAATAACTTTTACTATTTTATTGGGAGTTTTTTGCAATATTTTACAAAAATAACTTATAAGCTTTTACTATTTAATTCACGTAATTGTTAATTTGTTTAAACTTATTGTTGTTATTTACTAACTTTTGATAAAATAAAGCTTAACACTTGCAATTTTTTTAATTTTTGCAACTTTTATGTGTGATATGTAATTAAAAGTAATGAATAATTAAAATTTTTATTTATAACAATTATTGTTTAAACAAATTATTGTTGTTATTTATCAACTTTCGATAAAATAAAGCTATAGAGACTTACAATTTTTTCTGAAATTTGCAGTTTTTTTCGTTTGAAGTAACTAACAATTAACAGTAATTTGAAAATTTATTCTTAACAATTGTTTAAAGAAATTATTGTTGTTATTTATGAACTTTTGATAAAATAAATATAACGACTTGCAATTTTTTCTCAACATTGCAACTTTTTATGTTTCAAGTATCTGAAAGTAAACAGTAATACCAGATTTTATTTTTAACAATTGTTTAAACAATTTATTGTTGTTATTTATCGTCTTATGATACAATGAAGCTAGAGACTTGCCATTTTTTCTCAATATTACAACTTTTATGCTTGGGACGGTATTGCAACTATTACAGAAACAGAATAAATTATTTATTATGAATATGAAGGATAAAATAATAGCTCTAGACTTTTAAAATGTCCAGTAAGTTATCTATTAAAGTTTATTAATAATGTTTTTAAATTTTGAATTAAAATTAATGAAAGGACACTGTTATTGTGAGATCTAGAAGTACAAATTGAAGATAATCTTCTTTTAAAATTTATTTTCTAGTAAAACTACAATTCTAATGCTTTATTATATCTAAAGTTGATAAATTTAGAAAAAAAACTAAACCGCTCTATTAGCTTCAGTCTGAAAATATTATCAAGTTAAAATTATTTAATAACTTAAACAATGACTAAAATTATAACTTTATCTTACAAATTCATAGTACATAAGAAAAAATTGCAAGTTACTATCTTTATTTTATCAAAAGATGATAATTAACAATGCTTTAATAATTTTCTTCAACAATTGTTGTAAATAAATTTTAAAGTTGCTATATATTTTAAGTTATGTAAAATATAAAAAGTTGAAAACTTCATTAAAAAATGCTCTTCTAATTTTTTTTGAGCTGATAAATAACAAAAATAAATTGTTTAAACATTTTTATAAATAAATTTTAATGTTATAGTTTATTTTTAATTATTTCAAACATAAAAGGTTGTAAACCTTATAAAGTTAAAGCTGTATTAAAAGTTTATAGCTTTATTTTATCAAAAATATGTGGGAAACTTCATCAGCTTTGAGCTATCTCTCATTACTATATAATTTTAACAAAATATCATAGGGGTATTTTTTTCGATAAAAAATCTTAGGAGGTAAGAGCATAAAAAAATCCAAAAAAATTTTTGGACCACTCTATTGAACATCTTATAATTTATTAAGTACTGATTACGGAAAATAACATGAATTCCTAAATTGTTAACATTATAAATTACCCTGGTCGACAAAAATGACTTTTTTTTATTTAAGCATCGGACTAAGTTTTTCTTGTAGATTTTTTATTACTAAACACGAATCTGACCATGACCAAAACTGGTCCATGAGGTCAAGATTCTGAAAAACAGGGCTCAGAAACTCAGAAAGCCCTGGTTTTGATCATTTTTGATCAAACATAAGTCAAGAATTTGACATGCTAGAAATCTTTATGTACATGCTTAAATGCATGTCCACGTGGACATTTGCTCCAACTCCCCCTCCCCCCCTCGTGGACAATCGTGGACTTTTGATGGACCCCCCCGCCCCCCCAAAACTGTCCACGTGGTTTATGGATGGCCCCTTATATGAGATTTACGCTTCATGCGTTTTACGTTAAATAGAATTTATGTTAAGTGAGATTTAGGTTAAATAGATTTTAGGCTGAATGCATTTTAGGTTAAATTATTTTTAGGTAAAATGGGTTTTTAGGCTAAATGCACTTAGGTTAAATGTAATTTATTTAAATGGGATTTAGGTTTAATAAGATTTAGGCTAAATGCATTTTAGGTTAAATGGGATTTAGGATAAATGAATTTTAGGTTAAATGGATTTTAAGTTAAATGGGATTTATGTTAAATTGGTTTTAGGCTGAATGCATTTTAGGTTAAATGGGATTTAGTTTAAATGAGATTTAGGTTAAATGAATTTTCGGCGGAATGCATTTTACGTTAAATGAGATTTAGGTTAAATGAGTTTTGGTTATATAGGTTTCAGGCTGAATGCAATTTTGATTAAATGGCATTTAGGGTAAATGGGATTTAGGTTAAATAAAATTTAGGCTAAATGCATTTTAGGTTACATGGGGTTTAGGCTGAATGCATTTTAGGTTAAATGTGTTTTAGGTTGAATACATTTTAGGTTAAATGGGATTTAGTTTAAATGAGATTAAGGTTAAATGAATTTTCGGCGGAATGCATTTTACGTTAAATGAGATTTAGGTTAAAGAAGTTTTAGGTTATATAGGTTTTAGGCTGAATGCAATTTAGATTAAATGGAATTTAGGGTAAATGGGATTTAGGTTAAATAAGATTTAGGCTAAATTTATTTTAGGTTAAATGTGTTTTAGATTGAATGCATTTAAGGTTAAATGTGTTTTAGGTTAAATGCATTTTAGTTTAAATGTGTTTTAGGCTGAGTGCATTTTAGGTTAATTGGGTTTTAGGCTGAATGCATTTGTAATCCATCACATCCCCTTCATTTTATTTTTACAAACGACAATGTTTTCTTGTAATCTAATAGATTTTAGTAAAAATAAGACGTACAACATAAAATATTCGTTTCAATGATGCCTACAACTTTTATCCAAAACATTAAAATTGTTTTTTTCTCTATTTAAATAAATAAATTAAAAAGACCTAAATTTATTTGGTTTCTTGTGGTTTTTACCATAAAAATGATATAGTCGTCAATTTTCACTACAATTTTCTTAATCAGCGCATCAAATTTTGTAAGTCTACATAATTTCAAAAATATTGAAGTCAAGGGTTTTTCGGAAGCATATCCCTCAAAAAAGTTCTCAAACCGTTTGAGAAGACGCAGTATGGTTTGCTCATAATTATGTTTTTATTTAATATCATAAAAGGTTACGAGTTCAGTTTTCAAAAAATTACTAATATAATCTCCCGAATAATTTTTGTATCCGTTTCGGAGTTATTTCTAAAATTGTTTTTTTTTCTTGTACAGTTTATATGAAATGTACACAAAAATTTGACCCATGTAAGAAATAATTGTGAACCAAATTAATATTTGGTTGCAATTAGCGCTTTCTCACTCCCACTCTCGCTTGATCGAGAAACCCCCAATTTTATAATGAGCGTGCATTATCTTCCAACTGACTCTTAAAGGTATAAAAGGTCATGAATACATATAGGTAAGGACTCTTTACAATTTAAAAGCAAGATGCCGCCTTTCGATGTCGATACGAAACTCTTCTTCAAGCGCTATACTTAGGTGCTTATTATAGGACGTATAATGGGCTTCCGCAAGCCCTCGTCGAGACGTTTCACGAGATAACAGGACGAAAAGAGCGAATTAAAGTGCGTCTAATAAATGGCCGAGGGTGCAATCATTCAATTAATAATCAATGGCGGTACCCGCACATGCTAAAGGCTGCCGGAAATTTTCTATGTAGACACTTTATCTCTGTTACGCAGAGAAAGAACTTTGTAAATGAATCTTTTATTGCCTTTTACCAACAACATAATCAGTTATTCAATACCTATTGTTACTTATGCGATATTAGCAAATGATAAACACACATACGGTATGAATATAGTGATTAATAATAATCTCATTGGCAGCAAGTATATCATTCTTAAAATTTTAATAATAATTTAAATCTTTTTTCCAGTCAACATTTCCAACTTGTTAAGTTTCTTTCAAGTTAAATTGAAAGTTCGTTTTCAATATCGTCACTGAAAGCGCATACTTGCGCAAAAAATTCTTTCTGATTAAATGAATTAAGTACGTGGAGAGAAATTTATGAACTATCAAGTGGGAACAGGCCTGGTGTCTTTTTGCCTCAAGATCCATTGGCTCCTCTTTCATTTACTCATTCTTTCTCTCGATGCAATGTGCAAAAAGTCACTCGACTGCCTGCTTTTCTTGGGTAGTTTGCGACAAAAAACGGAGACACTCTCGTGTTCCGCACGAAGTGGAAGTTGTCTTCGGAAAGCTGAATCTGCAAGCGAGATTTCAGTGCTACCGAACGCAGTATACTTCCCGATGACAACCGGCATTGATTATATCTTATCAAGATCTCCAATCGGTGACAGTGCGTATAAAGTATTTTGTGCCATCAACCATTCACCAGGCACATACTCAGGTCTTTCTACAACCGTAAGATGTCAACAAACTTCCTTCCTCAAGGGCGAAGGTCGACAAGTACCGTTATTTTTTAGCCTAGCAAGGTAACAACTTCGACCTCATGAATTGTATGGAGATTAAAAAAGTCATTGTTTTCGGAAACGTTTACAAATCTCAAACCATCTTATCTCTCTTATTTATACAAAAGAAATCTCGCCAACAATAAATTTGCATACGACAAATTCACTGAAAACAAAATTTGTTAATTTAATATATGATTTGGGTGAAAATTTCAATGCAGCAGAAAGTCACCCATATATGTAAATTTAACATCAAAATAAAGAGACATTTAGCAATGATCTAGAGTTAATCTTAAGAAATTCATTCACTTGAAAATCACATGCAGCAAAAATCGCAGTTAGTTTTTTCTGTGTTATTAAATCTTTCTAAATTTGTATTAAATTCAGTAAAAGTATTTGTGATTTTCAATAAGCAACATCAATAAATTATGATTTGTTTAAAACATGGGAGATGAATTTAATTTAATGTTATTAATTTCAAGTTGACTCTGTATCTGTCAGGATGTTTAATAGACTGATAATTTCGACACCCGAGAACTAATGTTTCTTGCGAATGAAAATTTGAACCATTGTAAAAAATGTCTATTATTAATAATATATTATCTATTATTATTATTAAATGATATGTCAAAAGGTAAAGAGAGGTATTAATGCGTTAGCATTAATTTTGATGTATTGAGTGATTGAAAAGAGGAAAGTTATTTCTCTGACAACTGGCAGGATTTAAATGTTTATGTGAAGGAGCTGGGGTCTTGCTGTAAAAATATTTGGCCAGGTGCGATACCTAAGAAATGAGACATGTGATTATAAGGAAGATAGGCACCTATGAAGCACCACTTGCTTTCGAGAAGCGATATGTCATAGGGAAGAGAGCTTCATCGCTGATTCATGTGGCGCTTCTTGCCAATGAAAGTACACTCAGTGCGTGATAACTTCCGGTAATTATCAGTCTAGTACATATTGATATTGAAATAAATCAAACTCAATATACTTATGAAATGAAAGTTGCAAGTTTCAAACAGAGATTAAGGGCTTCATTTTAGAAGTGTATAACATATAAAAATCCGTATCTATATCTAAAAATTATCTAAAAATTGCATCAACAAATATTAACAGAAATTAAAATTTCAGGTAAAAAAGTTGTTATCTCGGTCTTTTGAGAATCTTCTGCAAGTATTTGTTATGATAAAAATATTGTATTAACCCCTTCACTGTGCACTGTTAAAAATTTGGGGAGTTAACGGTTGCTGGAGTTGGGAGTTGAGATTTTAGAGTTAAAAATCGACTCTCCAAGGTGAGTTAGTCTCATACGCTCCATGTTTAAGAAGAGTGGGGACTGAAGGATTAAGCGTTAACTCTCTTTACTTCAACTCTTCAAGGCGTGCGACTTTTATAGAGTCCCGTAGGGAGTTAAATTTCAACTCCTTTTTTTAACAGTGTGACTGACTTCTATAGGCCAAAAAAAAGTCGTGCCACCAGTGTATATGGGCCATCTAAAAAAAAACACTTTACTCAATACGATATGATCAGGGCCCGGAACCCAAAGAGGCCCGCTGCCAGAATTTAATGTATCATAAAAAAAACTTTCAATTTGACAGGAATTGTTAAAATGATCCGCAAATTTTGAAAACGATCCGCCAATTTTTAAAAAACTCTGGGAAAGTAGATAAACCCTAAAAACTTTGATTTCAATCTTGTATTCTTTAATAATAATATGAAAAATTAAATTTAAAATGATCGGAATTAAATCTAACAAATTGTGGTAGAAAAGTCGAAAATTCCAAGTCATTATTATGTATTTATATAAATCCCAAACGTCAATTAACTCAAACTTTAATTTTTTCACCTTATAAGTTTCAATTAATCAAAATTTTAATTATTATATGCAGTAAAATATTAATTAACAGCAACATTAATGACAAACTTTACATTGTTGATCGTCATTTAAAACTATAAATTTTTGGAAATGCAAGTAATGAAAATTACGAGAATGATAACAAAATGAAAAAGAATATATGAAAAATTACGAAAATAATTCACAAATGAAAACAAAATTCAAAAAATGGCTAGATAAATACACAATTGTAAAAAAAAATCTAAAAAATTATATAATAAACATTCAATTTAAAAAAAAATTGAAAAATTAAAAAAATTATAAGAATAATTGCTGAAAACAATTGCAAATTGAACAACTGGATTGAAAATCAAAACAAAAAAATAATTGAAAACTTTAGAAATTAATAAAAAAATTGAAGAAATAAATTAAAAATTGATGAAAAAAATAAAAATATGGATAAAATAATAAAATATTGAAGAAATAAATTCAAAATTAAAGAACTAACTGAAATTTGAAAAAAAATTGATAATAATGAAAAAAATTACAAAACGCGAAAATAATTGACAATTGAAAACAAATTTCGAAAAACGGCTAGATTAATACACATCCAAAAAAAAGTAATTGAAAAACTTAAAGAATAATTATAAAACTTTAACACATTAATTAAAAAATGAAAAAATTGCAGGAAATAATTTTAAATCGCGAAGAATAATTAATAATTAAAAGAAATAATTTGAAAAATGACAAAAATAATTGAAAAATGGAAGAAAATATCTGCAAATGACTAGATTAATAGACAACTGAAAAAAAATTGATAAAATTTAGCAAAAACTTTAAATTTAAAGAAAATAAATGCAAATTGAAAAGTTAAGAAAATTATAGGAATAATTGTTGAAAATAATTGCACATTGATTTGAACTTTATAAAACATTTTTTATGAGAAATAATTGAAATAGCCTAGAATTATTGTATATTGAAGAATTAATTGAAAATCGAAAAAAAATTGAAAATTAAAGACAATAATTGAAAATTGAGGAAAATAAATTAGAAATTTAAGAGTTAAATGGAAATTATAAGAGAAAAATGTATTCCTAATTGAAAGAAAAAATACAAAATACAAAATATTAAAGGAAATAATTGAAAAATGTAATTTAAATTTAAAGAAAATAATAAAAAATTGAAGAAATTAATTGTAATTTGAAAAAATAGTTGATAATTTAAAAAAGTCAAGTTTTTTGGAATATTGAATAAAATTAATTGAAAATTGCAGAATGGAATTGACTTTAGAAAATAATTGATAATTGAAAGAAATATTACAGAATTAAATGACAAGAACAATTAAATAAATATTTAATTTTTCTTGTAATTTTTTCTTTATCAAAAAATATTGTGAGTATGATGTTTTATATTGCTTTTCTATATTTGTGACTTAGAAAGTTAAAAGGGACCTTACGTCAAAAAATCGTTTTTTTTACTGATAGGTGATTCTGAAAGAGAAAAGTCCACTCTTTTGAATGAACTAAACAGCAAAAAATCGATTTTTTGACGTAAGGTCCCTTTTAACTTTCCAAGTCACATTTTTAGAAAATCACTTAGGTAACTTTCATTTCTTTTTAAAAATTTTTCTTTTTTTATGTTTTAGATTTTTTTTTAATTTTATTCTTTTTACAAAAGTTACTTCAGTTAATTTTAAACAATTTTATTTTTACAAGGTTTAGAAAAATTTATTTAGGTACTTTTCCATTGATTAATTTTATTTATTATTATGATTTTTAAGTTGTGAAATATAATTTTCTTCAATTTTATGATTTTTAAAATATTTATTTGGTTTTTTGTCATTTGTCATAACTTATTAATGTTTATAATTTTTAGACTTTTTTTCTTTTATTTAATTTTTTGTAAATTTTATCTTATAATACATTTTTTCATTTGATCATAATTTTTCTATTTTTTAGAAATATTGGTTTTTTCTCAAAATAGTATTTATTTAATTCTTCATTTAAAAAAAAATATTCTTTTTTGCTTAACTCTGAAAACAAGTTTTTCAAGTATTTTTGTATCTTATTTAGTAACATTTCTCCATTTTTTACTGATTATCTTATTTATTTTCTTAATTTAAAAAAATATATCCGCAAATATATTTACTTTTTGAATATCAGTTTTTCCTCTCTCTTTTGCAGTTTCAATTTTTTGTTTTAAAAATTTTTACTGTTTATCGCGTAGTATTTAGATTTTAAAAAAGCAATTGAATCAGTCTTTCTTAAACTTATTTAATATTTCGTAACATTATAAGGTACCCTGTTTCTTAATTTTCTTTCTTTTCTATTCAATGATTTATTTAACTTTTTTATTTTTTTAGAATTTATTTATTTATTGCAGGCTTTTCAATTATTACTTTTACATCTTTTTGCTTTAATTTTCCCATTATTATTATTATTATTATAATTATTATAATTTATTGTAACATTATTACATTTATTTATTATTTCATTTATTTGTAATTGTAAATTATCTTTAACTTTCTTAACTGTTCAGTCAAAATACTGCTTTTAAAAATTTTTTTGTAATTTTTGTAATATTTTATTTTTTTACACTTTGTTCAGATTCTTTGAAGATTTTCTCCATTGTTTAAATGATTATTCGCTAGACACTCTGATAAGATAAAAATGCAGAATTTTTTTATTTTTTAGGGGGACCCTAAAATTTTGTTGTGCTTCAGGGGCCGTGACAGTCTTGATTCGGCCCTGGATATGACTTAAAAATGGTTACTCGGAGGTTTTTAGGGTATCTGAATCTGTAGTAAAAATTTAAAAATTCGAAATGGTGACCAAAAATTTTAATTTGTCTAATCTGGCTCACTTGGTGTTTATTGGGGTCGATTAAATCCAAATCTGTAATCAGTATTCCAAAATTATAAAAGGCGACTGTAAAATGGCTATATACATAAAAAATTAAATTGTTAAAGAATCTAATAAAAAACACTAAGTCAGTGGTTCTTGAGGTCGTCGTTATAATTATTAATCACATAATTCTTAGAAAAATATAGGACACTTATTTTCTTCAAGTTCTGCTTTTTCGATGGAAATCACTATTATCCATTTTTTTTTCTTGATATTGATAATTATAAACAAGAAAAAACCTTCTGTAAGCATTTCTAGTAAAATTATTCAAATCAAAAATTGTTGGTCGACATTTTGAATTTTTAAATTTTGACGGATTCAGCGACCTCAAAACAAAACCCTTTAACATGATCGAAGCATCAGCTGCATTTGAGTATCTTTTTAAGAATATTAACAGAACAGGATGGTCCAGGTCTAATTAGAACAAATGAAATAAATAATTGATCAGAGAGATTGATTTAAGGCGAAAGATGCCCCTTTCTCTTTTGATGCACATGGACCATCAGAAAAGAGAGAATTCGACATCGTCTGGCTTACTCTCACACTTGCGGGAATTGTTGTGAGACCTTGCAGGTTTCAATCATTGTCAATCAATTCTTACGAGGCACCGTTACAGACTGTTCGTTGTTGTCCAGCTTATATCTTTCTGCGCCTAATACTATTCTTTTACAACATTCCTGTGCTTCCCATCAGTCCCGTTTTTTACAATGCCACTTTGTACTGACTACAAGGAAACATAACCCAAATATTGCTGAGGAACAAGTGTACAAAGTTGAGCGTCATCCAACAAACACAACTTAATCAACAACTCAAAAATTTAACTATCATCATCCATAAAATGTAACTCACCATGAATTTAGGTCAGAAACAATTCTAATCAATTCTAATATATTGAAAAAAAACTCTGAATTTTTGTCTTGGTTTAATGTGATGTAAGATTGGTGGGCCTGAAACGAATCAGATACAGGTGATGAAGCTGAGGTAATAATCTATACGTGACAATTATGTTGTTAGAGAATAATCTATGAGGTAAACTTTTCCTAGCACACTGACCAATATAGCAGAAAATTTCACCTAATATCAGGAAGTAGAATTTGTCCCTTTCGAATGCAACGTACTCTCGACCATGACCCATCGAAGACCACCAACTGAATCTTTGACCAGATCACATGGTAGAGGAGGAAGATCAAATAGACTTTACGTTTTCACTGTAACGACTCTCGTAACAGTAACCTCGCTAGCTGCTGTCTCCGTGACACCTTTTCCTTCATGTAATGACGTTCATTTGAAAAAAGGATAAATAAATGCAAAACACCGACTTTAAAATATGAGTAGTTTAACTGCCGTTAATATTACATACTTATGGTGCGAAACTGCAAAAGTAGAATATGTCAAATGATTTCATAGAAAACAGTGATAATCAACAATAGAGAAAATAAAACAGATGCAAGAAAATTAATCAAAACAGATAAAAAGAAATTTTTATAGCCTTATTTTTGAATTAAAGAAAAAATAAATTCTAAAATTGAAGAATAGGATTTGTTTATGTTTTGGGCTCCTCTTGTTCGGATTTTATTTTAAATCACCAGGATATCCAAGCCTAATTTTTTGAGAAAAAAAGAAAAATTGACTTTTTATTTAAATCAAATTCAAATTGGAAGTCTGACTTTAAAAATTCAAAATGTCGGATCCAATATGGCGGACGAGTTTCTGAAAATTCACGGGATATCATCAAATAAGGGTGAACAAATTTTTGAAAAATGACTAAATGTACATAAAAACTTTTTACCGACTATTCATTTAAAAGAATTCCAATTTAAACGAATTTTAATTTAGAAAAAATTTTTATTTTACAGAATTTTAGATTAATTGAATTTTTAAATACCAGTACGAATTGGAATTTAATAGAAAACTTAAAATGCAGAATGCTTATTTGTCCGAAATTGCAAATGGCCGAAAAAGTATTCCACAGAAATATTTTGGCGCGAGTTTTGTAATAGACCAATTGCAATTTTTTTCATATGTTCTTATTGGTTAAATTCTAAATTCGCGCCAAAATATTTCTCTCGGATACTTTTTCGGCCATTTACAATTTCGGACAAATGAGCATTCTGCATTTTAAGTTTTCTATCAAATGTCACTTCGTACTAATACGTTTCGGACAAATGAAGAATCTGCTAAATGAACATTCTAGTATTTAAAAATTCAATCAACCTAAAATTCTGTAAAATAAAAATTCTTCTAAATTTAAATTTGTTTAAATTGGAATACTTTTAAATGAAAAGTTGATTAAAAGGATTGCTGTAAAATGAAAATTCTGTTAAATATAAATTCAGTGACCTAAATATTCTGTTAGGTCAAAATTCGGATTAATTTATGTTCGATTGAAAACATATTCGAAAATGTGAAATTTCGTCTAAAAAAAGATTCTTCTTAATGAAATTCTATAAAATAGATATTCTAAATAATTAATCTTAGAACTTAATTATACGTCCTACTTAAGTAAATTGATAATTTATGTTTTAACTTCATCTTTAAAATACTCATTTTTAAGTAACCAAAAATAAAAATCGAATTCGTTAGACAGACCTTTTCGTTCAAAATTGTCAAAAATAAAAAGTTTATAAGTTTAAAAACTACTACTTTTTTAGTTATTTTTCTAATTCCAATTTATTAAAAAAATATCCAATTTTAATTTTCAAATTCAATTCTGTTTCTCAATGCAATAATAAAATCCTTTAAGCAATTGATTTGTCTTTCAAATGTAACGTTATTTATTAAAAAAATTAAATATTCTCTGCATATAATTTGTCGAGCTTTGCAAATGAGAACCTCCCCTTACGCGACTTTTTTCAGTAAATTTAATCAGTTAAAAACAAAAACTAAGCGAAGAAATAAGCGCGTTGGCAAAATGCTATTCATAGCATAATCTTTTTAATCAGAGAGAGGCATAATGAGCACAGCTCGTTTGAACATTTTCTGGTTTAGTAAAAAAAAGAATGATATTAAATCGTAATTCGTTGGCTCATAACCCTAACGAGATGAGATTATGAAACCTGGAAAAAATAAGAAGGTACGAAAGGAAAGACTCTGACGGAAGAGAAGTAAATTAAGGGTGTCGTAAGTGCGAGTGCGAAGGAGATGACATTTGACGTTCTTTACAGAAAAGTGCTCTGAGTGAGCAATAATTGCCAATAAAGTGTCAGGTGTGATGTCTGAAAAAGGGAATTTACGACAATGTAGAAAATGAAACGACAGCGTGACAAGAAATCGGAGAAATGGAAGAGAGTTTCTATATACGTATAGCTATAAGATAGCTCTCTATAAAGAAAGCATATACAGCAAGTCAAGTTCGAGATCAATCCACGATTGGCATTATTGCGAGAGAAATTATTGTCATTATGCCATACACGCGTAATCTTGTTACTGGCACCAAATTAATCTTCTCCATATGAAGTGGAACTTGACGGCTTATAGATAGCCGTCCAAACTTGGTTGTATTATATATATAGGTATATATATCGTTAGGTGAACTTGATTCCTTTTAATGCAGCTGTAATGAAGTAGAATAATTTTGCAACTATTTCTTTGAAATATTTCTTGTCAAGATAATGCTTTGCGTATTTGTTTGCGTAATGGACAAAGTCGATTACGGTCAGTTACAACAAGCTTTTCCTATTTCAATGGGTCATCGAGCTTTGATTTTTTTGTCCTCTTAGTAAATCAAGTTAATTTCCTGTGTTGGAATTCAATTAAAGGCGAGCACACTTCGTCAAAGTCTTAAGGGAACTGCACGTGGACTATATTAGGTTAGGTCTACCTACCTACTTTCAGAAATCCTGCGCTAACGAGCATCGAACTTATACGAATGGCAATGTGTGCTCCGCTTTCCATCGAAGATGTCGCGTTGCCCTATATATGCCAAAATGTCGCGAATACGCGACATGACGCGCATAAGTTCGCATTGCCTTTTTCAAGTCACTTCAAGATTTATTACCCTTGTGGGTGGATGGGTGGTTCTCTTTCGCTTTTAATCACGACATGTCTAACGAACAATTGGCGGACTTTAAGTTCCGCCAAAAAGAAATAAGGATATAACACAAACAATCGAAAGTTAAAAGGTACTCTTAGTTGTTCCTTTGCTTTTCGGACGTACTTTTATTGTGAAACAAGTGTTGACAGTGGCATTCTTGAGATTTGTCAACATTCTAAATGATATTCTTAAATTAATTTATGCAGAAATTTTTACTGATTTTAATCGGTGAGTGATTGCTTATTAGAAAAAGAATGGTTGGATGCTTCTATACATATCCGCATTGATAAAGAACTAAGATGAACTTTAGGTAAAATACTTTAGGATTTATGGTTTTAACTGTGTGATTTTTATATAGAGGTAGTCTAATAATTTTATGTTTGTTTGGTCTCTAACTGATCCAGACAAAACAACATCATTTTTACAAACTTTTGCCGACTGGAAAACTACTAATGTTAATGATTGGCATGGGAAATAGATAAATACAACTATCCAACAATTCGACCTATGATGGTAGAAACTTGTCATTTAAACACAAATAACAATTATAATTGGTGTCCATGCTAGTAATTGGTGTTTACATGACAAGTTTCTACTATCATTGTTCCAATTCTTAGCTCCCAATATGGGTTCAGTAATGCCAATCTTTAACATTGGCAATTTTCCATTAGGTCAAAGTTTGTGAAAATGATATTATTATATCTGGATCAACAATAACAGAACATCATTATCAGTTTTACATATTTCATCTAAACATTCAAGCTTTGCGGTAACTTTAAAACTGTATTCAAAGAAAATTTTCTTAATGATTGTTATGATTTAGTTGACTTCTGGAATAATTCTACAGCTAACCCTATTATATTATTAGGATTATTACTATAGCAATATTATATTCAAGACATAAGACATGTAGATACGTCTTACAGTAATATCAGACTTTTTCACCCAAAAATATCTTAAAAATGACCATATGGGCGAATCCACAGAACCGGTCGATTTCATGTTACTCACAGATTTTTCTATTTTAGAAGTATCATATTAATCTTTTCAAATTTCTATCAATTTACAGTATCCCTGATAACCAATTAAACTAAGAAAATTGAATAAATGCAAACCTTTTCGTCTTATATAAAATATAAAATAGAGTTAAGTTACTTAAAAAATCAAATTTGTCGTGTTATTCTAGGTATCAATTTTAATTCTTATGGGTATAACTTGTTCGGCATAGATTGGAACAATTCTAAAAGATCGTGAATTATACTTTACTTAGTGTAGAATCTATAGGCAGAAAAAAATATGTGCCCTTAATTAAAAAGAAATGGTAGTCACTGAAAGTATCGTTACTCATTACTTTAAAATAATGAAATACATATACATTTTTATAAATATTTTTTACAGCGATTATTCGATTTGAATTTTTCAAATTGGTACTTGTTGTTTTTTAGCAGATGAACAAATCTAGGTATAACAGAATAGTGTGCGATTAGAATTAAAGAAAATATTACAATAATTAACACTCTATGTTTGATCGTGAACGATTCAAAACTTAGCCTTTTTTCAGGAGCACAACTACAAATTAAAATATAATGAATTGAAAACATGTGTGATTATTTAAAGACATTATTATAATTTTTATATACAAACGCCAAATTCTATTTTCAATTTATAATGTCTTAAAGTTAAAAATAAAACTAAAATTAAAAGAAATTTAACTGAATGAAGGTATTTATAAATGTGAAAAATAAAATAACCATTCATTTTTTTTATTTTCAAACTTGTATCAAAATCAATGACAATAATGTCTGTTTATTGGTTAAGATAATTTAATTTGCAGAATAAAAAAATAAATGCTAAAATTAAATTATAATTTGTTAATTATTATGTTAATCGTAAATATTAATTGTATATAAATCATTGTATTTAATCATATTTTATTATTCAAAATGTTTTGCAAATATTACAAATATATATGCAAAAAAACAAAAGAAAGAAGTACACATTTTTCATCAAGATTTTCTGAACAAAGATTACATAGGTATTTTCGTTTTTGGCTTTTAACTTGAACGGCATTAAAATAAAATAAATCACGCAAGAAGGTAATTGCTCTTAAACACTTTTCAAATAAAATAAACCATAAATGAAAGGTGTGCTCGTAATTTGAAAATTTTTATTTTTATAAGTGAAAATCGACCGGTTCTGTGGATTTTCCCATATAAATGTCTTAAAATAAGATATCTGTTTCTGCAGCGGCAGACAATCATAAACTTATTAGACCACCTCTGTGTTTAAGAATTGATAAATCATATGTTAATAAAATATATCATATCTTTGTTAAAAATCATCATAGAACAAATTCTCAAAAAGCGTTTTAAATATCATAATCTAAGCTTTCTATTGTACCTATACATGAATTAAATTATAAAGACGGGTTCAGTTTCTAAGAAACAAAAAGTGACATTTTTTATTGATTTTTCTGGGTATTTTTGAGGTGAAATTCAGACTCTCTGGAGACCAATTATGATGGCGGATTCAAATTCAGCGCATCAAAATACATTGGAAAATATTAGTCTCATTCCCAGATCAAGTTACTTTATTTTTTTTTGTGGCAGATGTGTAATTATTAACACTGCACAGTTAAAAATTTTTTGTAAAAAACGGTCTACACAATCTTTGTGTTAAATTTTACATAAAGATTAGGTTAATTTAACAAGAAGATTGTGTGAATTAACATATAGGTTATGTCAGTTTAACACAAAAGTAACACAAATTTAGAGTGGAACTGTGTGGTATCTACACTACCATCACCCAATACTACTATACCAATTTACCGATCAAATTTTCTATCGCGCACCTTTAAAACGACATTCTAATATCTAAAATTCGCAACAATCGTTGCAAACCTCCAACACTAAAAAACCAAAAGTAACGTTAATGAAACAAATTGAACCTGAAAACTGAATTATCCACGCCAACAATAGTCTAACTGTATTTAAGTTAACACAGTTTTGATCCAGACATGAGCAGTTATTACGTAT
Organism: Ganaspis brasiliensis; assembly: GCA_037103525.1. Taxonomy (NCBI): domain Eukaryota; kingdom Metazoa; phylum Arthropoda; class Insecta; order Hymenoptera; family Figitidae; genus Ganaspis; species Ganaspis brasiliensis. Next base: position 1,943,281 of record JAZKLR010000001.1, on the reverse strand, counting down.
TCGAGACCCTCTGGTTATCTGCATTTCCCGTTCGGCTGAATGTGGTCTGGGCTCGACCCTATAGCATCCTAACGCGAACTATTATTTTACAGTACTGGGTCTCATTTCATTTGAGAAAGAAAGACGGCAGAGGGCCTTCGATTTATCATATCCCTGCAGCGACGTTCGATTAAAACGTTTCCTGGCGAGACAAAGTTGCGGGGGTGTGAGAACCCTCGCGAAACATAATAATAATCTGTTCTTGTGGGTAACCGTAGTCTCTCTCCGAATCGAGCTTCGAGAATTAGAATAGAGAGCACGTGGCACTTGAAGTGTTAATCCAGTTTGTGAGTTGTCAAAAGGGTGCCCGCTGTGATGTTAAGTGTATATATATTTACTCTACAAAGCTCGGAATTAACTTGCAAGAGAAATTCAATCCTGCAAATCACGTTCGTCTGGTACCTAATATGACCCAGGTACAAAACTTTGTATCAATTTTTTAATCAAGTTGAAATTTACTAAGAATATAAATAAACAATACCTTCTCATTCTGAGATGAGAATGTGTAAAAATTGATAGTTTTAAAGGAAGCAAATGTTTTTGCAGAATATGAGATTGTTTTGTCAAAAGTGAATACCAGTCAATGCACAATAAATTCCCGAAGGCAAATAGTTGTTTCACAAGAGGTACAATCGGGACTGAATTAAAATCTGCTACTATCTTGAGAGAAGTATGAAATTATGAAATACTTGAATGGACTTTTCTCTTCCTACTTTCTTTGTGCTTGTCGAGAAAGTAAAAAAATAAATTAGAATAGTAGCAATATATCTTCCTCCTTCCTATGACACGCCTCTTTGTAACTAAGTTTACCTATCAGTTCCATCTACACTTCTACAAATCCGAGGCGCATTAAGCGTGTTCACTGTTGATTTTTTTATAGTCGCACAACGAAAGCAGAATCCCTATTTAAAACTTTGCAAATCACTTAACCTTTTGTGCCAAGCGACGCATGTGCTTCTCCTCTACCGTGACCACATTACACGAATGCATAAAAGAACAGAAGTCACGTATTTTTCTATTTCCTTGTTCTCTCTCGTTTTTGCTGTTTTGTCTGTGTTGTCGATGTTTACTTGTCTTTCACTTGCACGCAATTTTAACACTTTAAACAAACTTTTTTCGAGTTAACTGAACAAAAGATCAATCAGAGAAAATACGACTTTCTTATCCGTCTCTTTTTCTTTGACTTACGTTTTCTTTTTTTTTCTCTCTCTCTTTTTTCTTTTACTCACCCTTTCTGTTGCAATCCGTTTTACTTGTTCGAGCAGGTTGGCTGCAGGTGACAGGTAACTCTTCACAAAGTTCTCGAGATTTCCATGATATGCACACACCAAAATATCCCGTGCTTGTCTCGTTAAAAGCTCGAGTACATCTTCACCGTAAATTGGACCAAGAAAAGTGCGCACTAAAGAGGCAGCATCTCCTCGAGCCTGTAACATATTTTATCAATTTTTTTTAAAAAAGTGAAAGCGCATAATATCACTGGTAAAAATACGTGATTGACCCATCTATTTATAATTTAATGTGTTTTTTATGTTCATTATTTACGATGTATTTTATTTATGAGTTTATCTCATTTAAATTACATACCTAGATGATATACAATTATTATTAGCCTATTGACTACAAGTAGTTAAAGTATCACAAAATAAAGGAGAAAAGATATAGTAATAAAGTATTGGAAATAAATGTGTTGGCAACTTTTGTCCGAATATTATATGTATATATTTTATTTAAAACAAACACGTCTACACTTCCAGTAAAAAGTATTTTACAAAAAAATTATATTTCTATTCCACACCTATTTGTTGACTTACTTCTTGATTTGTTCATAATAATCTAGTAAACTGTGCGGTTTTTTAACAAAAAAAAAGTGTAATAACCCTTCTTTACAATTAAATTCAAAGTAAAAAAATACATAATATTAAAACTATATTAATAAATGATGAGAAATGGCTTTTTTATCGAATTGGTTCATATATTACATATAGAGAGTAAATAGAAGCGAAAGGTTATAGAGCATGTTACGTGTTAACGACACGAGAACGGAAACCGGAAGATAGAGAAACGCTCAAGTCAAACAGTGGGGTCACAGTTAACTAGCCATTTACGGCGAGTTTATGTTGTGGTGACGAATTGTGCACGATTAATTTTATGCGGAAGAGTACATCAACGCTGATACTGAACCCCTCATATTATGAAGTTAAAGACTAGACTAATCGGCTAATTGACATTTGCAAAAAGTTATTTCTATCTTCAATTACCATGACATTGATGTTCAAGATCATCAATTTAAATTCAAACTTAATTTGTGTTCTGATAAAATTAATTAATAAGACAAACAACTTTTCTTCCACAAGAATGATAGTATACAAACAAAAAACGTAAAAAACAGACTAATCTTTTTGACTAATAAATATTCATGGATATTTTTTACAAACTATTTGCTAATATTTATGTAAACATTTTAAAAGGACCAACAATTTTGCACAAGTCACAAATTATTTTTCTGTCGAATGAACGAATTTACGCTGTGTTTAGAGAGCTATAACATGAAATTCTAATAGCACCTCACTTTTGGCACTCAATTATTTTTTCTTAGTACATTTTTTCCACTAGGACAGAAATTGGTTATTTTCGTACTAGTGACAAAAACGGTTATTTCCTACTAGTGACAGAAACATCTTTTTTTTACACTATTTACTCTCTAAATCTGAATTAGTAGTTTTCTACTAATGAATTAGCGAAAAGTGAGCTACTATTAAAATAGTAAGAATTTTACTAATTCTTAGTAGAAAACTACTAAGAATTAGTAGAAAACTACTAAGAATTAGTAGAAAACTACTAATTTTGTAGTAGAAAACTACTAATTCAATTAGTAAAAAAATCTACTTTTTTTAAAAGTAAAGTTTCACTATTTCAATTAGTAGTTTTCTACAAAAAATTAGTAGTTTTTTACTAAGAATTAGTAGTTTTCTACTAAGAATTAGTAGTTTTCTACTATATGAATTAGAGAAAAATGAGCCATGTATTTGACTAATTCATAGTAGAAAACTACTAATTCTTAGTAGAAAACTACTAATTCAGATTTAGAGAGTACTCAAATGACTTTTTCTCGTTCTAGTGACGGAAATGGTAATTTCTTGTGCCAATATCGAAAATAGAAATTTTTCACATTTGTGACGGAAACATTTATTTTTCCCACTAATGATAAAAAGAATTATTTTTACGGAAACAGTTATTTTTTCTAATAGTGACGGAAATTGTTATTCCCCTGATAATTATAAAAATGAACATTTTTCCCTCTTATGACCGAAATGGTAATTTCTCCTACTATTGTCGAAAATAGAAATGTTTATTTTTCTCGCTTGTGACGGAAGTAGTCTTTTTTCCCCACTAGGGTCGGAAATAGTTTTTTTTTTTCACTATTAACGAAAAATTACTTTTTCGACTATTGACGGAAACAATAATTGGGACAGAAATGGTTATTTTCACACCCTTAAAAATTGTCATATGTAGTATTGAAAATAAATATAATTTCGAATGAAAAAATAATTTTTTGACAACTTGTAACCAAAGCAATACGAAATTTCCAAAAGACGTCGCAATTTTAATACGGCTTTAAGGGCATGTGATAAAGAATGACGTCACTGGTATAGTCAAAATTTATTCATAAACTTTCTCTTAAAATAATAAACATTTGGACACCAAACTTTGTAGAATTACTTAAATTATCATTAAAAGTAGGTCTGTTTGACCAAAACTTGTTTGAATATGGGTTTTTAAATAATTTTTTTAAATTTTCCATTATCAGTAAAGTTTATAAAAAATTAATTTTAAGGCGTAATTCAAACAAATTTGGACCAGATAGACTTTCCTAATGATATTTTAAGTAATTGTACAAAGTTTGGTATCAAAATATTTAGGTATTGTTTTTAGAGAAAGCGTACGGACAAATTTGGATATACTTCCGATTAGAGCATACCTCCGATTTCAATGAAACTTGGTATACTTACGTATTTAGATGCGCTGATTACGAAAATCATAGTGAAAATTACCGCAAATTTTATTATCTTGGTAAAAATCTTAAAAAACCATAAAAATTTATGTTTTTTTACATTTACTTCATTGAATATTAAAAAATAGCAGAAAACGTTTTATACAAAAGTTGTAGGTCTTATTAAAATACATATTTTATGTTCATACACAGTTAAAAATTTTGTGTAAAAAACGGTCCACATATTCTTTGTGTTAAATTTAACACAAAGATTGTGTTAATTTAACATGAAAATTGTGTTAATTTAACATAAACGATTGTTAAATAAACATATAGTTTGTGTTATTTTAACACAAATTTTGAGTGGACCGTTTCGGACATTTAATTTGTGTTAAATATACACAAAATTTTTAACTGTGTAGCATTTTTTTAAACTGATTAATTTACGAGAAAAATGCAAAAAACTAGAAATCACCATAAAAATATCACCTCCTAATTCCCTGACTAGGGCTCTGACCCCCGTGTCTTGTATTTTTGTAAGAGCTACAACTTATCTGTAATTTTTTGTTATATTTGCAATATTTAAAGAGATAAATGCAAAAAACCTAAATTTTTATGATTTTTTATACATATTTTTTACCATGAAATTCAAATTTGCGGGTATTTTGACTATGATTTTCGTAATCAGCGCATCAAAATACGTAATTATACCAAGTTTCAATGAAATCGGAGGTACGCTCTAATCGGAAGTAAACACACACATTTTGTTTATACCAGTGACGTCATTTTCCATTACATTCCCCTAATGCAATTAAATCACTTTGAAAAATCCTTTGCAAGCGATATTATTTTACTGGAGTATAATGTTTTGAAATGGAGTATGCACCTAATAAATTTTAATAAACACTTCTACTGACAATAATAAGTGGAACAAATTTAAAGTACTTGACACATGTTGATTTTAATCTGCAACAAGGCGTCACGCCTAAACTACAACTATTTTAAATCTCATTCTTCGTTATCTGAAATGTAGAAGACAAGTATCTAAGAATCCGTTAAGGTAAACCAAAAGCAAGATTACTTCATCTATGATCTTTATGGGCGTTCGTTCGTCGCCTAAGAATGTTAATTTCCCTTGCAACAGCAACATGATCTTAACAACTTCGAGCATCGTTCCCTCTTATTGCACTAGTTGCTATTTCATTTCCTAACATACTGGCCTAATAGTTGGGTAATGTTACTCGTTCTGCAGGTATGCGTTGGCATATTTCCTGCACGTATTGGACCGAGAAAGAGAAAGAGAAAGAGAGAGAGAGAGAGAGCGAGAAATAAAGTTGAGAGAGAGAGAAGGAACGAATAAAATAATTCGCATTCTGAATGAGGAGTGTATATTTTTGTTGAGAATGTGGGTGCATTGTATCGATTGGCGGCATAAAGTGCATAAACATTGGGGTTTAATGCGGCAGATTGGAGAGGACTCGCGATGTAAGCATTATATTCGTGAGTTGGTCTGTTGCCCGCCCACGTGTTTCCGCCCTCATGTTGCGTGTTTGGTTGACCATAACATGAGACAAGAGTCTGGCACGATGTGCGAACTCGTCTCATCAACTTTTTACCCACATCTTGGTTTGACGATATGGGGAAAGTAGGAAAACTTTTTTATGACCATATACAGAAATTAGGTTTAGATGAATCCATTCACTTTAGATAAGTTGGCAGATAAAGCCAAGTGCCGAGCAAATGTAAGAAAAATCACAATTGCCTATAGTGTTTGTAAATGAATGACAGTTGGCAATAGAAATGAATTGAAAACTAATTTGTATCCAATATTTGGTAATTAATAAGTGATTGATATCTTTCCTTTCCTACATATTATGTACTTTTATAAAGCAAATCAAGTGTTCAGAGAATAATAATAAAAAGAGAATTAAACACAGTTGGGCGCCATCTGTGTTGGCGTAAGGATGCGTAAGATTCAAGGTGTGCTCGAGGGTGTAACCGGATATACGATTAATAGGAGCGACTGACGACCTTGTCCGATAAAACGTCACATCACAAGCGTGCCAAATAAAGAAGCACTTCTAAATTCAAACTTCTACGTTGATTAAATTGGCAAACTATTTTTAATTTGAATAATTTTTCAATTATGATAGGATTTGTGTGAGTGTCTTACAAAGACAGATAAAAGTAGCTTTATCTATTTAAAGGAGGTTCTATCGTAAATAGAATTAACATTACCATTTTAATCAAATTTGGTCCACTGATTTTATAATGATGCAGTTAAATTTTTAAGAGCTCAAGGTACTTTTGAAAATATATACAAATATTTAACTATATATGACAAACTATTCAATTCCCGTGAGACTCAATGTAAAATTTTAAAAAACAAAAACACTGAAAAAACGGTTTTCTAATTCTGAGGGTAACATATTCCTACACAAATTTTCTTAATAATTTTCTTAATAATATTCTTATGCTAAGAGAATAATTTTCTTTAAGACATTTTCTTAAAAAGTTTCTTAAACTAAGAAATAAAATTCTAACTCTAAGAAGAAGATCTTCTAAGCGCTTATTTTTTCTAGTCACTTCGTTTTTCAGACAACGCCATTAGTCACTAAAAGTAGTGTTTGCCAGGGTACTATTTACAAAATTCTTAAACCGATTGATTATTCTAAATAAAAAATCGATTAAAATAAAATACGAAAATTGTAAAACATTAGGATTGTAAAACTGCACTAAATTTACGAAATTTATAATTAATTTTGACTAATAATATATTGTCCACGAATATTTTTTTCTTGTAAAATGTAAAAAAACTACTGTTTTTATTAAATTAAATTAAACTTTGACGAAAAGGTAGCAATAATAAGTATATTATTTTATTTCAAACTATGTAATGAATCTCAATTTATTTATTTATTATTATTATATATAATTTTTGATAGGAGAAGAAATTTCTCTTATTTTAAATTTTTACTAGTATAAAAAATTTTCTTAAAAATAGATAACGTTATACTTTATCTAAGAAAATGATCTTGGCGCGTATTTAAGTTTCAAATCTTGTTAAAATTAGTTGAATAATCTTAATATAAGAAAATTGTTTTTTCGGTGTATGGACGTATCTCAGAAACCTTTAACTTTTCAATGAAAAAATAGGCTGGAATTTTTTTTAATCACACTATTCAAAATTTACCTAAGTAAAGTTTAAATTCCAAACTTCTAAATTTTATTCATGGACAGATAAAATATTTTATTTCCAATTAGTTGTTAATGATTTAAAAATAAAAACATATTTTACCTATAATAAAGAAAAATCAAAAAATCAACAAGTGGTTGTTTAATAAGCTGAGAAACAATTGTCAATTTCCCGCATATTTTAAATTTTGTATTTCTTTTTTTAACTAATTTTCTCAAAACGATTACTTTTTACTTTCGTTTCTCAGCATACTTTCTTCTTTTAGCATTCATTTTACACATTTTTAACTCCAGATTTGTATATTTTATCATTTTGAGCATATAATAGTTGATGCCAATAACTATAGACAACTAACTTCACTTGAAAGAAAAAATTTATTTATTTGTTAATATCAAAGTGAAATTTTATAATTTTAAATATATCTTATCAATAATAATAACAATAATAATAATAATAAATAATAATAATAACATTTTAAATTAATTTTCGCTAAGAACTTAATGAGTTATGACGTTCTTTAGCATTATTACCTCTGTTACAAGGTATTTTTAGTTCTTTAAATTACAATTACTTTAAGGGGAGGTTCCAGTGATTTTAAGCTTTTTTTCAACGATTTTTTTTTATAGTAAAAAAATATTTATTACATAAATTTTTTTTACAATAAATACAACTCTTAAAGTAATTAAAAACATTATTTTTTTTTTTTTTTTTTAATGGAATCTTAGAAAATGGCTGCCGAAAGTCCTCCTCTCTAACAGTTGTGTTCACTTTTTTTCTGCAACGGTTAATGTGAAATAAGAAAATTAAATAGTTTCTTAATCTGTACCATTTTGGCTATCGTGTAAACTAGGATAAAAAATATTGATTGAAAAATAACCGAATGACAGACTTTTGAATTTTTTAACCATAATTTTGTAATTTAAATGGGTAATAACTTTCTTAAATATTAATGGATTTTAAAAATCCTAGTTTACACGAAAATTACACGTTCAAGAAACATGCTGTCCAAATTTCAAGTTATTTCGATGAATAGTGTCAAAATAAGAGTGTAAACAAGATGAAGATATGCAGTTTCGAGAAAAACGCGTTTAAAGTTTGAAGGATCAAATGTTCAAAAATTTAACTTGAAGTTCGGCAATATTTTTAAATAGTAAAGCACAATAAGAAAAAATTATATAAATTGTTATAAACATATAACCCTTCAAATGTAACAATATGTGACCTGGTAAGTTAAAAGGGACCTTAGGTCAAAAAAATCAATTTTCACTTTTTCGGTCATTCTTATAGGAAAAGATCTGCTCTTTTCAACGCAATAAACCCCACACCTTTAGCTTCATTAGTTGTTTTTACAAATGCGCTTCAAAGATAAAAATAATTGGCTAAGAAAACGTAAAGAAACATCAGTACAAAAGAAATGTATAAAAATTAATCGGATTTGCTTGAAACTTGTTACTCGGAGGTTTTCGAGGTCGCTAATTACAAATCTGACATCAGATTTCCAAAATTCAAATTGGATCCGCCATTTTCAAATTTGAAAATCTGATGCCAGATTCGTAATCACCAACCCCAAAAAACCACCGAGTAATGAATTTCAGGCAAATTCAACACTGCAAAAACAAGTGTCTTATTTTAGGACATTTTTGTCCTCACTTTTAAGACGTTTTAAAGTATCTTAATTTTAAACCAATGAGAAGGCATCTTTCAAAATTATTAACCAATGAAATAGCTTGAAATAATCGTAAGACGCTTTCTTAATGTCTTGTGTCTTAAAATAAGACACTTAGAAGACAGCAGTTTTTGCAGTGAAACAATTTTTAAATTTTTGGCCGCCATATTGGATCCGCCATTTTGAATTTTGAAAATCTGATTCCAGATTCGTAATCAGAGAACTCCACAACACCCGGGCAACATGTATCGAGTAAATCTGATAAGCTTGCAAAATGTTTCAAGCGATTCTATTTGATTCTTACATTTTTTGGCGCCATATTGGATCCGACATTTTGAATTTTGAAAATCTGATGCTAGATTCGTAATCAGCGACCCCAAAAACCCCCGAGTAACGATTTACAAGCCATATCAACGTGCAGGAGTATCAATATCGAATAGTTAACTTTAGGAACGTTTTTCTCGAAAACTTGATTTTGGGCGTAAGGTCCCTTTTAACTTACCAGGTCACATATACATTTCTTATAGTTTAAAAACTGCTCTTTCAAGCGGTGCACCAGAAAAACTGTAAATTTAAAATTTAACATACTACAGTTAGTTAATTAATAAAAAATACAAATTTTTGAGGTTTTTTTTTTACTTTATGTAATTTTTCCCGTCTTTTTAGATAATTATACTAACCAAAAATAAACAAAAAATAATTTCGATTTTTTGAAAAAAAATCACTGTAATCTCCCTTTAAGGAGATATAAGGTACACTCATTTATATTATCTTAAAATATTTGTAAAAAGTGGTCTAGAACCGATATCAGTTGTGCAAAAAAGGGGTCTTCCATAAACCACGTAGCTCTTTAGGGGGGAGGGGGGGGGGTTAAGCTAGAGGCTACTCTAAGAGGAAAAAATGGCGCTAATGTATGGAATAGTGTTCTACATGGGGGGGGGGGTAAAATTTTAAAAAATGTGGGCACGTGGTTTATGGAAGACCCCAAAATCGTATAAGTTGTAGTTGAAAATTTGGTTCAGATTCAGAGTCTAAAACAGTTCATCAAAAAAAATGTATGTTATTTCGGGGGTTGAAAATGTAGCTTAGAATCGAAATCAGTTGAGCAAAAAAATCGAATGTCATTTTGGGGGTTGAAAATGTGGTTTGGAAGTGTATTTAGTTGCTCAAAAAAATCGAATGTCATTTTAAGGGCTGAAAATGTAGTGTGTAGACGAAATCTGGTAAGCAAAAAGATTGAATACCATCTTAGGGGTTGAAAATGTGGCTTGGAGTCTGAATGTGATAAACAAAAATATCGAACGTTATTTCCAAAATTTTTTTACGTTTGAAAAGGGATGTAGATTCGAAATCTGAAGAGCAATAAAATCTAAAGTCATTTTGGGGGTTAAGAATATTAAGTAGATTCGAAATCAGATGAGCAAAAAACTCAAACTATTTTAGAGCTTGAAAATATAATGTAGAGACAAAATCTGACGAACAAAAAAATCAAAAATCTTTTAGGGGGTTGAAAATATTATGGAGAGTTAAAGTCTGACGAGAAAGAAATCGAAAGCAATTTTGGGGATTGAAAATATGAGGTAATGTCGAAATCTGAAAAGCAAAAAATGCCAAGTCGTTGAGGGGGCTGAAAATATGTTTCTTTATTGAGGGTTGTTATTTTGATAGAGGGTGGATTTTTGAATTGTATAGTGATGCATTTGAGCGAGAACTTGTTCGACGAGAACGAGAATCTCGCAGGAAAATGCATTGAAAACAAAAGAAGATACAACTCCTATCTTTTTTCTTTCGTGAAAGGACAGATTCTCGTTATGCATCTCTAGAATTGTAGAATTACATGTCTTTTTAAGACTGAATTAAAGGCTGTTTTTGTTATTTAGTTATTTTTTAACTGTTTGCTTTTTTTGCTTAACATCAGAGTGGCAGTATTGGAGGGGATTGTTTTTGGAAATATAAGATTTATATGAGGGTTGCTGTTTGTATATAGGGGTTGATTTTAGAAAGTTGATCCATAGGCGATTGGAGAGAAAAAAAATGGTGTATTGCATTTTTTCCTATTATGCATTTTTAAGCAGTTTTGTAAATGACGACGCTGAGTCAACAATGACGTCCGGTCAGCTTCATAAGCTGCGAGTCCGGTCACATGATCAGTGATTATACGCCGACAATCAGTAAGATTTTGCTGATTCAGATTTAGAGAGTAAGGTAACCTGGCGACAAACAAAGTTTCTATACACACACACAGACATTTAAACCTTTTCTAAAAAAAATCAAAAATCCTAACGATCACCAAAAATTGTCAAATTTCACTAATTGAAATAGTTTACACAAGTTTACACAAATTTTCGTTTTTTCAATTTAAAAATGATAGTAACCGAATATTAGATATTTTTAACTGAACTATTAGTAGAAATTTCTTTGAATTAGTAACTGACATTCTACTACCGAATTAGTTATTTTTACTAATTCATATTCAGAGAGTAAACTTTTTGTGACTGTTGCGATTTTTGTTTTTCCAAAAAGAAATTTAATCGATTTATTTTAACTTAAAAATATGTATGTACACTCTAACTCTGAATTAGTAATCTCCTAATGACAGGCAAATATAATTTTTGAATGTAGATAATCTGAAGAATGCTTCATATGAAGTATTTTTTTCCCCGGGAAATGGTAGAATTAATGGCAAATTTTTATTTTTTACAAAATTTAAATTTTCTTTCTTTCCATTTATTTAATGTATTGCTTCCTCTATGAACAAGAATATTATTTGCTGTCATTGAAGCAAAGTGTTGTTAAAAATATAAAATAATTTTAGCATGTTTTTCAATTGTTTGTAGTTTTTTTTAAAGAATCATGATTCATTTTAAAAAATGCCAAATGTGTTTATTAGTTTTTTCAGAACTATACTGAAATTTTCTTTAAAAATATACTTCAAGTTTAACACAATACAATAATAATAATAGTTAATATTTTTCTTCAGAATATTTATAAAATATATCTCTTTAAATTGCTTGGAGTAAGGAATCCACTTCAGAAGAGTAAGAATTGAGCCACTCCAATCAGAGTGAGATCTCACTTTTATAGAGTGAAATTTCACTCAAAAATTAGAGTGAGATTGCACTTTTTGCTGGGAGTAACTTACCACTCGAATTGGAGTGAGAATTCACTCTTTAAGAGTGAGACCTCACTCTTTTAGAGTGGGTTTCTTACTCTGATTAAAATGGCTCAATTTTCACTCTCCGTGGAGTGAAAACTCAATTCTAGAAATTTACAGATGTATTGAATATTAACAAAAAGTAAAGCATATTTTTAATAACAGATCATAATGAAATAACCATTAATTTAAAACAAAATTTTCATTATTAACGTAAAGAATGACCATTATATTACATTTTAATTGAATATGATAAACAGAATTTTCTTGGATATAAATTAACAACGTGGGAAAGGCTTCCAAATTGTTCAATTCTATTCTACTATTTCTGTATACTAAAGATTACGTTCCAACCAACAATGCCCAGCACATATGGAAGATTCTTTAATTTCCACCCGTATAATAAAGCTGACCTTCCTATTTTTAAATTAAAAGATTTATAGATCTCTCTAGTTATTATGAGAAAGTTGATAGAAAAAACAAGCAAATAAGCCAATATCAATATTTGATGAGCGAAATTTATGATAAAAAGGGGTTGAAGTATGTATACAAAACATTTAGTTGGAAGGCAACCAAAAAAACTTTCGACAAGGGGTGTTTTCAGCCCTATTGTGTTCCGAGGGAGCATACATGTTACGCTTAACGAGTGAATACTCATAAATAAAGTGCGATTCACGAAGACAATTTTAATCGACCACCTTATGGGCAGGCGTTGTTTATTAATGCGTTTTCGCCTTGCGTCGACCTTGATTTATAGCTCCCTCACGTTATAGTGATTTATGCGACGGGAAGAAGCTTCAGGTCTAAAAGTACTGTTACTTTTGCACTTAGAAGAAAATACCATTGTTTAATCAACAAAACCATTTTGCTGGCCTACATAGCTCAATCATTAACTATGTCGGCAATTAGGAAAGAGGTCTAAGTCGCATATTCTTTGTTTCAAGATATTCAGGAGTTTGTATTTAAATTATAATTGAAAAATATTTTGACACTGTTTAACAATAAAGCAACTTGTTATTAGCTAAATATATTTCCAATATACGGCCAGCAGCATGTTTACTACATCAATTAAGGGTAATAAATAATCAACAAACACATAAATTGCATTACTTTGAAATTAATTAATTTAATTTACCTCTCAGACAAAATTAATTTTCATTTTCAATCTTTGAAAAAATACATGCCTCGCGCTTTTTGTATCATTAAACTACACTAAATAAATGTCAATTTAAAAATTTGAGTTATGATTATTAACTAGAAAGTGAATGAATTAAGTAAATGGAAGAAATAGGTGGACGTTGTAAATTATTCAAATAAATTCAATTATTTTTATAAGAATAAATGATAATTAAATTATCCTACGGTGGTGGTAGCTTGATAATTCAAAGTTGTCCTGACAGAGGCCCTCAGGCGTCAGTTTCTCTATGGAGGGAGAAAATCGATGAGGCTACTGACAGGAAGCAAATTTATGGCTAAACATACAAAAAGTTCATCTTTGTATAAATAAAAGAGGGTGCAGTTTTTCTTAAATTTGTACCTTTTGGCAGACGTACTTTGTTGTCAATAATTTTTCTGAGTGAATAGCAGAAATGCTCCAGACGAGAATTTTAAAAGAAGAAATTGCCAGATGGTGGAGTATGAAAGAAAAATGCTGACGGCCGACTGGATGAAGATTGAAAGCGGTTCTAAATTAATTCCTTTATTAAAACTTAATTATAAGTTCAAACAACTCATTTGTGCGCTCAGTTAAGGTATTAGTCGCGTAAAATGATTTTCGTCAGATTTTTTTAAAACTTTGTATCTGTATTCATGAGGTATTTATCTATGAAATGAGATCTATCCTATTAACTTTGACCACTTCTGAGCTTCAAAATATTAATTCAAAGTTTATACCTTTTACATGCAATAGCACAAAATGCATGTAAAAAATGTCTCTTATATTCAATTATAAAAAAACAAGTCGTCAGTTTTTCAAATAAAACTACTAAGTTACACATTGAGATAAAATAAATCCTTTAAAAAAAAATTAATTTTATTGACCACGCCGTATAAAAAATACAATAATTTAAAAATTCATAATTTTTCATTTTCACGTGGTTTCATTGAAAAATGTCGAAAACGTGTAAGCAATACATCACGATAACTTATAGTACCTGACTCAAAATCGTGAAAATTACATATATTATATTAGAAGAGGTCACAAGGAAGCAAGTGAGTTGATATAAAAGTTTATTTTTTGTTCTTTTTATTTTGCGGGAGTTTTGCGGGAGCATTTACGCGACTAATACCTTAAGCAATTCTGGAAAATGTGAATTGGAGATTGTAACGATAATTCGAAACTGTACAACTGATTGTTTGCTTGCTATTATTTTTGATTATCAAATTAGAGATTATTTATGGATCATAGAGTATGTTTACATCAACGGCTTAAAGGTACGCTCTCTTATTCTTATCTCTCCTCTCTCGGTTTACGTCACGCTTAAAAACAGCACCTCCTTTGAGCCATCGGTGTAAACAAACTCATATAGTTTAAATGTTACGTTGAATTTCAAAAAGAGATAAACAGAATAAATATAAGTCAACACTCTAAGCTGAATTTTACAATAAAATTAAGTGTTTGTAAACTAAACCAATTATAGAAAGATGGGGTGGTTTGCTTAACTTTTTACATGTAGGTTATTCAATGCTCGAATGATATTTTTTTTCAGAAACGTTTAAGGAATATAACTTTATCGCATAATTATAAATTAAAAAGTTTTTTTACTTGAACGGCAGGTAACAACTTTTTTTGCAATTTTTGGAATTTTTAGCTGTCCTGAAAAAACACACCATTTCTGCAATAAATAAGTATCAGAATTATAGTTTATGTATTGAAAAATATTAATTTTTAACAATTTTACAGCAAATTTACGAAAATTGATTTCTTTCATGTAAAAATACATGAAAAAATTCAGTTGCCGTATATTTAAATTAAGTTTGGCAAACATTAAATACCATTAGCCACAAAAAAGAAGCGTTCTTAAGAGATGGTAACCGCAGTGGAATAAATCCCTCTTCTAAAAACTTCAAACGACCATTAAATCGCTTTTGTAAGTGAATTTTAAAATCCGTTTAACGTGAATCTTTTGTGAAGTCTTATTTAATTTTACTGTAATACAAAGGGAAATCTACAAAAAAGTAAACAATTGCAAAAACTATGTTTTTAAAAAACTGAAGATTACCAATTTAGTCTCACTGCAACCTCAAAGAATAAAACCAACTTCTTCAATTCACTTTTTTAATTTGATTTCTTTTAATTATTAACGCTTCTCTTTAATTCAACCCTTTCCAACAATTTTAATTGCCAATCTAACTTACAATTTGGCAAAAAACGAAACCATAAAAAAGTACTCAGGGGTCATATTGTATAATATCTCTAAATTGTCAAAAAGCGCCGACAGTTTAATTTTAATCTCTTTTAAAAGAAATTTAAAAAAAAACTGTTGCACAAAAGCGTAACATTAAAAAAGGCAGAAACTATATTGGCTGAGAAGGTCAATCAAACTGGCATTAGTAATTTTCTTGGCGAAAGATATCACTCTCTCTGGCGTATCTGACATCTTTCGCAGGAGAGTTCGCGTCCATCACTTGCGCTCTCGAGAAGGCGCGCCTTAGCTTCCTTTACATTCTTATACAATAGTTAGTTATTCAATACACCTGAGATTTATACAGGGTGTTCTGCATAAACGGTACATTGCCTTGCCAATGTCGACGGACAGACTGAATTTTCGTACTTCATTTTATTTCCAGACTCGGGGACGTTTATCTTGTATGCAAAACTCCCTCGCAATAATAGATTTCCATCACAATTTCCGTGAAAATACCATTTTATTGTAAATTTATTCCACGTTCAATTTAAAAGCAATTTTCGAAAATTGCAAATTAATGTCACTCTGGGAAACTCTGACGTGTCGAAATTTACATAAATCAGATTTAACTGACTCTTAGTATGAACAAACGAATTTTTAACTTTTTTAAATATATAGACAAACTATTCATCACAATTTGTAATGGTAAAAATATTGATAATATACACCCCGGTTATCAAATCTTAGATTGCACGTCAAGGATTTTATTTTTACACTACGGATTGCACTTATAAAATTTAACATTCCGCATTCAACATACCTGATTCCACATCAAAATTCAACATACCTGATTCAAAATCCCTAACTTTATATCCGCCATTACACATTCTAGAATCAACAACTTAGATTCCACTATGCTGATTCCTGATAGCGAAATTCAAATCCTGAATTTCACATTCTGGATTCCACAACTCGAATTCCACATTCCAAATTTAACATTCAGGATTTCACATCCCGAATTTAACTTTCTCGATTCCGCATCCCAGATTACATATGGGGCATTCTCTGGAAAAGAAGCCAAAAAAAATTTTTTTCGTTAATGATTTTATGTCATAATAATCATAATATACATAAAAACAAATATGTGACGCCGCGCGAGAAAAGGGACCTATCGCCTGAAACGTTAATTTTACAGGGCGAGCGTTAGAAGTTGCAGCAATGCATTGCGACCAATATAAATTCTTACGCTTCATGCTTAATAACTCAAAAAGTAATCGATGGAAACAATTTCTGATTTTTTCAAATGAAAGAGCGACTAAAAAGCTACCTTTTGGCATAAAAAAATGAAAATTGATTTTTTTCGCGATAGGTTTTTTTGCGTTGGAAGTTGCGTCAGTGCATGGCGACCAATGTAAATTCTTACGATTCATGCTTAATAACTCAAAAAGTAACTAATGGAAACAATTTTTGATTCTTTTAAATGAAAGAGCGACTAATAAGCTACCTTTTGGCAAAAAAATGAAAATTGATATTTTTTGCGATAGGTCCCTTTTCTCGCGCGGCGTCACATATAAAAAGTAGGGTGTTAGATTAGTGTAATGCGTGATTGCCATATTATCAGATATTAAATTTTAAGGTAGCATAATTTTCATCTGACAATAATTTTTTTCCTAATCATTGAATTTGAAAATCTTATGGATGTTTTTTATGTAGTATTTTCCAAACTTTTAAATTATATAACTAACAATTTTGAGAAATTGCCCCTTAAAGGGCACTTTGGGACAGCAAGGTGTATACGAGCTACAATTGAATTTTCACTTGAAACAACCCATTAATTCGCATCTAATATTTTTAGTAGTCGCAAAAATGGTTAGAAATCATTTTAAAATAATTCTGGAACAGATTCAAACAATGCAGGAATTATTATAATAAGTCGCCCGAGATCATAAGTTACAAATTAGTTAGTTGTTTCAAGTGAAAATTCAATTATAGCTTGTATACACCTTGCTGTCCGAAAATGCCATTTAAGAGGTAAAAAGCTTATTAAATAAGGAAAATTTCTGGACAATGCTAGAAAAAATCCTAGGGGGGCACGGATGTTAAAAATTACATTAAAAAATAATTTTTGAATTTTTCTGGTCAAAACTAAATTTTTCAAAATTGTTAGTTATATAATTTAAAAGTTTGGAAAATTCTACTTAAAAAACATCCATAAGATTTTCAAATTCAATGATTAGGAAAAAAGTTATTGTCAGATGAAAATGATGCCACCTTAAAATTTAACCCCTGATAAAATGGCAATCTGGCAATATTGTCGAATCTGGAATGTGGATTCCGGATTTTGAATGCGATATTTAGAAACTGGTATGTGAGGTCCTGAATTGTGAATCCGGGATGGAGAATCCTGAATGTTAAATTTGGAATATGGAATTTGATTTGCAGATTCCGGTATGTAATATTCGTAATTCGTTATCGAAATCATTCAGAATGTAAAATGTGGGATTTAGATTCCGGGAATCTGGAATGATTAATTCGGGATGTGGAATCCAAAATATGAAACTTGAGGATTTGCTTCCAGAAATTGATCAGTGAGCTGTGGAATTTGCTATGTGTAACTCAAAAAGTAGAATCCAGGATCGGGTATCCTGAAAGGAGAATCCTAATTATGGAATCAGAAATGAGGATCCAGAATAAGAGATCCGCAATGTGGAATTTGGAATGTAAAACCGGAAATATTCAATCATAGATTTGAAATAAGAAGTGAGGAATTTATATTGTGTGTGAAAATATGAATCTGCACAGAACGAAAATTAATTATAAATTTTATAAAAGTGTTTTATAGTTCAGGGAAAAAGAATCTAAAAGAGAAAATTTCTGATAGATAATTTTAAACTTTAAAAAAATTATATTAAATTT
Organism: Ganaspis brasiliensis; assembly: GCA_037103525.1. NCBI lineage: Eukaryota > Metazoa > Arthropoda > Insecta > Hymenoptera > Figitidae > Ganaspis > Ganaspis brasiliensis. The sequence goes on along the minus strand of JAZKLR010000001.1, from coordinate 1,924,969 downwards.
GCTACAGATTATATTCAAGTTTAAAATTACCTAGTAATGATTCGAATAATTTTTCTAGAGCTTAAAATTCCTTACATGAAAATTTCGCTTTTTGGCACTTTTTCCCGAAATTATAAAACATTTTAATAAAATTTATAATTAATTTTTTTTCTTGTGGAATGAGGAATTCGCGTTGTCAAAAGTGAAAAATGGATTCTAGGTTTGGAATGTGAAATGTAGAAACTGGTATATACGAAATTAAATTTAAAATCCGAAATGAAGAATCTGATTTTACGGTCCTGAATTTGGAATCTGGAATGAGAAATCGGAAATGTGGAAACCTAAATGTGGTATTTAGGATACGGAATCCTGAATGAGAAATCCGGCATGAATAATCTTGATTTATTTCTGTGTCATAAGACTGATGTAAAAAGAATATCTTATTTTAAGGCAGAAAGTAAATCTTGCTTTAAGACGCAACATTTTTAAGACAGCCCTTGTTGAATCTCAAATACAATTTTTGTACCTCAATTAAAGAAGCAAATAATGTGATTATCAGCAGGAAAGTTTGCTGAGTTTAAGACAATTAATCTGTAAAATCAGCAGCTGCATGCTGAATTTAAAAAATGTATTGAAATTCAGCTGAACCAAGATTTTCTGTTCACACAAACATCAGTTGAGGGCCTGATAGTAAAAGCGAGTTATAATAATCATGGGGGCAAAAGTGGGTTAAAAGCAGTAAGAGCAAAAACGGATCAAAAATTTCCAACTATTTTTTTAATAAAAAAAGATGCTTTTGACTATTTCGGGATTATTTTAATTTACAAATATTGTTTTAACAACTTCGAATGTTTTCATGTAAAAATAATTAAAAGACAGTTGATAGTATATTTTATAAATAAAAAAATAGTTTGAAACTTTTGACCCGTTTTTGCTCTTAGTGATTATAACCCACTTTTGCTCCCATCATTATTATAATCCATTTTTACTATCAGGCTCTCAGTTGGAATTAAAAGGGCACTCATATTTTCACAGAAGCCTCACTTTAAATTAAAGACAGCATTATTTTCAAGACAGATTTAATTTCAGAAGTCTCTAAAATTATGACTTACTTTTTACAGTGAAAAAATAAAAAACTATTAAGAATTTAAAGAAGCAATATCATTTTAACTTTATCTGCACTTTAAAAGTTTGTGCCAAAAGGTGCTAACAGTATAAATATCCTACAAACTATAATATAGTTTGCACAACAAGTTTTGCTGTTGGTAGTTGACACGACTTCTTTTCCTCTTTTGTATACTTAAAGATGATAAGTGTGTACAATTTTTCAATGTTCTTTGTTATACAATAATTGTATAAGATCAGAGGAACAGCTAATTGGATTATGGTGCTTTGCATGGAATACAGCGGATATAGCATTTATATCATAAGCTAAGTTAGGACTGGAGTTACACAATATAAACATACAAATGCACAGGAAGGACTATACTGGCATTATCCATCAATGCTCGGCGATTCGGTTAAGGATAATATGGTGGACCACCGCGGGGGCAACTGGAAGAGAGAGTTTACAGAGAGACACGATGAAAACGCGCATTAATCAGAGTTCCCAACGTCGAAACCGTGCATAACGTGTCTAGATGAACTGCCAGCTTCTTTGCTCAAACAACTCACGAAAAATCGTTTCTTCTATATATCGTTCTCTCGCGATGAAGTTTTAATTTCTGTTGAGAATGAATTATGAATTCGAATCCTCAAGTGACTGTCGATGACTCTATTTCTCCTTTACTTAAAACCTTTCAAGATATAACACAACGCACTCTGTGCATTATTACTCAACCTATGTTTGTCGATGAGAAATCCATAAAAGATTTATTATTATTAGCCTATGGATTTTTTCCTGCTGGATGTACTTGCAATTCAACTACTTTTGATAAATTGAAAAGTTTAAGTACAGCCTATACGCTATGCAGAGGAAACAATTTCAAATCTTATAAATTTTTTATCTTTTATATTCACACAGATTAATCAGTGATATAGAGACGTCAAATAGTAACGATTAATAACGTCAATTAGAATTTAAAATATTTTTGTAAAAATACGAGAATGTCAGTATGTCGACATTTACTGTTGTTTCAGACGCCAGTAATGGTAAAATAATAATTCACAAGGACTAGAATTTTAAAAATGTGTACACAGCAGGAAATTCTAATGGGAGGAAAATTGTGTCTTTGGTATGCATCAGTTGAAAGATCGAGATTGTTTTCGTTTCGAGACGCAAACGCGACGCGACAGTGCGAGGGCGACGAGTGGGTACATAATCTACTCGATTCCGGTTGAGTGCAGTTGCGAGCTTGCAACTTGCAACTGTAACAACGACTCAATTCTGTCTCACAACGCGGCATTCCGTGGATCTGTTTCTGCTCAGATTACATCGGCAGATATCGCTCTGACAAGCGACCGATATTTCATGTTCGATACCACTTCAAGTAGCACCGATAATTTAACGATCACTCCATCTGCTATAGGAACTATTTTTTTGCATTGCTAAACAATACTGAATTAAATAGTATTCCCATAATCAAACGACATTAGAATTCACATTACAGCTCTAATTTATTATATTATTTATCTCTTTTTCCTTAAACAGGCTTACTTACTTCAAAATAATATGAATACGAATCTGAAATCGAAAATTTGATAACGAAATGTCGGATCCAAAATGCATGATTATCAAATTATTAAAAGGATTAAAAACATCAGAAAGTTTATGAAAAAATAAAAAAATCCCCGAAAAAATGAAGATATAAAAAGTCAAAAAGTTTAAATAAATAAGAAAATCTAGAAATTACTTGGAACACTAAATAAATTTAAAAATAAATTAGACAAAATATAAAAACGAATTGAACAAATTTACAAAAAAAAATCAAAAAATAATCCAGAAAATTGAAAAAAAATTACTTTACTCCCCTCGCGATCAACAAATGAAAATAAAAAAATTAAGAAAACAGTTTCTTAATCTCCACTGCAAAAGCATGGTATCTTAAATTGGACAAAAATGTCTTAAATTAAGATACTTTTGGTGTCTAAGACACGAAAAATGTCTTATTTTAAGACAAATGTGACAAAAATGAGATAAGACAAAAATGTCTTATTTTAAGACATTTTGAACAATTTAAGACACCTGTTTTTGCAGTGTACGAAAAAATAATTCATTTAAAAAAGGAAAAATATAAAGAATGGAAAATAAACATTCTAACAATTTAAAAAAAAAAAAAAAAAAACAGCAAATCTAGAAATTGCTTCAAAAAGTAAATAAATTTATGACTAAAATAAACAAAATATAAAAACGAATTAACCAAATTTACAAAAAAGATCAAAAAAGAAATCAGAAAATTATAGGAAGAAAATTACCCCTTACCCCCACAATACATAAAGAATTAAAACTACGCAAGAATGAAAACAAGTTGAAAATTATGTTCATCTTATGAACATTTTGCTTTCACGCCAGTACAAAGATTTGCTTACTCATGGAGAAATAAAAAAAAATTCATTTTTTAAACATATGATATTATAAAACAATTTAAAAAACAACTTGAACATTTCATGAAAAAAATAAAAATATCAATTTTCTAAAAAAATTAATATTTGCAATTTTTTTTTAAATTTTGAAAAAATATAAACTATTTATAGATAAATAGATTCTTTATAATGTAAAGAATAGCATTTTTCAATATATAAAGTTGAAAAAAAGATAAAACAAACATTTTACCAAAAAGTAAATTTTTGATTCTTTAATTTATTGCGATCAAGTCTTTGAGTTTTAAGAAAGTACATTATACTTTATAAACATGTCAATCGATTTGTTTTAAGGCAAAGAGTATGGATTTTTATTAAATTAGAAACGAATATTTATTAAGGGGTTCCTTGGCTCAATAATTACGTATCTGACATAAAAATGTAAGAAACAAAATGGCGAATCTCACTCTTAAAAGATAAAATAAATTATTCCAAGTTGATTTATTAGAAATACATAATAGAGAGATAATATACAGAGAGAGAAGTTAACATTGAATCCAAGTGAGAGTATTTTTGTTCATAGATTTGATCATCCTTAAGGCGTTTTTGGGGTCGATAATTACGAATTTAAAATAAATGATTGTCTAATGATGTAGCAAAATTTAACAATTTAATAAAATAAGAAATAAAAATACACTGTATAAAAATTACACTATTTTCATTGTAAAAGCAGAAATCTTCATCTTGATCAGATAAATACATTGAAACTAAATCCGTTGCTGACTAAGAAATTAAAAACATCTATTGAACCAAAATTTTAAGGTCAATAGGAATTTTTGGAGACCCATGAATATTCCCTAAAATCCATTAAGCCTAAATCACATTCAGTCTAAAACCATATAGCCTAAAATGCATTCAGCCTAAAACCCATTAACACTAAATCCCATTTAACCTAAATTCTATTTAACCTAAAATGCATTCAGCCTAAATCCCATATAACTTTAATGCATTCAGCTTAAAACACAATTAACCTAAAATGCATTTAGCCTAAATCTTAATAACCAAAATACCATTTAATCTAAATTGCATTCAGCTTAAAACCCATTTAACATAAAACTCATTTAATCTAAACCTCATTTAATCTAAACCTCATTTAACCTAAAATGCATTAAGCCTAAAATTAATTTAACCTAAATTTCATTTGACCTAAATCCCATTTAACCTAAATCTTATTGAACCTTAATCCTTTTTAAACTATAATGCATTCAGCCTAAATCCTATTTACCCTAAAATTCATTCAGTCTAAATCTCATTTAACCTAGAATGCATTCAGCATAAATCCAATTTAACCTAAAATGCGTATAGCCTAAAACCATTTGTCAAAAATCCCATTGAACCTAAATTCCATTTAACCTAAAATGCATTCATTTTAAAACCCATTAAACTTAAATCTCATTTAACCTAAATCCCATTTATCTTAAAATGCATTCAGCCTAAATCTTATTTAACCTAAAATTCATCCAGCCTAAATCTCATTTAACCTAAATTCCATTTAATCTAAAATGCATTGAGCTTAAATCCCATTTAACCTAAAATGCATATAGCCTAAAATCATTTTTCCTAAATTTCATTGAACCGAATTTCTAATGTAAAATTTAAGTTCATTGAGATTTAGGACAGATGATTTTAGGCTATATGCATTTTAAGTTAAATGGAATTTAGGCTGAATGCATTTTAGGTTTAAAAGAACTTAGGTTAAATGGAATTTAGGTTAAATAAGATTAAGGCTGAATGGATTTTAGGGTAAATGAGATTTAGGCTGAATGCATTTTAGGTTTAATGTGTTTTTGGCTGAGTGCATTTTAGGTTAAATGAGATTTGGGCTTAATGCATTTTAGGCTGTATGGCTTAGGCTAAATGGGTTTTAGGGAATATTCATGCGCTTCAATTTTTGGTGGTTTTTAGCAATTCAAGAGCTTCCGGTGATAATGTTTTTAGAGGTATTTGAGGCAACTTTCGACATTTTATATTTTAAATTTCTGATTTCAGATTCGTATTCTGTGACCCAAAAAATCGTTCAAATTCAATTAAAAATAAAGTAAATTAATATCTTTATTGGTAAATATATTCTTTTAATATATTCATAAAGAATTTTTTTTTAAATTTTCAACAGCATCTAAAATTTGTTAACGCGGCTAAAATTATTTCTTGAGGCAACAAAAAATGATGCTGCTGACCAACCAACAAAATTTGTAGCTTCAACTAAAATACTTACAGGCGCTATATCTGCTGAAATTTTTTGCTCGAACAACTAATAATATGCTATGACAACAATTCTTTTTTCTCAGTGTAGAGAATAAAGTGCTCCTAGTCATTTGCACGCATTATATTAAATTTTAAAGTTCTTATTTTAAATTTTGATAAAAATATTCCTAGTATTTAAAACGTTGTCATACTATCCCTATTTTCGAATTGTTTTATTCGCAACTTTAAAACAAGCTGTCTCTCAGTGAAGGTGTAATTTTTGTCTCCCTGGGTGCAGACTGCTCTCCTGATTTTCTCCAAATTGTAACAATTTGCAATATACTGCAACAGTTCGTTACTGTTGAAGTTTGCGATTGATTGATAGTGGAGTCGACTTTCAGTTTCTCCTTTCAACTTTTCCAGTAAAGAAAACGTATTCTGACTGTCATTTAGTAAAGGATGACGACCTGATCAGTGAGATTACTAGCTGCAAAAAGTCGATCTACAGGTCACGGCTGTGTCACTCTGTTTATAGGACGATGACGTCATTCTGAGTTACCTACGAGAACGAGCATATAAAATGCATCCGGTGGGTGTGTCGCTCCCATACCCTTTTGTGACTCTGCTTGGCGCTAGGAGCGACGAAGCCCATTATAAACGCCGGTGTTTAACCGCAGCATAAACATTCGTGGCACGAAAGGGAAGGTAATCGTGCCGAGTAAATAATCGATTCATATTTTGACCAATCATATCAGGAAACTTAACTTTCTTTCAGACATCAATATCAAAAACCCTCAAGAAACAATCGAAACTTTACCAAAGGCTGATACAGTTTCCAATCTCACAACTTTAACTTTATCAAGATATTATCTTTACACAGAAGGTTCACTTTTAAAAATCACGATTTATGGTTATAGATTTTGGAGATAGTTTCACTTTTACTATATAATGGGTTTTAATCTTAGATAATCATATCAGAAAGAGAATTTTTCCAATCGAATTTTATAATGAAATCTTTCATGGATATGGATGGATATTTGCCATTTCAAGTATTAAATTTACTACTAATAGTTTACTAAAACTATTAACTATCTATCATATAGTCAAATATTTAAATACTAATATCAAATTTGTCAAAATGTGACTAATTATAATTTAGAGAATATAACAAAAATTGCTATTCATATAATAGTAATTGGAGTTAGCTAAGGTAGCTTATATTTTTTCTCCTAGTACTAATTATCTTCTAACAATTGTTTAAAAATATAACCTTGTTTTTAATTATAAATAACAGTCTATATTTATGCTTCATTAGATTAGAGAGCACATTATTATTCATAATCTTTTATAATCATCAATCATTCTTACAAACTTTGAAATCATGTCAGCCTTTATAATATATTTCCATAAATTTAATACATTTGCCCTAAATCCAAAAAACATAAAATACAAAAATCGCTAAACAATGTCTTTCAATGCATAAAACTTATCCAGAGAATGTCAAGCGTACAAAATTAGAACTGTCTGACCATAACGCTCCGTTACCACTTATCTTATTGTATTTAAATTTCGAGTTAATACAAAATGACAATAACTATTGTCAAAATAAATTGTTGAGAGTCAAGTTTGTGTTCTGTTGTCTAGAAAGTGAAGCAGTTGAATATACCATGTTAGGTGTGAGGTTGTGATTAGCCGATTGCATTACTTTTACATGTAATAAAGATGTAAATAGTTGCAGCTTGTCTGTTAGCTCTTGTCGTCTAAACGCAATACCTTGCAAATTGCCTGTAATATCCTGAATAAAGCCAATCAGAACGACCATTCATTGTTTTGTGATTTTGTGATTGTATTGGTGTACACAGTGTAAATAATGTTTTCTGCCTATGCACGTGTGCACGTTTATTTCGCTACTGTTCAACGCTGAATCGTTTAATTAATTAAAAAAGACCGACGAACCGTTAGGCAAGTCAATCAGATGCATTATCTAATCCGTGACTTGGCTACTGTTCAATACAAGAGAGAAACGTTTCGTTAATTGAATTTTCGATTAAGTGAACGATACCTGTTAATAATTCAATCAAATTCCCTTAGTTATTTCAATCTAAATTGTTCCTCGGCAAATTATGTAACATCATATATTTTAATTGTTCCATTAAAATTTCTTTTATAATTATTAAGCAAGCTTGTTTAACAAAGTTGGGTACTTTTCAGTAAACAGGATTGTTTCACAAATTTGGTATTAGAATTTCATGATTTTTTCAGGTTTTCTAAAGCTAATTTTCGAAAATTAATGTTTCTTATACACACGTATTTTCCTTCATTTCACGTATTATTTAATTGTTTTAGCAACAATATTTATATTTATGTTTAATTGATTTTGTAATAAATTTGGGCAATACCAAGAGGTAATAGAAGTACTATCCATTTAAGAATGTTTTATATTTTTCAAATACTCCCCTTAATTGTTGAAAATCCATTAAGAAAATAATCAATTTTCAAAGAAGTCTTCTCCTGAATCCTTTATGACCAACCCTCATTTTCTTAAAGTACGTTTCCTTCCGCTTTAGAATTCAGTTTAATTCAGACCAAGAGCCGTCAAGATCCTTTCTTTCTTTATACTTTCTACCCTTTCTCTCTTTTTTTCTTGAGTTCTCAATTCTACTACACTTCACTTTGGTGTACAAGCACAGAAATATAAATGTGTATTTAAATTACTCCAGTCACTTTCATTTTTACTTTAATTTAAGTAGATCGTTTAATTTAAGTAGACTATTTATTTTAAATAAACCATTTAATGTTATTCGTCACAGAAGAAACTTGAAGATAAAATTACATGCGACTAATATGTTTCTTTTAAAAGACAAATTCTCTTTTGGGAAATATTGTATCACTGCAACGAAATTCGATTCACGAAAGGTAGTAAATACACTGAAAACTTTTATGTATTTAAATAATCTGCAGCGCAATTGTTTCAAGCCAATTTCAGATTATTTAAATTCAATTTGGTATTAAAAAAAGAGCGTTGCAGGTAACATTTAATCCAAAACAATTTTCTGTGAAATATGCATAAACAATTTATGTCAATTTTTATAAAAGCGATATTTCGTGACTTTATTATATTATCATTAAACTCTTACATATTCAGGGTTACTAAATTTGGTTCTTCAAATTTCTGGTCATTTTATGCTTTTTTCCCGATTTCAAATATTAAATTTCTTATTGTAAACAAGTGATATAACAAATCCTCCATTTTTATTAGATATAGAATTAGTTAATCAACAATAATAATAATAATTGGTTTTCAAAATTAAAAAAAAAATTGGTTGTCCTTATAACTAATAATTTCAGCACAAACTGTATCAAGGTTCACAATTATTATATATTTCATATTCCCAGACTATTTCTCGGTTTTCTCGGTCAGTATAGACACCTTTAGATTATAACATGTCCCAAACTTTTTTTTAAAACGGGTTTGACATTATAAAGCTAAATGAATCATAACGTTTAAAATAATACTTGCACTTTAAATTTCTTGGAGTGAGATTTCACTCCACTAAGAGTGAAAATTGAGCCACTCACACCAAGAAATTTAGAGAGTGTAAAATTGATACTGGCTCTCCAAAGAGTGGTTTTTCACTCCTCAAAGAGTGAAAATTGAACAACTTCAAAGTGAGAAACCTACTCTATATGAGTAAGCAGTGGATTTTTATTCCAGTTCGAGTGGAAATTCACTCCAAAATTAGAGTAATAGGTCATTTTTTGCTTGAAGTGAATTTCCACTTGAACTGGAGTGAAATTTTACTCTACTCTAGTGAGATCTCACTCTGATTGGAGTGGCTCAATTTTCACTCTTTGTGGAGTGACAACTCACTCCAAGAAATTTAGAGAGGGTGGTTTTATTTCTTCGACTTGTAATATAATTCAAACAAAACTACAGAACATCACCATTATTTTTATTGTCATTACTTCCAAAATGCTACTTATGACTCAAAAACTGTTCATTTTTATTTTATCGTCATATTTTTCTCATACATTTTGTCTGCATTAAATTTTACTGAAAATCAACGTGCCAAGTAATATTGTACGATTTTCAGTTTCAAACATAATTATTTTAAAACATCTGCAGCCAATCAATACACTTCAATAATACTCTGAATAAAAGAGTCAAAATTGTGTAATTTCGAAACGCAAGTTAGCAAGTATACAAAAGAAAAAGAGTTTAATGTTCTTATCAAAGAAATACACGTGTAATTTGAACTCCATACTTAATTTGTCTTGCACGAAAATTTGCGTGACCATTATCCAACCTTATGGTACATTTAATTAAACGCGATATATTTGTTAGCGTGTTAGAAAGACATTGCAAACGTGAATATGAGTACAACTGATGAAAACTTTAAGATGCTTCAATTATAAAATGCATTTTCAATTACTTTAATAATTCCATTGATTGAATTGATTCAATGCTCTTTTTTACACAATATAAATAAATATTCCATGAGTCTATCTATTGCATAACATTATTTCGCAAAATACAAAAGAAAAAGAAGAATCGATTTTGTGAAATGTTATTTCAAAGTGCGGAAGTGCAAGTAAAACTGAGTTTCGTGTGAAGAAAATTACGTTTGGCAAACTTTCTCATCAAGCAATTTTTCTGCTAGTGATTTCTCTATAATTTATTTTTCAGTCATGAAGGATAATTTGACCATTTTTTTTTCAATCAGAACTGATTGAGAAATTGAAAAAATGCAAGATAACTGAATTGAAAGATTACAACTAAAGGAACAATCAGAATCAGCATTGATTTCTGCGATTTCGAAGTAATGAAGAAAATAAAAAGTAAAAAAGAAAGAGACGAAGAAAATATAGAAAAATAAAATTGCAATTTTTCACTCCATTGTTTTTAATTAAACAAGTTAAAACTACAAACGACAGTTACCCTTCACTTTCACATTAATTTTAATGAGGGAATGAAAGAAAGTTTGAAAAAAAATTTGTTTGCGAGTCTATGGTTTGATGAGTCAGCAGCAGGCAAAGGCAAAAGGCTTGTCTTCCAGCAAGGTTTGCAACAGTCCAAGTCAGCAGCGCGGCACATTGTCAATGGATCGCGTGACCTCTTAAGTGGCCAGTAGATAATTTCAATAATGAATCCCCAAGTCCCTTGAGGCCTGTTCATGAAATATACTATGAACGGTGAAACATAATATCCCGTGCACTTGACCTTCGAATTATCTAAGCGTAACTTGCTCTCTAATTAGCCGTGAGACCAAAGTTTCAAGTTTTTCCAGGTACAATTTTCCAAGTTTCGAGTCAAAGACTTTCTCTTTGGCAAGAAAGGGATATAGTTGCAGAAATTTAATGCCGAGAATTACGTGCGGAAATGAAATTGTGAATTAGACTTTGGAGTAGATTCGAACAAACTCGAGATTCGAGAAGAATAAAGGGCATTTTCTCAGTAGATGCATAGTTATATATATTGTATAATATACTTTAGGTATATTGTATATATTAGTTTGTATAAGTTCAGAGTCAAAGTCTACACTCGAGTTTAATGAAATTGCACACATAATGAAATGCCTGACGTTGAAAACGTTGCCTTGGGCAATGTGGGTGACTATACCGGGACTAAACTCTTGTGTTTAGCACTAGTCTGCGCACGAACATGAGCGAAACAGTTCCGAGTCTGTGCAGTCAAGTGACTACTTTTCTGTGCAATGCATTATTACTGCAGGAACTCTCTTAAGTGCTTTTATGAACCCCGCCTGACATCATCCTCCCGTACAGATTGGAGTTTGTGCATACACAAGCATTTGTCATCCCGATCGAGGCTCTGATATTGCTCAAGGGGAAAAAAAGAAATGTCCCTGAAGTAGCGAAGCACTTTGCATATACTCTATACTCTTCGTGAAGGTTACTAGCGATTGTGAGGTGAATCAAATAAAAGGCCAAAACATTCCAGCAGAATTTCTCCACTTAAAAAGAAATTTGTACAAAAGAAAGACGCAAAAAAATTTAACAAAGAAGTTGTTATTTAAAAAGGAAATTCAACAAAGATGCCATTCAAGAAAAGAAGAATAATGTTTTGATGAATGGTCAAAGAAGTAAAATGAGCACCAGGGTTTACTCTCTAAATTTCTTGGAGTGAGTTTTCACTCCACGGAGAGTGAAAATTGAGCCACTCCAATCAGAGTGAGAAAACCCACTCTAATAGAGTGACATCTCACTCTTATAGAGTGAATTTTTCACTCCAAGCAAAAAGTGAACTCTCACTCTAATTTTGAAGTAAATTTCCACTTAAATTGGAGTAAAAGTTTACTCTTCAAGAGTGAAATCTCACTCTTTCAGAGTGGTTCTTTCACTCTTTTAGAGTGATTCTTTCACCCTGATAGGAGTGGCTCAATATCCATTCTTTCACTTCAAAAACATGGTGTCTTAAATTGGCCAAAAGTGTCTTAAATTAATATACTTTTGGTGTCTAAGACACGAAAAATGTCTTAATTTAAGACATTTTTGAACAATTTAAGACACCATGTTTTTGCAGTGTAGTGGAGGGAAAACTCACTCCAAGAAATTTAGAGAGTATCTAGTTTAATAATTAATAACAAAGTATAATTCTTTATTGTAACTAAAAATATTTAATTATTTACCATAGGGATAGCTAAATGTTTTAGCTGCAGCACTTAAGGGGGGAGGGGGGTCAAAATTCATCATTTGTGACGTAATTTACTCATATTTTCAATAAATAAAAAAAATGAAACTCATATTTTTAAATATTTAACTCATATTTTTCGTGCATAACCTTACTTTATTACCTTTGAAACATATAGCAGACGACTAAAAAAAGTGTGCAATGTATCAAAAAAATTGTATAGGATTCGAAATAAAGTAGAACTTGGTTTTAAGCCAAGAATGCAAATAAAACTATTTTTTTGTATAAAAAAAAGAAAGGAAAGAAGGGGGTGCATGATTAAGGTCTATAAAGTTTATTATTTAAAAATTATTATTATTTATTAGTTTATTATTTATTATTACATAGAACTTCATTAGATTCAAATATGTAAGTCCACTTTCTTAAACTGTCAAAACTCCCTAAAAAAGTACAAATAGTCAGAATATAAAGAAAAATAACCAGAAAATGTAAAAATCCATAAAAAACAAAACAAAATAATTGACAAATAAAAGAAAAAATTACAAAAAAATGAAAAAATAACTAAAAAATAAGAACAAATTATTAAAAGGTGACACAATAACAAGAAATTTAAGAACATAAATAAAAGCTTATGAATAATAATAAATAAATAGAAAATTTGTAATCATAACTTGGCGATAAGGAAAAAAAATTAAGAAACTAATAAATAATTTAAATTTAAAAAGAAACAAGAAAATGAAAGAATAACTAAGAAGATAAGTAAAATAATTAAAACTTTGTAAAAGAAGTAAATTTGAAAAAATGTCGGCTAAGTAAAAAATCTTATCTTTAAAAAAGGCTGACATACACATAAACAAAAATTACAATAAAGTTAAAAAAAAACTATAAGTTCATTAGAAAATTATAAATTTCAAGAAATTAAAAAAAGTAAGAGAATAACTAGCATTGTAAATAAATAACTAGTAATAAAAGAGAAACAGTTAATGATAGAACGTCCAACGTCCTTCCGGCAGCACAAAAAAGCCTTCCGCGAGTACGTACGAAATCGCGTTAAAAAATTAACATGGATTCAGATAAACAAAAAGTAGTATATATGGTTGGAAAGGTAAAGAATCAAGCTTTCAGCGCATGTAAACATGGAACTTGTAAATTCAAACCCCGAAGCTTGGTACACTGCAAAAAGAGGTGTCTTCAATTGTTCAAAAATGTCTTAAAATAAGACATTTTTCGTGTCTTAGACACTAAAAGTATCTTAATTTAAGACATTTTTGGCCAATTTAAGACACCATGTTTTTGCAGTGTAGCTAAAAGAAGTTAAATTTTCCAAAAATTCACATAATTTTTAGTCACAAAAAGACGACGCGCGGTACTGCCGGCAGGACGTTTTCGTTTTTTTAAAAAGACTACCTAGCCCTTGTACATAAATTTAAAAAATCGATATTTACGTCATCTGAAAGCTTGTTTCATTACCTAAAAAACCATATATTCATTTTTATACTTATCTGCTTCCATATTGATTTTATAGAGCGATTTCCGAGGGACTCGCGCCTGAGCCATTTACCACCGGCCGCCATTACGTTAGTTATAACAATATTTACAAAAGTAATAATAAACTCAATTCCTTTGATGATAAAGATGATGAATTATGATGATAATGATGATGGTGATGATGATGATGATTATATGAAATTAAAATATTTTTTCACAAAAATGAATTGTCCTTCCGGAAGGACGTTTACTGTGTGAAAGCGCGTCCTACCGGCAGTACGCAGCCTTGGACGTTCTATCATTAAAGAGGAAATCATCTAGAAATCTAAGGGTGGGAACTGAAAAGAAGGAAAAATTCATATGTGATCAAATAAATATAAAGCGTTTAAAATAAATAGAAATTGAAGAAAAGTAGCTACAAATTTTTAAAAATTAACTTATAAAAAAACCTGTAAAGTGAAAGAGCAACTAGAAATAAAAGAGAAAGAACATCAAAAAATAAGGACTATAAGAAGAAAACTTAAACAATACAAAAAAATTGGGAAATAAATAAAATTCTGAAAGTAAAATGATAATTAGAAGATGAATAAAAGTGATTTAAAAAGGAAGAAAAATCATTAAAAAGTGAGAATGAAATTAACAATTAAAGAAGAGAAAAAATAATAAAATGGAGAAGAATTACTGGAAAGCGAAAAAAATATGTAGAAATTTAAAAGACATTACTAGCAAATTTTTGAAGTCAAAAAGAAAAAGTTATTATAAAAAGAAAATCATAACTAAAAACCGCTGCCAAGTGGCACCTCAAGTATTTATTTGGTGTAAGTAATTTTTGATATTCATTTTTTGAAAACATTGCTTGCTCATATAGAGATTACTACAAACATCACTAAGTTTTAACTAACAGCTCACAAAAAAAATTAAATAGGCCAATTAATGCATTTTTGAATTGTCTAGAAATTCGATGTGTTTTTTAACCCTTTAAGGACGGGACGGACACTTTTTTGTACTCATTTTCAACATTAATTTTCTCTGTTTTTGGAGACATGCAATTTTTGGAGACATACAATTTTTGACAATTTTGTTTCAAAAATGATTTTTTTTTCATATTTTCAATAATCGGAAAAATGTTTCAGCTTGAAATATCGCGTTCGCAATATTGAAGCTTGAACATGACGGACCATATTTTTAAAATATCAAGATGGCGAATCCAAAATGGCGTCCAACGAAATTTTTTTTCAATATATAAGCACCCAGTGTACGCTTCATTGAATTTTTTTTTTATTTTTATGACACTGAGTGTCTTAATGTTTTTTGGCTCTCTAATCACAAATCTGAAGTCAGATTTTGAAAATTCAAAATGGCGGATCCAAAATGGCGGACGATATTTTGAAAATCGATTGGATTTGTTTGAAAATGGTTACTCAGGGGTTTTTAGGGTCGCTGATCACGAAACTGATGTCTAAATTTAAAATTTCAAAATGGCGGATCCAATATGGCAGCGCGGTGAAACTAGCCGCCCGCCAGCCGGCAGAATCGCCCGGCCAGCAGAAGAATCCAGTGGCGTAGAAAGTAGCGCGTGACGCGGTAGGCCTCCGCGGTATTCTGGCCGGCACATTAGTCTAATAGAAGTTTATCGAGAAAATTATTAACAATATTTAATCAATATTAATAGTGGAATTTTTAGACAATATTTTCCAGCCTTGGAAAAAATTTTAAAATAAAAATTGAGTCTAGGAAAAAACTCTAAATCTCAAAACTTATAAAAATCGCGTTCTGCCAGCAGACGGGTCAGACAGCTATATATTAAAAACAATTATTATTAACAATATGTATTTAATGTTAACAGAGGAATGTTAAGACAATATTTTCCAGGCTTGGAAAAATTTTTACGATAAAAATTGAGTCCAGGAAAAAACTGTAAAACCCAAAATTAGGAAAAATCGCGTTCTGCTAGCAGACGGGTCAGACGGCTATATATTAAAAACAATTATTATTAACAGTATGTATTTAATATTAACAGATAAATATTTAGACAATATTTTTCAGGCTTGGAACAATTTTAACGATAAAAATTGAGTCCAGGAAAAAACTGTAAATCCCAAAATTAGGAAAAATCGCGTTCTGCCAGCAGACGGGTCAGACAGCTATATATTAAAAACAATTATTATTAACAGTATGTATTTAATATTAACAGATAAATATTTAGACAATATTTTTCAGGCTTGGAACAATTTTTACGATAAAAATTGAGTTCAGGAAAAAACTGTAAATCCCAAAATTAGGAAAAATCGCGTTCTGCCAGCAGACGGGTCAGACGGCTAGATATTAAAAATAATTATTATCAACAATATGTATTTAATATTAACAGAGGACTGTTTAGACAATATTTTCCAGGCTTGGAAAAATTTTTAGGATAAAAATGAAGTCCAGGAAAAAACTGTAAATCCCAAAATTAGGAAAAATCGCGTTCTGCCAGCAGACGGGTCAGGCGGCTATATATTAAAAACAATTATTATTAACAATATGTATTTAATATTAACAGATAAATATTTAGACAATATTTTCCAGGCTTGGAAAAATTTTTAGGATAAAAATTAAGTCCAGGAAAAAACTGTAAATCCCAAAATTAGGAATTAGGAAAATTCCTAGACTCAATTTTTATTTTAAAATTTTTTCCAAGGCTGGAAAATATTGTCTAAACATTTCACTATTAATATTGATCAAATATTGTTAATAATTTTCTCGATAAACTTCTATTAGACTAATGTGCCGGCCAGAATACCGCGGAGGCGTACCGCGTCACGCGCTACTTCCTACGCCACTGGATTCTTCTGCTGGCCGGGGGATTCTGGCCGGGTCGCTGATCACGAATCTGACGTCAAATTTTCAAAAATTAAAATGGCGGATCAAAAATGGCGGAGGATATTTTTTATAATCGATCGGATTTGACTGAAAATTGTTACTCGGGGGTTTTTAGGGTCGCTGATTAAAAATCTGATGTCAGAATTTAAAAATTCAAAATAGCGGATCCAATATGGCGGCCGATATTTTAAAAATCTATCGGATTTATCTGAAACCTGTTACCCGGGGGTTTTTGGGGTCGCTGATCACGAATCTGACGTCAAATTTTCGAAATTTAAAATGCCAGATCCAAAATGGCGGAGGACATTTTATATAATTGATTGGATTTGATTGAAACTTGTTACTCGGGGGTTTTCGAGTTCGCTGATCACTAATCTGATGTGAAATTTAAAAAAAGATTTTAATGATAAATCCAATGTGTCTGATGATGTTTTAAAAATCGATTAGATTTTTTTGAAACCATCACTGCAAAAACACGGTGTCTTAAATTGGACAAAAATGTCTTAAATTAAGATACTTTTGGTGTCTAAGACACGAAAAATGTCTTAATTTAAGACATTTTTGAACAATTTAAGACACCAGTTTTTGCAGTGATCTGATTAGAGGATTAGACATTGCACGCTCTTTAGCCATTAAAAGTATTTTAAAAAAATGACTCTTCACTTTATGTTTAACTCCTCGTGGTTAGAGTCGAGCAATATTAAAATACTTTTAACGGCTAAAGGGCGTGCAATGTCTTATCAGATGGTTTCAAAAAAATCTAATCGATTTTTAAAACATCATCAGACACATTGGATTTGTCATTAAAATCTTTTTTTAAATTTCACATCAGATTCGTCATCAGCGAACTCGAATACCCCCTAGTAACAAGTTTCAATCAAATCCGATCAATTGAACCCACCGCGATCAAAAGGACTTACGCGTGACTTTCGTTGGCCTCTCGTACAGCGAGTCTACGGCTGCGCCAGGGGACCTGCGCACTCGTCATATCCTCCGCCATTTTGGATCCGGCATTTTAAATTTCGAAAATTTGACGTCAGATTCGTGATCAGCGACTCCAAAAACCCTCGGGTAACAAGTTTCAGATAATTCCGATAGATTTTTAAAATATCGGCCGCCATATTGGATCCGCTATTTTGAATTTTTAAACTTTGACATCAGATTTGTTATCAGCGACCCTAAAAACCCCCGAGTAACAATTTTCAGTCAAATCCGATCGATTATAAAAAATATCCTCCGCCATTTTGGATCCGCCATTTTAATTTTTGAAAATTTGACGTCAGATTCGTGATCAGCGACCCCAAAAACCCCCGAGTATCAAGTTACAAAGAAATCCGATAGATTTTTAAAATATCGTCCGCCATTTTGGATCCGCCATTTTGAATTTTTAAAATCTGACTTCAGATTCGTGATTAGAGAGACAAAAAACATCAAGACACTCAGTGTCATAAAAATAAAAAAAAATTCAATGAAGCGTACACTGGGTGCTCATATATTGAAAAAAATTTTTCGTTCGACGCCATTTTGGATTCGCCATCTTGATATTTTTAAAAATTTGGTCCGTCATTTTCAAGTTTCAATATTGCGGACGCGATATTTCAAGCTGAAACATTTTTCCGATTATTGAAAATATGAAAAAAAAAATCATTTTTGAAACAAAATTGTCAAAATTTCACATTTTTTTTTCAAAAAAGAGTCCATAACTTTAAAAAAAAATTTTTTTTTAAATTTCGATAACAGATTCTGAAAAAATAAAGCGAATAAAATTCTTACATTTTAACTTATTTAAAAAAATATATT
This sequence comes from Ganaspis brasiliensis, assembly GCA_037103525.1. Lineage (NCBI taxonomy): Eukaryota > Metazoa > Arthropoda > Insecta > Hymenoptera > Figitidae > Ganaspis > Ganaspis brasiliensis. The sequence goes on along the minus strand of JAZKLR010000001.1, from coordinate 1,906,428 downwards.
CAATTTTGTAAAAAAAAAACGATTTTTTTAAAAATTTAAATGCGAAAAAAAATAGTTAGAATTGATCGATCGGGTTCAAACATATATAATAATTTGTCCCCATGAATAACCACAATTTCGTAAAAAAACGTAGTTCTAAGTATTATATAGTTTTCGAGATATTAGGTCAAATGTAATGTGGACACACACACGGATATTTTTTTAAAACTTCATTTTCGACATCCTGAGGTCGAGATATGTCAAAAAATCGCAATCGATAATTTAAGGGTAAAACAATACTTCATCTATAAGGAAGCAAAAGTAATAAAAAATTATTAGAAAATTACAAAAATATCTATAAAGTGCTGAAAATAATTATAAACTGATTTAAAAAACCAGAAATTTAAAGAAATTTCCATCCAAAAAACTAAAAATCACTGGTAAGTGAATAGATAACTTGGATTAAATATAATAATTTTAAAATTGTTATTGTTATTAAATGGTAATAAAATTAAGTACTGTAAATTACATAAAATGATGAAAAATGTAATTCAATAACGATGAATTAAAAGACTAATAAATAATACTGATTTCAGATGTAAATAGAAGATGAATTTAGTAAAAACGTATTTGAACGTAATTAATAAATACAATATTTATTAACTCGAAAAAATAAAACACATTAATTGTCCACCCAGTAATCTTAAATTAACAAAGTTTAAGAATGAAGTTGCAATTAATAATTTTTTTAAATTATTAAAATGAATTATTACATTTTTTTAATATTTTCAATGGAATGTACTATAACAATTTGCAATTATCTCTCAATTTTAAGATATCTTATGTTGCAAAATTTTAAAATAAATTAAATTGACATGCGAAAATAAAATCATAGATCCTGTCAATTGTTTTACATTATTGTGTCAAAAAAAGAGCATTTTGTAGCTTTTGACCAAAATTAGTAATAAACAAGGAGCCTTGCCTAAAAATAGGGAAGTATCAAAATAGTAAAACGGTGTCGTACTTCGAAACTTACACCCAGTTTAACCCTTGGAGAACACTTTGGGTCTGCGAGACCCATACTTTGAGTTTAACCTTGAATATATTTTAGGTAGTTTGAAAATGAGAGGATCGAGGTCCCTTGGTAATAGTTTTAGGTTCTAACTACACGTCTAAATTATCCTTTTTTTTTTAATATTATTTTGATCATTCGTTGACAAGAACTCGTCAAAAATAAAAACCAGGTCTAAAATCTTACAGCAAAATGCGATTTTTAAAATATACAATATGGAACTGATTTTTTTGGCTTATTGTATCGTCTTTTGAGAGTCAAAAACTAAAATATTAGCTAAAACCATTAAAAATGACGAAAAATACAGTTTGTTAAAATATGAATTTTTTTTACTTTTGGAAAAAATATTTTCCCTAAGATTTTTTTTTTATATTTTAATATTTTGAACACTGAGAAAAATGTTTAGTCATAGCAACGAAAATTTGGTTGAGCCAACCAAGTTATTTGGTTGTTATTTAATCAACCAAACTTTTTGGTTGAGACAACTAAATTATTTGGTTCAGTATTGTTTGTTGGCATAACAAAAACTTTTGGTTGTCACAACTATATTTTTTTTATTCGGGATAACAAAAATTTTGGTTGTCATAAAAAAAATTTTTATTTGGGAGCTCACTAACCCAGGTGCGAATTTTCGGTCGGCCAACACATATAATTAGATTATTCACATGTTATAAATTTAATTACACAAATATAATCAGATGAGAATGTAGAAATTTAATATTAATGAAAACCTGTAACAGAAAAATTTCATTAGTCATGAAGATTCGAAACCGGATTTTCCAGCTGCCAGTCCAGTAGGCTAACCACCAGCCCATGAGAGATATGAATGAATAGTATACCTTATAGCTAAACAGTTCAGTAACAGACACCGTTAGCTCAAATATCAGACCCAGGTTCGGTCGACCGTCTGGTATTGGTTTTTATTTAGATTTTATTTATATTATTATCGGCAGCTTACTTACAAACTAATCACCAATTTTTTATAATAATTGTTTGGTTGTCACAACCAAATTATGTTTGGATGTCACAACCAATTTCTATTTGGTTGTCACAACCAAATTATGTTTGGTTGTCACAACTAAATTATGTTTGGTTCAACCAAATAAGAGCAACAAAATAATATGGTTATCCCAAACAACTTGATGTGTTACGCCAACCAAATCTTTTTGTTATACCAATCAAAATATTGTTGTAACAACCAACAATGGTCAACTAAAAAATATTGTTGCTAAAACTAAACCTTTTTTCTCAGTGAACAAGGCATTTAAAATAATATAAAAACTAATTTTACAATGTTTAAAGAATACTTAAATATTTTTGCTTCTTCATAGCGGAATTTTATCAATTTTTCCAAGTTGACTAGCTGAATAGTTCCGAAATGATAGAGCTTTAAAAAGTGCACAGGGTCTCACAGACGCAGATTGTGCCTCCGGTTTGAAAAATAGGTGCGCACTGAAAGAAATAATTCCACGGTACTGACATAATTATGGATAAATCACCCATAATATATTGCTAATATAGATACTGCCATAATATATTTGTCTTTTAGCCATATGACTGGTGAAACTGCGATGTATATTTTTAGGTTAGAAGAACTGTCAGTGGCGCACCGATGCATTATGGGATATTCATTCATATAGTATTCGAAGTTCTACAAAAACTGTCAACAATAATCATATGGCTGATAAAGCTAGAGTATTTCTTTCAGTGCGTGCTCCGAGGGTTAAACAAATGTTTCATAACCTAATAAGACGGTTTTAACCAAAAGATTTATTTGAGATATTAAAGTAGAAGTTTGAACACGAATGAATCTAGAGTGTGAAGAATGTTTGTAGTAACTAGTTCATAAAATTAAAAAATAAGAGGGGTACAAAAATGGTAAAAGATGAAAGTTGTAAAAAAAATAAATAAACATGAAATGAAGAATAGGAAAATGATAAGAATAGCGAGGGCACCTTATTCAAGAACAAAGAGATTAGAAGAGAGAAATGTCTGGGAAAGACCATGTCCTTTCCATTCTCATGTTCGACACACGGCCAGCAACGTGTCAGTTTTGCCATAGGATTTATCATGCTTTTGCTAGCACGATCTGCTCCAGTACAGCCCTGAGGATGTTGATTAATATCCTCAGTTAAAGACACGCGCTGATAGGTGCGCTAGGAACTCGAGACACGCTGCCTGGGTGGTGCCTATGGTGCCGCTTAATTATTCGCGCGATAGACCACTAGCTTGGCTCATGCTCACCGCACTGGCACGTCGTTATCCGGTCGCCTTGTAAAATAAAGCACTTCACCTAGACCAGCCATTTTTCTTTTTTATTCATCTGGCTAGATTTACGCTTTACGCATAGCTACGCCTTCGCATCTAAGCTCCGCTGCGCACAGCGGATTTTATATTCTTAAATTCTTACAAATTCTTTATGCACAAGTGATATTTCACCAGGTGTGTTTAGAAAGAATTTTATTTATGTAAAGTGAGCAAAACTTGAAGTTATGAAAACTTATATGCAATAATAGTTTAAGAAAATTAATTATTGTTTTTACTTAGGTAATATGACGAAGACATAACGTTGACTCTTCTTCGAATTGAAAACACCCACCTAACTCATCAACATCTAATAACTAAACAAGTCTCCATCGTCTGTGATCAGTATCAAATTGTTCTTTCCATACAACATAATGTATTAGTGGACCTGCATAACATACAACGTGCTACGAAATGAACTCGAACCCCGATAATTTTCTTCAACGTTAAAAAAAATGTCCCTTTTTCCCGCAAACAAATTTTTTGCTACGGGCATTAAATGTTTGCCCCCCCCCCATTCTTGGCTACGGGAAGCGCCTGTCAAAATCGTAAGTGTATTTTTGGCCGGAGAATAAGTGTAATACGGTTCAACACGTCAGTTTTTCGGGTCTATTCAGACTGCATAAATTTTCCATAAATGTATTTCTACTATGTATAAATTTCTAATGTATAAATTTAGGGAATGTTTTAAATAAATAAAAAAAATTTTTAATTAAAAAAATACTCAAAGAGACCATTGTTAAATTGATGATACAATTGACCATTATATTAATAATGATGCAAAATGAATGAGGGTATAGAGAAATTATGTATCCATGCATATGAGGAAATTTTTGTCTCAGTAATGTACTTATGTTCAGACTTATGTTTCAGAAAAACTGAGATGAGAATGTAAAAACGACTTGGTTATGTTACATGATTATGGTTCATGTGTATTGATTGAATCAGGGATACAGCAGAGTTACTACAACTAATAGTTGGGGTATTCCAGACATACTTGTATGCTTAATACCGTTATTATGACTAAAATACGGAAACGAATATTTAAATTTCAAATGCTGTGTGGACAACGCTACATTTACCAGGTACTGCTATCTGCATTTCTTTCAATATTAGCTATAAATTATGTCAGAATTAGGTGTCACTATGTTTGTACCAAGGAAATTTTTGTATCAGTGTAGTCATTATAATGACTTATAATCTTTCCAGGGAATTGTTTTCATGTGGGCGTCACCTTCTGATTCTACTGGGACTAGAATTTATCGAGGAAGTTGTATTCAAATCGCATTGACATTGGCTAGACATTCAGTGTCATCCGGGTAACCTGCAATTTTTCCACAGGGAGAGATTAAACATTGCATTATTGTTAAATATGTAGCTGCATTGGGAGAAAAAGCATCTCGAAAGAAATTTTTAGTTATTAGGGGTCATTCACATATTATTTGATACAAATTTTAGCTAATTTGAACACCTTCCCCCTGCGCAATACTTTTTCTATTGTTGAAATTTTTCGGCGTGCTGGATCTTGTTGGTAACTAACCGACTTTTAAATGCGTCCATAGCTGACTTTTATTAGAAGTGTTGCGTCTTAACATTTGTATTTAATGTTTACTGATTTGTTTTCTCAACATGCTTTTTATTATTATCTTGTTCGGTCTATTTTTGACAACTGTAAATTCAACTAATTATTTTTATGAAGATTAAAGTTTAATTTTCTTGGGCGAGAGATTTCAGTTTCTTAGAAAACACCTTATAATCTTAAAAATTTATAATTTCAAATAAATCTTGTAATTATTTATTGCTATTCTAGATGAAATGAGCAACATTTGTTATCACAAGTGTTTCAAAAATTTACTGAGATAAAACTGAGGAAACACAGTAGGAAAAAACTTAATGAGAGAAATTTTTATGATGTCGATTCACTTTTATTGTCTTGTCACAAAGGCACAACGTCAAAAGTTAAAAGTGTGATGCACATTGCACACGAATATAAATTATAAATTATGTAAAGAGCGAAATATGAATTGAATGCAAGTAGTCATTAGGAGAGAAGTCGTACTAACGAATAATTATTACAATTCAAATCAAAAACTTGAAAAAGCGAAATCAATTTTAGTTATTTTTTCCTAACAACAAAGAACCTTCTACGAAATCATATTTATCTTCGAACCATATTTAAACTTACTCCATTGATACTCGTCAATATTCCTCGAAGCTTCCAAGTATTCCTCGATACTCCTTATATTCTCTCTTAATTTGAGCTTATTTGCTTTTGACTCATGGTAATTCCGCATCCATTCTACTTGACTCCTGCTTAATCCTAAACTATTTTTTACACTAAAATCGTTAATTCTAAGAGTGAATAGCCCCTAGGGATCACTATCTGTTACAATCATCCTACTTGAATTTTCGCCATCAAAATAGTAAATTTCGACTAGTACAAATTTAAAGATCCTTAAAAAACCTGAAAAAAACATTAGCAAACTTTATGTTTCAATTGGGCAATTTTTTTTTTTTATTGGGAGAGTTCGGATATCCGCTGTGTAGATGGAAAAATAATGCGGCAGAGGTAAAGGCGGAAGAGACAGTTTCTAACGGAACGTTAATGGAGGTAAACGCACACCGGCGAATCCGATATGCCCTAGGCCTTGGTTATGCGAGTCCAAGAGAGAGAGAGAGAGAGAGAGAAAGGGAAAGGTAGAAGGAAAAATAGGGAAAGAGAAAGAGAGAGATTAGTGATAAAGCTTTGAGTCGTGTGTGCATTGTGCATCGGGTGACAGGACAGTAAGCCGCTGCTGCCATTTGCCGGCCGGCGTTTAGGAGTCTGTAGACCCCGATGGCGGTGCCTTTTAAAACTCACCGTAAATAGTTTATATATCGTACGCGTGGGCGGATTCTTGCGGATTCCGAGTATTGCCTCTATTTTTTACTCACTCCTTTTGTATAGGTTCTCTATATCCATGCAAATGATCACCCTCTTCTCGCACCTAGCACTTCAGCAGGGTACCCCATTTGTGATTAGGGTTGCCAAGTTTCTTGAGGAAGCACAAAACAATATCTTAAGACAAAAGAACATCAAATACCTTTTCATTTTCAGATTGGAATGTAAAAAATCAATACTTCCAAAAACAGTGTAGTATTTAACTTGACAGTGCTTACGTTTACAGTGTTAAATAGTTGCATTTTCTTAAAATACAATCCGTTTTAATATTAGTAAATGATGTTATATGACTAAAGGGATCTTAGAGATTGAGCAACTATACACTAAAAACTTTTATGTATTAAAATAATCTGCAGCGCTTTTGTTTAAAGACAATTTCAGATTATTTAAATTTAATTTGGTATAAAAAGAAGAGAATTGTACACTGAGAAAATAAGCCTCTAGCCAATTTCTAGGTTAAGGGACTCTGAACAAAACACACAAGATACCGGCGATCACAACCAAACTTCAAGGTTAACAGTAGCATTTAATCTGCTAATAATAAATATAGAGCTTTGCAGGTGCTATATCAACAACCTCTCTCTGCTAAATTTAATCAAAAATTGGTTATATTTAGTCAACTTATTTTCTCAGTGTAGCTTAATTCAATCCAAAACAATTTTCTGTGTATAAGTTTCCCCTCGAGACAAATAAAGAATGGTTTTTTTTTTAGAGATTAAACACATTTACCATTAGGTGTGAGAAAATCCTATTTTTAAATATATTTTGTAAATATCAGTCTAATCGTTAATGTACAATAACTGTTAGGCAAATATCGAGTCTCGAGTTGCGTCTCATATACAATGAAAATTCTATATTTAAATTAAGCAACAAACATAATTAACGTCTCAAGAATTGAACTTTATAAAATTCAGATGAAATAATTGTCAGAAAAAAATTAAGATCTAAAAGACAAAAATGCATATAACTGATAATAAATAATTTGAATAAAATAAAAAAAGGTAAAAAAGACTTATCGCTCGAAGCCCAAATGAAGACTTAAAAATTCAATATGAGGATTGTCAACAGAAAAAATTGATTGTCCAAAGTAACATAATCCAATTCAACTGTACGAATCAAGGTCATATCCAATATTGAATAATTTAATTTGGATAATTTGTTTACTGGGCCTTTCTTCAATCCTCGAACTCATAGTACTCGAATTGCTTGCCTTCAAAGTTAGAAATCATCGATCAATAATGTTTCTATTCTGGTAACAAGTTAATTTAAATATTTAATTCTTAATTTTGCCCATCAGCAACAGTAAGAGAATATCCAGTTTAGAAACAATCGAGGCTGGGTGTTATTCAGAACCATATCCACAATTACCATAACGTGAGAAATAACAAATCTACAATATTCAAAAGGATTGTCGACAGTATCAAATAACAAGCCATCAGTCTTAAGCAATTAGTTAACAAGACAGTCGGCATATCTTTTCAGTGAAGATTTAATTTCTCATGATTTACAATGTAATTTCTCTTAAATTTGTAGGTGCGAATTAAAAGATCTCAAGATCAACAACGGTGTCGACTTTTTCAAGAGCATTATAAAAACTTACTTTCATCGCGCTGTCACTAATTAACTTCCAGCGCAATATTAAGACACACGTGAACTTTCCTGGATTATTTTATTTTCAATCGTAAGATATTATAAGAAAGTTTCTTGTCTAGTAACCGACACCTTTCCAGGCGAGATAAAATGCCCTCTGTCTTATCCTGGACCTTGACTAATTTTCATTGGGGATTTTGTCGTCGAGTTTTAATAAAGTTGACAAGAGAGTATAGAGAGGAAAAGAACCGGTCGTTTCTGGGGTTATCTGCTTCCAGGTTACAGGGAGCATTAACGACTCGTCAGGTACTCAGTTAGTTGTCTGTCGACAAGGCACACTTCCAGTTTGAGATAGCTAAGTAAATGTAGCCGCCTGCTTTTGCGTGAGGATTCCGTTATGGAAACTTTCATTTTCATTTTTCCACTCTGCCATTTTCAAGTTTTAATGTGTGCTTTCAACTGTCATCGTAAAAACGTTTACAGCGAGACATCGTGAGAGTAAGGAATAAACAATGTGGGAGAACAGGAAAGTAAATGCATTATTTGGAATTTGTGAAAAATCCGGGAATCGCACCAAGAAATGAAATTACCTGTCCTGAAGAAATATTTAATGATTTCAGAATACAACCTTTTCTGATAACGGGACTTTTATTCAAATAAAAGAACAGTTCTAAAATGATCTGCACTTAATTAACACTATAGTTTACAATACCAGTTAAATATATTTCAGACATTTTAAGGAACAAGAATTGGAAAAAAGAATCTTGCTTTACAAAATGCTTCTGTTGTGTTTGTATACACAATTAAGAAACTTGCCAATTGTAGAATTTAGATTAACGTTTCCGTTATTCAGAAATTTTCTATTACTATCCAAATGCAACTTTGAATGGTTGTTTTTTGGAAAATAAAAAAAATTGCCAAGAACCATTTTAATTTGATTAAAAAATCCTAGCAATTATTGTAATGACCATAATTAAATTAATGTAAAAAAGTCTGTTAATTTAATTACAATCATTGCCCATTAAAAGTAATACAAAAATTACACTTAATACGAGAGTATTAACACTAAGCAATTAAAAGTAGAAAGTCAATTCCATCTAAACACTTTGATAATTTTTCCATGAGATTAAAATGTCTGCAATTTAATTTACAAGATATTTACTAAGTAATTAAGAGAAAGATACAGTCAGGTTGAAAATTTAAATGAAATTTGAGGAAAAGTAGAGAAGTGAAGCCGACTGCAACCTTAATTGCTGCATGAACTCGACGCTGACCTGACAAACGATTTCGCGCCTGACGGGGAACTGGGATCTTTTAAAACCGGATTAAATCGTCTAAAGTGCACATTACCAACGCTTCAAGAAACCTTAGTAAGCTTTAATAAAGTGAGACACTCAGTGTTGTATGCACTGACGGAATACAAGCGTTACTAACGCGCAGTAAGGGTCTACACATCGTCAAGTTTCTGATGTCACGTTAACTTTCTTTGGATATCCCTCGAGACGTGTACCTGTCTTCTTTACCTTCGGAACTCGATCCCTGTCTTCGGCAGTGGTAGCAATTACGTCTTGTTAAGTAATTACATAAACATCAAAAGTGTCTCTTTCAACAAATTTAAAACCTTCGCCAAAAACCACTTGAACCAAAAATTAAATTTTCAAGTATCAAATTATGACGGATATTCAATTAATTGAGGTATTAATTAAGGCGGAGGTTATCTCCTTTGGCCACAATTTTTAAAGAAGTAGTGAAAATTTCTATTAATTTTTATTCACGGCTTACATACTAGCTACTTAAATTAGGAAATTATTACTAAAATTTTAGCGAAAAAGTGATTGTTTCAAATTAAAGTTACTATTTCATGTAATATTTGGACAAAATTCGTATCTTAACGGACTGAGTATCTATTATCGGAAAACTTATATGTCTGAAATTGCATTTATCAGAAATCTTATTTTCAAAACATTACATCAGTGCGAAACTTTATTCAAGCAAAAAAAGTTCGCAAAAATTGAAATAATTACAGTAAAACCCACATATATCGGATTTGAAAGGACCGGGGAAAATATCCGATATTTAAGCGGGAATCTGATACACCCGGGAATACGCTATAACCAAAAATTTTTCATTTAACGTGTTTCCATTCCTTTAAAATTTTTGAACAATAATTTATATTAAACATTTAAAAAGAATTACGTATTATAATTCTAATAGCAACATTAAGGACAAAATTTGCATTGTTGTTGTTCATTTAAAACTATAAATTTTTGCAAATTCAAATAATGCAAATTACGAAATTTAAGAATATATCGGAAAAATGACGATAATAATTGACAATTGAGCACAAAATTAAAAAAAAGCTAGATTAATACACAACCTAACGAAATAATTAAAAAAACAAAGAATAATAAAAAAATTTCAAGACAATAACACTAGTTCACAAAAAAAAAAAAAAATTTTATGTACATTCAAAGCCATTATTTTTTTCTTATGTACTAAGCTTCTCGTTACTTAAAAATGATATTAAGAAATTTTTCTATGAATAGGTTTCCGAAATATGAATTTTTTAAATTTTTTTACGTTTTTTTCGGAGGTGACTTCACGTTTTAGGCCGTAGCTCGAGTTACAAAAGTCCGATTGAGTTTTTCTAAGTGTCAAATTAAAGGTAATCAAATTCCAAACAATCGCTTTTAACATTATTTTTCAATCGGTTAAATATTTTATGTGATATAGTCCAAAAAAAAATAGAAAATTTGAGTTTTTGGCCCAAAATCTGAAAAACAAATTCATTCTACCGCCGTGCAAAAATATAAAACGTCAAATTATGTCCAGTTTTAAATTTTTTACATATATGGCTCACTTTTAGGAAGAAAAAAATGTATGGATGAAAAAAATCTATGAGTAATTATTGAAGTTATAAGCCAGGGTACTGAAATTCTCGTTTTACGCCATTTCGGTATTTTACCTCCTTTTATAGTGATTATGTTGATTAATTTAATGAATATAATATCTAATTAGAAAATGGAATTTTTTCACAGATTTCAAATAATTTTCAGTGCTTTACTAATTCAAATTTGACTGAAAAACTTTTTGGAGTTTTAGACAAAAATTGATAAAAATCTGCTTTTTTGACAAGTTGAATCAGATACGCAGAGATTCAATTTTTAGTGAATTTTGTTCGTTAATAGATGAAAAAGTTTCAAATTAGATATAGAAATATAAAAAATAAATGATATTTGAATGAAAATTTTTTTGGAGTTTTTGACAAAAATTTCTGAAGAGGCATAAATTGATTAAAATCTGATTTTTGGACAAGTTGAATCAGATGCGCAGAGGTTCAATTTTTGTTGAATTTTGTTCGTTAATAGATGAAAATGTTTGAAATAAGATATAGAAATATGAAAAATAAATGATATTTGACTGAAAAATGTTTTAGAGTTTTTGACAAAAATTTCTGGAGAGGCATAAGTTGATTAAAATTTGCTTTTTTGACAAGTTGAATCAGATGCGCAGTGGTTCAATTGTTGATAAAAACTCCAAAAAAATTTCCAGACAAATATCTTTTATTTTCTATATTTCTATATCTAATTTTAAACTTTTTTTTATCTATTACCGAACAAAATACAACAAAAATTGAACCACTGCGCATCTAATGTAACTTGTCAAAGAAGCAAATTTTAATCAATTTATGCCTCTCCAGAAATTTTTGTCAAAAACTCCAAAAAATTTTGCAGTCAAATATCATTTATTTTTTATATTTCTATATCTAATTTTGAACTTTTTCGTCTATTAACGAACAAAATTAAACAAAAATTGAACCTCTGCGCATCTGATTCAACTTGTCAAAGAAGCAGATTTTAATCAATTTATGCCTCTTCAGAAATTTTTGTCAAAAACTCCAAAAAAAATTTCAGTCAAATATAGTTTATTTTTCATATTTTGATATCTAATTTGAAACTTTTTCATCTATTAACGAACAAAATTCAACAAAAATTGAACCTCTGCGCATCTGATTCAATTTGTCAAAAAAGCAGATTTTAATCAATTTATGGAGCCAGTATCATTTTGACACATGACTTAATTTGAAGATTGTTATATTGTACAGAATGGAAATGTTATTTTGTACAACTGCTAAATGTTATTTTGTACAATTTTGAAAAAGAAATTTGTTATTTTGTACAATTATTTAAAAAATTGACATAATTGTAATCCCAGAGTTTTTTAGCTTTTTTAAAAAATTGTACAAAATAACAAATTCATTTTTCAAAATTGTACAAAATAACATTCAGCACTTGTACAAAATAACATTTCCATTCAGTAAAATATAACAATCTTAAATTAAATCATGTGTCAAAATGATACTGGCTCAATTTATGAATCTTCAGAAATTTTTGTCAAAAACTCCAAAAAATTTTTCAGTCAAATTTGAATTAGTAAAGCACTGAAAATTATTTGAAATCTGTGAAAAAAGTCTATTTTCTAATTAGATATTATATTCATTAAATTAATCAACATAATCACTATAAAAGGAGGTAAAATACCGAAATGGCGTAAAACGAGAATTTCAGTACCCTGGCTTATAACTTCAATACTCATAGATTTTTTTCATCCATACATTTTTTTCTTCCTAAAAGTGAGCCATATATGTAAAAAATTTAAAACTGGACATAATTTGACGTTTTCTATTTTTGCACGGCGGTAGAATGAATTTGTTTTTCAGATTTTGGGCCAAAAACTCAAATTTTCTATTTTTTTTTGGACTATATCACATAAAATATTTAACCGATTGAAAAATAATGTTAAAAGCGATTGTTTGGAATTTGATTACCTTTAATTTGACACTTAGAAAAACTCAATCGGACTTTTGTAACTCGAGCTACGGCCTAAAACGTAAAGTCACCTCCGAAAAAAACGTAAAAAAATTTAAAAAATTCATATTTCGGAAACCTATTCATAGAAAAATTTCTTATTGTCATTTTTAAGTTTAGTGAACCATAGTACATAAAAAATAATAGTGGCATTAAATGTACATTTTGGCTGTAAACTAGTGTAATTAAGGGGGGGGGGGGGGGTAGGGTTAATTCGTGCAAAAAAGGGCACTTTTTTGTGAATTTATTCTGATGACACAGTTAAAATCAGTTCACTAAAACTTATTGCACATTAATGTACAACATTTGAAGAATATTGTGTCAAATTTTTACTGAAAAATATCTGAAAATAGAGCAATGGCAGCAATTATTGTGAGGCGCCTCAGAAAAAAGATGAATTGCGGTGCCCCTCATAACTAAGTGCAAAATCATCTGAAATAAAAAAACCAAAGATTTTTCGTTAGAAGATCGATTTCCCCAGGTAATGTCGAGGGGGATTTTCGAAATTTTAATTTTTCGATTTTTGGGAACACTTCGAAGTGAAAAACGTGATTTTTACCCAAAAAAGCGGCTTTTTTTTTAATGTAAAAAAAAGAAAAATTAAAAAAAGGGCTTCGTCACTACCTCGTAAATTTTATACAGAAATAGTGTTCCAAATTTCAAAAGGATCGGTTGAGTAGTTTTGGAGTTACGAGGGGCACCGACTTTGAAAATGTGACTTTTGGGAAAAACGCTTTAAAGTTTTGAACACTAAAGACGTTCATAAGCGAGTTTTATCGGCTTACCTCAAACTAAATTATTGATTCCAGGTTTATAAGGTATGTTTCCTTCATCCATGATGTCTAAAGTATTTTTTACTCCTGTTTTAAGGTATTATATAAAAATCGAATCAACTGCCAGATAACAATAGCGCGCTCGGACCGGGCAGATATGAAAATCAGGCAGGTCTAAAAATACTCATAACGTCGTCAATTTTTCTCCGATCGACTTGAAATTTTGACACAATATTGTTGAAATATCATACATTCAGATAAAAAAATAAAATAAAAAATTTGAAAACCCTACCCCCCCCCCTTAAAGAAAATAGTTGAAAAGTGACGAGAATAATTGAAAAATTAAAATAAATATATGAAAAATGACGAAAATAATTTTCATTTGAAAACAAAATTCGAAAAAAAACTAGATTAATAAACAACTGAAGAAAATAATAGAAAAAATTAAACAAGGAATATTAAATTTAATGAAAATAATTATTGGCAATTGAAAAATTAAAAAAATTATCGGAATAATTGTTGGAAATAATAGCACACTTAACAACTGAATTGAAAATTAAAAAAAAAAAATTCAAAAATGAAGAAAGCAGATAAAAATTAAAGAAAGTAATTGAAATTTAAATAATATACTTAAAAATTGAATAAAAGTAATTGAAAAAAAACAGAGAATTAATGAATATAGAAGAAAACAATTGAAAACTGAAGAATAGAAATAAAAATTGAAGAATAGAATTAAAAATTAAGGAAATAATTTAAGAATTTTATTTAAAATTAAATAATCGTCATTAGAACAAATTTTTAAAATTAATTAATACTCATAAAATTGAAGAAGAATAATAAAATTAAAATTTTAAGAAAATAATTAACAATTTAAAGAAAAATTCGAATTTCAATCAATTTAAATACATTTTTTATAAAAAGTATCTTATTTAAAACAAAAAATATCTATATACCAAACTTCAGGTGGGAAAGACAAAAAATGAATGAAGAAGTGAAAGAATGCGGATAATTATTATTATTATTCTCAACAGTTATTTTATTTATATATAAAGTTACTTTTAAATTATAAAATTCTAATCTAATCTTAAAATTTTATATCAATAAACTCAATCATATAGGGGAAAGTGGGGCAAAACCGCTAAGCGGGGCAAAGACGTTTTTCAAAATATCTCCCTTATTACTAGACCGTTTCAACTTATGTTTAAAGTTTATCATAATTGTAACTGGAGCCATTGTTTTATAAAAAAAAATCTTGAAAATATAAAATGCTTTAGCAAATATACCAAAAAAATCGTTTTTACAAGTATGAGATGAAAATTTTATCGATCAAAACTAGTTAATTTTGAATCTAAATGTGAATTTTAAAAATTTTTAAATGTCACGTTCTAATAGAGTAATCATTTATCTACACAATCTCTGTGGAATCCAGGTTTAATTTTCAATCTAAATATATAAAATTTTAAATTAAAAAAAGGTTTGTCGTTTGGGGCAAAGACGCTTGGAAAATATTTCATAAAAAACAATTGAATATTACAAACTGCATTAGGATGTAATTTTAAATAATGCAAACTTCATGCTAATCAACTGTTAACCTGCATTTTTTCATCAAAAAAAAAAAGTATTTTTGTCTGTTAAATTTATTGTTATTATTATTATTATTTAATCATTAAATTATTTATTAGCGTTTACTACTAATTTGAAAAAAAAATTAAGAATTTTGAATATTAAATAAGCATAATTATTTAATCATATTTTCGCATGGTTATTTAAAAAACATTCTATTTTTGAAAAGTCGATAAAGTAGATTTTGAAACAAAATAAAAAACAATTAAATTGAAAATATGAGGTTAAAAATACAAGTCGTCATCATTTTCAATAAAATCCTTTAAATCTCTTTAAAAATCTGTAAAATATTTATGTTTTATAATTATTGCACCAATAAATGTTATTTAGAGTATATTTTAGATCATTTATTATATTTGCAATAATAATATTAGCAAAAACGTCTTTGCCCCAACAGTTGGGGCAAAGCCGCTAATTTGAATCTTTTTAAATACAATTAAATAATGTAATTATGATTATGATAAATGTAATAACGAGTATTAAAATCTGTTACTGGTTAGTTTTAGTCGTGTAACAAACAAAAATGACTCCAATTGAATGTATAGTTAAAAATTTGTGCATCAGTAAATTTAAACCTAGCGGTTTTGCCCCACCTTCCCCTACATACTTGCACTTTCCTATATATGTTTTAGGTATTTGTTTAAACAATTTATTTGTATTTATTGAATAAATTGTCAAAAACTGATTAAAAATTTTATCTGAATTTTATACAAAAATTTCAAGAGCTGATATATATGGGAATAATTTAGCTTAAGGGACTTCAAAATTCATTCGAATTGTGCGAGTTTCTGATATAACAGGGTCCGATATAAGCGGGGATTTTAACATAGAAAAAATCGAAAAATCCAAGGGGTCAGAAATTTTTTCCAATGTAAGCGGGAACCCGATAAATGTGGGTCCAATATATGTGGGTTTCACTGTATTATCTGTATTTGAATTTTTAGGCACAATTCAGATCGATTATCATTTTTCTTTTCTCTGATAAATGAAATTTCTGAAAAATGAGATGTTTGTCTTGTGAATATTTGGATAAATGACATTTTAGATAAATGAGATTTTGAATGATTTCGATTTTCGAAAATCGTAACTGTGATTTCTGAAAAATGAAATTTCTAATAAATTATACATTTGGTTTTAAAAATTATATCTTTAATAATAATTAGAATTCTTAGTAAGTATATACTTTATTAATATTCTAAATAAATAAGATCTTTGGTAAATGACGCTTTTGTCATTCGAGATTTTTGATAAATAAAATTTCTGATGAATGCAATTTCGGATAAATAAGAATTTTTATAAATGAAATTTCGAATCAATGTGATTTCTGATAAGGTAATGGAATAAATTCAAAACGAACTATTGAATTTTCTTTTTTTAATTATGTAGTGGAAGCTCTGCAAATGCGTAACCGTTGACATCGAATTATTTAGTATAAGTTATTTATTGTAAAATTAAAATTTAAAAAGGACCTTCTTTTGGGGGTTAGGGACCCAATAGTCGATTAGCGGCAAAAATGGCTGAAAACCTTTTGCACCATTAGTCGATCAATTTTGGACCAACAGTCGATCACACAACTTGAAATACAATTATTTAGTTAATTAACTAGAAAAATGAGTCGTAGTACTTAAAAATTAATGTATTTATAAGTTTTACAAATAAAATTAACAACAAACAAATAAAAATTACATGTAAAGCGCAAATTAATCGACTTATATCAAACTGTATCAAACTGATCGACTATTGGTACCCGATCGACTATTGGTGCCGTTACCTTAATATTAATTTTTAATACCCAAAATTTCTGCACGATAACATTTTTTGAAACGTATCTTTCTGTATAATAAAAGTTCGAATAAATTAAATTCTTGATACTTGACATGTTTGATCAATATAATTTTGGATCTTTTTTTCTGACAATTAAGATTTATGGTAAATGGCATTGCTTCCAAATGAAATTTTTGATAAATAAAATTTCGTATAAATAAAATTTCTGATAAATGGTCATTCAGTTTACAAAATTCATATATTCTGACAGTTTAAAAAAAATGCAAATGACCCTCTGCGTAGAGACAAAATAAACGAATTAAATTCTAAATTACCATCAAAATTATTCGCCTGTTTATTGTTATTGTTTACGTGTAAACAATAATTTAGAAATAAATTACAACTTGAAGAGAATAGGGATGAATAAAATTTTCGATCGTTTATAACTTTATGGACAAATGTTTAGCTTTACAATGACCTTCGATCTCGAGAAATAATTCAATTTTAAATAACATTAGCAGAAAACTATTTGTATAATGAATGACAGTGGTTTTTTTTTTAAAGTCAACAAGAAACATTTGTAATTCTCAGCGTCATAATCGAAGACGTGACAGACTCTCGTGGGATATGGGTCAGTTCTGGGTGTGATATCTCCCTGGCTGAAGATGCTGTGGATAACTTTCGTGGTTGTTCCAAGAGTGGGAGGATCACGAACCCCGAGGACACTCACGTCACGGAAATAATAACCATCTATTACTTTAACCGTGGTTAGAACGTAGTGATTTTCAGCGTGTATATGGATACAAAATACGGGACTGTCAACTGCGGTACTCGGTCTCGTTACGAGTTGACCTTTCACCTCTTTTTTCAGCCAAATAAAAAAAATCATTTAAAATACTTCATTATAATTGGACAATTCAGTAAACAATATTAACAAGAGATGAAAATTAGTTTATCCTTTCTGCAATTAAAAATAATAATTGTATCATGGATCAATAACTGAAAAAAACAAATAATAACAATTTGTATGGGACCAAATTAATTTCAATTCAGGCAGGCTGGATATGGTCGGAACTGAAAATCAATTTTATATCCAAAAAGTTGTTTTTCAAAGAATTTTAGACGACACGTATTATTTTGTTTAGCTGAAAAATACATTTTCATGGAGTTATAAAGATTTTAATTTTTAAAATCGGAACTCTCGTTTATTTAAATTTTAAGAATAAAACCTTATTGTAAGTGTAATAACTTTTTAAGTAGTTGGGGTATATTATTCTTTTTTATAGTCTAAAAGAGTTGTTAGTCCTCTTTAAAAATCCATTGAAAAATTTTTAAAATGTTGTAAAATAACAAAATGGTGACCGTTTCACTAAAAAATTTTGAATTGCAATTACTCAAAAACCCCAACGTTTTTTTGCTTGAAATTTTTGTTTATTGAAATTGTCGTTTTAGTAAAGATTATTTTTCATAAGAATTTAACATGTGCTCGATTTTGGTAGAAGAGAAAAAAATTATTTTTAATTTTTTTAAAGTAAAATTTCATATTTCTCAAAAAATACACAAGATATAAAAAAATTTGCTAAATAAAAGTTGTTTTCTTTCAAAAAATATAATAACAGTTTTTCTTGATATTTTTCTCCATTTCCCCTTTTTTAAAACTGTCCAAATTTGATTAAAAGCTAATTTTTCGAAAACTTCCCAGTCTTTTTGAATTTTAATAAGCAAATAATAAATTTGGTTGAACTAAAATTTGTTGTCAATTAATAAGTATTTAACAATTAGTGTTTTTTTGTTGTTGTTAAATCTAGTTAAAAACTCATCTTATTTTGTAAATAATAGCTCATTTTACTTGTTGAAACTTTTTCTACAACTTTATTTGTTGGATTTTTTAAAATATTTTATTCAAAAGTTATTCAGTGTATAAAATTTAATTTAGATATATTTTTAAACAAAATGTTATTTAACAAAAGCCAACAAATAAAATTGTAAATAATATTTTAAAGAGAAAAAATTGCTATTATTTGTCAAGATTGGATAAAAATTACATATTTCCAGTAGATTCGAAGAAAAAACATAAAATGTTAATTAATTATTTGTCAACAAATTTTGACCCAACTTGATTTTTTCTGAGAAATGTTAAACTTGATATTTCAAAATTTGGTGAAATTAACTTTAATAATACATTTATTTAGCTAAAAAACCACTTGTTATCGAATTTTGATGAAATTTGTTGAAAAAAGAAGAAATGGAGAAAAATATCAAGAGAAGCTTTTTATATATTTTTTGAAGAGGAACAACTTGTATTTATAAAATTTTTTGATATCTGGTGTATTTTATGAGAAAAATGAAATTTTCCTTTAAAAAAATAATTTTTTTCTCTTCTACCGAAATCGGGCACATGTTAAATTCTTATGAAAAATAATCTGTACTATGACGACAAATTCAAACAATAAATTTCAAGCAAAGAAACGTTGGAGATTTTGAGTAATTTCAATTCAAAATTTTTTAGTGAAACGGCCGCCATTTTGTTATTTTACAACATTTTAAAAATTTTTCAATGGATTTTTAAAGAGGACTAACAACTTTTTCAGGACGTGAAAAAAGAATAAGATATCCCAATTACTCAAAAAGTTATTACACTTACCAGGTTTCTTTTCTTAAAATTTAAATGAACGAGAGTTCCGACTTTAAAAATTGAAATATTTATAACTCCATGACAAGTTTTTGTCACATACACAAAAAAATACGTGTCGTCTAAAATTCTTTGAAAAACTACTTTTTGGAGATAAAATTGATTTTCAGTTCCGACCATATCCAGCCTACCTGAATTGAAATAAATTTAGTGGTGGAATTTTAGAGAAATATCAACACTGAAAGACTTTAGCAAATAATTGTTACTATCAAGTTTGTAATTTAAGATAATCGTGTAAAAAAAAAATATATTTCCCAGCGATGATAGTAAAATTTTAATGCATGAAAGAAAAATTTTCTAAAAAAAATGTGAATAGCTATAATAATTGTTCTGGATTAAAAATTTTCTAAAAAAAAATATTATTCCTTTCCTATCCTTACCTCTAAACTACTCGAAATGTTCTTAGAGTGTGGTGTAAAATATAATTGTATGATTTATAAGCTACACTGAGAAAAATGTATGTTTACCCTTAACATCTGGATGTTAACTCTCAACATATTTATCACTTAACATAGGGACAGCTATCTAGATGTTCAGGGTTAACATCTATTTATTAAACTTTAATATCAAGATGTTAAAATTTAATATCTTAGATGTTAACCTTTAATATTTAGAGGTTAAGCGTTACTATCTTGTTTTAAACATCTAATTCTAAACATCCATTTTTCTCAGTGTAATAATTAACTGACCAATTAGAATTTCTCTTTGCTACGTGAAGCGTCGGCACCCCCAAATCTTCACTTAAGGTAACGGCACCAATAGTCGATCGGGTACCAATAGTCGATCAGTTTGATACAGTTTGATATAAGTCGATTAATTTGCGCTTTACATGTAATTTTTATTTGTTTGTTGTTAATTTTATTTGTAAAACTTATAAATACATTAATTTTTAAGTACTACGACTCATTTTTCTAGTTAATTAACTAAATAATTGTATTTCAAGTTGTGTGATCGACTATTGGTCCAAGATTGATCGACTACTGGTGCAAAAGGTTTTCAGCCATTTCTGACGCTGATCGACTATTGGATCCCTAACCCCCAAAAGAAGGTCCTTTTTAAATTTTAATTTTACAATAAATAACTTATACTAAATAATTCGATGTCAACGGTTACGCATTTGCAGAGCTTCCACTACATAATTTAAAAAAGAAAATTCAAAATGCATAGTTCGTTTTGAATTTATTGAGGTTTATTGAAAATCTTACTTTTTTATCTCAAGATGTTGATCGACTATTTGTTCCATTACCTTATTTGTGATAATAATATATATATATATGAATCTATCAGCGTAGCAGGAATTTTAATTTCATATTTATCAGTACAGAGTTGCCACAAATATTTTATTACAATTTTCACTGACTTTTCCCTGATTTCCAGACAATTTTTTTTTTTCTTTTTCCCAGACTTTTTTTTCGTACGTTTAATATAAAATTGTGAAAGATAAATACTTTTCAGAGTGCAAAAATTAATTATTTTTAGAAATGTTTAAAATGTGGCTTCCAAAAATTTATTTAGTAAATTTTATTACTTAGTAAATTTCAGAAAAATATAAATGTTTATCGATTTTAGAGATTCTTTGCATTTTTTCAGTACTTTTGATGAAAATAACTGACTTTTCCCTGACTTTTCCATGATTTCCCTGAACTGTGGCAACCCTACAGTAATATATAATTCTCGAATGATATTAAATAATTTAAAAAAATAACATTTCTAATGACCATGTATCCCTTCAACATGACTAAATAAAGGGAAACTTCCTTGAACCCGGAAAACAAACTGGATCCTGGGAACTTTTCACCAAGGAGTGACTATGGATCGACGCATAGTTCTGGGAGGAGAGAAAACAAGGATAGAGGAACTAGACGATTGGCTGATAAGCGTAGTGATCGATCTTGAGTGATCCCAAGAGACAGGCTCGAGATACGACCTTTGCGAGGTATTCCGCGAACGAACATACATACCTACCCGAGTACAACAACAAGCTTCGTAGCGGCCACCTATCTGAGGCAGATACTGTCTCCGATAAGTAAACGAACCTACTTACCATAGAGGCCTGGCATGTCCGCCATATCTAATAGTCACTAGTTTATTGAACTAGTCTAGAAAAAGAAAAGAATCCAAGAAAATTCTGCAACAGATTAATTCTCGACAAAATTGTTTCGATTCCCTCTTGTCGCACTCCATCTACAGAGAAGCCAAAGATTTATATGTTTTGGTTAATGTTACAGTTTTAGAAAACATGTCCCTACTGAAATTATCTATTTGGGTTTTACTTTACATTGATGTCCTATAAATTTGTAATGTGGGTGCCTTTCGATTTTTCTATATTAAATCCAAATAAACTAGATTAAATTCTATGGTATCTTATCTAATTGAATAAGGGTTCTTTGTTGCTTGAAGGGTTATCTTTTAAACTGATACTACTTTTTTACTGATTCAGTTTAAGAGAGTAGGGAATGTTTATACATATAAAAATAAATAAATTAAAATCCCCTTAATTTATCAAAATTTAAGTAGATCGTCATCTCTGCTAGCACTAATTTTTAAATTGAGATGAAAGTTATTGGGTATTAAACATCTGAGGATTTTAATGAGCTGGGAATCTTTTGGTTGAAAACATAATTTTTACACGAGAGGAAATAAAAGATTGTAAGTAGGATTTCAGATAGACAAATTTAAATAGTCTTTTATGTTCTCCACTGCGCCTATAGAAACTAACGTGACGTGTGGGATCAAAATGAAATCTACAAAAGAATCGTTTAAGTATTACATAAGCAAGAATTTCAAATATATTTTGATTTTCCCTCCTCTTCGCCAATCACAATTAGAATGAGCCAAGGTATGGAGAAATGATGTACATAATCCATTATTCAATAACTCCTCTCTTATAAAACCTATTAATAAGTGAGAAGTAAATCAATACTGAATTATGCATTTTTTTCCACCTGAGAAATTTCTTCAAACCCTTACACTCTATTGTTAATGTTACACGATAGTATATATGGTTATGAAATATTTTGATCTATTACGTTACTGATTGTAGGAAGTAACTATGGTATTTAGAAAAATTATCCAACAAACTACAAATGAAACCATTAGAACACAATCGAATGACGTGGGTCATTAATTAAAAGTACGTGACTGACTGTCAGTTGGAGACACTAAGGAAAGGATTTTCACAAATCACGACCATCACGGAATCACAGGAGGACAAGGAGGATCCCAGCCCTGATACTTTTCAACCACTATCACTTTCTCTCAACTTGCATCCGATCCTCCTCTTCCTGGATACAGTCAAGGACTTAAGAAAATAAGAGTTCATGAGACGAGACCTCACCGAACAATATTCCTGATTTATTACTCATTCCAGACTGTTGTTCCTCAGGCCGATTTCCTAATCGATAATTTATTGGGTCGTTCCTTCACTTTGCAAAATGTGACAGCAGAAACCCTACTGATGCCATCGAAACGAAAGTCGTATGGATTACGCCGCGCATTAGAGACGGATCATTGTTTTATTTAGGAATTTTCCCACCGGAAACAGTTACTCTGTAAATATTTATAAACTTCATTGTAGGCTATATAGCACTCACGACAATTATGACACTTAATAGTATCGCTTTTAAGATAGGGTATAATACAAGACTTGAAACAGATTGGGACTGTCAACATGCAAGTCGGGACATTGTTAGGCAGAATGATTACTCAAGATAATGCTTATCAAAGTGCACTCGTCTACAGAACTCGGCTAAAGTAATTTTCTGTGATTTTTTGGCCTATATAAATGTAGCGGAAGAAACATTGAAAACGAATTGTCATTTAGCCAAGTACCGCAATTTGCTTCAGGTAAGCAAATCTAGTGGTTTATAATGTATAGTTTATCTTTATCTAAACTGAAGGAATGAGACAATTTAATTGTGTTAAGGGCATGTGATGAAAAATGATGTCATTACCTTATGGGAAATTTGCCGATGCTGAAGATCGGCCCAAGCTTGGGCTAATATTGGTCCAATATTGGCCAAGCTTGGGCCAAGTTCTAGCCGATTGTCATTTCCCATAGGGTAGTATAGGAAATATTTGTCCGTAAACTCTTTCATAAAAATAATATATGGGTAATTCTCCACGTAGCGCACAAATTGTTGAAAACAATTGTCAAAAATTTTTTTTATCAATATCATAAAAGTTAATATTTATAAGTTATAATTTTGGTATTTTTTTTAAACAAATTACTTGTAAGCACTTATATGTACCTTACGTTAAAAACTGTGTATGCAAATAGATTCTATAATGAAAATTAAAAACCGAGTGATGAATTCATTTTCACAAAAATTAAAAACGCTTTCTGTTAAAAATATTTTTTTCGGTAATTTATGGAAATTTGTGGGAATTTACACTGTAATTTGTGGAAAGTTTCGCAGTAATCTATAAAAATGTGTAAAACATAAACCACGATTCCAAAATTTGAGTTTGGTAATTTATGGAAATTTATGCGGTAATTTATGGAAATTTTCACGATAATTTGTAAAAATGTGTAAGGTTCAAATCACGATTCAAAAAATTTATTTTGGTAATTTATGGAAATTTATGCGGTAATTTATGGAAATTTTTGCGGTAATTTATAAAAATATGTAAGGCACAAACCACGATTTAATAAAATTATTTTGGTAATTTATGGAAATTTTTTAGGTGATTTATACAAATTTGTGTAATGTACAAACCACGATTCAAAATTTTAAGTTTGGTAATTTATAGAAATTTTAGAGTTAATTTATAAAAATGTCGATGTAATTTATAAAAATGTGTAAGCAACACACCATAATTTAAACTTTTTATTTCGGTAATTTATAAAAAAAATGTAAAGCACAAATCACAATTTAAAATTTTGATTTTGGTAATTTATGGAAATTTTCGCGGTAATTTATAGAAATTCTAGCGGTAATTTATGGTAATTTGTTTGGTAATTTATGGTAAACTTACTTGTACTATGGCAGTTTATAAGAACTTTCAATTTTATTGTTTAATACACCACATGCCGAACTTACACAAATTTGTTCATGTTATACCAATGCCGGTCGAAAATTTGAGGTTGGTGGAGACGGTGGAGACGGTTGAAACTATTTCGACCAGCATTATTAATTCCCTTGTTTTTTAGAAAATCATCATTAATTTTTAATTTCTCTCGCATGTATTACTTTTATATGGTCAAAAATAATACAAATACACTTTATTCAACTTTTATTATAAATAATTTTCGAATTTATTGTAAAATATTCAACGACCGGTCGAGGTTGGTGGAGACGATTTTATGAGGCCCTGAACAAATTTGAAATTTGAATTGAAAAAAATGAATAAATCAATTAGGAAATTGATTGCTTTTTTCATGTATCAACTTAAGGAAGTTGATTGTTACTTATTCCAAAGTAGAACTATGTTAAAAATTTATTTTTATTTATGAAATTTTATTTTTATTAATAAAATAGAGGATAATAGAAAAAAACTGTAGTCAAAGATAAATAGCAAAAAAAAATTCAAAAAAATTTTTTTTGTATTAAACGTTTTTTTTATTTAATTATAATAAATTAAACAATACTATATGCCAATATTTATTGTACTTATTAGTGAATATTGGTACAAATATTAATTTTTCTTTTTTAATTTCTTGTGGGGACAGGTCAAATAATTACATTTTTAGCCTTTTAAACCGTTTAAACGAAAAAATATTATATTATATACAAAAGTATCTGTTGGTTTTGTTTATAAATATAAAAGTTACCTTTTCACGTTGAAATAATAGAAGAAGACAAAAATTATTTGGGATTATTCTTTCAAAACATTGGGAAAGTGAATTTGTGCGCTACGAGGAGAATCACCCACATATTTTAAAACTAAACTTTTTCAAATTACTTAAAATATCATTAACAAGGTCGATCTGACCCAAATTCGTTTAAAGTTTGCCTGAAAATAAACTTTTTTCAATTTTCCAAAAATCAGTTAATTTTGATAAAAATTAACTTTAAGGCAAATCTTAAATAAATTTGGGTCAGGGAGGTTTACGGACAAATTTTGCGTATATACTATTGACGTCATTCTCCATCACATGACCTTAAGGATATACGCATATATGTATTCTAAATAGACAAATGTTGACTTAAATTTAGTCATTAAGGGGGCAATTTAGGGTGGTCCATAAAGACGAAAGTCTGAAATGTTTTGCTTCTAACCCTCAAAAAGTTTCCAAATCGAAAAAAATACACCAATTTTTGTTTTGTTTTGAAATTGGACAATATTTAGGATTGGCGCAAACGTCTTGAAATTTCCCATTGATTTTACATGGGAAAAACGCAATTTTTCGTAAATTCGCTACCAAATCCTCAAAAACCACTCAAAACAGCAATACAGCGAATCACACCTTGAAAAGTCCTCAAACAATAATATTCCATAATTTATTTAAAAATTTATTAATATTAACTATTTTTTATAGGGTTATAAACAACCCCCATATAAATGTAAAAAAAATGATAATTTTTTTTAAATTACAAATTAATAGTTTCTTTATGATTTTTCAACAAAATTGTTACATATCGTCAATTTACGAATGTTTATAGATATTTTTATATATTTTTTTTTTGTTTAAATAATTTACTATTGTTAATTTATAACTATTATCCGAATAAACCTAGCGAGTTGTAGTTTTTTCTGATTAAACAATTTTTTACAATTGCAATTAAAAAAAATATTCAGGAAATTAACCACAACAACAATTTGCAATTGTTATAAATGAACCTAGAGAAACACAACTTTTTCCTAATTTTACAAACTAATAGGCACTGGTAAGAGTATGAAAAATTATTGACTATAGTCAATAATTTTTTCTTTTTTTTCTTTTTTTTTTAATTCATGAAAGTGCAAGTGCTAAAATTAATTAAGCGCGTTCTCCACGGATACGTCGGGCTAGTTGAATATCTTTCGGCATGAAACAAATTATAATTTTTTATTTTTAACTATTATTCAAATGAACCTATCAAGTTGTAGTTTTTTCTGACTTAAATAATTTTCATATTCAAAATGAGAAAAGGATTCATTAAAATTAATAACAATAACAATTTGCAATTGTTTAAACAAATTATTGTTAATAATAATTAATTCTTTACAAATAAACCTAGAAAAACACAACTTTTTCCTAATTTTACAATTTAATGGGCTCTTGTTAGAGTAAGAAAAATGATTGACTATAAGTTGTTATTTTTGAATTGTTCAAACAATTTATTATTGTTAATTTTTAACTATCATTGAAATAAACTTAGCGAATTTTAGTTTTTTTTGTCTTAAATATTTTTTATATTTGAAATGAAGAAGAGTAATTAGTAAAAATAAGCACAACAACCAATTGAAATTGTTTAAACAAATTATTGTTAATAATGATTAATTCTTTACAAATATACAAAGAAAAACTCAGCTTTTTCCTAATTTTACGAACTAATCGTCTGTGGTTAGAATAAGGCAAATTATTTGCTATAATTTATCATTTTTACTTTGTTTAAACAATTTGTAATTTTTAAGTTTTAACTTTTATCCTAAAACACCCAGAAAAATGTAATTTTTACTATCTTATTATTATTAATTGTTTATATTTAATACCACAAGATATTCTGCAAAATCAACTGCAACTTCCGTTTGTCATTGTTTAAACAAATTATTGTTAATAATCATTAATTAATTATAAATAAACTAAGTCATATATTTTTCCTTATTTTACAAGTTATGTCGTTCTAGGATCATTTGTAAAGAATCAATAATTATTATCAATAATTTGTTTAAACAATTTTAAGTTGTGGCTACGGATAATTTTGCAGAACATATTATTCCTTTCAAAATCAATAGTTTTTAAGGTAAGAAACCTACAAATCGCTAGAAGTTTTAAGATAAAAGTTATATATGAACAATATATTGTTTAAACAAAGTAAAAATAATAACTTATAGTCAATAATTTTTCTTTTTCTTAACCAGAGCCCATTCATTTGTAAAATTAGGAAAAAGTTGTGTTTTTCTTGGTTTATTTGTAAAGAATTAATTATTATTAACAATAATTTGTTTAAACAATTGCAAATTGTGGTTAATTTTACTGAATCCTTTTTTCATTTTAAATATAAAAAATATTTAAGGGGAGGTTACCGTTCTCAAAGGTGAAAAATTCATGAAATTTGGGAATTTTTTTTTTTCATAGACGGAAATATTTTTGGAATTGCGGTTTTTTTTATTTAAATAATACATAATTATATAAACTTTTTACATATTTATATTAAAAAAAAATTTTAAATGGCGGCTGTAGTTTAACTTATCGAAAACCCTGCGCGCCGTATTTTTTTGGCGCCGTACGTTCCACAGCCTCGCCAGGTTATCTGAAGCAAAAACTCCTGATAAATTATTAAACTAGGATAAATTTAGAGGGCCTTATCGTTTACCTTTTTCTTAAAAAAAATTTTTTTAATATTTTTTTTTACTCATAAAGTAAAAAGAAAAAAGCTTAAAAATTGAGTTTTCTCTTCAAATAGCCGCCTATTTTGCTAAAAAAAAACGTTTTTCAAAAAAAGGAAAACGATAAGGCCTCATAAATTTATCCTAGTTTAATAATTTATCAGGAATTTTTGTTTCTGATAACCTGGCGAGGCTGTGGAACGTACTGCGCATAAAAAATACAGTGCGCAGGGTCTTCTATAAAATAAGCTCCAGCCGACATTTTTAATTTTTTTTTTTAATATAAATATGAAAAAGTTTACTTAATTATGTACTATATTTAAATAAAAAAAACTGCATTTCCAAAAATATTTCTGTCTATAAAAAAAAAAATCCACAAACTTTATGAATTTTTCACCATTAAGAACGGTAACCAGAAAAAACTACAACTTGCTAGGTTTATTTGAATAATGGTTGAAAATTGACAATAGTAAATTGTTTAATCAAATTAAAAATAATAACTTCTAGTCAATTTTGTTGAAAAAACCTAAAGAAACTATTAATTTGTAATTTAAAAAAAAATCATTTTTTTTGCATTTATAGTGGTTGTTTATAACCCTATAAAAAATACTTAATATTAATAAATATTATAAATAATAAATAAATAAATTATGGAATATTGTTGTTTGAGGACTTTTCAAGATGTGATTCGCTGTATTGCTGTTTTGAGTTATTTTTGAGAATTTAGTAGCGAATTTACGAAAAAACACGTTTTTTCCAAGTAAAATCAATAGGAAATTTCAAGGGGTTTAAGCCACCCCTAAATATTGTCCGATTTGAAAAAAAATAGGGATATTTTTTCGATTTGGAAACTTTTTGGGGTGAAGGAGCAAAACATTTCAAAAAATTTCTTTTACTGTACATTTTTGGACCACCCTTGGGGCATAGGCAGTTATAAAATTTTAAAAATCGATTTTTTTGTAATTTATTTGTATTAAAGTACAGCATCTTAGAAATGTTATCTCAAAATTTCAAGTCGGTGCTAGCCAAATTGGAAGTGTGTATTTTGTGCGCCTGTTATAAGGCTTGTGATTGTCGCGTCGTTTCTTGCGGCGCACAGTGGTTTGAAATCAGAATTTGATTATCGAATCAATCTCTTAAATCTTTTAAGAATTTATTAGTGAATCTCAACAAAAAAAATTGAACATTGAAAATCCATGTAGCCGTTCTCTATAAAAATTGATTTGAACATCAAATTCTGATTTCAATAATCTCTGCGGTAGCGCAAAGGTTAAATCTGTTTTCCTCAAAAAAAAAATAAATAAATAAATAAATAACGCACTGATGATTTTGAAAAATTTTGCACATCTTTTATACATACTAATTGTACTTTAACGGAAGACTTTTTTTTACAACGTTTACAATTTGTTTAAAAAAAAAAATTATTTATTATGTTTTAAGCAAAATTCACGATTTTCACTTGAAAGTACTATAAAAAATGGGCCCGTATCATTTTGACACAAACTTTTTCGGGCAACTTGTTATATTGTACTCCCGAAGATGAATGTTATATTTTACTCCTTCTGAAATCAAAAATTTTTAAGTTTTAATTATTCAATAATTGAGCTTACTGGATTAATTAAGTCTTTTAATATTAATTTAATGTATTAAAATCAATTATTTAATAAATAGGACTTAAAAATCTTTGATTTCAGAAAGAGTAAAATATAACATTCATCCTTTGGAGTACAATATAACAAGTTGCCCGAAAACATTTGTGTCAAAATGATACGGACCCTAAAAAATTAAATAAGATTTTTTCTTTAAATGGCCTTCGTTTAGGTAATAAAAAAAGCTAATCTACTAACGAAATATTTTTGGTTTTTTGATTTCGGCTGATCCTGTCGGGACTTATCATGTTCACCGGTAGGAGACTTTTCTTAGGAGCCACAATAAATTCGCTATTACTTATAATTTTTATTATTTTTCAATAACAAAATTCTGAAATGTTCTTTCAATGTAGATTAACATTATGCAAAAATTCTAAATACGAAACCATTATTCGTTTCCATACAAAAAAATCGAGTAAAACCGTCTGTTTGATGACCCCTCAATCATATGTGACGATCCACGAAGAAAGGTACCTGACGCAACGAAAACCGATTTTCATTTTTTTATGCCAATCGACAGCTCTTACTTTGGTTATTTAAAATAAACTTTGTACTCACAGTAAAAAAGAATGTCTCCTCGAAAACAATACTCACCTAAAACAAATAAGATTGTTTAGTTAAACAAAAGACTACATGATTGTTGGTTAAGAATTATATAAATACTTTTATATGATTGTCTTTACGTAATGTTAAAATTGAACAATTTGTAATATAATTTTACATTTTTTTTTTAAGAGGCAAGATTGACAGTGTGCAGGAAACATATAAAATCCCATCTCTGTATGACATGAAGCGAATCATCACAAAGATAGCGATCACGGATTCTGCAAGCTACTTGAAGTTCATCACTTTCTCCGTGAGAATCTGCAACACTCATCTGCGGAAGAGCAAAGGCCATTTCTCCTTGATTGGCACTCATAATTAAAAAATCTCACTAAAATAAATTTTCATTAATAAAAAAATGAACTTCTCAGCGAATAAATCACTTTCCCTTTAAACCATTTCTTCCCTCAGAGGAAAGAAAGGTACTTTTCTCTCAAGTTGCACGTTACGCGAAGGAAAGTACAATTTTTTTTCAGATATTTAGTTGTCGAGTGTAAGGTAGTAATAATCACGTTAACTCCGCAGGTTGCTGATCAAAAAGTCAGAAAAGAAACTATATCCGTTGAGCTTCGTTCAAGGTTTATAATCAATTCTTATGAGTATTAACGCGACGTGTGGTAAACCACAGGGTTTACTACGTAACATAGTGCATTGACCATTCTGACCACATGTGCGAGTTGCAAATTAAATTCGATGCTGAGCCACCTCCTCCACAACTTGATGCGGAAACAGTGGGCATCTAATCAGTGCGTTTCGTGACAAGCGCCACTTTATTCGATGATTTAATGCAATTTTATACCAAATTGATCCAATAAACTACTAGAAAGCAATATCGCTTTTATTTTATTCACTACTACTGATAATAAAGTATTTAATATTAGTAATTTCGCCTTTATCTTTATTGGACACTTTCTCTAAATTAGTTCAATTTATTTTATTCGAAAAATGCGTGTTAATGATACATTTTATTTGATTTAGGACTAATTGAATTTTACTTGGTTTTTTTCGTAAATTTGCTATTAAATCGTAAAAAATGACTCAAATTAATAATCCACCGGACCAGTTCTTAAAATCAATTAAACCTTTCCAAAACAACGGGACACCAGTGTCTCAAAATTTCCAACACCCTCTCCCCCCCCCCCCCCCCGTAAGATGTTACATAATTTTTTTTATTATAGCTTTAATCAATTGAAAAAGACAAAACTTTGTTTAAAAATAAAATTTTTCTCTCTCAATCTAGAATCTAGATATATACAATGTTAACAGGAAAAAAAGTCTAGTTTGTGTTTCGACTAGTTCTTCATTTGAACTAAAATTAGGC
Source organism: Ganaspis brasiliensis (assembly GCA_037103525.1). NCBI lineage: Eukaryota > Metazoa > Arthropoda > Insecta > Hymenoptera > Figitidae > Ganaspis > Ganaspis brasiliensis. The sequence goes on along the minus strand of JAZKLR010000001.1, from coordinate 1,874,774 downwards.
AGTAACTTATTTCAATACAAAAATTTTCTTGAAAGTAGTCTTGACAGTATAAAAATTAGACCATTATTGGTATTGAAACTATAGTCAAGGACTAACTTTAAGTCCAAATTAACTAAATTTTAGTCTTAGCTGACTAGTTTTCATGGGAAATTAAAAACAAGGCGCAACAAAAACTAATTTTTTTTTCCTGTGTTTATACTCCTTTAATTATTATAAATATATTCTTATATTATTTACTACTGTATTTATTATTTATACACTGTAAAAACACACTGAAAAAAAGGTTTGTTTGGCTGAACAAAAATTTTGTTGGCTCAACCAAATTCTTTTGTTGATATACACTCAACAAAATTATTTTGTTGTGCCAACAAAATTCTTTTGTTAATTATTTAGGGTAATTTCAACAAAAAAATTTGGTAGTCCCAACAAAACTTTTTAGAGCTTAACAAATATTTTGATGGCTATTATAATAAAGAAAAAAAATTTAAACACAGATTGTGCAAATGGAAATTCCAATATTGTTTTGATTTGTTAAATAAATGAATGTTTTTAATTAAAAAATATTTAATATTTTTTGTATCTTACTGTGAAATAATGTGTAGTTATAATAATACACGTAAATATTTCTAGGCATGAAATTTATTTAAAAACATGTGTTTATTTTTAATTTTTAAAACAATAATTGAAAGTAGTTTCATACTATTAAAAATGGAATTATTCCTTAATTATTTCTTATGTTAAATAAAGTATTTTCCACAAAAAAAAAACAGAATATAAAGTAGATAGTTTTATAGGTTAGGTTTAGATTCTTGAAAACAACATATTGTGCTTAAACGTTTATTAACCTGCCACGTAAGAATCGAAATATAAATTTACTCTTTTAAAAAACCATAATATTTATTCACTTATATGACTAATTATCGACTTATGTATCATTCAGCAATACATTCTGTCAATTTTGTCACTAAACATAAAATCATAAATAAGTCCCTTTTTATTATCTTTATAAAGTATATTTTATAGTTATATTTTTTTAATTTCAAAAGTTAACTTTGTAGACATTTGATTTAGTTATCACCCATTATATAATATTCTTTTTTTTTGTTTTAAAAAACAAAAAATTCCAATTTATATCGATGTCTTTATGAAAACCAGACGAGAACATGCGTCAAACAGGATCGTATAGAATGCGCATGCGCCATCACATATTTGGTAATGCCAACAAAAGATTTTAATAAACTCAAACAAAATTTTTATTAAATACTACAAAATTATTTTATAATTTAAACTGTTTTTTGGTAATTCTAACTCTGAAATTTGACAAAGCCAACAAAAAATCATTAACAAAACTATTTTGTTATGATTACATTGCTATTTTTTCAGTGCAAGTGTCTTATTTTAAGACATTTCTGTCCTCACTTTTAAGACGTTTTAAAGTGTCTTAATTTTAAACCAATGAGAAAGCATCTTTCAAAATTATTAACCAATGAAATAGCTTGAAATAACCGTAAGACGCTTTCTTAATGTCTTGTGTCTTAAAATAAGACACTTAAAAGACAGCAGTTTTTGCAGTGTAAATATTGATTTATTTATTGTCACAAAAACGGCGCGTAATTTAAATTTGTATTTATTACTTTAAGATTCAGCACATGAGATAAAAAATTGCAGCCACCTCCCCCCTAAATTAAATTAGTCACAATAATCATTAACAATTGTTTGAACAATTCATTGTTGTAAATTATCAACTTTCCTCAAATGAATCAGGAGAAATTAACCTTTTTGAAAATAATCAAGTCCTATATAATAATGTAAAAACACTGAGAGTATAATTATTATTTTAGAAATTGTTTAAACAAATAATAGCTGTTAATTTCTTACTTTTATTACAGTTATCGAAAATAATGCAGTTTGTTTCTAATTTTGCAATTTCTCGAGTCATCTATAATCAGAAATGTTGTTAAATTGTTATAACAAACAAAAAACACATTTAAATATCAGCAAAAATTTATAATTTATAACTGCCTTTTTTTTTGCATAACATAGCACCGTTACGAAAGTTTTTTATTGGCCAAGCCACAGATGGATGAAACCAATTTTTTTTATTCGTTACATGAAAAAAACTGTTATTGACGATTTTCTTGTCATTTTTTCATTTTGTTTAGGACGTGTTTGTTATTTAATGAAATATTTTATATACTATATAATGTTATTCACGTTCAACAATGATTGTTTTCGTTGCTTGTAAAACCTGTTCAATAATCAAATTTTTAAATATTCCATGAATTAAATAATGTAGAGGAAAGAAAATACTACATTCCTGCATTAATAGATTTTAAAACTTCTTAATTTTTCCTAAAAAAGTTTCGCATTTTCAAAAACGTCCGTTTTGGCATTTTCAAAAAAGTTGGGGTGATGTGCAACACAGGTAAAGTTCAGAGAAAAAATCCATAAACAAAAAAAATTTTCACTATAATATAGTCGACCTCTAAAAAGAGGAAATTTCTAGGAAGAAAAACAAATTTTTGGATTTGATTGTTTAGTTATTTGTTTATTTTTGTAGCGTAATAATAATAATGATAAAAAAATTAATTGTTCTACATCACTCCAAATACGATATTTTGCGCAAGCTGGTGTGACAGCAATACAATTTAAGGTAGTCGCAAAATCTCTCTGGATATTAAAAGGCACTTAAAACACAAACAATATAAACAAACTCACCTATAACATAATTCAAAAAAATTCACAAAATAACTATAAATGTCAAAATCGAAAAATACTTTAAACTCGATAAATTCAGCTCGTTTTACGTACAAAAAACCAAGGTGCGTGCTGTTTCATGCTTTATATATCAAAAACAGTTTATTATGGACACAAACAGATGTCAGTATACGATTCTGTTCAATATCAAAATGTAGATCAGAAATCGGCGGTGTTGCACATCACCCCATGTTCCACATCACCCCTCATCACCCTACACTTGTAGTTAAGCACTTATTTATTTTTGTTTCGAAACTTAATTTTTTAATGGAATTCCACATATGGGGTCAAGACGGGGTATAGAAAGTGAGGTCAATATAAGATACTGAAAACCAATCATTTTTTTATTTTATAAAATATATTGTTTTCGGTGAATTTACACACTATTTATAACGTTTTGTTACGTAAATAAGACAATTCAAAGACAGGAGCAAATAACCACTTGTTAATTTCTGTGTTATAAAAGTTATTGTTTTTTAAGGTTAGTTTTGTAATTTAATTTTACACAAGAGAATTAAGATTACACATTAAATTCATTTTTAAGTTGGTTTTATAAAATCTATAAAGGTGCTTAGATGCCGAAGATGAAGATGCAACCTTTACTTGCGAAATTTATAGACAAAAATATAGGTTGGTTTTTGTACTACCCTATCTTGACCCCAAAGGGTACCCCCATCTGTTGGTAAATATGGATATCTTGATTTATTTTTTACCATAACTTGTAATCCAGATTCAAAAGAAATCACAGAAAATTTGTTACAAAAACAAACAGCATCTGATTGGCCAGATATTGTTGGGAAAGTGTTTTCTTTACAAGTGGATTGTTTTTTAGATAAAATATAAAAAATAAATTGCTTGGGTATGTATTATCATATGTATCTATAATATAATTTCAGAAAAGAGGCTTACCACATATTAATTTGTTAATTATATTAAATTATATGTTAATTATATTAAAAAATAGTTAATATTAGCAAATAATTATTATATAAATCATAAAATACTGTTTCCCAAAGAAACTGAACTAGTTCAGTGGATTACGGATTTGAGTGATTTTTACCGATTTTATAGCAAATTTACGAAAAAGTGTCTTTTTCCCATGGAGAAACAATAGGAAATTTCAGCAATTTTTACATTTACTTCAATTAAAAAAAATATATTTATTTATTTCATAATTGGGAAAAAAGTTGAGGGTTCAGAACATAATATTTCATAATTTCTTTTTTCGCCTTTGCGTTTTTGGACAACCCCAGTAGATACGTCAATGATTGTTCAACTTTGCACACATCAACCTCACTTGAGCTAAAACCAATAATTATACTTTTCTGTATTTAATGAAACGATTTTCGCTTAATAGAAAGACAAAATTTTATGATAATCACTAACTGTATATATAGCTAACTGTATATGGGAATTTAGTGCAGAGCACTTCTTCATGGTAAAACGAAATCATTGCAATAAATTTCTGAAGATAAATCCTAATCCTTCCCGTTTGCTGGATCGTGTACGGGACACAGCAGTACGACATCCTTCCTCATCTCATAAAATATCTCAAGAAATCGTGTATAACCCTTCCGAGGTCTCGAACCTAGGGACACGCTAACGGGATTTTGATTCAGGGATGAATGGAGTCTGCACTCGTATCGTTGGATATTCCAGATCTCGAATCAAAACGTCGTGTGGGTCTGAATAACATTCTCAAAAGAAATGAGAAAAAGTAAAGAGGTAACGCGTGTACGGCACGTGAGTGGGGGTGGATAACATATTTTTTTCAATGAAAACACGCCCACCTGCAACAAGACTTGGAGAAATGGTAACGGTTTACTCTTGGTTATGTCTTCTTCGCCTTGCGGCTCTTTGAAGCCAAAGGAAGTGAATCGCGTGAGATGGTAATGCGACACCATGCCAAGCAATGTGGGTTTATTTTCCAAGTCTCGTTGTTCTTTATATTCACCGCCTTCTTTGGTAATTCGGGATGTCGGCTCTACATTTGTAGAATCAGTCAAGAGCCGCTGAATTATCACAGAGTTCGCAAGAAACCTCCAAAATTTTCTCCTTTATTGCACAAAGTTACTATAATCCAAAGTGTAGATAAAAGATCTTACTCACTTTCCGGTTTGCAATGTATTCCGGGAAAAATAAAACGCAAGGTAGTGAAAGCTTTGAATTAACGGTCATAAGCAGCTCAATAATTATTATTGTCAACTGGTAGAAAATAAAATTCTCATAGTTAAGACATTCAACCATTATTTTTGAATGCTACAGTTTCTGTCTGCAATTCTGCATACATTAACAGGCGACACGCAGCTGCAGTTTCTTTTCAATAAGTCTTATTATGGAGAAGTCATACCCATTTAGAAAATAATTCCAACTCAAATGGACCAATGCTTTTGATCAGTCGGTGCATTGGGTTAAGACAAAGGTGAAAGTTAGGCATATAGAATCATTAAAAAATTGGACAGTTTTGTTCTTTAGTTTCAAGATATTTTCTATAGTTACAATGTCACGTGATATCCGAACACATCGGATATTCAGCAAGATTACATTGTCTGCACCAATAAAGTTTCTATTTATCTATCTATTCATCTAAACATTATTGAACAACCATTCAGTCCGATGTTCCTCAGAACTATTCGTTATCTCGCGCTCTAGTCTTTGCATGATAAAGTTATCTTTCATTCGAGAGTCAAACTGCTACTAGAAAGTAATGTACGAAACGTTTCTTTTGTGTATCTTTAACATTGCTTTTTTCCATTTTAATAAATATACCCTGAAGATCGCAGAATTTTTATAAACTGTTCCAGTTTTTTCAAAAACTTTATTATATTGTTGAACAATTTTTCTAGTAGAGAGTTAACTGAAGGGTTATCATTTTCATCCTCAGATCATATCCAAATGTCGTAAACGATTGCAACTGGTTTTCAACTGTAACACTTTAATGTTGCAAACTTTTGATATGATGAAATGATTTTGTTTTACTTTACGATTTATTTATTATTTGACGAAAGAATTTCATTTTGCAACTGAACTGACAAAATCTAACCTCCTTGCAATATTAAAATTATTTTTGAAAGTAATCTAATTGCATCTTGATACACATTTTCTAAAGTATTTAACATGATAATTTTCAAGAAACAACTAAGATTAATTTAAAATATATTTACAAATAAAATCAAAAGTCTATCAACATTTTTCAAAAATTAAAAGTCGTCAATGCAAAAAGAAGGAAACTTATTTTACAGAAAATAACCTTCCTAACAGCTAATTTTTGACCCCGCACTGTAAAAAGAAACATCTTAAAATGCATTGTAGTCACTTTTAAGACGTTTAAAGTATCTTATATTTCAGCTTCCATCTTAAAAAACTAATGCATTTTAAGATACTTTTATTAACTTTTCGGAAACATCTTAAAAGTGACTACAAATGTATCTTAAATTAAGATTCCTACTTTTGCAGTGCGAACACGGCAAAATAGGTAACTTCTTGGTATCTTAAAATAAGATGTAACACGGTAAATTGTATCTTAGAATCATAAACATCTTAGAATAAGATGTTAATTATGTTAATATTAAGGTACTTTATTCATTATTCCTATTGTAACATCTTAAAATGAGATACTTTAGGTAGCTTAAAAGTGACTAACATAACATCTTAAAAAAGCTACCAAAACATCTTAAAATATGATACTTCTTTTTGCAGTAAACTCCCTAATCCAAATACCCCTAATCCTAATCCAAATTCAGTTTGAAATAAAAATTTGTTGTTAAAATGTCATGTGACCAATCTGATAATAGTTGTAAAAAGTTCAAAATATCGGATCCAATATGGCGGATGAATTTTTGGAAATTAATTAAATTCGCTTTAAACTTGTTACTCGGGGGTTTTAGCGGTCACTGATTACGAATTTGCCATTCGATTTTAAAAAGTCCAAAATAGCGGATACAATATGGCAGACAATTTTCCAAAAAGTAATTAAATTCGCTTGAAAATTGTTACTTAAGGGTATTTAGAGTCTATTACTTTGAAATTTTTGTTAAAAGTTTTATTTGCTTAAGGTTTAAAAATCGCGGTCTTCATATTGGATCCGCCCTTATAACTTTTTAAAGCTTGACTTCAGATTCCTAATCATCAAACCCAAAAACCCTAAGTAACAATTTTCAAGTGAATTTAACCAATTTTCATAAATTCATCTGACATATTGGATCCAACATTTTTTGGGTTCTGTACCGTTCAAACGGAACCCGATATTAAAATCACTATGTATATGTCCTTTTTTAACCCCCTCTAACTTTCAAATAATTTGAGAGAGAGACTTAAAATTTGGTACTATAAGGTCTTAAAAATGTAATGCGATTAATCCTGGTCGAAAAAAAATTTTTCACTAAAAAAAAATTTTTAAGAACTAGCTGGTGGTGTTTTTGGTAGTAGAATTTTTACAGCATTGATAAATTTGTGACGGCAATGATTAGTTTCTAGTCGTAAATTTTGAGAGGTTTCGACTACCATAAAATGAAAACACAGTGAGAATCGTTAAAGCCAAAAATTATAACGAGATTTTAATTTGATTAGAAAATTATTGTTATAGTTGTTTTATTTTTATCCTATTACCCTTTCCAAAGTGTCCGCAAATTAAGGAATTTTGTTTCTTGAAAATTTCTATAAAGAAAATATCAACATGTAACTTTCCAAAACAATATATTTAAATTTACAGATTTAAGAAAAGATCTTTTGACACAGAATTAAAATAATTAATTCAAGCAAATGTCATATCAGAACGGCGATCTTTAGTTTGTTATAGTTCCCTTTGTGTGGACTTTCGCTGAGCCATGGCGAATGACTATAGGGATAATATGGTCACAACTAGCCGGAGGCCAAGGGTAATAAGGTGTCAACGTACAAGGTATACGGCGGGATATCGGTATCAAGCAGTTTCCGGGTCCAAGCTCGTGCAATATAAAGCTTGCTTCGCACCAAGGCGAATCCCAGGCTCGTGAAAGCCTACGGGCCATGAAAATCAAATGGCGTACGAGAAGTATAAAATTTATATCCACTTTTCACCGATTTCATTGTTTTATCGTCGTAGATTATTTACATTTACACTTATGTTCGAAACGGATCTGAGATGATTATACTTAACATATATGGCATTAATAAAATCCGACAAACTGCTCATATAAAAAACAACCGATAAAAGCGACTTTAAGACGTGTGCCCAACAAGTCTGGAGAAAGGTCATATATCATCGGGACTTTTATTAAACCAAGACAAAAATCAGAAATAATGGTCGTTAACATCGTGTATCGATAAAAATGTGAATAATTTTTTTCTCATTGCCTAATGGGTCAGAATTCCTGAAGTGCAATTTTTGTTAAGTCTGGGGATTTTTTTCATTCATATATGTTTTGGTAGTCCATGATGACACTAAGAAAACCTATGAAGGGTTTTTTTAAATTTCAGGCTTCGAAGTGTAGTAAGAGAATAAAAAATCGGGCAAGTACGAGTTATACTCGTACCAAGTCGAAGGGTTCCGTACCTCTATAATTTTTTTAACTATATGAAATAGAGATTGAAATGCAATAGCAATTGTATATATATTTCAAATAACAAAGTCATTTTTCTATAACTTTATATACTAATATAGTTAAAATTATTTTAAAACTTATAACAAATAACAAAATTTTAATGCACTATATTGAATTTTTTATTTAATTTCAATGAAATCGGCAAATTACTAATAAAATAAAAAGTAGATTATATCCCCGGGAAAAAGGGTTTAGATATAATCAGATATATTTCAGATATCATCAGATATATTGTAGATATAATCAGATATATTTCAGATCTAATGATATATGATTTGATCTATTCAGATATAATCAGATATAATCAGTTATTTAAACATATATCTGCTTATATATATTTAGATATAATCAGATCTGATATTATATCTGTTTATATCTAGATAGATATCGCCTGATGTGAGGTCATATCTAACTAGATATATTTTAACATAGTCAAATCTGATATTATACCTTTCTATATCTAATTAGATATTGTCAGATATGAAGTCAGATATAATCATTTTGTTAACAGATTTAATCATACATAATATCAGATCAAACTATATCTAATAAAAAAATAAAAATTTTTGAAATTTGAAAAAGTCCAAACTATATTATTTATATATATTATAAATAAATTATTTTTTTATTAGATATAGTTTGATCTGATATTATGTATGATTAAATCTGTTAACAAAATGATTATATCTGACTTCATATCTGACAATATCTAATTAGATATAGAAAGGTATAATATCAGATTTGACTATGTTAAAATATATCTAGTTAGATATGACCTCACATCAGGCGATATCTATCTAGATATAAACAGATATAATATCAGATCTGATTATATCTAAATATATCTAGTTAGATCTGATTATATCTAAATATATATAAGCAGATATATGTTTAAATAACTGATTATATCTGATTATATCTGAATAGATCAAATCATATATCATTAGATCTGAAATATATCTGATTATATCTACAATATATCTGATGATATCTGAAATATATCTGATTATATATAAACCCTTGTTCCCGGGATCCCAAGTCAAATACTACAAACGATTTAAAAGGGGGGGGGGGGCTCGGTCATTTTTTCGAATTTTCTTTAGAAAAATCGTAGGTTTTGGCTAGTAAACATTGTGAAAACCGCCTTTACAAAAGTTCTCTATGATTTCCTGTGATCTACACGTAAATCTACATATGTGTATCAAATTTCAGCATCCTAGGTCAAATAGTTTGGAAGATTAGGGGAAGATTTGGAAGATTTTTTTTTCAAAAAATCGTTTTTTTTTGGTTAGTAAAGACTATGAAGACAGTCTTTACGAAAGTTCTCTATAATTTTCCTGTAATCTACACGTAAATCTACATATGTGTACCAAATTTCAGCATCCTAAGTCAAATAGTTTAGAAGATTAGGGGGGGGGACATGGTCATTTTTTTGAATTTTTTTCAAAAAATTGTACTTTTTGGCAAGTAAACACTATGAAGACCGTCTTTACGAGAGTTCTCTATAATTTTCCTGTAATCTACACGTAAATCTACATATGTGTACCAAATTTCATCATCCTAAGTCAAATAGTTTAGAAGATTAGGGGGGGGGACATGGTCATTTTTTTGAATTTTTTTCAAAAAATCGTACTTTTTGGCTAGTAAACACTATGAAGACAGTCTTTACGAGAGTTCTCTATAATTTTCCTGTAATCTACACGTAAATCTACATATGTGTACCAAATTTCAGCATCCTAGGTCAAGTAGTTTGGAAGATTAGGGGGGGGGACATGGTCATTTTTTTCAAAAAATCGTACTTTTTGGCTAGTAAACACTATGAAGACAGTCTTTACGAAAGTTTTCTATAATTTTCCTGTAATCTACACGTAAATCTACATATGTGTACCAAATTTCAGCATCCTAGGTCAAGTAGTTTCGAAGATTAGGGGGGGAGACATGGTCATTTTTTCGAATTTTTTTCAAAAAATCGTACTTTTTGGCTAGTAAACACTATGAAGACAGTCTTTACGAAAGTTCTGTATAATTTTCCTGTAATCTACACGTAAATCTACATATGTGTACCAAATTTCAGCATCCTAGGTCAAGTAGTTTCGAAGATTAGGGGGGGGGGGGCATGGTCATTTTTTCGAATTTTTTTCAAAAATTCGTACTTTTTGGCTAGTAAACACTATGAAGACAGTCTTTACGAGAGTTCTCTATAATTTTCCTGTAATCTACACGTGAATCTACATATGTGTACCAAATTTCAGCATTTTAAGTCAAATAGTTTAGAAGATTAGGGGGGGGGGGGACATGGTCATTTATTTCAATTTTAGGGCAAAAAAGTGGTTTTTGCTGGATTTCGGCATGTTCATGAGCTGGAATCGCGTTTTCCATATCATTTTCGTAAATCCAAGGTGAAATTACATATGTGGACTAAATTAGAAGACTTTAGCTCATATAGTTTAGAAGTTAGAAGGGGTGCGAAAACGGACACACATAGTGATTTTAATAGGGTTCCGTTTTACGGTACGGAACCCTAAAAAAGTATGAAAAAGTATCCTCAAAATTAAATAAAAGTACCAAAAAAGTATCGTTTTTTAAGTGAAGTAAAATTAGATTTTAAGTTCAATTTTGAAGTGAAAATAATTTTTTTCTAATAAAATTAAAAGGAAAAAAAATAAAAATATTAACTCACAAATTTTACAATAGAGATTCAAACCCAATCGTTTATAAAATAAATTTTACATATAATAAAAGGTAATAAGTTAATAATGCTTATATTACAGATCTTTCATTAGAAGTTTTATTTTAACAACGCTTTCTTTTGCCTGAAGATAAATTCTGTACTTTTTGTATTGTTTTCTCCAATTTATAATTATTTTTATTCTTTTTGCATAATTTTCAAAAATTGCAATTATTTATCTAAAATTTTAATTATTTTCATTATAATATTCCAATTATTTTTAAAAAATTGTAATTGTTTTGTTTAATATTAATTTCTTTTTATCATTTTGCAATTATTTCTTTATCTTTTAATCATTTTAATTACTTTTCAATTAGTTTCATAAGTTTTCAGTTATTATCGCATATTTAGATTATTGTCTTCAATTTTTCCTTTTTTTTTTTTTTTTTTTTTTAATAAATTCTGTAATTTACCTATCTGTAATTATTTTCTTCAGTTTCTAATTACTGTCATTCTTTTGTCATAATTTTCAAAAATTTCAATTATTTATCGGAAATTTTAGTTGTTATCATCATATTTTTCAACTGTTTCCCTTAATTTTTAAATAATATTCCAATTTTGTAAAATTATTTTTTAAAATCTTTAAGTATTTTTCTCAAATTTCAATTATTTTCTTCAATTTTTATTTATTTTGATGTGTTTTTTATAATTTTCAAAAATATTTATTAATTATCTTAATTTCAATTATTTTAGGTTTTCTTCCATTCTTTTCTTCAATCTTTGATTATTTTAATTTTTTCAATTAATTTTCCAGATTTTCAAATATTTTTCTAAAATTTCAATTATTTTCTTTAATTTTCTCAATAACTTTTACAATTTAAATTATTCTCTCTTTGAAAATAAAACAATTCCATTATTTTTTTGCTAAATGTTATATTATTTATAGCAATTTTAAATTAATTTTCTTAATTTACCATTCTCAATTATTATAAAATTTTTAATTATTATCTTCAATTTCTAATCATTTTCATTATTTCTGAATTAATATTCTGAACTTTCACTTTCATATCACAATATTTTCAATTATTTTGTTCAATATTTATTTCTTTTCATATCCTTTTGCAATTATTTTCTCCATCTCTTAATTATTTTAATTATACTTTAATAATTTCCTTAATTTTCAGTTTTCATCTTAAATTTAGATTATTATCTTTAAATTTTAACTTTTTAACCAATTTTTCAATTATTTTCTTTTGCTTAAAAATAAATTCTGTAATTTTTCTATTATTTTTTCCATTTTCGAATTATTTTCATTTTTTTGCATAATTTTTAATAATTGCAGTTATTTATCTAAAATTTTAATTATTTTCATCATATTTAAATGGTTTTTTCAAATTTTAAATTATTTTCATCATATTTAAATTATTTTTTCAATTTTAAATTATTCTTATCATTTTTCAATTATTTCTTTAAATTCTTATAGGCATAATTATCATTTTGTAAAATTATATTTAAAAGTTTTTAAGTATTTATCTTAAATATCAATTATTTTCTTCAATTTTCAATTACTTATGTTCTTTTTCATAGTTTCCAAATTTTTTTAATTATTTGTCTGAAATTTTCATTTTTCCACTTAATTTTCAATTACATCTACCTACGATTTTCTTGTATTTTATATATACCTATATTCTGTATTTTTTGTAATTATTTCCCTTAAATTAAAAATCGTTTTTTTTTTCAATTTTAAGTTATGTAATTTTTTATTCATTTATTTTCTTTAATTCTTAAATATTTTCTTTTTACTTTTAGGTACAATGAACTTTTAAAAGCTTTAAGTATTTACCTGCAATTTTCTTTAATTTTCCTTCATTTAAAATATATTATATAATTTTTTCAATTATTTTCTTCAATTTATAATTATTTATTGTACTTTTACATTATTTGCTTAATATATTAATTATTATCATAATTTTTTAATTAATTTTCTAAACTTTTAACGATTTATCTCAATTTTAATAATTTTTTTCAATTTCTAATTATTTTCTTCAATTATTCATTATTCTAATTTTTTTTAATAATTTATTTCTAGGATTTTGCAGTTTTTTCTCCAATTTAAAATTATTTTCTTTAGGTTTAAAACATTTCTATGATTTCTTAAATTACTTTTGACAATTTTAATCGTTTTCATTATTTTTTTTTCAATTAATTTGTCAAATTTGCCATTATTTTTTTAAAAATATTATAGTTAAAATATTTACAATTGTTGATAACTTGGATATAAGAAATTACAATTTTTATAATTTATATAAAGCGCTGTTCATAATTCTCCGGAAGGAGAATATTCTCGGTTTACGTGACACTTGGCGGGCTTTTAGAAACTAAAAAATTGACTAAAAAACTGAAATTCTTGAATTCTGTTAATCATTTTACCTTATTCTTAAAAAAAGTAGAATTTAGTAGCTTTAGTCCAAAATTAGTAGTAAAAAAGTAGCCTTGACCAAAAAAAGTATCAAAAAAGTAAAAAAGTGTTTCACTGCGCAGCCTGAAATTTAAATATTTTATAAAGTTATAAACGATCAAAGTTTTTTGCATCGTTTCAAAAAATAGACATTTTCTCGCGTTTAGCTGTGCCGATTTTGATAAATTTTGGAAGAGAGATGAATGGTGAATCATACTTGAGATAAATGGTCAAAATTTAAAAAAATAATGTAATTCATGTAAATAAATTAAGTTTTTAATTTTTGAGGTACAAATAAACAATGTTCTTCATCAACATATACTTACATATTTTTTTTTAATTAATTTGTCAAATTTGCCATTATTTTTTTAAAAATATTATAGTTAAAATATTTACAATTGTTGATAACTTGGATATAAGAAATTACAATTTTTATAATTTATACAAAACACTGTTCATAATTCTCCGGAAGGAGAATATTCTCGGTTTACGTGACACTTGCCGGGCTTTTATAAACTAAAAAATTAACATATATATTTATAGCAAAAAGGCTTTTCAAAAATCAAAAACAAAAACATCCTTATCATAAATATATATGTAAAAATACGTATTAGAAGCAAATTTATTTGTTTTATTTTAAAATTCTGTTATTTTTTAAAAATTTGACGAGACTAAAATTGCTGTTACTCCTAAAGTAGCAGAATATCTCACTTTCTTATTTTAAAAATAAAATCTTAAAAGTTTTCTCTACACTGCAAAAAGTAGGTATCTTAATTTAAGATACATTTGTAGTCACTTTTAAGATGTTTCCAAAAAGTTATCAAAAGTATCTTAAAATGCATTAGTTTTCTAAGATGGAAGCTGAAATATAAGATACTTTAAACGTCTTAAAAGTGACTACAATGCATTTTAACATGCTTCTTTTTACAGTGTAGAAGATTAGTAAAAAAAAGTGATAAAATCGATGGAGAACATTGTTTATTTGTAACCTCAAAAATTAAAAACATAATTTATTTAAATGAATCACATTGTTTATGTAAATTTTGACCATTGATCTCAAGTATGATTCATCATTAACCTCTCTTCCAAATTTTATCAAAATCGGTACAGCTAAACTCGAGAAAATGTCTATTTGCTGAAACGATGCAAAAAACTTTGATCGTTTACAACTTTGGAAAATACTCAAATTTTGAAAAACCCTTTATAGGTTTTTTTAGTGTCATCATGGATTATGAAAACATATATGAATGAAAATAATCCCCAGATTTAACAAAAATTAGGGGGCCACTTCAGAAATTCTGACTTTAATATTATCGAGTGATAACTTTGAAAATTCACGATGCAGCGTTCCCGTTAAATGCCTGCATAGTAGACGAAATTATGTCTTTTTCCAACAATTTAGTTTTTTTTTTTTCATAATTCAGAGATAATTACTGATTTCCTGTTAAACTGAAATCAGCACCGTTAACCTTTCTCTTCCCTAATTCTTCCATTTAAGTAGGCGGACTTGATTACCTTTCCATAGGAAAAACTCGATATTTATTATAGAACAACTTCATTTCGTAAGTCTGATGTCACTTGAAAATTACAGTTTTGAAGATTTTTTCTTGATCTGGTATAGATAGGCAAATCTTGAGAAAATAACCGAGAACAGCATTGTGTAACAAAATTTTCTAGAAAGGAAGGGGCAGAGCTTGGTAAATGTTTAGGAAGTGGTAAGGACTATGTAGTCAATTTTCCTTCAACTGGATCAAGTTAGGTGTAGATATGTGCTATGTGCCTGAGCTCCCGACTGTTATTGCTTAAATGCATCGCGCGTAATTCGCTTTTAAAGCCTGCCCACACGAGGAATTACATTAAACTACCATTATTCATCCGACATGCTCAGACCTCACGCGACGCGCTTTCATTTCACTCGGCACTGCAGCCACAGAGATTAATTGCATGGAGACAACGCATTATGTCCAGATTGCTGGAAGAAAAGGTATGTGTCTTCATGCGGATTGAAATGCGAGGCTCGTCGCACAGTCAAAGAGAAAAGATAATGCTTAAAATATATGTTCCCTTCAAGAGGTTACACCATGTCCTGCAAATTCTCAAGGTCCTTTCACTTTTTAAAGAATATTGATAATTTATAGATTGCTAATCTTCAACTTTTTTCACTGGATGTTTCATGAGTATCCGTTTCCAAAAGAAACTGAACGCAAAATGAATAAATTTCATCCATATAGGACTGTTTTTACTCATCAATTTATTTCTACTATATTTATAATCAGAGAAACATTTACGTTTCTACATTTTATTAACCCGTTTCTTAAACCTGACAAGTGGATGCTGGTCTTAAGTTATATTTAATGCTCTTGAGAGGTATATTGAATAAAAAAAGAAATAATCTCTACTTGTAACTGAGACGAGTGTGGAATTTCAATCCATAAGGATTGAATAACTCAGATTAGAAACTAGTTGAAAAGAGATGAGTCTCAAAAGGTTAAGTCTAACCGAATAATTTTGGCTCCACTTGCACGCAATATTCTGTCTATTTAAAACCTGGCCGTAATGCTATCACCTAAAGAGATTTAAAGTTAAAATTATACCCTCTGACCGGGGGTTTACTTTTGGAGTCACTTAATCTATGTCGCGTTCGAGATTATCTTTATTTGCCTCGTGGACTTGGAGGTGTCTGACCTGTCATAAAAAAGTGTGAGAACCTCCTATGACGATATAATATGCAAAGTTTACTCTCTGATAAATTAATAATCGTTTATAGACACACCACCATGACGAGCGAGGATAAAGAATATAGTCAATTTTTAAAAGAACAATTTTGCAAGAAACGCGTTTTTTCCAACAGTGATAAGATTGCGTTAGCTTGTAGGTGTAAAAGTAAACATTTAAAAAAAAGTTCTTTAAAGTCGGCTCTGAACGGCGGGATGTCTTGCAATCGGTAGTAACATCATATGCAGTGAATTCTTTCCAAGTTGTAGTAACGGTTCCTGGAATTTTACTCAAACTGAATTACAGTGGTTTCCAACAACGAGTGCTAAACTTTTATCTCTCCTTATGATATATGACTAAACGTCACTATCCTTAGCTTATGTTCCTATGCTCGCAAAACGGCCACTATACCTCCTTCCTGCGAGTCGTGCGTGTGGCTTATGGTCAAATACACGTGTTGAACATGTAACTGATGAGTAGGTACTGTCGTCAACAAAAGTTTTCTGATTAAAAACTTTTAACAACTTCCTAATCGACTGTCTTTGCCTCGGTCATTAAAAACTAAGACTGTGACGACATTTTAAAGCCACGGAAGTCTCGTCTCTTCATTTTAATTACTTAGTTTAAAAGCAATTAAGACTTTCTGCATATTTTTACAATTTTAAAATGTTCGAATTTGATGAATTCCGGATTTTTAATAGCATCTTTCAACAATTAGTTTTTCCAATTCTTTGCATCATCTTTCTCTCAAAATCTGAATTAGTGGTTTTACACTAATGAATTAGCAAGAATTAATTCAGATTTAGAGAGTTGACAATTATTGATAAAATCTTAGACAATACGAAATTATGAAAAAAACACGCACACAATTTCATAATTTTTTCTTTTATGATTTCAGATTGCATAATAATAATGACAATTTTTATTTTATTACTCCTAACTAATAATTTCTATGCTAAAATGAAAAAAAAAAACATTTTTTTGAGATTTTTCAACCACCATTTTGAGTTTTGAAATTGGAACCAAACATTTGAATTATAGGTTAACAATATTTTAAAATTAAACTACTTCAAAAACTTGTGAATATGTTTTTTTAGTTTCATTTAAAGATTATTATCGTGTTGAATCCACCATTTAGAATTTGTAAATTTTAATAATTTTTTAATTGAGAGATCAAAAAAAAAAAGATTCAGTATCATTTTGACACAAAACTTGCCATGAAAATTATTGTATTGTTCAAACATAGGTAAATATTATTTTGTACAAAATGTACAAAAATGGTGGATATTGTTAAAAAAAGTAAAAATTAATATCTATTGGACCAATCTTTAAGTTTTATATTTAAATTTATGAAACTTGGTACATTGGGGTTATTTGGGTTTCAGATTACGAATCTGTTAGTAATTTTTCAAAATTGAAAACACTGAAAAAAAATTTGTTAATTTAATATGTAATTTGGGTGAAAATTTCATTGCAGCAGAAAGTCAACCATATGTGTAAATTTAACATCAAAATAAAGAGACATTTAACAATGATCTAGAGTTAATCTTAAGAATTTCATTCACTTGAAAATAACATGCAGCAAAAATCGCAGATAGTTTTTTCTGTGAATGGCAGACCCAATATGGCGGACGAAAATGCAAAAATTTTACCAAAATTAATATAAAAATGTATATATAGGGGTTTTTGAGATCGCTGGTTACGAATCCAACAATTATATTTTAATAGTAGATCCAATGTGGCGGTCGAAAAGTGCAAATTATTTACCAAAATTTATGAAACTTAGTACATAGACGTTTTTGGCGTCGCTGATTACGAATCTATTCATAATTTTTGAGAATTAAAAACATCGGATTCAATATGGCGGAAGATTTTTAAAAAAGTAATTGGATTCGCTTGATAAGACTGGATACTCGATGGTTTTCGGCATTATTGATTACGAATCAGTTGTTTGTTTTTCAAAATTCAAAATAGGGGATCCCATACGGTGGAAAATTAAAAAAAAAACGTTGAATGATTTTTACAAAGATTTAAACTTTTTTGCATTTCATGTCCATCATATTGGATCCGACATTTTATTTTTTTCAAAAACATCCATTTCGTAATCTGCTACCCAAAAAACCTCTATGTACCAAGTTTCATAAATTTTGGCAAAAATTTTGCATTTTTGGTACTTTTTTGCAAAAAAGCTGCCATATTAGTTTTGCATATGAATAAAAATGAAATCTGAGCCCGGAATCTTGTAGAGCGACAAATAGCATTTCTTTAGGTTTTTAAGAGTCGCGATTTTTTTAAGCAAAAAATGGACTTTTTTAAAATTCTAAACCAGAAAGTTCCCTTAATAAATAATAATTTTTCAAAATAATTATTTTCCATACGTCAGTTTAACAATATACCTCGTAGTGGTTTTTAATTCTTAGCTGATAAATGTGGTTGTTTTTTGTTTTTTTAATTTTATTGGCCAGACAAACATTTTAGGCAATTTTACCAATTTTTAAGGCAAAATATTCAGTTTAAAAGAAAAAACGCGGAAAAAATTGTCCTATGCCATTGACATGATTATTTATCAAATTCTCTTAAGATAATCTTTACTTGATGTATCTTTTTACATCAATGATGTTTTTGATTAGATAATATAATAGTGCGCATGCCTAAGTCTCATAGTATATACTACTACATATGTCTAACTGCTGCAGTATACATTTGCGCATGTTTAGAAGGTTGACAACAATTGATGCATTGCCCTAGATTTTTATTTACAATCCAATTTAAATCAATTACAGTTGATTTTTACAATTTTCCGCCACGTTTCATCAGTTACAATTTCCAACACCAGATTAACCATAATTAATCCAAGAAACCTCTAAAACAATAAATTTGAAGACTGTTTTTTAAAAAACGACACAAAGGATGACTTTAATGTTTCAAGACCCTTAAGCCTTTCAGGACTCCTCTTGCATCTGATAATTTTATAAATATAATCTTCTTAAGTCTTCATTCATTCTGTACAACTATCCAATTTCGTAGGAAATAAAAATGTGCGAGGACTTGAAGTATTTACAGAGAGAATTACTGCTAATTGAAAAGAAAGAAGATCGTTGACAAGGACGTGTGGTCACTTAATAACAGACGACATAGCATTAATGAGCGATAAATAAATCAATTAGCATATTTAGTATTCTTAGTTGACCCTAGGCGACATTTTTGCCGACTCTGACTTCAGTAAAGGCAACCCGCGGAGCATAACTCGCACTGCAAGTGACAGTCGATTGCTATCATCCTGCAATTAGTGTTGCATCCAAGGCAATAAAGTTAGTTTATAGAACAATAATTAGTCGAGTGCGAGCTGGCACTATTAAAGGTATGGTTAGTTGTAGAATACATAAGTTTCTCGACTGTGGATGGGAGGTTTGTGACTTGGACGATACCCAAAGGCAAATCACGTATATATGTACAAGGTGGCGTAAGTCTAATCCACGGCGATCGCCGCTGAAACGTGCTACCCGATCATCAGTCGTGAAAGTGTAGCTCTACCTTACAATCTTTCTTTTTCAAATTCTCTTCCTTTTCTCTCTATTTTCTAGCTTGGGGTCTCTTTCTCACTTTATTTTTCAGCTTCAGGTATCTCTCTCTCTCTCTTCTATTTATTAGCTATCCATCTCTCTTTCTCTTAGAGTCTCCAGTCCTCCTTTTTTTGAGTCCTGCATACGCGCGAGGATCATAGATTAAGCCGCGCCTCCACTAGTGGAAAACGATAAACAGAAACGGCGCAAATGGGATTTATTGTAATTGGTGGTAAACTTGGCGCGGCTCAGCACCTTCCCCGCACTTAAACACTTGGCGATGACGTGGATCATAAGTCATGAGACATAAAAGCAAACTCAAGGTGCGTAGAGAAGCAATTCTTCTTTATCTGCACGAGCCAATATCCCGTTCGGATCCACCTTCATTAAATTCAGCCGCTGATGATCTTTAGTAAAAATATACTTTTGACGAGACACCAAGACTATGTTTATGGTTTGAGTAAAGCCTGAAAACAGCTACAATCCGCCTCAGGGATAACGTATCAATTTTCCTAGAAACGCGTCATTTTATAATTTATCACATTAATTTAGATTAGTTTCTCTTTCCGTATGATTCTCACGTGTTTGTGTGTACCTTCCGTAGAAAGTAAAGTGCTTTTTAAACTTGCACTTACTTTAATATGATGTATGTTTATAATATATCTATACTATAAGTTTATACTATATATTTATTACTCTTTTATAATATATATATTTATAATATGTCTATAATATACAAAGAAAAGTGTTTTACTATATATACCCTGCTGAGTTCATATCATCAATTTGCAACTTTGTCTCAGAATAAATGTTTCCAATTCACAGAAAATTGTTTTTGATTAAATTAATCTACAACGCTCTTTTTTTATACCAAATTGAATTTAAATAATCTGAAATTGGCTTAGAACAATCGCGCTGCAGATTATTTTAATACTAGCAAAATATAACGCTCGCAAGCGCGCGATTAGTTTTCCATACATTTTAGAAATTAAACTATAATAAAAAATAAAACAAATCAATGAATAATATTTATCTAATAAGGAGGGCTGTCAGTGGACTTGCAGATTGAAAATAGCGAAAAAAGATTTTTGAATTTAAAAAAGTCAGTAAATAATGAATTTTTAATTGAAAAAAGTGAGTAAATAGTAAGCTTTTAAATAAAAAAAGTTATTAAATAGTAAGTTTTTAAATAAAAAAAAGTAAAAAAGCAATATAGCGTTTGATATTACTGATATTAAATTGGGGGGCGCAAGCAGGAAAATCCATTCCAGTTTGAAAAAAACAATTTGAAAATTTCAAAAATAATTGAAATATGTAGAAAATAATTAAATAATGACAAAAATAATTCAATTTGAAAAAAAGTTGTAAATGACAAAACTAATTGAAAAATTAATTAAAAATCAAAAAATGATGACAAACATTGAAACGAAATAATTAGAATTTGAAGTAAATAAATAAATTGAAGTAAATTGAAAAGTTTTTAAAAAATAGTTGAAGTTCCAAAAAAATAATTAAAGAATGCCAAAAAAAAATAAAATTTGAAACGAAAGTTTGAGACTAGTGTAAAAAATTTAAATTTTCGCACAAGAATTGAGATATTGAAGAAATAAGCAAAATGTAAAGAAACTAATTGAATAATGACATAAATAATTATAAAAGCTGGTGTAAAAATTACACTTTTTAGACAGTAGTTGAAAAATTGAACAAAATAATAGAATTTTCAAGAAAATAATTGAAATTTGAAAAAAATATTTAAAAAAATGGATATGTGTAGAAAATAGTTAAATAATGACAACAATAACTGATAATTTTAAAAAAATTTTAAATTTGAAGTAAATACTTGAAAACTTGACAAAGCAATTGAAATATTGAAATAAATAATTAAAAACTGGTGTCAAAATTAAAAAATTTTAAACAACAATTGTAAAGTTAAAAAAAAAATTATAAGTTTAAGGAAAATAATTGAAAGTTTAAGAAATTAATTGAAGTTTGAAGACAATAATTGTAATTTGAAGAGAATAATTCAAAAATGGCAAAAAAATAATTAATTAATTAGTAACAATAATAATAAAATTATTAAAATAATGATGAAAATAATTGAAAAAAGGTGTAAGAAAATTTAAAAGTTCGTAACAATAAAAAATAATTCTAAAATGGCAAAAAGAAAAAAATATGAAAAAAACAATTTGAAAATGACAAAAATAATTGATTAATGAAAAAAAAATTAATGTTTGAAGAAAATAATTGAAAAATAACGAAAGTGAATTGAACTTGTGTAGAAAATTTGGATATTCCTAACAATAATTTAAAGATTGTAGAACACAATTGAAATTTAAAAAAACATAATTAAAAGGTGCAAAAATAATTGAAATTACAAGAAGATAATTGAACAATAACAAAAATAATTGTAATTTGAAAAAAAAATTGATAACTGGTGCATAAAATTAAAAATTTAAAGACAATAGTTTGAAGAAAATAATTGTAAGTTGTTGAAATTAATTGAAAAACAATGTACAAATTTAATAAACTCATGAAAATAATAAAAATAATAAAGAAAATGATTGAAATTTGTAGAAAATAATTGAAAACTAATATAATAAATTTAAAAATGCATGGCAATAAAAAACATTGAATTTATTTGTTTCTTTATTTATTTACGGGCAAAAGCCCATTACAGTATAAAATTAAAAAATTTATTTCAAGTAACAATAAAATAAAAATTTTATATGACAATAATAATTACTATATTAAGTCGCATTCAATAATTTAAATGAAATATTAATTGAAATTTGTTGTAAATAATTCTAAAATTGCAAAAATGATAGAAATATGAAGAAAATAATCGTAAAATGACAAAAATACTTGAATAGTGACAAAAGTAATTGAAATTTAAAGAAAATTATTGAAAATTAACAAAAGTAGAATAGAAACTGGTGTTAAACATTTTAATTTTCCTGTCAATAATTTAAAGATAGAAAAAAATAATTAAAATGTTAAGAAAATAATTGAAAAATGATAGAAGTAAATAAAAACTTTTGTAATAAATTTAAATATTCATGAAAATAATTTAAAGACTGAAGAGAATAATTGATATTTGAAAAAATTTAATTCAGAATCGCAATCTTTCCGGAAGTTTTCAAACTTGCAGCAAACTTGATTAAAATTTCGGAACTTTAAAAATGGTTAAAAAAGTTACAGAGTAATTTAAACTGTATTTAATTTTTTAATTTTTTCCAATAAAGTAAAATAACGTCATTTGAATTTTTAATAAATTCGACTATTCGACACTTTAAATTAATCTAAATTATTATTGAAATTCATATAATTGTGTTATATATAAATTATTGTGAGTTATAATCAATATCTCGTCATTAAGGCTACCTCATCTGCATATTTTGTCTGTGAACTAAAACAATTTTAAAATTGTCTGATAAAGTGAATCAAAATTAATGAAAAAAAAAAGCAGGGACTAACTTTACTTTGGCGTATTTCTATAAAAACTACGAAAGAGGGTAAAAAATTATCTTTAAAATATAACTTTTAAGGGCACGTGATGGGTTATGTCACAGATATAGGCAAAATTTGTCCGTAACTGTTCTCTTATAATATTGAATATTTTGTCACGAAACTTGGCACAATTACCTAAAATGTCATCAAAAAGGTCTCTCTGACCCAAATTTGTTTGAATTTTTGCTCAAAATTATTTATGGAAAATTTTTGAAAAATAGCAAACTTTGTAAAAATTAATTTTGAGCCAAAATTCAAACAAACTCGGATCAGAGAGACCTTTCTAATGATATTTTAAGTAATTCTGCCAAGTTTCGTGACAAAATAGGTCTCTTTTTTATAAAAAAAAAATGTTGAATATGAAATACAAAGTTTTATTTAAAACTAAAATTAATGTTTTTAAATAATATTCTTCGTGCTGTAAAATTAAGGAGGTTCTACCGTATGACGATACTAGTCAAAACAGAGACCATTATTTTGTGGTTAGGTTTAAATTTAATTTTACTGGTATACAATTAAACAATTGTATTTATTAACTTTATTTACTTTTTAAATATGACTATTCTTCATGTGCGATCAAAATCAACATTTTAAAATATCAGAACGTCTAAACTGTATCGTGTAAAACGTGAAATATTTTTACAAATTAATTTATTGCAACTCTCACAGGAACCTATTGTCCTTTTTTAAATACAAAATCGGTTCATTACATATCTGTGTTTAACTATACAAACTTTGATCACTATTTCGTCAATTAATTATTTTTAGTACGAAAATATATGTGACAGAGTAATGAATTCTCATAAGAATCAATGTTAAACAGGTTAAACAGTGAAAAAATAAATCGATCATAACTTTTTTTCCAAGAACCTACAGATCTCAAAAATTTAACTACAAAATTGTAGAAACTTTATCTAGCAGTACACTAAGTTTTATCAAAATCTGTTTGATTAATCGATTTACAGTAGAACTTCCTTAAAACTGTAACTGATACAATTTTAAGAAAAAGTAGTAATCACATGCCATTAAAAGATATATTTAAAGTTGTTACTTTCTTTCGCGTCGTTCATTAGAAAAATGCAAAACATTAAGAAAAATAGTAAACTTTGACTGACAATATTGCAAAAACTATACGGTAAAATTATCTGAGGTTCAACAATAATGTGTATTAATTAATATGTTGTTTGATTTTTCTGAAAATTTTAAACGATTATCGATTATTATGAGTAATTTTGACCTAACCACCTTAAGGTCTAGATGTGCTTTCAATAAAGAAAGTTTTCAGCGCAAAGTTATTTTTTTAAAGCGCAGAATAAACATCAATAAAATTTTCTCCTCGAGTATATATTGAATGCACGTGACTAGGCAGAGTCCCTTCCTGACATAGTTAGCTTTCATAACAAGGAACGTCCTTTTATCCTGGACTGGAGGGCATCTCGTCGATCGTGCGAACCTTCCGTACTGTCAGGACTGAAAGTAACAACCGATTTGTCAGAGAAGGCAATTCGCCAGCTTCGGTCTCACTTTCACGCGCTTAACAAACAAAGTAACAAATTCACTGCTTATTCTCATCTCTCTTCTCTTTCTCGCCAACTGCTCTCTTTTCATCTCGCGCTTCCTGAGATCCACTATGAAATTCAGTCTGGTTTGCGCGGGAGCAATAAATCAAGACGAATGGTGTACTCGCTGCACTGAATGCACTGGGTTATCCTTTGCCAGCTGTGATATTTCTTGCTACACAATTTTCGTGCGGATGTGTATAAAACAAACTTCCCGGAAATTTACCTAATTTACTTCAGTGAAAACTTTATGTACTTCGCATTTTAAATCATTTTAAACAATTTTAATCTGCATAACTTGTTAGAATTTTCTATATTTCATCCAGAATGAAAATATAGTTTCTATTGAAAATATGTTGTATTAACTATTCTCAAAATAAACGAAAGAAAGTTATGAGAAACATCTATAACAAAACCTGTTCTTCGATTTTTTTTTCAAAAGCGTCTTGTGATAAAAAAGACAAAAGGCCATTTTTCTTGTGGTTGTAATTCAATATTTACCTGGTACGAGAAATACTCTTGGACGAGTGCTCTTGGATTTTGGATAATTATCGAGATCTTTTTTGTTATGCTGAATACGAATCTAAAGTTTAGCTCAATCATGTTAAGTTTTTTTTCTATAACATCAAGAAACATAGTAAATTTTATTATATTCTGGACAACTATTTTCAAACATTCAGAATTTCTTGCATAATTATGGTCTCACTGACACCTACAACTATTTCATTTTTTAAGTGCTTTTTTAAAAATAAATTCTAATCTAAAGTTGGCGAAACATTGCTAACCGAAACATAGCATTAAATTTGACAAATAAGAAATCGATTTTTTATTCATTACCATTCTACTATCATTTAATATATTTCAAACTTGGTATAGAAGGATTTTAAGACCACTTATTTCTAATCTACACTGCAAAAACAGGTGTCTTAAATTAAGACATTTTTCGTGTCTTAGACATCAAAAGTATTTTAATTTAAGACATTTTTATCCAATTTAAGACACCATGTTTTTGCAGTGAAGTTTATATTTCTTTCTCCGTTTCGAATTTTAAAAACAAGACTTCGCATTACAAATCAAAAACATCGAAAATTCACTTATTCCAAGTTTCATTAATTCCAAATTAATTAAAGTTTTGTAAATTTGGACCGCCATATTGTAGTCGCCATTTTGAATTTTGAAACAAATACTTGCGATTTGTGTACTTGAAGATCCCAAAAAACCTATGGGTACTAAAATTTAATAAAGTACGTCACTTTTTTTTCCTCAAAAAAGAATCTAAAATTTGTAAACCTTCATTCATAAGGAAATGTCTAGATGTGTGTGTCACGCTTATTTGTCACTAGGTTTTCTCGAGAATAATTTGACTGATTTCAATAAAATTTGTTATGCTTACTATACTCGTTAATATCTAAACTTGTACACAGGGATTTTGGAAAATTAAAAGTCTGACGACCGAAACATCTGGAGAAAGTTGAAACTGTCAAAAAGCTCCAACAATCATTTGCTTGATATGTTGGGTTGATAAAACGGATGTGATTCTTGATTTTGAATTATTTTCTCAAGATGGGAAACATGTTCGAGAATAATGAACTTAAAACCAGAAAGATCATTTGCTTAGATGAGAGGGCTGTGGCGTTTAATTCAGCGTGCAAACGAACTCTTCCAAGAAGTTGAATACGTACCCGCAACCCCAACAATAAGTTTGTATACGGAAAACGCATCACAACCGATTTTCTCGCCTCTGACATTGCATGGTGTGGCAAATAACAGTTGGTGAACGGTACTTAATTTTATTCATGGTATATTTCACTCAAAGTTCAAAATGATCCATACGTTATATTATTCACACAATTATTTCCACTGCGGTAAATCTCTCCCACTTTATTCGCGTTAATGTAACAGTATAACTATTTTTTTCATTTCAATTAAAATATTATCTCAGTTTGCAAACCAAAATGAAGAATACAAAACCGCAACCTTAATTTCATTACAATTGTTTGATCGCTCTATTATTTTAATTCAATATTTTACACCAAAAATTTGTTAATTAAGTTACTGAAGGTGTTTTGAATTGTTGAGATATAAAATGTTTTTAAAATTGAGACATTGATTTCACTTCATGTCTTATTTTAAGACACAAGAAATATCTCAGACACATGTATAATAAATAATAAGCGACCCTAAAAACCTCCGAACAACAAAATTCAAGCGAATTGGAGCAATTTTTGAAAAATGTCCGTCCAATTGGACGATTTGGAAAATCTGACTTCAGATTCGTAATCAGCGACCCAAAAAAAAACCCCGAGTAACAAGTTTCAAAAAATTCAATTGCTGGGTTTTCTGGGGTCACGAAAGGGTTAAAATTCTGAAGGTTCAAATGACGAAATTATTATTTTATCACTTACCAAATTCAAATTTGACCAAAAATAATGTTCTATTCCAAGAAATTTTGATATTTTAAGAAATGAATTCCTTTTTTATATATTTTGAGTTGCAAAAATTATATTTGAAACTATTCACATTGGGAAAAAAATTTCGTTTAAATGAACGTTCAGAACTTTAGAAATCATTGCAAATTAATGATTTATTCACTTTCCCTTCTTTCCGCATTTGTTTTTATCTTCAATTAATTCAGAACCTCGCGTTAAAAAAAATATGTAGAATTAACAACAAAAACATTGAAAAGCTTAAATGATAAAACGAAGAATATTACCAAAAATATTTAGTATATAATAATAACAATCATTGTCATTATTTCTTTGCTGAAAGTAAAAGAAACAATGGGTGTGAACGAAGAGATAAAAGTGAGAAAATGCAACAGAACTTTCATTGAAATGCATTGAAACCTCGAAAGTGAACTTCATCGTTATCGAACCAAGTAAAAGTAAAACCTCGGATTGTAAACTGAGTACAAACTTCAATTGTCCTCGCATGCTTGGGGAATCGGATTGTTTATAAATCGGCTCTGAAACCGTACAACGTGGTCCAGATAGATCACGTGCGATATAATTAATGAGCACGCTGCAATTCCCATACACACCTCCAGCTCATGGGTTCGCCCTAACAAGTACTTAGATTCTCCGGCGACGAGGTTAGTTTGCTAACCTTACCTTAACCCAAGAACAAAATCGAGGTAACAATGGCGACAATAGCAAAATAAATATACAAATACTCAAGTACAGGGCGACCCTAACTAAGTAAGCATACTCTATGCTGATACCATGCACATACTGAGACTCCAAGAGATGTTTAAAACATTTTCGAGTGCTTTGCAGATTGAAGTGAAACTTTGTTGTTTAGATAGGCGAAATTGTAAGTGAAAGCAATTATTAGTTTATGAAAAATAAACAATTTTTTTCAATTTTAAAAATGGTTACAACTTTTAATAAAATTAAAAAATTGCTCATAGGTATGATTATCGAATTGAATATGCCATTCTGTTAACTTTTGCCAAGATCTACTCATAAAAGTATTTCTACACACAAGCCAAAAATAGAATCGTTCTATATAATGTAGTTTTTGTTTTAAGGAGAAAAAGAACACTCTTTTTCGACATATTTTGAGTCCGTATCATTTTGACACAAAAATGTTCGTACATGTTATATTGTTCAACCTATGAAAATTTTATATTGTACTCCTAATACTAAAATGGGCCCGTATCATTTTGACCCAAAATTTTCTGTGAAAATTGTTATATTGTACTCCAAAAATAAATGTCATTTTGTACTCCTACTAAAATCAAAAGATTTTTAAGTTTTAATTATTGAATAATTGAATTTACTGGATTAATTGAGTCTTTTAATATGAATTTAATGTACTAAACTCAAATATTTAATAAATAAAACTTAAAAATCCCTTTAAAATACTATGATTAAATTGTAATAATATAATTTTATTAAGAACATTAGGACCCTTTTATGCCCAAAAACTATGTCCATGATTCTTCATTAATGAAGAATTTTGCAGGAAGCAATACACATTTTTTAGATTACATGCCAATCTCAGAGTCCAAAAAACTTTTAATAAATTGATATTCCTAAATTAACATAATCCCCGAATTATTATGTTAATAAAGAAATTAACAGAGAATTATCAAATAAAATTATCAATTATCAATATAAATTAACATAATCCCTGAATTATGTTAATAAAGAAATTAACAGAGAATTATCAAATGACTGTGTGCTGCCATCAAATTCAGGGCCGAAAAGTTCTAGTGTTGATTCGTGAAACCAACACGCATATAAAAAAAATTTCTTTTATATCGAAATATTAAAAAAATTATTATGTTAGATCATAAAAATGTTACTAACGAACGAAAATTTTTTAAAAATTTTTTTACAAAAGTTATTGCAAAATGAAAATTATTTTAAACACTTTTTAAATAAAAACTTGTATTTCTTAAATGAGTTTTCCGATTTAAGTAGATCTTGGATAGAATCAATAAGCATAAAACAGACTTCGACTTACAGTTCAAAAATTTAAAAAAATATTTTTTTTTATAATTTGTTTATAAACAATTAATTTTCTTCAATGTTCTGGACCTTTTAAAAATCGAGAAAAAATATTAAAATACACTTAAAACTTTGGTAAATCGAAATCAATTGAGAAAATTAATGAGCGACTATTTTTTTGTGTCATTCTATGAGAAACAATACGTTTCTGACAATTATTTTTAAAAATTCTCTATAATTGCTTTGTAATTTGACTTTGTAACTTGAGCTACAAGAAAAAGAGGTTATTTTGACAACCGGGGAGTCGATTATGTAATTTGATTTGATTTTGCCTGACTTCACTTTTTTTCACTTCTAACTGTCAAAACTTTCGAAAACAAAAGTCAATAAATGTGAAAAAAAAGTGAAGTTAGGCGAAATCAAATCATTTCGGAATCAAATCAAGTTGCATATAATCGACTTCCGGTAAGATAAAATAAAAAAGCGCATTAATGATTTAGATAACATAAATTTCCGTATTGGTAATTGTTAAAAACAGTCTCATAATTTACTTATATTAGTTAATTATTGAATTAATAAGAACAAAATTTTAGATGAAAACTACTTTTAAAACTTACTTGCAAAGTGTCAAAATTTTCAAAGTTTTAATTAAATTTTTCAATGAAGAATCCAAATATTTTATTATTAAATATTATTTCATCTCGAGTCTTTCATATGACATACTAACTTTTAATTTTATAATGGAGAAAAATGAAAACTTTTATCTTAATTATAAAAATTTTGAGAAAAAGCAGTGTTTTTCACACCAGAGGCATGAAAAAATCAAATTTTGGTTTTAAAATTCAAGTTTAACCCTCTTATTCACAGTGTCAAAATTTGGTGTTGGAGAATTTGCTACTTTTTTAGTTTTTACATTTTGAAAAATATGGTTTCAAATACGAATTTGAAGGATAAAATACAAATAATTTTGTAACAAAATTTTTAATTTAAATTTCACAATCTGACAGCAGCTAACTTCAGTTTTACAAAACTATACTTGAATTTTAACCTTCAAGTCCTTATTTAAATACACATTCTATAAATTGTAAAAACCATAAAAGTAGCTGATTCTTCAACACTAAATTTTGATACTGTGGAAAGGAGGGTCAAACTTGAATTTTAAAACCAAAATTGGATTTTTTCATGTCCCTGGCGAGAAGTTACTAGAGTTAAAAAACACTGCTTTTTCTCAAAATTTCCATAATTATGGCAAAAGTTTTTACATTTCTCCACTATAACATTAAAAAGTTAGTATGTCATATGAAACTACATTAAAAGTGCTCAAGATGAAATAATATTTAATACTAAAATATTTGGATTCTTAATAAAAAAAACTTTAATTAAAACTTTGAAAATTTTGACATTTTGCAAGTAAGTTTTAAAAGTAATTTACATCCAACATTTTGTTCTTATTAATTCAATAATCAATTAATATAGGTAAATATTGAGACTGTTTTTAACAATTACCAAAAAGAAATTTATGTTATCTAAATCATTTAATGCGCTTTTTTATTTCATCTTACCGGTTGTCAAAACAACCTCTTTTTCTTGCAGCTTAAGTTACAAAGTCAAATTACAAAGCAATTATAGACATTTTTTAAAAATAATTGTCAAAAACGTATTGTACAGATATCAAAAATAAATAATTACAAATTATCAAATTTTTGTAAAATTAGTATTTACGACTTTGGATGGAATATAATGGTTTGACTCTTTTATGTATAATTAGGAATAGAATGCACAATATACTGAATATATTCTTGAAAAAATAATAAATTATAAGAAGGTTTAAGGTCAGTTGGGGTATTTTGGGACAAATGATATTTAAGCTAAATTTGCAGACTTTTAAGAAAGTACGATATGAATATTTTAACCCCAGATCACCTACAAGAGGTTCTGAATATTTGCCAATTTTCAATTGTCTAGAAGGTATAATTTGGCCCGAATCACCCCAACTGACCCTATTGTAAATTTGTAAAATAATTATAATTTTCCACTATTGTAAATTAATAAAAATGTAATTTCAAACATGTGATTTTAACGATAGAAGACTGACTTGTGCAAATTGTTATATAAATTTTTATTTTTCATTGCAGCCCAAATTAATAGATAAATTCTTATTTAATAATTATTATAATTTCCATTTTATATTTAAAGATCCTATGATTTAAAATGGTTGTTACATTCCTTAACGTTCTCTCACTAATAAGATTTTAACGAACCTCTCTACCGCGGAAACGTCAAACTGCTTTCCGCCGTATGGAAGTTTGACTGTGAATTAATAAATTTTTGCACTTATAAAGTTAATAATCTAATAAATGAATACTTTTTTCCCCATCATTTTTAAAAAAGTAGCTTTTAGTAGCTTTAGGTTGAAAAAAGTATCAAAAAAGTAGCCTTTCATGAAAAAAGTAACAAAAAGTAGTAAATAGTTGAGGAGTGGGAAGCCTGTAATTAAGAACTATTATTAGAACTTGACAATTTTAGGACTTGGTTGATGATATTTGAAGAACTCCATTTAGAAGTTGGCATTTTTAGGACTTTATTTAGGACATGATATTTTTAGGAAGTAATAAATCTTATATAAGAAATCTCTCGAAAAATTAAAATAATCATATAGGAAAAAGATATCTGGTTGAAATGTTTTTTTTAAAGAAGTCGGAAATAATAATCTCTCGCTAAATTCACTTGTTAAACATAAAGATATCTGTAGCAGAATGTTAACAAAATTCGTTAACTATAAAAGACATTAAAATACTTGGAAACATTTTTCCCAGTTGTTTGGGTATTATGCAACTGCTTATAAATTTTCTAATTCTTAAAAGTAAACAAATTTTTTTTTATAAATCACTCACCCCAAAATTCAACGTTGCTGGTATTCCTGTGACTTCCTCACTAGCACCTGTTTCCTTAACGTTTTTACTGGTAAGATCAATTCCGGATATAGAGGAAGCAACTTCCACCTCAGAGTTAGCAGTTGTTCTCGAAACTTCCGGCACATCTTCTATCAAGGTATCGTTGGAATCACACTTGTTCATATTATTATCCTTGATCTCGAGGATCTCCGTTGCCTTCTCGGTTGGAGGACCTTCGACAAGGTTATCAGGGTCTCTTGTCGTGGTCTTTTCTTCCCCAGCTTCATGAACGCCAATGTCGCTGGCATCTTCGTACAGTGAACCTCTACTTCCCTTATCGAAATCGTTCTTTGATTCATCGAGTCCTTTATGTGAATTCTCCGAATCCTGAGCATCCTCTTGCTTGTTTATTTCTACTTCTTGCGGAACGGAAGAGATCGCTTCATCAAGGTCGTCATCAGTCGTAACCAGTTCTGAAATATCTGGTTTGCTGCTGGACCCAGAAGACTCTTTCAAATACCACGAGCTACAATTATCACGTTTTCTTTCGACAGAGTTGTCCTCACTTTTCGAGAGAGCACCCTTGCACTTTTTCAAATAACTTTTTACTCTCCTGGTTTTACTTTTCCGAGTCTCATGACCCCTCGAGATAGTTGCCTCAGTTTCACTTGATTTATCATCCGCAGACTTTTGTGAACTTTTCTCAGATTCTTTTGGCTCTTGGTCAGTTTTGGACTTATGTTCTTTGGTGTCTGAACTTTGAGTAGAGGATTCTTCACCATCTTTTGCGAGAGTCCACGTTTCTTCTTTTTCGGATACCCGTCGTTCTACCGGGATCACCTGAAACAAACAAGAATCTGTGATTAAAAATCCAGTTAATCCGATGCTAATCAGTAAAATATTTTATAAATTATGTTTTTCATTTCATCTTTTAAAATTAATTTAATGTAATTGTATAATTGTATTGATTGTATTTGTGTATTTTAAATTTAACACACTTGTATACTGCTGTCAAAAATAAAAAGATTCATAAGCGACATTGCTGTTAAGTCGATAGTCACGAAGTATAATATGTATACAAGAATCGATGAAAGTATCAATCTTTTTATATTGGACGGTAGTTTTTAATATACTGGATATGATACACATATACCTGTACACATGTGAATTAAATTTAATGCAGATTTTTTTAACAGTGTAAAATAAGGCGGTTAAAAAAATTGTTTACATACATCACTAGATCGGTGAAAATGCCAAAAAAATGAACATTTATTTTTTCGTTTTCCGATCGCACAATATGAAGGGGAGCCGCAGACACCCCCAATTTTCCCATTAAAAATACATGGGAAAATGTACGTTTTTAAAAAATGCAAAAAAAATCTAAATTTTAATCTAAAAGATTTAGAACTTTAGGGAATTTTGAAAAGTATTTAAACTTCATGAAACTACAAAGAATTATTAACTTTTTAAAAATTAACTCCCTTCCAGAGTGTTTTATAAAACCTACCCCTAAAAATGAAAATTCATCTTTTAAAGGTTATGACGCGAAACCTACCATTTTTTATGCCTTTCATTAAAGTTTTGTCTACGTTTGACAAAATACAATATTTATTGTATATGTTCATTCATATATAAATTGTTTAAAAATAATTTTTATTTTGTTCATATAAGGTAAGTTTTATATAAGGTAAAACTTAACACTTTTAACAAAATGATACAAAACGGGAATTAGGAAATGGAAAATTGTTAATTATATTAATAAACATTTTGTTTAAACACTTTATGATTATTTACAAACAATTTTCAATTTTTTATTTAATAGTCTTAAAATGATCTAATTTTTTGCTTTATTATTTAATAAACTTCACCAGATTTTAATTCTATATAATCTATTACTTTTCTGCTTTTCTTAAAACAATTTTCATTTGTTTGAATAATTTATAATTATTTATAAACTACTATTAACTTAGCAGTCATAGAATCATCTAATTTCTTGCATTATTTAACTACACCGGAATTTGCTTTTTTATAGTCATTTACCTATAGGTACTTTTCTTGAAACAATTTATATTTAATAAAATAATTTTTTTTTGTATTATACACCATTGGTTTTTTTTGCAAACTATTTCTTATATTCTCTAAATCTGAATTAGTAGTTTTATACTAATGAAATAGCGAAAAGTAAGCCACTGTTAAATAGTAAGATTTTTACTAATTGTTTAGTAGAAAACTACTAATTCGAATAGTGTAACTTCAATATTTCAATTAGTAACTTTGGGAGCATTCACATATTACGTAACATTTTTAAGGGGGGGGGGGGGGGAGGGAGTCAGCAGTTTGTTACGTCCAGCAGAAAAAATGGCGCTAATGTATGTAACGACGTGTTACATAAGGGTGGGGGGGGTCAAAATTTTCCAAAAAAAAACGTTACGTAATATGTGAACGCTCCCTTTCTACTATTTCAATTAGTAGTTTTCTACTAAACAATTAGTAAAAATCTTACTATTTAATAGTGGCTCAGTTTTCCTCAATTCATTAGTAGAAAACTAGTAATTCAGATTTAGAACAATTTGTATTTTTTAAAAATATAGCGTCAGAGTTTTAATCTTTTCAATAATACTATTTGACGCTATGTTTTTAAAAAATACATATTGTAAGCAATAGTTTGCAAAGAAACTAAATTTGTAAACAAAAAAAAAATTATTTAAATAAATATAAATTTTAGAATTATTAAATGAAAATTTGAATTTTTTTTTAAATAAATTATAAATTGTTTAAACAAAATGCTAATAAATTAATGTAATTAACAATTTTCCATTTTCTTATTAACGTTCTGCATCATTTTGTTAAAAATACTCAAATAAATAACATTCTTCAGAAAACTTACCTTACAAACAAAATAAAATTTATTTAAACAATTAAAAATTATTGAAACAATTTATACATGAATAGATACATTCAATAAATATTGCACTTTGTCAAATGAAAAAAAAAATTTAATGGTAGGCATAAAAAATTGTAGTTTTGGCCTAATAACCTTTATAAGTTAAATTTTTATTTAAGGGTAGGTTTTTTGAAGCATCCTGGAAGAGAGTTAATTATTAATAATTCTTTGTAGTTTTATTAAGTTTGCAAAAAAATAATAATCGAAAGTTTCTTGTACTTTGAACATTTATCGAGGTCTCATAAACTTCTGAGCCATTTTTGTGAATTTTTTGTGGCTTACCAATTTTTTTTTTATTTTTCTAAATGTAGAAATCCTACAGGCGGAGAAAAGACATGTTGAATTGGATTCTGATGGGTCGCGGGTTTCCGGAAACGAATTTTCATAAAAACAAACATTTATAAATTGAGCCCGCTTTTTTCGACTAATGATACAACTCAAAACATTGACAATTTCGTTTCCGGAAACCCGCAAAGGTAGTAGAAGGAGAAAGGTGTCTCAACTCTCCCTTGAGGATCTCTCCCTAAATGGTACCGCATAGAACTACTCTTAAGCTTCAAAACCGAATGTTGCAAATTATTTTACGACTTTTTAAAAAAAAGTTATGCAGATTTGAAATTTTTTCATTTAGTCAAATATGCATTTAGAATCTCTCTCTAAATTTCTTGGAGTGAGTTTCACGCTACAAATTTCACTCCAGTTCGAGTGGAATTTGACTCAAAAATTAGAGTGAGTGTTCACTTTTTGCTTGGAGTGAATTTCCGCTCAAATTGGAGTAAAACTTCATTCTATAAGAGTGAGATCTCACTCTTTTAGAATTTGTTTCTCACTCTGACTGGAGAGGCTCAATTTTCACTCTTCGTGGAGTAAAAACTCACTGCCAAAAATTTAGAGAGACTATAGTTCTAAATGAAAAAAATTTCAGTTGGCCTAACCCTGGGCCGACCGTGAGGTTGCACTTGAGATAGAAGGTTGGCCCAACTTTGGTAGTTCAAGTTGGCTCAACTTTTTATGCCAATTGTCGGAAAAACTTAACATGTTGACCAAAATTTGGGGAGAATAGTTGGGCCAACCATTGTCGCCATTGGGTGGCTGCCCGTTATCATTCCGCTAGTTGACCCAACTATGGGCCAACCTAAAATTCGCACTTGGGGAAATTGCAGAGTTTTCCTCCCAAGCGACGATTTATGAATAGTAATATCGTTTAGCGAAAGAAAAAGGTCAATTTTTCATGTCAGAGAAGTTGTGAACACCATTCTGTTTTTGCCAAAAAATAAAAACTGTGCTGAATTATGCTAGGTTTGTGCCCAATTGTGTCGTAAAAAATTTTTCAAAAAAATTTGTTTTTGACCACAAAATTTTGAAATTGAAAAAAGGTAAGTTGTGCTAAAATGTGCTAGGTTTGTGCATCATTGTGCAATAAACATTTTATCAAAAAAAAATTTTTTTGCACCAGAAATGGCAGTTTGTCTAAATGAAGAAGGAAAGCTGTGCTAACTTGTGTTAGATGTGTGAATAATTGTGCCGTAAAAAGTAATCCAAAAGAATTAAAATTTCGAAAAAAATTTTGAAAAAAGATTTTTACTGGTCAAAAAAACATTAATTTTTATCGAAAAAAACGAACTGGTGCTGAATTTATTTAAAATGTGGTAGGGAAGCAAAATAATAAACTGTAATAACATTTTTCGCTAAAGTAAATATTTTGTGCAAAGAAATCAAAATTTTGGTCTTTTGCGCACTTTTAGAGGCGCCAATTTTCAAATTTCAAAATTTCAAAAAATCAAAAACTGTACTGAATTTTGCTAGGCGAGCGCAATAAAAAACTCTTATAACATTTTTCGCTAAAGTCAATATTTTTTGCAAAAAAATCAAAATTTTGGACTTTTGCGCACTTTTGAGGGCGTCAATTTTCAAACTTCAAACACTTTCGCTAAAGTCAATATTTTTTGCAAAAAAGTCAAAATTTTGTCTTTATCATTTAGAGGCAGCAATTTTCAAAATTCAAAATTTCGATAAAATATAAAGAAATATTGAATTTAGCAAAAAGTGTCATTAGAGTGTTTTTTTGTGCTCGCCTAGTACAATTCAGCACAATATTTGATTTTTCGAAATCCTGAAGTTTGACAATTGCCGCCTCCAAATGTAAAAGACAAAATTTTGAATTTTTTGTAAGAAATATTGACTTTAGCGAAAAATGTTATGAGAGTTTTTTATTTGGCCTCTCCTAGCACAATTCAGCACAATTTTGATTTTTTGGAAAAAACAAAATGGCGTTGCCAACCTCTCTGACATCAATTTTTCACGATTTAATACAATTATTCAATTTTTTTCAAGGGTAATTTTCAAGGGCTTTGCGGGACGGATTAATATTAAAATAAAAAAAAATAAAGAAATACGTATCTCATATTTTTGCCAAAAAACAAAATTGGTGGGTAAGGTTTATGAAAAAAGAAACTTTTTTATTTTTAGGCCACTCTAGATTTTATGTTTCAAATGAAATTTATGGTAGAAAAGACTGTGGAAAAACTACCTGACCTGTCCTTTGTCCTGTGTTTGCATTTAGCGTACCTGCCCGCCATGTGCCCGCCGGTACCCGTTGCAGAACTACAAGGCATGATTCTAATGTACAAAGATTGGGAAATTATTTTCAAGCTAAAAACTGTTAATTCTATAAAACTATTTTCAATAAAAAGC
This sequence comes from Ganaspis brasiliensis, assembly GCA_037103525.1. NCBI lineage: Eukaryota > Metazoa > Arthropoda > Insecta > Hymenoptera > Figitidae > Ganaspis > Ganaspis brasiliensis. Next base: position 1,836,979 of record JAZKLR010000001.1, on the reverse strand, counting down.
AATTATTTTAATTTTTAATAATTGATGTTCGTTGTATCAGACAGTAGGGTATATTTTGTCTGTTATAAGTAATATTTTTCTACTTAGAAAACAGTGATGCAATAGTTACGTAATGCCGGAGCACGGTATATGTTTACTTCTACTACTTAGCAGTTTTTCACGGTGTTCTGTGACTAAGAACATTTGATAGCTTTTAAAATACAAGCTCTTATTTCAATTACTTTAATTATTGATTAATTATAAATATTGTGCAAATTATAAATATGTAATTTAGGTAATAATTTTTAAAAACTAACTGACTTCTAGAACGAAATTCGTCGAAATCATGAAAAGACATATTTTTCAATTTTTATAATTAAGTAAATTAAATGTATGTAACTTTACCGATCTCACATTACGAACAAGAAAAAGCCAGTGGCGCTCTGCAGTGGCAATTCAATGAACTATTTTTGTTTATTAGTTTTACGAAATAAATGATTAATAATTAAATAACAAGTTGTTTTTAATATTGAAATGCTTTTTTTTACTTGTAATTTAACTAAAAATGTAAAAATAATAGTAGTAAAGCCATTGTTTTCATTAATTTGTTATAACTATTGTTTATTAAAAATTTTTTTTAAATTTTTTATTGGTTTTTTTTTTGTTTTGGATAAATATAGTTTCATTCTATCATCTACGAGAAGGAATTTTTGAAATATGTATTATTGCACGAAATAAATGTAAAAAACAAGTAAGCCTGTGTTTCGGTTTATGACATTTATTTGTTTAACAACAAACTTTTTTGAAGATGTCAAACTTGAATTATATGCTTTATCAAGTCTCTCAAGGCGGGGTTCTCAAGAAAAAAGCAAATGAGCCGTTATTAATTGTTAAATTAATAAAATATTGTTTAAACAAAAAAAAAATTTCAATTAAATAAATTTTAAGAGAACCCCGCCATAGAAGATGTTTCAATAAATAATACCCTAAAAGGAAATTTAAAAATATTAATTTTTTTACGAGATATCTTTCATAAACTATTTCTGAGATTTTTCAGAACTCCCGTTTCGTCTTAAGAGTAGTCGTCTACTCTTAATCAGTAGTTTCCAACTACCCTGATCAGATAGGGTCAGACAAATGTGAACACTTGTCATAAAAGTCGACAACGGACGCACAGGGAGGCTCTAAGCACTTTGTCAAGACAGAAAGAAGCAAAAAGATAACAATATAATAGAAAAAAAAACCTATAAAAAGTACATATACAGCAAAAGGATTCTTTATCTTATTTTTAAAAAAATGCTTTCCTAAGTAATCCAGTAATAGTTTCTAAGTATGTTCACTAATAGGTGCAATAAATACTTGTTTCTATGAATCTTAGGCGCGACTAGAATAAATCTAGAGATTAAAGGAATCGAGTCTCATACTGACAAACTGTGAGTGACAAAAATCGGACAAGCGGCTCTCGAGTAGTTACACAACTGCTAGTAAATGAACACATGTAACGTGGAACAGCAGAGAGAAACGAGCTCGTCTCGAATCGTTTGTTTAATGCCGGAAACAGCGCACGGTATTTAAGATGCTTGCGGGTTCCACGAGAGGATTAGGGATGTCTCCAACGAGTGAATCGACAGGTAGGCAAGCTGAGCTGAGCAACCAAAGACTTTCATCGTTTGAGGGAACGGCCACAAAGATTGAATCTTAGGCGATGGAGCGATCGAGCGATAACCGAGAGGCGTGGGAGCGAATACGGCTAATCTTTTGAGCGAGTAGCTCATTCAAATCCGAGCGTGTCTCCTTCTCCACCTTCACCGTCACCTTTACGATAGCACAACTACATCTAATGACCGCCACCATGCCATTGACTTGCAAGAGGGAAAGTTCGACAAGCTACTTCATAAGCCTCGTCTCCTTGTTTTACCTTTATTTTAAAAAATTTTAATCGCGTGTGATGTTTTAACACCTTCCTTACGTGCTTATGTAGCTACATTATGTTATATGATTTTATAACTTTTTTTTAAATAAAACATTATCTCAATGGTTTAATGATACATTGACCTTCATTTAAAAATTTGTTTACTTTCAATAACTTGTGGAATTTTTTACTAATTGGAACAAGTCACATCAATTAGGGTGTCTACTGTGTTCAGTTCTTTAGATTCACGGTCAGTTTTCGGTTTTTCCAGGTTTAAGATATTAAACATCTTCTAACACATGAATTATACAACAAAGCCTATACTTTTACACGTAGGTATTAATTAACGTAGTTGTTACACAGATCGAAATCATAGAGAACGTAATAAAACTTTCAGCAAAAAAAGTATAATATTCAATACGTATTTCCACAAAATATAAAATTAATTTACGGCTTATCTTCTAAGATATTATTATTTAAAAGTCACTATTTTTACACAGGTATAGGTTAAAATACATCTTTTTGGTGACAATTGTTTTAAAATCCAATAGATAAATCATAGAGATCAAGTTGAAAAAATTAGATTTCAGAAAAATTGGACAATTCATTTTCAAAATTCCAAGTATCAAATTAGAAATTTTTTAATGAATTAAAGGCTTTAAACATTAATTAATTAAATTAATAAATAAATAATAAACACTTCAAATAATTCCTAAAACTCAAATATTTAATAATTACACCCAGAGAAGTGATATATTTGACTCAAAGATATGTTATTTGTGCCAAATAAAAATATATTTGTATATATTTTTTCTCTGGGTGTAGAACACTGCAAAAACAGCTGTTTTATCTTGAGACACTTATGTGATTATTTTTAAAACATTTTTGGGTGTCTTAATTTCAACCAATGAGAGAGCGTCTTTTAAAATTATTAACCAATGAAATAACTTGAAATAACTGTAAGACGCTTTATAAATAAAATGTTTTATGTCTTAATTTAAGACGCTCGTAAAACACTTATTTTTACAGTGAACCTAAAAATCTTTTATATTTAGCACTCTCTAAATCTGAATTAGTGATTCTCGACTAATGGATTCGAGAAAAATCGGTCACTATATTAAATAGTGAATATTTCACTATTATTTAATAGAAAATTACTAATTATTATTAGTAGAAAACTACTAATTTGAAAGTGAAATATCTACTAATTGAAACAGTGAAATTCACTTTTTCAATTCGTAGATATTTCACTTTAAATTAGTAGTTTCTTTTACCAAATATTTTCTCTAAATTTGAACAAGTGAATATTCACTTATTTGTTCTTCAAAAGTCTTCCGGTATTTTATAAGCTGATTCGTAAACCCCAAAAACTCCTAAATTACTAATTTCATTAATATTGACAAAAAATTGCATATATTTTTGTCCTTTATATTGGATCCGTCATTTCGAATTTTGAAAAATCATAATTGGACTCGTCATCAGCGTCCTCAAAAACACATGAATGATATGACTTTTGTCAAATTTATCAAACGAAAGTAACATCATGATTTTAGAGATTTTAGGTATGAAATAAATGATTGGTCTACAAATACATATACCTAAGGTACTTTGAAAAAAAGTTGTTAATTTAACTCAAAGTTTAATTAGTAAACTATTTTTAAATCTGAAAAATGCATTATAATAATTAATATTAATAAACATTAAAAATGGTTAAATTTAATTAACAAATATATACATCATTAACCAAGCATGGAAAATATAGCTGTATATATTAACACTAAAAAAGTGTGTTTTATTTTACTTTTATTAAGAAAGGTTTTATTTGTTTCTGTAATTGTCTATAAAATAATAAGTGAATTACCATTTCTGCAAAATTTCACAAGTAAAAGCGTATTAGCTAATTTTAAAAATCAGGTATCTTTGTAAAGGAATATTGATAAAGGACTGTAAACATGTTTAGACTCATTACTATTCACTTATATAACGATATCTTTTAATAAAGATCTCAAGTAATTGATAGCGGTTCGATCTAGAATTTCCGATATGCATTGGAAAATTATAACAGAGTGAAAACGACTAATGAATATTGCTTTGACAACATCCTGGTGCTTAAGTTAACACTCTATTGAGAGTAAATTAAATAGACTTGTTAGCTTTGGTATTAGCTTCGGTATTGGTTTTACTTTGATAATTTGCTTTTTCACTTCTTTTGAGTGACAAATTGTTTCCTGTTTTCCATTTTCCGTAAACCTATTTTGCTAATGACTGTCAATATTTTTGTTCCATGATAAGTATTACCGTTTCAATAAATTAGAAATAAAACAGAAAAATTAACAAGTTTTAAATTGTATGCCTTATTCTCATTGCTTAAAGCTCTTCAAAATGAATTATGAACGTCATAATTTGAAACTTGAGGTTTAAGTTAGTTTAAGGAAAACATTACTTATTCCTTTAGAATCTTTATAGATTATTCAGCATCACGCAAGAGGAACTGAGTCGATTTTCATATTAAACAATTGATACATTTTTATGAGATGGTTTAAGGAATAAAATATCGGTAATGACTGAGTTACACAAAATACACATAAATACAGTACATTTCTGTCCCTTTAAGTGTATTAAGACCCAGAGATCTAAACTAAATGTGCTCAACGAAGCATGTTGCTCCGGATGTCCACTTGCTTTATTCCAAAGAAACCTAAGTAACTGGAGAATTTATAGATGCCTGATTCACGGCACCTCGAACCTTAGTGTACAAGCACTTGACACTTAGTAAGTGCGTGCAAGTAAAGACATGAGAGAAAACAGAAAGATTGGCGCATTCGATATTTCCGCACTTTACCCTGCCTAGCTTACCGATCCTCGATATTTATTTTCCTTTACACAATTTCAGAAAACGGGGCGTTAGACTTATGACCCGGAATTTTACGCAAAGGATAAGATCAAGAGGAAGTACTTAAACAAGTTAGAGCCTTACAACTTAGTCGGTACAACCACAATCAGTTCAAAACGGTAAAAAATTTTACAGCCTTGGTCAGCATAAAACAAGACATTTTTTTCAAAATTACTACTAGCGTGACACCAACTTGAAATAAAAATGGTTACTAACTCATAATTTTTACGGCGAAATTAAAAAAAAAACCTCTTTGGTATGTGAATTTTTGGAAAATTTTAGTGAATTTTTGTTCCCTGGGTATTGAGTCGAAATAACTAATGCAAGATCCTTTAAATAAAATAGCCAAGGAGTGAATGCACTTTCGTGAAATTTGAGCTCAAATTTCACCCAAGTAAAGTCCATCGAGACGTCTCTCACGAACTCGATCGCGGAAATAAGGTTATGTCGATTATATCGCGCGTGCTCGCAAGATAAGTAACGCAAATAACAATATGTAGCTTGTAAATAGAGTTTTGTTAACTGATTTCGATTCCTCTAGACCAAATCTGAACAAATAGGAGAGAGCGAATTGTAAACAGCGATGAGATTTAGTGATAGAAGAAACTTTTGATGAAATCGATCGAAATCAACTTCCCCTTTTCATAGTTTCTTAATCTTCTCTCAATGTGCATTCATCTCTGACAATGAAAATCGAACTCTTGAAAAAAGAGGTCTACAAGATATTAACTCTTTAAAAAGATCTTATTATTGCATTACATCTAGGGGTTTTTAGTGTCGTTGATTACGCATCCGTCGTCAGATATTATTATTATTGTATTATTGTCGTCCTGCATATTGAATCCGAGATTTTGAATTTTCAAAATCTGATGACGGAATCGTAATTAGCGACTCCAACAACCCTTAGAACACTGTAAAAAGTAACTCTTAATTTAAGAGAAGTCTGAAATTAAATCAGTCTTAAAAATAATGTTGTCCTTAATTTAAACTGAGGCTTCTGCGAAAATAATAATGCTCTTTTAATTTCAACTGATGTTTGTGTGAAAATAAGATCTTGGTTCAGCTGAATTTCAATTCCTTTCTTAAATTCAGCACACAGCTGCTAATTTTACAGATTAATTGTCTTAAACTCAGCAAATTTACCTGCTGATAATGACATTCTTTGCTTCTTAAATTCAAGTACAAAAATTGCATTTGAAATTCAACAAGGGATGTCTTAAAAATGTTGCGTCTTAAAATAAGACAGGTTTTCTGTCTTAAAATAAGACTTTCTTTTTACAGTCATAGGAGAGGTGGAGGCAAGACGGGGTACCTAAGGTTTGAAGCTCAATAAAACTAATATTATCGATTCAAAAATAAATTATTTAGGGCAAGATGGGGTAGTACAAAAATCAACCTATTTTTGCCTACAAATTTCGCAATTAAAGGTTGCATCTTCATCATCTAAGCACCTTTATTGATCTGATAAAATAAACTTATATAACTTTACATAACAAATACGTTCTAAATAAAATGCAAAAGTGCCAAGAAAATCGTCAAAAACAGTTTTTTTTATGTAACAAATAAAAAAATCGGTTTCATCAATCAGTGACAATCAAAAACAATGACCATGATTGGTTAATTAGTTTAATAATTAAATCAGTTACCCAGCCTTACCCCCACCTTCCCTACATCATCAAAAGAAACAATTAAGAAAATTATTGAAAAGATATTATCGATTTCACTGAGTCAAATAAAACGAAAAAATCTTCACTTTTTTAACGTTTCAACAGCTATGCTGCCCTCATCAGAAACTAAAATTTATTAATAACATGTTTAACAAAAAATTAATTTACAAATTATGCATATAATAAAATGAAATGGTGTCAACAATACTTACCGTAAAAAATTAACAATAAATAAATTAAATATAAAGACGATGACAAATTTTTGACAACAAGTGTCTCGTCCGTTTACTAAAATTAAACTGAGGTAATTAGAATATTATTGAACTAATCAATGCGATCGGATTATTATAAGTCATTGTGTACAAAATATAAGGGTACATTCTTGATTGTCGAAAGTTAAAATAAAATTAAATTTAAATTCTACTTTGAAAAAATATTACAAACTTAAAAATTTGTTTATAAATTATATGAAGTAGATTATTTAAAAAAAACATATTTTTTTTACATAAAAAAATATATTACCTAGTCAATCAAAACCTTGAGAAGGAAATCAACAAATTAAAGAAAGTAATAAAAAGATAGTAAAAAATTTTTTTCTTAAAATTTATTGTTTTTGATAAAATTATTGTGTTATTTTAAAAGTAATGTTAATATTCATTTCGATATCTATATTTACGTTCATTAAGAAAATGAGTATAGGTCTTACTAAGATTCTTTGTGTCATCTTTTTTGTTAATTGGATTTCTCTGCATGTTGATGTGAATCATTTCTGAAGTTAATCTTTTATCTAGATTAGATTCTTTGTCTAGAATTAAAAAATTATCCCAGTCAAAATCATGTTTTAAGTCATTTTTGTGAATATTAAACACCGAATTTTGATTTTTTGACGTTCTGTGTTCATTAATTCTTTTCAAAGTCCTTCTTTTTGTTTCCCCGACGTAAGATGCTGTGCAATTTTTGCAATTAATTTTATATACTGTATTGTTTGTTTCTGTTTTTTTATTTTTATCTTTTCCTTTTTTTATTAAAGAATTTTTGTTTTGTTGATTTTTTGTAGGAATAGATGAAATTAAATAATTTTTTAATGAATAAGCTGTTTTTTCAAAAAGGCCATTGACATATGGTAGGAAAACTTTAGGTGATCTTTGATAAAGAAGTTTATTTACATTATTGTTAATATTTGATTTAATTATGTTAATACGTTTATAAATAAATTTTTTAATTAGTTGTTCTGGATAATTATTGTTTAAAAGAATCTGTTTTATGGTTTTTATATTTTTTTCATGAAATTTTTGATGTGAAAGTTTTATGGCTCTATCTGTTAGATTATAAATAATAGCAATTTTTTGAGCCTGAGAATGTTGTGATTTAAAATTTAAAATACGTCCAGAAAACGTGGGCTTTTGATACCAATCGGTGATAAGTTTGTTATCACTTTTTATTACTAAAACATCCAAAAAGTTGAGACTATTGTTTTCTTCTATTTCATAAGTAAATTGAAGTCTATTGTCATAACTATTGAAAATATTAATTGTTTCATGTAATTTGTTTTTTGGTATGCATGTAATTACAATAATTAAGAAAATTATTAAACGTCTACATAAAAAGGGACGACTCCGATGATTTTTTAAAGAAAACAATAATCAAACTTGAAAGCAATTAACTATACTTCAAATCTTTATACATTTAGAGAAATGTTATTTTGTGTTCTACGTCGAATCATACATATTTATCATGACTTCTTCCTCATTAGAAACATGCAATAATTTTCTATGTAACTTCCAAACTACATGGGAGATAATGGTAGACTCCAACTTTGAATTCGTTTTTCTCAAAAAGTTTTCGACACTTATTATAAGTTTGTAACTCTATAACCCCTGTGGTTTTTTACTTAGAAAAGTCTACTACTATAGAGTGCTACTATAGATTATTTTTTGATAGCTTAGTATACTACTACTATAGAGATAAAGTGGTCCCTTTTCATGTGGAAGTCCATATGCGAAGAAATAATGCAAATAACACGCTGAAAAAATAGAAAGTATAAGTTAAGGACAAATTCAGATAGGGTATAACTGAGGGAGGTAAAAGTTATTTATTTGTTTTTTTAATAAAATATTGAAACTTTACTTTCGGTTTTTTCTATGATTAATAAATAAAATTATATTCATTTATCAATAGACTAAACTATATTGTCAATCAACGGTATATCGTGGATTGTTACGATAGTCAAACAGAATAATTCACCCTAACTCTTTCTGACGTCATTAACACTTTACACACAGGATAAGCTCTTTTTCGCACATTAAAAATGTAAAAAAAACAATTAGAACTACTAGCCAAGAGGTAATTTGTTAAAAATAAATATCATACAAGATTAAACCTCAAAGCTACAAAATGAACCAGGATCATGAACAGAGCGGTGGCAGACTACCTTGATAACTTGCTAAGTAAGGACCATACATCTTTTTAATTAAACGGCTTATTAAAGCAGTTTTCCTGTCCAAATAAGTAGACTCACTATCAAAAATGTCCGATTTTAATCAGTGGCTAACTTTTTATCATTTAATCACTTACATTTTACTGCAATTTAAACTTAAAAAGATACAAAGAGATGATTTTTCATTTTCATTGCAAGGACGAAAAATTGCATTTTTTTTTTTTTTGCATAAAAGAAGATTTAAGATGAAGAAGTGACAAATTAAAGTACTAGAGACTCGTTCATTAAATTATTTTGCTAACTGAAACGACAGGTGATTACAAAGTACCCGCTGAAAGCGCTTCCTCTCTATAAAGAGATAAACGCCACTTGTTTTCCCCTTCAATCTGCTGACTCTCTATTTTTTTGTGCCTGTAACACGCATCGTCCAATCATCTCAGAGAGATTGGATCGGGAGCATAATTCGATGTGTAGACTCTTTGCGCTCAGATTATGTTAGGTTAGTGAAATGCAAGGCAGCCCAAGGGCAAGGCGAGTCCATGCACAGCACACAAAGCGGCAACGCTTTAAAGTTGAAAAGACTTTACGGAGACTGCTCGACGTCTGGCTGAGCCCACGGGGGGTGCCTCGACCCCCGAGGGTGCGATCGATTTTGCCCCACCCCCGAGTAGACACGAGAAGCGGAGGCACTGGCCTCGCACTCGCTTCACTCCAACCCACCCAGCTCACCTTCTCATATCGGGACGTTTCCAACACAGACATGTCCTCTGGATTCTCTTCAGTCTACTCGATCAAATACTATCACTTGCTACATTATTATTGCAGTAGAGCTAGACGATGCATTTCAGATATATATAATCTTTTCAAGGCAATATTTGGAATTCAACCAAGTCGGTTAGTTCTTCTTTTAAATTACAACAATATCAGCAACTTGGATGTTATTTGTCCATTGTATTATGTAAATGCGAAGAAACGTAATCTTATTTTTATAATAGATACCTACTGTTATCCAATTATTTTTTAAAGAAACAAAACGGTACCTTACTACCCCACTGAATTTATCCTTACCCTATGGAAACTTTACCAACTGTTCTTTTTTCATATATAGATTAAAACTTTTTTGCAATATTAACCCCTAAAGTTGAATTTTATGTTAGGAAATAAGCTGTGCGTAAAGTGAGACTTTTTATAAGATTAAATTTTTGAGTTCCGTACCGTTCAAATGGAACCCTATTAAAATCACTGTGTATGTCCTTTTTCAACCCCCCTGTAACTTTTAAACTATTTAAGATAGAAACTTACAATTTGGTACACATGTGTAATTTCACTTGCGATTTACGAAAATCATATGGAAAACTTGATTGATTTTCATTATCGTAGCTTTTTCGAAGAAAAATGGAAAAAAATGCATTAAAATGACCCTGTCCGCCCCTCACCACCTTAGCGACAAAGTATCAGACATCAGGGATCACAGCCTCTATTGTCAGTAAAAAAGGGAAATAGGGGCAATAATTTTTTATAATAGGGGACAAAAAATTCGATTAAAGTCTATGATCGACTTCTATCGAAAAATTGAAGATGTTAAATATGGTATTAATAGTTTTTCTTTTTAAATAGAATGAAATTTAGTGTTTACTTATCCTAAAATGTCAAATTAATATTTTTTAAACAAATAACGTTATTCATGTAAACATTGAAATATTATGTTCACTAGCAACCTTAAAGCACGCTATAGCGCGCGAGAAACTTTGCATTGTTATTTGTCATTCAAAACTATAAATCTTTGGAAATTTAAATAATGAAAATTAGGAGAATTAAATTTTTTTTTGTAACTGAAAAATAACGAAAATAAATGACAATTGAAAATAAAACCAGAAAAATATTTACACGGAAAAAAATTAATAAGTAAATTAGACTTTTAATATGAGATTCAAGCATAAACTATCTTTAAAAACAAAAGTGAAATAAAATTAGACCTTTAAAATCGAAATGTAGATTTATATCAGATTAAAATATTCTCTCTAAATCTAAATTAGTAGTTTTCTACTAAGAATTAGTAGTTTTCTACTATGAATTAGTCAAATTCATGGCTCATTTTTCTCTAATTCATATAGTAGAAAACTACTAATTCTTAGTAGAAAACTACAAATTCTCAGTAAAAAACTACTAATTCTTAGTAGAAAACTACTAATTGAAATAGTGAAACTTTACTTTTAAAAAAAGTAGATTTTTTTTACTAATTTAATTAGTAGTTTTCTACTACAAAGTTAGTAGTTTTCTACTAAGAATTAGTCAAATTCTTACTATTTTAATAGTAGCTCACTTTTCGCTAATTCATTAGTAGAAAACCACTAATTCAGATTTGGAGAGTTAATAATATGAAGAATACATATATCTTATGTCTAAAAAAGATATTAGAAATCTCAAATTTTGTGATATATGAAAAATATAGGGGAGAGTGGCCATCAACGTACCGGGGTTTTTTCAAAGTCATATTATTTATTCAATTTCACTAATTTCAATCACTTCTTTGCATCAATATAAAACTACAACACTTCTCTAGGTAATGCACACATATTATACCCGATTTATTTTGATTAAATAATAAAATTTAGGATTTTTCTAAAGTAACAAGCTATTTTCATTTTCAACAACCTGGGTACACAATCAACCACCTCTATAAAAACACTAAAAATGTTCAACAATAATAATATTGCATTTTCATTTTGTAAAAAAACTTATTTTCTATCAAATACTATAAAAAATTATTACTTAACACTTTTTAATTTATAATGTATAACATAAATATACCTCAAATTTAAGTTAACTAGCTAAAATGGCATTTTAGTTTTGCTATGTTGAGAAGAGTACTGATAACAATCGCTGTCACATGCTGTACGCATGCCTAGTTTTATAATCAGGCATACCACTCTGGAAATCGAAAATACACTGAAATTCCAGGTGGTTCATTGTTCCCTGGTACATTGAATCAACATGACATTTGCAACAAAAATGGTTTTTATAACTTAATGCAATATTTCAAAATCTTTTTCTCATTAGAATATTGTAGTTCAGGCCCGATACAAAATAAATCGTAAGTTCATTTATTTTTAAATTGCCTTATTTCAATTAAAAAACGTGTTTGTATTTTAGGTAAATTTTTTCTTCAGAGCATCAAAAACAGTTTTTTTCAGTTTTCTCTATAAAGAATAAATCCACATGTCTCAAATTTATGGACGTAGTGTGTTTATGCAAACTTCATTTATATTTAAAATTAGGAGAATTTTTATTTAATTGTTTCTGAGAAAATTGAAATGGTTCATTCAAAAAACTGGTATATTGATGGCCACTCTCCCCTACACTAAAAAAACAAATGACTGATGACAAATGACGAACTGCTTCAAATGTAAATATGTTTTGAAATTAAAAAAAAAAAAAAAAAAAGTAAACGTTTTTTACTTATATTTCCTATTAATAAAATACGTTTTAGCGTAACTTTTTTGTAGGGTTATATATTGTCAAATTACCATATTTCTAAATTAGAGATTTCATTAATATGACATTTTTAGACATAAAGTTTTGCAAAATAAGACATAGTCTATTATAAAAAGTGTGATTATAAAATTATAATGCCTCATTTAGATATATTTCTACTTTTTTGCAATTAAGAATTAAAGTTATTTTAAGTTTCATGATTAATTTTTTCCGTGTAGATAATTACACAATTGAAAAATAATTTAAAAAAGTAAACAATAAACATTGAATTTAAACTAGAAAATTGAAAAATTAAGAAAATTATAGTAATTGCAAATTGAAAAACTGAATTGAAAATCAACAAAAATAGTTGAAATTCAAGAAAATAATAAAAACTTGAAAAAATAAATTGAAAATTTAAGAATTGAATTGAAAAATGAAAAAATAAATTAAAATTGAAAAAAACTCCAACAATGGACAGATTAATACGCAATCGAACAAAATTATTGAAAAAATTAAAGAAAAATTAAAGAATAATTATAAAATTTTAAGAGAATATTTGAAAAAATTGTTGCAAACAATTGAAAATTGAGGGAAATAAATAATAATTGAAAGAAATAGTTGAAAAGTAAATTAACTGGCAATTGTAAAAAATAATTCAAAAAATCAAACAATATTAAATTTAAACAAAATAATTCAAAAACTATCAAAGTTATAGGAATACCTAATTGTTGGAAATAATTGAACATTGAACAACTAAATTGCAAATTGAAAAAAATAAGTAAAATTGAAGAAAATAATTTAAAAAAGAGGAAAAAAATTGAAAAATTAAGAAAATAATTAAACATTGCAAGAAGGAATTGAAATGTAAAGAATAATCTTAAAAATTGAAAAAAGTAATTGAAAAAAAAAACGATAATTATTGACAATAGAAGAAAATAATTGAAAAAAAGCGAAAATCTTTTAATATTAAAGACATTAATTTTAAATTGAAAAATGAAATTTAAAATTTGAAGAAAGTAGTTGTAGAATTAAACAATTGAATTGAAATTTTAAAAACAATTTTTGTGACTGAAAAAAATTATGGCAAATTGAATTAAACTGAAAAGTTAAAAATGAAATTGAAGTTAATAGAATATAATTGAAAATTGAAGAAAGGATTTTAAAAAAGGCGAGAATGATTAAATATATTTAAAAAATGGAAATGAAATTAGAATTAAATATTTAAAATTAAAAAAAATATTTGAGAATTGAAGAAAATAGTTGTAGAATTGAACAACTAAATTAAAATTTAAAACAGTTTTTACAATTGAAAAAAATTATTGAAAAGGGTGGCCCTTAATTTTCGGTCTACACCCGGAAAATCGATCAAGATAAAAAAAAAAATTCCTGAAAGTTCACTGTAAAAACTGGTGTCTTGCGAGTGTCTTATTGTAAGACATAAGATATTTATAAAGCGTCATACAGTAATATCCAGTTATTTCATTGGTTAATAATTTAGTAAGACGTTCTCTCATTGGTTAAAATTAAGACACCCAAAACTGACCTAAAATGACCACTTAATAATGTTTTAAACTAAGACACCCGTTTCTGCAGTGTTTGAGTCAAATCAAACAATATTAACACGTGCCTTTAGGTAAATGAATTTTTCCATGCATTTTTACATAGAAAAAAAATCGTTTTTTCGTAAGTTTGCTATAAAGTCGATAAAAATATTTTTCAATGGGCGAACGACTTTTATTATCAGAAATGTTCAAAGAATATAACTTATTTAATGCATAATTATAAATTACAAAATTAAATAAATTAAAAGATTAAAGAATACAAGGATTTTTTAAGGTCCTCCGCGGCGAGTAGTACAACTGCCCTGAATCACCATCTGGGTGCACAAAAAATTTTCTTTCATTAACTACATGAGATTATTTAGTTTATTTGAGATCATAGATTATAAATTTCATAAATCAAGTACTCTGATAGAAAAATTTTAATGAATTTTAAAAGATTCACAAGGATAATAAAAAATCAAGTATACATAGATGAAAATAGGACTCTGAATTTAGAAAGGATACTAAAAATATTCTAGAACAAACCTGAATATTAAGGAGGTTCTTTACCATTTTAAGAATTATGAGCCTACTTTTTAGCATCGAGTTCAAAGATTTATGTATTGCGATAAAAAGCATTAGGTTTCGTGTCTTTAAAAAGAGGGTTAAACGCTAACTCAAGGCTAAAAGAAAAATGGAACAGTATAAGGATTAAAAGTCAGATTTTTAAAATGTGATTTCAGAAAACAGGTGCAGTTAGAAAAACAAATTTTAATAATATGTTTTTAATAACGCTTAAGTGATAAAATCAAATTAATAAAAGTAAAAAATGACAACGCTTGGTTACCTTACATAATCGTCCTGTGTAATAAACTTGTCCAATAAAAGTGCGATTATATCGATATAATAAATTGTAATTTTACAATCTAGTAGAAATCTGAAATACCAGTTTCATTTTTGTGTAAAAAAAAAAGAAAAGAAAGGAGGAAAAACTACCATGTAATTCGCAAGAGTCCACAAAAAGGCGAAGGAAAGACAGATCTCTTGTCTCGAATGCACAAAAGGGTTGTCGTTACTGTTAGCATTCGTAAAAGCGAGTGTGGGCGTGCATCGTAAAAAAATGTGTTGACAGTGCCATTAAGACGACGTGGTGCTCATATTTACCGAGATATTTACCGAGGTTCGTAAAACCTGAAATTTGTCAATGACCTTATCTTGTAAGCACCTCATTCTTCTCAAATTTAAACTCTCGCCATTTCTAATTTTTCTCTTGTGAACGCGTTTTCACGCAATATTACGAATAATAAACGAAAATTCTTCAACAAAATTTAGTACATTTTTAAAATTTCTTTTCATAAAACGTTGTTCCTAGAAGTGAAATTTTTTATCTTCTCTTCAGAATTGGTGAAAAGCTACCACTAATTGACATTAGTAAAAATTTTATCAATTTTCAGTAAAATTCCATACTAAAAAAAAAAAAATACGGTAATATTATCCACGCAAATGGTTGGTTAAAATAATTAAAATCTTTTTTCAATATGTTAACTATTTACCATTTCCATGATTACTTTAACCATTTTTGTTAGTTAATATGATCAAAATGTGAATGATTATCACTTTTTTTCAATGTACTATTTGATTCACTACTTCATAATTTCTTTTTTACTTTTTTGGTAAAAAGTGACGAATTTTTAGTTTAAATTCTTATTACTAACTGGAATTAATGAAAGATTTTCCCTTACTATATATTTTGGTATAGTTTGTGAAAAAATAATCAGTATACAAAAAGAAGTAAGTATTTTAAAAGTGTCTACTTGCAATTAGTTAAAACTTCTTTTGCTTTAAGATGATTAGGTCTAAAACATCTTAACATAAGATGTTTTAAGAAACTTTGTAGACGCTTTTAAGATACTTCGTTTTTCAGTATTAATCATTTAAGTATAGTATAATAAAAGTTAACTTTGATATGCAATTATTAGAAAAAAAAAACCGTTAAAAGGCCACAAAAATAAAAAATCTACAAAAGTTAACTTTAAAAAAAAGTGAAAAAAACGTGAGAAAAAATAAACATCAGATTTCAAATCATACAGTAGAAAGAGGACGAGATAGTAAAACGCACGCGTTCTACGGATTACTATAGCTGTCTTTTTCCACTGTCTGTTTCGAAATGTCCATTACTACTGTAAAGTAATAAAGGATTAGAAACTTTTATAAACTAGGTGAAAATTATGTCCATTTTGTGGACATTTCGCTTCCACGTGATCAATAAATTTATTCCACGTAAGCAATAAATTTATCACTGCAAAAACAGGTGTCTTAAATTGTTCAAAAATGTCTTAAAATAAGACATTTTTCGTGTCTTAGACACCAAAAGTATCTTAATTTAAGACATTTTTGACTAATTTAAAACACCATGTTTTTGCAGTGATAAAATAAAAGTTATTTAAAGAAGTTATTAATAAAAAATAATTTTAAATGTAAAAAAAATGAAAAAACTTAAAATTATTTTACTAATTTTTGTTCAATTATAAACTTTATATAGGTCAATCGATTCGTTTTGAGATAGAGAATATGATTTTTGTATTCATTAAGTTGTTTTTTTAGCATGGAAAATTTTTTTTATAAAAAACGGTTAATTTTTATATACAAGGCTACTAAAAAAATCTGCTTGGTTACACTGTAAAAACAAGAGTCTTAAAAGTGTATTAAACTAAAACATTTTGGTGTCTTTATGGTATCTAAGACGCAATAAGTATCTTAAAATGAGACATTTTTTGCGTCTTATATACAAAAAAAGACTTTTTGATGTCTTAAAATAAGACATTTTTTGCGGCTTAGATACAAAAAAGACATCAAAATGTCTTGAAATAAGACTTTTAGAAGACAGCAGTTTTTGAAGTGATATTTTCAAAAATCTCTGTATCCAAAATTTAGATATTTATGAGTTTAATAAGCCATCCAAATTTTATTGAAATCCATTAAAGCTTTCTCGAGATATCTTGGCAATAAAAAAAGCTATACAAACAGATTTACTTCTGAACATTTGCTTATAAATGAAAATGTACGCTTTTTAGATAAAAATAAGTCGATTTACTTAGACTATTTTTGAAAAATCGAAAATGTTGACGATCTTAAAGCTTCCTCTATGAGGAACTAAAAACAAAAAATGACTGTCTGAATCAAGCGATAAGCTAATGCAATGTTTCTAATTTCAATCAGCGAAAACACTTTTGGTAAATAAATAAAATTCGGGTGCAGGAAATTTCCCAAAAACCCAAAAGGTCGAATATCCAAATGGTCGAATTTCAAAAAGTCGAATATTCAAATTTTCGAATTTCCAAATTGTCGAATATCCACTTTGTCGAATTTCCGAATGTTCGAATATCCAAATTGTCGAATTTCCAAATTGTCGAATATCCAAATTGTCGAACGTCCATTTTGTCGAATGTCCAAATATCCGAATATCCATTTTGTCGAATCTCTAAATTGTCGAAAGTCCATTTTGTCGAATTTCCAAATTGTCGAATATCCACTTTGTCGAATTTCCAAATTGTCGAATATCCATTTTGTCGAATTTCCAAATGATCGAATATCCAAATAGTCGAATTTCAAAATTGTCGAATATCTATTTGGTCGAATTTCCAAATGATCGTACTTTTTTTTTATGTGAGGTTCCTATCTATGAAATGCGTTGGTATCGTTGGTATAGTAGATTGGACAAATCCGCAAAATTTAAAATTTCCATAACGATTTTAAATTTCGCGCACTTGTCCAATCTACTATACCAACGCATTTCATAGATAGGAAACTCACATAAAAAAAAAGTTCGAACATTTGGAGATTCGACAATTTGGGAATTCGACAATTTGTAAATTCGATAAAATGGATATTCAAGAATTTGGAAATTCGACAATTTGGACATTCGACAATTTGGAAATTCGAAAATTTGAATATTCGACAATTTAGAAATTCGAAAAAGTAGATATTCGACAATTTGGAAATTCGACAATTTAGAAATTCGAAAAAATGGATATTCGACCAAATGGATGTTCGACAATTTAGAAATTCGACAAAATGGATATTCGACCAAAGGGATGTTCGACAATTTGGAAATTCGACAATTTAGATATTCGACCGTTTGGAGATTCGACTTTTTTAAATTCGACCATTTGGATATTCGACCTTTTGGGTTTTTGGGAAATTTCCTGCACCCGATAAAATTGTACTGATTTTTCACTGATTTCTCAAATCAGGGTAGCTGCAAATTTCCGTTTCCAAAAATACCTAAATATTTTTGTTCCATGGCTTTTTCCTGACTAAAAACTTTTTTAATTATTTTAAATCTTGCTATGTATAGTGATGCATTCAAGCGAGAAAACCAAGAAACAATCGAGTTCAATAACGTATCTCAAAAGTCAAGAGTGAGAAGTTAACCGCTTCTTGACAATTGAGTCAATAAAATCAATATTCAAGCGAGATCTAGCAATATTCTTGATTATTGATTACTTTTTTTGACACATGAAGTGAAACATGTAATTTTTTATATTTAAAAGTAATATATTAAATATAATTTCTAAATATGGGTTTGCCCTGTTTTTTAAGTTGTATTTATTAATTAAAAATATTAATAAAAAGATTTAAAGGTTTAACCTTATTCTTTTAAGCCGTTTTAATAATAAATTAAATTTAAAAAATAATAAAATAATAATAAAAATAATAAAAATAATAAAAAAATCAATAAATAAATTGATTAGGCCAAAAACAAAGAATTCTTTTTATTGAGCTACATAATTTACATTAATTATAATCATTTGAATATTAATTTACATAATTAATATTATTATAAGTAATAATAGAACATTTAAAAATTTTAATCATTTAATTAATAGTTACATATAGAAAAATATAGATATATTGAAAATTAAAAATTGTTTTTTGCTTTATTAAATATTTAAAAAAAAACTAAACTCTGTAAAGGTTTATTAAAGATCTTTAAAAGTTGAAAATACTTAAAATAATGTATTCTATAGTATTTTTTGTAATTTACAAGAGGTGTGCGTAAGGGCTAAGAAACCAATTTATTTTATCTATTTTATCTATTTTAAGAGACATTAATTTTTACATTTACCAATTTGTATGATACTGATTTATTGAGAATATTGTTTTACAGATAAACAACGTTAATTACTTTGATTATGCTTAATATCACATAAAATTTTAATAAAAAGCTGTAGAAAGTTACATTTTTAAAAATAAATACTCTTGTAAAATAATAATGAAACTTAGAGTTGACCCTCAAGTCCAGAGTTATTTATTTTTTAATAACTATTTTAAAAAAAAAATCATTCGTATCAGTGTTCTAACCTTAAAGCTCTACTCTTGTTAATCAATAATTTAAAAATTACACGATAATAATAAAATAGTAAAAAAAGCTAAATAACGTTAAGAAAATATTGATATAAAATGTAGAATTGCTCAAAGAAATAAAACAAACTTAAGATACAAATATTTTCATTTATTGATCAAAGACTAAATATTTAAAAATTCCATTCTTTGATTGAAAACCTTAAAATTTTAGTACACAAAAACTAAAAATTTGTTATAATTAATTAAGATTTTGGTAAAATTAAAGAAAAATAAATATTTTACAATTTTTAAAAGAGGTTATAAAAATTAAAGAATTCGAGATTTTGCTCAACATTTTTTTAAAATACATATTTTGGTAAGTTGAAATTTTTAAGAGCATATTAAAACTTTTCAAAATTAAAGTAACTTTTAAAGTATGCAATTCGATCCAATTTTCCAGTCAATTTAAAAATTTTAAGATCCTACTTATAAATTCAAAAAAAAAAGTTTCAATAAAATTAGGCAAATTTTAGTATAAAATGTAGTATTAACTACTCTTAGAAATAAACTGAACTTCATTCAAATACAATGGTTTCAAAAATTAAAAAATCTTTATTTAAGGTAACAGAACCTACAGTCGATCAGTGGTGATTTAATTGGATGAAATAAATTAATATTTTAATAATATTGATGCCAAATACTACTTTGAATATTTCAATCTTTATTTTTATCAATGCAATAAAACTATTAATTAATGTTATCCAATTAAATTATGACTGATCGACTACAAGTTCTGATCGAATCTTGGCTTCGTTACCTTAAATACAGAATTTTTAAATTAGTTCATTTAAAATTTTAGCATTAACCTTACTGAATCTTAACAAAGTTTAAAGCATTTTGCCAAATTCATTTTGTTAATCACCGACCAAGATTCAATATTATCGCTTGTATTGAGAAGATAAATGAGACAAGACTGTTTATTGATAAACAAATGAAACTTTAATATTTTGATTGCAAGATAACTTCAATATCAATCGAGAACTGTCAATAATCAAGAAATTATTGTCTTGCCATGCATCACTAGCTATGTATGATAAAAACTCTATATTATTTTTAATTGTTTGCACATTTCTAATTTCACATATATTTTTTACAATTATTTAAAGTTATAAAATTTAAAATTTTTTTTTGTAGTTTCTTTGAGAAAAATTTCCCTGACTTTTATAGACTTTTTTAAAAAATCCCTGACATTTCCATGACTTTTCCCTGATTTCCAGCTTTTTCCTGACTTGCGGACACCCTGTCAAATGTATGTAAAGGAGATTGTAAAATAGACGGGAAACATATTTTTTCAATTTTTATTTACATCACCCCCCCCCCCCCTTCCTCGTTTAGTTAAAAAAAATTCTTCAAAATCCTAGGCCGATTAATTAATATTTACCCATGGAGAAATATTTTCAATTTTTGTGTCTTGAATACCTTATCTTTTTGGTTTTAAATGACCTTCGGAGAGAAGCTTTTTAATAAGATTCAAGATAATCTGATAAACACATTTTAAATTTGGCTACACGGTATCCACCATTTCAAATTTTTTAAATTTGACATAAGGTTCGTTTTTAGTAACCCCAAAAACCACTGAGTAACTGATATTAAATCAAAGCAACGGTCAGAAGAAGCGAAAATTCAGTTTTAGCCAAGAAATGTCGGCAAGTTCCTTTACAAATCAATTTTTGTAATTTACCCCCCCCCCCCCACACCAACCCAGTAAAATGAAATCAAGAGCCATTCTCGAGGTCGGACTTAGAAGTAATTCTTGGTCCAAGAATAATTATTATTTTTGATCCAAACATATAGTCCAAGAATATTTTTATTCTTATCAGAAAAAATTTTTTCTCTCTGTGTAACAGAGATATCTTAAGCTATAGCTAAAAATGAAAAAACTTGCAATCTGGAGCAATTTTTTTAAACTAGGTGTGAATTCTGTCCATTTCATGGACACTTCGCTTCCAAGGAAGCAATAAATTTATTTATAATATAAAAAATAATAATTTAATTTTAAATCAATTATTATTTATTTTTATGCAAATAAGTAATAATAATAAAATAATAATAAATCAATATACATATTTTTTTTCTATCTTCCAAAACTTTATTTATTTATTTATTATAACCAAATTTGTGTAATATGTGTACGTCCATATGAAAAGGGCCCAGGTTGTCGATTTTATTTATCGAGATATTCGCATTTTTCTAAAGAAGATTCAGATTTTCGAAATTTTTTTTATTGCTGAAAAACAAACTACGTAATGTCCTTCGTCGAATCATGCATTTACAATAACTTTATAGTAATTAAAAACACAAAGAAATCTTATTTTTAATTTTAAAAATGCATGGGCGCTAATGGAAATCTTGAACTTTAAACTCGTTTTTCTCAAAACTAGGATTTTGATACTTTTAACTTTGAATGCTTATAACTTTGTGAATTTTTCATTTAAAGGGGTCCAAAACCTCTCGAAATGTTCGAAATTTAATAAAGAATATGGTCATATAGATAAGTCCAATAGTGCCAAAGTGGGCCCTTTTCATATGGACGTACACATATATAGAATAATTAATATAAAAAATTTTTTTTTTTAACTAATAACAATCTTATTAAAATTAATTCTGATTACATAATCTCTTTTAACGTCTAAGTCTGTGCGGTATTGAAAATACCAATGAATGGACAATGAAAAAATTTAAGAAATTATAACAAATCAATGAAATTTATTTTTTTTTTTAAGAAAAAAAAAGCAATAATGTTCTAAAAAATTAAAGGTAAGTTACTTAATTCTGAATAGCATATTCGTTTTTTGAAATAGAATATTTTTTTTAAAAAAAGGAACTGTGGTCAAAAAATAATAATTGTTAGAAATTTTTTGGCAAAAAAAGAGATTTTTCGATGAAAAAAAATGAAAAATCATGAATTATTACGTGGGTTTTTAGTCAAATATAAAAGTTATATAGGTCACTCGATTTGTTTTGAGACAAGGAATATGATTTTGTAATTCGTTTGGTTCGATTTTTAGCATGAAATTTTTTTTTGGCAAATCGCGAGATTTTTTGATGAAAAAAACTGAAAAATCATTAATTATTACGTGAGTTTTTGGTCAATTATATACTTTATATAGGTCAACGATTCGTTTTGAAACAAGGAATATGATTTTTTCATTCATTTGTCTGAAATTTTAAGCATGAAAAATTTTTTTGCCAAAAAACTATATTTTTCGATGAAAAAAGGTGCTCAAAAAAATTTGATTGGGTATTTTCAAAAATCCCTGTGTCCAAATTTAGGTATTTGTGAGCTTCATATGTCATCCAAATTTTATTAAAATCCGTTGAAGCGTTCTCGAGATATCCTGGTGACAAAAAATTTACCACATACACACACACACACATCCGGACATTTTCTTAGGAATAAAAATTTGAACTTTTCAGATGAAACTGAGTCGATTTACACTATTTTTGGAAAATCGAAAATCTTAACGATCACAACGCTTCCTCTATGAGGAAGCAAAATCTAACAAACAATAAGAAAATGTAAAAAAATAATGTCAGTGCTTCTAATAAAAGTCGGACATTTGGAGATACAGAGATGCTGTTGACAATCCGAAGAAGCAAAAAATTAATAGATAACTGTCAAAATCCGTAAAATGAAATGAGTCTATATTTCAGTAATACCAGACGTTCCATAAAGAAAAAAACATAAGAAAACTAATTTATTTATAAGTATTAACTAACTAAATATAAATAAACATCTATTTTAAAATTATCTTTATTGCATTTTAAACATATTAAAAGTCAAGAAAAATAAAAGAGACGCTGTATTAAAAGAGTAGTGGGCGTTTACATACCAATATTACCCGTGAATAAAATTAATTTACCTATCAATATAATATATAGAGGCAATAAATGTTGCAAAAAGTAGGTGAGCTATATAAATAGTTCGTTTCGTGATATAACTATCGATTTTCACTCTCTATGCCGTGCAATGACCATTTCAGTTGCCCTAGTTAAAGTTCATTCTGACATAAAAATAATTCAGGAATACCGACAGGAAATCAACCCTTGTGCCTTGAATCACGCGAATCTTCCCGTCAAAGGTGGTAAGATATAATGTGGAATCAATTGAAGAAACATTAGTTGGAAATGATAGTCAGTCATGCAACGGATATAATACCGTCTAGAAACTATTTAGACATCATAAGAAGTAAAACCATCTATTATAAAATCAAAAGACACATAAAGATAAAACCAAATTTTTTAGAGTTCATGGAAATTTTTTTTTTCTCTCTCTTCTTTTTCTTTTTCTTCTTCTTTTATTTTTATTAAAACTAAAGTACTCCGCCGACTTGTACTGCAAGTACAGAATTTTGAGGAAGAACGTGCTTAGACCGTGAAATGAAAGAGAAACAATCACCGATGAGCGTGAGAAGAACTTTGTGGTGTCTTATTCGACTTTCTTTAAAGCAAAAGCAAAGTACTACTTCAGACATTTTGATAATATTTCAATATAGTGGAATTAAGATATCAGTTTCCAATTTGTGTATAAATGAGACCAAAGGAGCGAACTTTAAATTTAAAAATGTCAAAATTTATGATTCTTCGATAAAATCGTAAATTTGAAAAAGTCAATTAAATGCACAATTTTATTAGCATAAACGAATCAATTTTATTCATTAAGATTAGATCTCAATCGAGAGATAGTTGTTTTGTCGTATTCCGTAGTTTTAAATACATCTCTTTATTGTTACTTATTTGCCTGCCGGGTTATGCGCCGTTATGTTTACTATAAAGTATAAACGGCCCAATAACCGATGGTGACATATTCCATCGGAATAACACATAACAGATTATAAATTTTAACCTTTTTTGAGATAAAAACTAAAAAAACGTGTCAATTATTTTAGTTAGTGTACCAATTATTATTTACCTAATAAACTATTGAAAATCATGAAAACGTTGTAAATGTATTTTCAAACGTGTTATTTATGCAGCCAAATGTAATTTCTCTGACTTATTTATGAGAAAAAGAAATTTACTCCGAGATGACATCTGTTGATTAGCCACTTAAGACCAACCACCTCATTTACATCTCAATGCTTTTTGTTCACAAACTATGATAAAACAAATCTCACTTTATCTTTTCTTTTAACTATTTTGTTAGTTATTTTAAAAGCACTTTAACTGTATACCTTATAATTTAAAGTACTAATTTGTTTCATTTTCTTTCATTTTCACCGTATTTTATCTGAAAATTACAATGTTTATTTATTTAATCAAATCCATAATTAACTTTCTACAAATTTCATGACACTTTTCAATATCTTTCAGAAACTAAGGCCTCTGTATAGAATTTAACACGCAACAAGTTTATCCCGTACTTTCTCACATCGCTCGCAATGTTTACTTTCGTAAAAATGGTGTTTTTAACGGTTCAAAAGAAAACTTACGGGATTTTTTTTATTTCGTCTTTGAATAATTATACCGTGTTTTTTTTCACCATGGAATAGTGTGCAAACGATACTAAACAGAAAGTAATCATCGTTTTCTCGAGTAATGTGACTGCACCACGAACCCTTTTTAGGAAAGAATACAAAATGATGTATGCAAAACGTTTAGTGGAATGACGAAATGTACCTTCTTCCTGCGTAACAGCTTCCAGTCAAAGTGACTCATCCTGCTTAGCTCGTTAACCTCTCCTTCTTCCCTTGCACTTTTTTCACCTTTCCAATTTTTTTATTACTTCTTTTTTCTCCTTGATGTCCGCAAGTCAAAAGAAATCAAAAACTGAGCCTTGATTTAATCCTTTGGTCAATATATTTTCACCCGCAATTTAACTGCTCACTTCATTTATTTCTCATGCATGTATACGTCAAAAGTTTGTTGGGCCGAGGAGAGGGACATTGTCCACTTTAAAAAATCAGCATCATCACGACACGATGTATCTGACTGACTCGTACCAAAAAATTCATTGTTCTCCATGCTTGACGTCGAGATGCAAAACTCAAGTTCATTTTTGAAACACGAGCTGAAAAGAACACCAGCACAGTTCTCTTCAATCAGTACATCACTTCTTGTGTATCAATCACTTCCGGTGTATTTATATTTTCTTTTTTACCCTCTGGGACTGAAAGTACCGACATTTTTTTCAATTCAATGCTGCAAGTGATTTGGCAAATAAAATTTCTTTAACCCCAACAACGAATTGTGAACTATAGCATTTTTAGAAAGGATAATTATGACATACGTAAAATTTTATCTCAAAACCGGAATCAAATTGATTAATAGAGAAATAAAAATATGTAAATCAAATCTTTTAATCGCACGAATGAGCTGTTTCATTTGTAAAAATCTAAAAACACCATGTTTTATATATCTGGTAATTTAGAGATAAGATCATTCTAAAACTCTTTTCCTTTATTGCAAAAATGAACCATGCGTATAACCTCAAAATAAGTTAATTTCTACTTTATTAGAGTGCACATTATTACAAAACTATTATAATAATACAGTTCTATATGTTCCACATGACAAGATTTGAGATTCTAATACCGTTTATATAGACGTATGCATTCATAAAGCCATTAATATTTTAAGTATATAGATACGACTCTCAATCTTAGTAACACGTGCTTACATATATCAGATTCATTTCCAAAGAACAATTATTCCTAAATCTGATATAAATTACCTAGTTTCGTGATATTTTTTGAATGTAAAATGAATCCAATAACAATTCCTTTTATATAATCAAAAATCTCCATAAAAGAATAAAATTTATGTAAATACATGAAAAAAGATCCCTTTCCATAATTAATCGACTTCCTGAATTACTCGGAACAGAAATTTATGCACTCGTGATAATATAATATCAAACATGGTGGAAGCTATACAAATCTTTTAGACCATGCAAAATGCAATGTTGATAGTTTAAAACAATGTATTACATTTATCTGCCAATTTGAGTGAAATTAATCGAAAAGACACCTCCACCTTTTTAAATTCTGAAAAACTAATTCATTCATTGTCTACTCTAAACCTCTCACTTTCTGAAAATGGATAAATTGTAACAAGTCACATTTTGAAAGGTGTGATTAAATAATGGGAAATATTTGCAGATATCGAGCGAGAGTTGGTATCACAGAATCCTCTACCGGCATAGTCTCCTAAATACGCGTCTTATAACCATCGGTACCACCCTTAAGCTATCCCGAGCTTTGAGTTGGCGAACTAAAACTATATTTCCATAAGCGTAGCTTGTTATCCAATTTTCATGTCACTCAGCACTCGTCTCGCGTGACCTCGGTCATAGAATTGCATTCCTCCAAACAGACTCTGACAAATACGTAATCACTTTCACGAAAAGGAACACACGAGTTGGAATACCGGCTTTGTGCACTATCGACTGACCCCGTTCAGAGCGACGACACAGGGTGTATGCGGCACACTGTACATCCACAATTGATTAATGACTCGTCAATGACCGGAAAATTTATGCAAAACGTTAAGTCTACACAGTTACGCCCGTTTTACAGTGCCATTGATAAGTTACGTTTACGAGGGTGCAGGGCGGCGTACTGTCAAAATATCAGAGGAAACGAAACGCCACTAGGGGGTGGTGGGTGTAAAAGCGAGAGGGAAACAGAAAGAGAAAAGCAGCGCAAGAGCTTTGAGCATGCGTATAAGTGTATTATTCAATGCAGACGCTTTTATCTGAACTTTTAATTTTCAACTTTTTACTAAATTTGTACTTTCATGTCCTGTGTAACAAATTACACCGAGCAAGGAAAATTTACATTTTAGCAACCTCTACCTCTGAAGTTGAATTTTAAACACTTTAAATACATTCGAAGAGACTAAAGCACTTGATTTTTAAACAACATGCTTGAAATTTAAATACGTAATGTTACAGTTTTGGGAAAAACGTGTTTTTTAAAAATAATTCGTATATTTATAACCAAGTCTTACAGATATTTTAAATGGTCTTTTCAAAATTTGTTCTGCAAATATTAATCGGGCATTTTAATATTTTCAATCAAATTCAGATTTATTGTGCTTAAAAATCTTCTCAAACAAGTAGTTTCAATAACCATTTTTAATAAAATTTTACAATTTACTTGCGCAATACTAAATCAGCCATTTTGTATTTTAAATTTTGAACCACTATTCAATCGATGTTTCGATTTACTCACATGAGCGTAAGAATACCCAATTAAGAGTAGTTATTTACTCTCTAAATCTGAATTAGTTACAAACTACTATTTAGGGGTTAAAATCGTAAACGAGTTTTCTCTTTTTCAATTAGTAAAATATAACTAATTATTAGTAGAAAACCACTAATTATGTAGTTCAATTGAGCTAATTAAGTAGTAAGAAATAATTAATCTAATTAGTAAATAGAAATCTACTAAATCTTTTAGTAGTTTAACATAACCTTAAATTGCTTTGGCTGATTAAATTAGTATTTTTTTCATAAATTATTAGTAGAAAATTACTATTTGACATGGTAAACGAGTTTTCACCCTTAAAATAGTAGTTTTTAACTAATTCCGATTTAGAGAGATAGACATTTTTGCACATTCATAGAGGAAATGATACGGATTGTTTTTACCCTTTGACGTATTTTTAGTGATTTATCTACATATGTATATAACCCTATGGGAAATAACAATCGGTTAGAGCTTGGCCCAAACTTGGCCAATATTGGACCAATATTAGCCCAAGATTGGGCCGATCTTGAGCATCGGCAAATTTCCCATAGGGAATCTGTAAAATTGAAATAGTGAGTTTCTACAAACTAATAAATTAGAGAAAAATGGGTTACTATTGAATAGTAAAAAATTCCACTAAGAGGCTGTTCAAAAAATACGTAACGCTTTTATGGATCTATTTTGATTTCCCCCTGTGTAATGGGATGCTACATGCAAAGTTTATTTGTTTGTGACCTTCCCCCACCCCCTATAAGCGATACGTATTTTTTGAACGGCATCTAATATATTTACTAGAAAACTACTAATTTTAAATATAGAAAATTATTTATTTGAAAATAAAATATCTATTATTTAAAATAGTGAAAGCTTTTTTGGATTAGTAGATTCACTTTGAAATTCATAGCTTCCTACTGTAAATTAATAACTTTTCTACTATTTTATAGTAACACATTTTTCTGTAATTCATAGGACGAAAATCACTAATTTAGATTTAAAGAGTGAGTATAATTTTTTGTGAAAATTTGAAGTGTCAGATAGTAGCAGCAGATTTTTAAATGAACTCTTCAAGAAATCAAGTGACACCTTGAACACCTTTGGGCAATTATAATATAGTATCGATTATTTTTATTAAATATGCCTGATATTATTAACAAATTATTGAGTCGCTATTCGTGACTAAATTAATTCAAAAATTGATAATCCACTACTTTTTTTCTATGAAAAAGGTGCTCAAAAACAGTTGATTGGGTATTTTCAAAAATTCCTATATCCACTCTCTAAATCTGAATTAGTTAACAATAACTGATTTGAAAGGAAAAACTCAGTCACTAATTCAAATAGTTATATTTCTACTAAGCATTTAGTAAAAAATAACTAATTATTAGTCAAATTCATTTTTAGGTTATGTCAAAATAACTAATATTTTAGTAAAATCCCACTTACTAATTCAATTAGTCAAATTTTAACTATTTTTTAGTTATGTTTTTACTAATAATTAGTTATCTTTAACTAATTGCTGAAAAAAAAACTAAGCCACGATTTTACTAACTTTTAGTTATTTTTAACTAATTCAGATTAAGAGAGGAAATTTACATACTTATATCCTAGCTACAAAAAAGTTATACACACATACATACATACATACACACACATCCATCTGGACATTTGCTTAAAAATGCGAATTTACGCTTTCTAGATGAAAATGAGTCGATTTAGACCAGGCCTGCACAAGAGAGCAGGTTGGGAGCACGCGTCAGGGGAAGCGTTCTCCCACCATGCGTACGTTCCACCCTTCGCTCTGCCTCTCTTACCTCCGCACATGCCTATCCGTCCGCATGGTAGGAGACCACTTCCCCTTACGCGTGCTCCGGAGCTACTCGCTTGTGCAGGCCTGATTTACACTGAGAAAAAGAAACTGTTGAATTAATAGTACCGATGCTATTGAATTCAATTCTTTTTAATCAATAATATCTGTAATCAATTATACTAATACATATTAAAATATAACAATTCATACTTTTAAATTAAAATCATGATGTTTTTAATAGAATTATTTAAAGTAGTTATAAGATAGAGAGAAATAGTTAATTTTAAGTTATTTTATATGGTTTCAAATAAATAAAACTTGTTATATCAGTAAATATTATTTACAGTTTGTACAAATATATATTTCAGATGATGCAATATGCTTTTGAATCAATAGCACCAGCTTTTGTTATTATAAACGGCATATTCACATACGTTCAAATGCAGATGCTATAAAATTGAAAGTACATTTAATAGACCGGTAAAACTATTTATTGAATTGTATTATATAAAATATAGAAATAATAAAATGCATTTTTGCATTTTTTAATTTAAAACCTAGGAACTTTATAAATAAATAAATAAAAAATAAATAAAATAAAACAAAGTACATTATGTGACCGCGTCTGAGAAAATGGTACTTATTACCAAAAAAATCGATTTTTGCTTTTGACGGTTTCGTGTACTTCAAGGTCTTAAAAATGTAATGCGATCTGTCCTGATCGAAAACAAACTTTTTTTTACTTTTTTAAGCAAATTTAAAAAAAATGTTTACCCCGACAAAATTTTTAACTTTTACTACTCAACTCTGACAAAATTTTTTTATGAAAATATAGGTCTTTTTAAAAGAAAAATGATTCTTGGTATTTTTGATTAAAGTCAATAACTAAAAGGTTATGAATTTTTTAAAATTGTAAAATTGTTATATTTTTTGAAATTTTTGATACAATTATTCCTGCTTTAAACAAATGATTATTGCATTGAACCTTAAATATGAATATCAAAACTATCTGAGAAAAATTAAATCTTAACTCTCGGAGACGAGTTAAGATGTATACCCGTCATTAGCGACCTAGTTAAATAGATCAATAATAAATTGTGAATTATGGTATTGTTGTTAGTTCTGAATGTGCATATAAATTTTCAGATCTCTAGATCAATTAGAAATTGTTTAAATTCGATTTGAAATTTTAAGCATTTGATTTTTGCAACATAATTTGTTTATAACAATAACAGCGATGTTTAAACAATTGTTTTATTACGAAAATCGTATTTGGCGGAAAAAATTACATAAGAAACATCTATCTGGGTAATTATTAATATGCAACATTCCCAGTAATCGAGTATATTTTAATGAAAAACTTTAAACTCATTTTACTCGAAAGACGCGGTCACATATATTCAAAAATACAATTTTTTAAAGGATCTTTAGAGAAAACGATAACTTGACGAATGAAGGGGCATTTTCATAAACTATTATAATTATTAAGAAAATCTTGAGGACATGGTAAAATAATATTCTGAAACCGTTTGCTTATATTAAAGATAAAAAAGAATTATTTCAATCCTCAATACCAGGTTGCGGAGCGGCTCTGACCTCGCGATCACGAAAGTTAAGCAAAGTCAAGCGTGGTTACTGATTAGAGATTATATGGGTGACCGTCTCCGTGATATTGCTGCAGCTAGATATTTTTCACTAAAATTAAAAATATTCTGAAATAAAAAAAAATATGTACGGCGAAATTAGGTAGTGTACAACAGTTGAAGACTGAGGGAGGAGTTGAGCCGGTGTAAGATAAAGCTGAATAAGAAAAAGACCGATATTTTTTTTTATTTTACAGTTATCTTTTGCTTTTGGTTCAATAAATTAATTTTCTTAAATGAAAGGACTAAACTATTTCTTTTTAATGTAACAGTCAATAAAACTTAAAATGCAGCAACATTCATTTTATAGCATCATGCATATAAGCAATAGTATATGCTATAGTTTTAATAATATTAAAAATGAAAGTACGCACTATTTGAATCACTACACATTTGTTCGAACGATATTGAATATGCCATTTGTTAGATCAAACCAATATGTAATTGATTTAATAGCATTTTTTTCTCAGTGTAGACTATTTTTGAAAAATCTAAAATTTTAACGATCACAAAGCTTCTTCTATAAAGAATCAAAACCACACTGCAAAAACAGGTGTTTTAAATTGCCCAAAAATGTCTTAAATTAAGACATACAAAACAAAAGTATAGGGGTGAGAAGATTCGGACACCCCCCCCCCCCCCCCTACAATGAGAATTTTTTATTTATATCACTAAATTAGAAAAACACAAATCGAATCTTTTTCCACTCTCCTAGAAAAATGTTCCTTTTCACCCCAAAAATAAAAGAAATTTGTCTCCAATTTTTGGAGACCCCCTCCCCCAACATTTTCTACCGGTTTTTTTGGGGGGTGCTTTCACCGCCTAGAAATACAAAAGTAATAATATGTTTTGCTTCAAATATATTTAAGTATTAATTGCGTCTGCAAAAGTTGAAAAGTAGTTTTTTTTTAATTTCATCCGTGCGCGGATGTCCGGAACATCAGGTACATGATTAATTGTAGTACATAGGATTTATTTAAATTATAATGACTTGCAGATATTAAAATCTAATATTATTTTTTACTATCTTTCTACCTAAAATTCTCTATTTCTGCCCACCTCTAGTTCAATTTTTCAAAATTTAAAGAATCAAGCACTGAAATTGTAATTTTCGAGATTTATCTGTGAATTACCAGATCGTTCTGAAAATCCACGGATTTTTTTTTGTTTAAGTTTCCGCCAAATTTGTGGACCCTCTAGACACCTTGCCTGGTTTGAGATATTAGCGTATATGCAGCTATCGTCAGATATATAATTCTCATCTTTATTTTTATGTAACTCTAGAATTAATGTAACTCTAATTATGTAACGTTGCAAAGCTAATTAACCCTAAAAACCCCCCTTAATAAATAAACAATATAAACCTTTGTAAATCAATAGATGTTAGAGAGAATAATGGGTTTCAATGAAACATTCAGGGATTATACACATAGTTTCGTCGTCGTCATGTGTAAGTGACTGCATATCAGGAACGTTCAAACACCCGCTATGTACACTACACAAAGTACATACACAGAAATAATTTTCATACTTAATGAACGGCTCTGTTTATCAATTTCAAATAAATCATATAGGGGAACGGAAACACCCTCACGAGGGTAATGCACATTTACAAACGATTTCCATAGTGGGATTACCGATTTAACTTTGCAAATTTATATATACTCCAATAATGAATTACAGTTCTAAATACAGACAAATAAATTGTTATATTTACTATTGAATTGTTAATATACAATTAACAAACCTGAATTATTATTATTATAATAAATTTGTTTCATTGCCTTAACAATTGGGTGTGTTGTCCCAGCAAAATCTGAAATGGATTTTGTTACTGTCACAATTCTAAATTGTTAAGACGACAAAAAATTGTCTATAACAACTAAACAAAGATCTACGAAATATTTTAGTTATAGACAGAAAAAAACAGAATTCATATTAACTGTAACTTAATTTGAGACAAGGAGTTTTACTTTTGATACGATGAGTAACGTACGGCCATTATTTTTCTGTATTCTTTTCCGTTTGAAACAGAAAAAGTTCGTTAAAGGTTTTACAATTAAACTAGTAATTTTTTACTAGTTTAGATTTAGACAGTATTTCAATAAAAATGTTTATTTCATTGTCAATATTGCCATGTATCTTAAATCTTATGGTTTTAAAGAGAGAGAGAGAGAGAGAGAAAGAGAGAGAGAGAGATGTAACCTGAAATTTGTGAGTCTTCAAATGTCTGAATTTTCAAAAACACGATATTGAATTTTTTAACAATATCGTTAATTTCACAAGTAAATGAAGTTCCATGTATACTTTTTTAACAAAGTGGTTTAAAACAACACAAAACCAACAGTCAATATTGACAGACGAAATTATAATTCTCATTCTTGAAGTTTTCTTGTTGCAGTTTTGCTTGAATGCAACTTTACCTAATTTCTAATCGTGCCGCAAATGCGGTAGACAACTGTTTTCATTCACATCATTTATTCGCAAGATTCCTAACTTTGTTCGTTGTCTGTTATTACTAATATGGTAGCTACTTCACTGACCCAAATTCTCAAATTGAATTATAGTAACGAAATGGGTAAAGACGTAACTACTGTACCGCATTATTTCCCATGACTAATAGAAATATGTAGTGTTGTACCCATTGTCAAAGTTTTCTCCTTGAATGACATCACAACATATTTCAGACAAATATCTTTTTTACTGCTCTAACTTAAAATAGCTTCAGGTAATTATATTGTTCAAATTCTTTATGGAATTAGAACAAGAATCTAGGTCTGTTAAAAAATGCAACATTTTTTATTTTCCGCCCTTAATTAACTTTTAACTCGTGTAACTTTTTAACTCGTATCATTATAATCAGAGACAAACTTTTTGATTTGAAATTATAGGAGAGATTTAAAATAATTGTGAGAAAAATTTAAGAATCAGTATAAATCAACATTTTTAAATTATCCAAACCTCAAAGTAAAGTCGCAGCAATAATATGAGTTATTAGTAACCATTTCAATTATTCATTAGTGTCAATTACAATATAAAATGATCAAATATTTTATGACAATTTTTTATTATAAGTAATTTGAAGTTGTTTGCTAATTTGCCACTAATTCAGATTGAAGAAGGTGTTGCTTCTGAACCAAAAAACAATTAAAAAGTACTTCTGAAATAGAAATTTTAGAAATTAAGAAGAATAAAAATAATTCACGAAACAATTTTTAAAAGAACCAAAAGGAATACTCAATAATTGTTTTGAACTTCTCAAAGCAATAAAAAGATCTGTTATATTTAAAAGACCGGAAACTGGGAGAAAGGAATGTTTTTGATGCAGGTAGAGCCATCTATTTGCAGCAGCCTAAACTTTTTCTAAGATACATTTACCATCGAAGATATGAACGAACTAAACTTCAATTTATAAGTTTTATAGCTCACACAATGTATACTGAGAATTGGCAAATTCATTATATATTTAATCCTAACTATGAGACAGCCCTGTTTGTTTCGCAGAATGGAACGCGTGACGTTATAAGAAATGGAAAGTGGCCTTCGTGCAAGAGAATGCTCGTTCATATTGTCATCTCGTGACAATAAATTTTTTCATAATGACATTCTTTATGACCGATCTTATAATTTGCAACTTTGTTTTTGAACCGAAAATAAATTAAACAATATTAATAGTTAATTTGACTGAAACTGTAAAGGTATTCACAAAGGAATCCATTTTAAATATAAATGTTCATCTCTTTTTGTGCGTAACACATTTGTCTTCCTTTCTAACACATTTCTCTCTTTCTATAACACTCAATTTGTATACTTGAATCTATATTTCAATTTAGAATAAAAAATGCTACAATTCTAATCAAACAATTATTCAGATTCTAAGTGCGCATTAACTATGCTTTCTTTGACCGAAATTAAAGCTTAATGAATTGCAATTACTATCCATTTTCTTTTTTTTTTTTGGTCACTGATCCATTCACTCCCATTTACAAAGAATTTTCCCTTAGGATTGAAAAGCAACTGATCTACAAAGATCATCATTAGAAAGAGTGATTGCAATCTATCGACTCCTATAGTTGTATTGTAGCCTTCATTCACTTCAAGGAGCTATCGGACTCATCTAGAGAGTCTTTCGAATTAACACTACCATAATTACGATTCTAATTAGTTATACATTCGGCCGTTAGTCTCGTGTCTAGCAACAATTCAACACATTTTCCTAGTCGCCAACTTCTCCTTCACACAATATAATTTCTACAAAAAAATATTCATTAAGTGCGTCATGTGATATTATTTCATTATGCAATTCACTCAGTTTGTTGTATAATTTAATTCTTATTTAACAAGTAATGCGTAATAATTTCTTGCTAAAATAACATTAACTTAAAAGTTAAACAGTTAAAAAAAGCAAATTCTATTAAAAATTGTTTCATCAAATTCTTTTATCAAATCAAAAATAGTCTTGCATAAATTTAACAAAAAGAAATGTTTATTGTCCTTATTATCTTCCTATTTTAAAAAAAATTTTCACAGCCACCGAGTTAAGAAAATTAGCTGTTTTGTACAACAGAAAGAATTAAAGCTTTTAACATTAATCAATAGAATTAATCAATTAAATAAATAATAAATTCTTCAATTAATTTATAAATATCAAATATTTAATAATTTGAAACTAATCATCTTTTAATTTTAGCAGTTGTACAAAATAACATTTACCTATGTTTGTAGAATATAACAATCTTTATGATAAGTTTTGTGTCAAAATGATACTTACTACCCAGAATGTCCCAAGGAATTTTTCAGAGCATCACCAGAGACTTTTTGGTAGGGGAGACCGAGGAGGAAAGTAACAAAAATCAGTTTTTTAATGCTAGCATTTAAACTATTTGTCGGATAAGTTCTGTAAACATATTAATCGAAAGCTTGGACTTTCACCTATTAAATAAAATTGGAATTAAACATTAATAATAATTTGATAGTTCACTGCAGGACTTTTTAATCAGCTCTTTATTTGTTACTTTCCT
This sequence comes from Ganaspis brasiliensis, assembly GCA_037103525.1. NCBI lineage: Eukaryota > Metazoa > Arthropoda > Insecta > Hymenoptera > Figitidae > Ganaspis > Ganaspis brasiliensis. The sequence goes on along the minus strand of JAZKLR010000001.1, from coordinate 1,801,004 downwards.
CCTCACACCTGAGGTGGAAAGTAACAGCACGAAGGAGGAAAGTAACACTTTAGAATTAAGGCTAGCATTTCACAAATAAAACTGCTATTAATTTAAATTATTTTTAATATGAACATATAAAAAGACAAAGTGATATTAACTACATTTTGTACATAATTGGCAGATATTTTTGCACTTTTTTGAAATCAAGTTTTTTTTATCTATTTAATATTTTTTGAATAGCAATGACATTAAAAAAGCAGCGTTTCTTAAAAATTCAAATCAAAAGTCCAATATTTAATCTTTAAAATATAAAATAAACATATAAAATCACATAGTTATAAAAAAGGAGGAGGTTTAAAAAAATAAAGCATTAGATGAGGAGAAAAGTAACAACGTGTTACTTTCCACCTCACCCCTCTTTTCCTTGGATTTCAAAAAACAAGTTTAAATTACACAAAAGTACTTCGCATTTTTAAATTATGGACTAGCACGACTTAAAGATAAATAAAAAAGCTTCAAAAAAACGAAAATCATATTTAAAATATTTATAAAATCAAAAAAATATGCTATTTTGAAAATTTAGGTAAAAACTTACTTTTATCGTAATTTTTGCACAAAATGTCAGTATCAGATATATAGCTTCCGGTAGACCCCTAACATAATTTGGGGGAGGTAGAGGGGGCAAAACTGACTAAAAATTATTTAAGGACGATGTCTGTCCGCTCATTGGTTTAGAAGTTATAAGCGTTGTTACTTTCCACCTCTGTTACTTTCCTCCTCGGTCTCCCCTAAATAAAATAATAACTGTAGGGGAGACCGAGGAGGAAAGTAACAAAAATAATTTTTTTATGATAGCCTTAAAACTATTTGTCTGATAAGTTCTGTAAATATACTAATCGAAAGCTTGGACTTTTACCTATTAAATAAAATTGGAATTAAACATCAATAATAATTAGATAGTTCACAGCAGGACTTTTTATTCAACTCTTTATTTGTTACTTTCCTCCTCACCCCCGAGGTGGAAAGTAACAGCACAAAGGAGGAAACTAACACTTAAAAATTAAGGCTAACATTTCAAATATAAAACTGCTATTAAATTAAATTTTTTTTATTATGAACATATGAAAAGACAAACTTATATTAAGGGGTAAGACCACTGTAAAACACGTAATTAGACCTAATTTTAAGATTTATTTATGGAAGCGTAAAATAAGATGAATTAAAATCCGGTTGATTTATTATTATTAGGTACTATTGAAGTATAAAAAAATATTTTGTTATGTTGAAAAAATTAAAATGGCCTCCTAGATGGTCGATTTAAAAAATTCATTTTTTTAAGTAGAGGTCTACGGCCGGTAGAAAATCTTTTTCAATTTTTGATCTAGAATCAAAACCCAAATTTTTTATGAATTTGCAACTCAAAAGCTAGAGAAGTACGTAGGGGATTTTGAATAAAACGGTTTTTGTGAAAATGGCACGCATTTGAATCAAAATTTCAAGTTTTTCGGTAAAAAATCGATAGAAAATTGTTAATAACTTTTTTTTTTGTAGTAGAAAAAAACCGCTACGTACTTCCATGAAGAGTGTTATCATGTAGCTGCATACCAATTTATAAGTAAATCGGTCAAAAATTGTGCGAGAAAAGTTACCGGCCAGTTTGAAAAATGTTGTTTTAGGAAAAACGCGTTCAAAGTATAAGAACATAGACGTTTCTTATGCACTGCGCACAGTAGAGTTTCGCGCGGATTAAAAATTTTAGCTTTTAAAAGTGTTTTCTTTCTCTAATGTTTATTGTTTCTCATTTTTAAGACTCTATGGCACCTTTCTAGCTAAAAAAAAATTGTTCGATTTCTTGAAAGGTTCACAGTGGTCTAACCCCTTAACAACATTTTCTACATAATTGGCACATATTTTTGCACTTTTTTGTATAATCAAGCTTTTTTTACCTATTTAATATTCCTTCCACAGCTATAACATTAAAAAGCATCATTTTTAAAAAAATTCAAATCAAAAGTACAATTAATATTCTCATCTATATAAAATATGAAATAAACATATAAAATCTCATAGTTATAAAAAAGGAGGAGGTTTATAAAAATAAAGCATGGGGTTCTATAGGTGAGTTGAAACGCGAGGAACTGTTTTAGATTTTGCAACTTTTTTCATAGGCCCTTATAACTTTTTAATTTCTTTATTTTTGATTCACATACTACATAAAATCAGATATCTTAAATTATAAAGCTCATAAAAATAGAATTATTTTTGGCTGAGTTATACTTGATAATGTAAAAATCGTTTCAACTTACCTCGGTCTCCACTAGTAAATTTTATAACATTAGATTAGAAAAGTTAAATGCACATTTGTCAGTTAAATTATGAGGCGCATAAATATTCCCTAAAACCCGTTAAGCCTAAAACCATATAGCCTAAAATGCATTTAGCCTAAAAGTCACTTAATCTAAAATGCATTGAACCTACTCTCTAAAACTGAATAAGTCAAAAGTCTTCCACTTTTTCAATAAGTGTATATGCACTTACAATAAGCGAAAATTTCACTTATGTAGAGTGAAATGTCAGTTATTTGTAAGTCTATATATGCACTTATTAAAAAAGTGGAAGACTTTTGACATCGAAATAGGTGAATATTCACTTATTCAAATTTAGAGAGTAAACCCCATTTAATCTAAAAGGTATGTAGCCTAAAATTCATTTAACCTAAAACGCAATGCATTCAGCCTAAAACCCATTTACCCTAAAACTTATTCAGCATAAAACCCATTTAACGTAAAATGCATTAAGCGTATAAAACTTATTCAGCCTAAAATGCATGTAGCTTAAAACCCATTTAACCTAAAATGCATTATGCCTTAATCCCATTTAACCTAAAATCCATTCAGCCCAAAACCATTTGGCGTAAGTCCCATTTTACCTAATTCATAATGTCTAATTTAGGCCACATGGGATTTAGGCCAAATGGTTTTAGGCTAGATGCATTTTAGGTAAAATGGAATTTAGGCTGAATGCACTTGAAGGTTAAATGGGGTTAGACTACATGTATTTTAGGCTGAATGAGTTTTAGAATGCATGCGTTTAGGTTAAACGGGTTTTAGGCTGAAAGCATTTTAAGTTAAATGGCTTTTGACTACATGCATTTTAGGCTGAATGAGTTTTCGTCTGAATGCGTTTTAGGTTAAATGCGGGGTTTAGGCTAAATGCATTTTGGGTTAAATGCGTTTTATGCTACATGCATTTTAGGCTGAATGAGATTTAGGTTAAATGGATTTTAGGCTGAATGCATTTTAGGTAAATTGATTTTAGGCTACATGCATTTTAGGTAAATTGATTTTAGGCTACATGCATTTTAGGTTAAACAGGTTTTAGGTTGATTGCATTTTGAGGCTGTATGAGTTTTAGGCTGAATTTGTTTTAGGTTAAATGGGAATTAGGCTAAATGCGTTATAGGTTAAATGGGTTTTAGACTGAATAGTGCTGCCCACTATTCTCATCTCGTCTCGGTTTCCCGAGACGAGACCGACACGAGACTCATCTAGGATAAAACGAGACGAGACCGAAACAAAGTTTCTCGAGACCGAGACTCTCGACGAAAATTTAAAACAAAAAATAAAATATTATTACGAGAATTTATTTATTATTTTTAAGTTAAGTTATTAATTTCTATAAATAATTTATGTAATTAATTAACAGACAAATATTTTTTAACTAAACATTTTTGTTATATTTTTATAAATAATTAATAATCGCGAAAAACTGCTGTTCGCCTTATCTCGACAATTTTGCCAAAAATTGCAAAATTTTGGGGTAATAGCGAACAGAATTTTTTTTAAGAAAGTCTAAGAAGAAAGTTATCTAAAGTATATTACTGTAAAGGGATGAAATATCTTGAAAAAAAATTCGTAGTAGGTATATGATACTTCAATTAGTTGAATGATAATGTATCATATAAGTTCAAAAATCAACCATGCCTTTCGTAGCAATGTAAAAAATTAAATAACTTGAAGAAATATTGAGGAATTTATCTTAAACTTGGTAACAAAATATTTCTAAAGTCGATGAAAATTAAGTATAATACTATCTTATTTTACGAGTTATTTTTATGAATATTATGTACTACAAGTAAAAAATAAAATTTAATAAAACTTGCACTCACTTTTCAACTTTTATTTAAAGCTATAGTTAACTTCTTATATTTTGTGTATCACTTTCTTTAACTTAATTCTAAATTACTCGCATTAAAGCAAGTAGATTGATCGAGACTGCGAGACCGAGACCGAGATAGAGGACATATTTATCGAGACCGAGACCTGAAATTTTAATACTCAACGAGACCGAGACCGAAATCGAGACCATAATTTTCGAGACCGAGACCGAGATCTGAAATTTTAATATTTAACGAGACCGAGACGAGACTGTATGAAATCTCGTCTCTTCTCGTCTCGTGGGTAGCACTAAGACTGAATGCATTTTAGGTTAAATCGGTTTTAGACTACATGCATTTTATGTTAAATGGGTTTTAAATTGAATGCATTTGTTCAAATTCCAAAAAGGTGCGACTTTTATAGAATCCCGTTGAGAGTAGTTACCCTTCATTTCACAGTGTACAGTTTGAAACAATTTAGTAGAAGAATTTTATAATTGCAATAAAGAAAAATATCTTAAAAGTACAAAACGTTTAATTAAATAGAAATCACCCTTATCTTAAAGTAAATTGAAAAATCTAAAACGATGTAGTGTGTAATTTTGTCACGATATCCGAGAAGATAACGAAGCAAGTGCTTTGTGAAATTTAATTCGGTAAGTAGTATAGACTCGAGGAGGTGAACAATCGACCTTAGAAGACATGGAAGAACAACAACGGTCCACATAGTTCGTGCCTGCCTATCTTCTCAGAGTAAAAATCACTCTTTGTATCTAGCCAATTAATGTCGACTAACTAATAATACATGAATATGTGGTCGTATAATTATTTCATAATTTAAATAGGAGGACAAAAGTACTCTATATAGTACTGTATGTGTATACGTATTATGGTGTAAACCGTGGGTATCAATTTTGTATGTAAATACCTTGGCAGATAAGCAGATCATAATTGGTAGTTTGCCTCCGGTTGAGATATCTCGATAGGAACCGAACTGTTTTCCCTGAGAGATTATCCGTTTCGTGTGCGATTGCACTAATTGTTGATTGTGCAATAAGCGGAAGAAGCTATGAACTTGCCCAAGAATTGCAACGAAATACTTCAACATGTTTAGAGGGAAAAAATCAGTACTGGAATAATTCTAAAATTAGTTCACGGACTGAAAACATAGAAATTTTTCTGGAATACGTCCAAACAATTTAATAAACATTCTAAAATTTTGAAGGTATTTATAGAACGACATTAAACAAATTCTTATTAGCGACACAATCGGAAAATCTTCACCCAGAGAAGTGATATATTTGACTCAAAGATATGTTATTTGTGCCAAATAAAAATATATTTGTCTCACAGCCTAGTAACTTTTTTATTTGTTTCAAATAAAAAAATTTATTTGAATCAAATAAACTTTTATTTGACACAAATAAAAATTTATTTGGTTCAAATAAAAAGTTACTTGGCTGTGAGACAAATATATTATTTCTCTGGGTGTTATAATAAAAGTTTATATTTCTTGAAATTCATTCTAATTCTTCTAGAAACACTCATTAGGAATATTTCAAAGAATTTCTATTAAAACAAGCCAAGGATTATGTTCATTTCATCTAAAAAAAATATTTGCTAATTTTTTAAATATTTTAAAATAACGATTTATTCTTTAAAATTTTGACAAAATATAAACTTTATATAGGTCAAACAATTAGTTTCAAAGCAAGGAATATAATTTTTTTTTATATATTAAGTTAAATTTATGTGTCAAAATTTTTTTTTAATTGTTATACTTAAAAACCCTTGTGTCAGATTCCAGATTTTAGTAGCAAAAATAACCATAACAAATTTTATTTCAATATCTGTTAAAGTGTTCTAGAGTTACCCTGTTCACAAAAAAAAATACATCAGGACATTTGATCAGGAACTCACATATAACACATATCTAGATAGAGGAAAATTAATTTAAGGCATTTTAAAAAATTGGTAAATTTGAACAAATACAAAGATTCTTGCGTTTCCTAAGGAAGCAAGAAACCTTGAATTATTTTTTTATCTTCAGTTCCTGAACAGATTCTAGATTAATTTTAATACTAATTTTTTCCGTGTATTTAATTTAACCCTTTCGTGACCCCGGGAAACCCAGCAATTGGATTTTGTTGAAATTTGTTACTTGGGGGTTTTCGGGGTCGATGATTACGATTCTGAAGTCAGATTTTCAAAATTCAAAATGACTGATTCAATATGGCGGACATTTTTGTTAGAATTGCATAAATTCGTTTGAAATTTGTTACTCGGGAGTTTTTGGAGTTGACAAATTACAATGACAGATTTTCAAAAATTTTTAAATTCAAAATGGCGGATCCAATATTGCAAATATAAAAATTTTAAAAAAATGTCAGCCATATTGGATATGCCATTTTTAACTTTTTAAAATCCGACTTCAGATTTATAATCAGCGACCCCTAAAACCCCTAAGTAACAAGTTTTAAGCGAATTTGAACAAATTGTGAAAAATATAATTTTGCTATTTTTTTATCAATATTCTACCTACTGTTTAGGATAATTTTATAATCGTACTATGTAATTTACTTTTTTTTTAAATATAATAGTAACGTTTGTGACAAAAACAAGCTATATTAATTGTTAATTTGTTTAAATGTATAAGAGTTATATCTAATTTTTGTAAGTGGTAAGTATATATGTACCAGCACTCCAAAAACAAGTGTCTTATTTTGTCCTCACTTTTAAGACATTTTAGGGTGTCTTAATTTTAAACCATTGAGAAAGTGTCTTAAAAATACCTGTAAGACGCTTTCTAAACGTCTTATGTCTTAAAATAAGACACTTGTAAGACACCTGTTTTGACAGTGAGAGGCACAAAGGGGTTAAAGTTAATTCATTAAAAAGAATAGCTGCTTTTAAAATTGTCTCAATTAGGAGATGCCTAGAATAAAAATTAATCATGTTTTATAACAGAAAAAAAGGAATATAAAATATTGTGCAAGCTCAAACACGTGCTGTTTAGCTATTACATAGTTGAACGGGCGTCAATTATCTTCAATTATGTTGGTTGAATGTTAAAACGATCAGTTGTCATGTTTTACCTTGTTTATTGAAGCGTTTTGAATGCCTTTCCGGTTTCCACTAATGATTAGAGTACCTTTTAATATTAAAAAAAAACATAATACCATAATTTTATGTCATGACTTATCGAGACAAAGGTAAATTTAAGTTGGGAAGGAAAATTGTTTAATATGAAATCAAAATTGTTAAGTGCACAGTTAAAAATTTTGTGTATTTGTGTAGAAGACAGTCCTTGTTAAATTTTTTGTGTTAAAATTTAAAATTTTTCGTGAGTTAATTTTACACATTCTTCAAATGTCATTCGATTTTTGAACATAACCTCAAATTTTTTAGTATTAACACAATAATTTACGTTTATTTTTTTGTTGTAAAGCATAAACTTCTTATTGAAAATTCATTTTAATCTATGCGCTTTAAATTATCACGATTTAACTTGTACGGACCAGTCGATATAACAAAACAACACAAATTATTATTACTAAAAATCAACACAAACTTTAAGTGGATCGTTTGGAAAATGTGATTTAGATTAAATTTAAAACAAAATTTTCAACTTTGCAGAAATTACGTTCATTTAAACGTTAAGAACTTGAACTATATTTAGTATTAGAATCACTGTAATGTATAAAATGAGAGGTTAGAATTTATGTATTTTGTTCAACATATTTCCTAGTGTTAAATTAACACAAAATTTTGAGTGGGCCGTTTGGGACATATGAAATATGTTAAATTTTACACAAAATTTTTAACTGTGTGTATGTATATATGGAATACTTATTTATGGATCTCAAATATTATGAGATCTTCTTTCTTTAATTGAGTCAACGAAATTTTCTCTGATTTCAAATCAGGTAAAATATTACTGATTCAATTTAAGAGAGCTGAAACCAGAATAATTCTTTAAACATTGAAAATTTTGGGGAAAAAATGGGAATAAAAAAATTATCAAGTACCAGGAAGGATTTACTGAAAACTTTTATGTATTAAAATAATCTGCAGCGCGATTGTTTTAAGCCAATTTCAGATTATTTAAATTTCATTTGGTATAAAAAAAAGAGCGTTGCAGATTAATTTAATCCAAAACAATTTTCTGTGTTGGCGACAATTTTAATATTTAAATTAACCATAAGATACCTAGAAATTGGGGAAGTCGTGAGACAGTGACAACAATGGGGTTTTCGATAAAACAATGCACTATAATTAGGCAGCCATGCTCGTATATCGGGGGCTCAATAGTTACCGTAAAACAGTGCGGCTTAAATACAGAGGCAGCCAACTAAGGAGTGAAGTGTTTCAATTTATTGCTTTGTGTAGAGTATGCACCACCACACCTTGGAATACTTCTATGAACACATAATAAACAATGATACGCATCTTTCTCACTAAATTGTTTTATTGCTCCTAAACTGAGTACACATGTGGTTTTAAACCAGTTTAAATTTGTCTTTCTAAACCTTAATATACTACTAATTTATTATTAAATTTATTACTACGTCTTCTTTAATATCCTCACAGAAAAAACAGAAAGCAATTTTTCCCATGATATTTGAGCAAGGTTCACTTGCAACAAGAGTTTTAAAATTTCATGTTATCAAAAAATACGTCTATCCAGGTAAATTTCACTCTACGAACATTAAAATATTCCTTTAATTAAAACTTTTAAAATTGAAGTAAACATTCGAAGCTTAAACTGGTTGTAAAGAATGTTTCTTAACGAAAATACCATTTAGTGAAAATATTCGCTTAATGTTTCTTTGATTCTAGCATACAATCCATATTTACAGCAGATCGAAAATTGATTGTATGTACTCTGGAAAAAAAAATTCTCTGTGGACTTAACGTTACAATTGTAATTGTTTATTTGTTGAGATTTCACAACGAGTTCTTTGAAAATTATGCAAAATTTTTAAACAATCAAAGGGGCTACAATTTCAGCAAAACTGTGTCGAATGTCACTTGAATAAAAGGGGAAACGAACTTGGTGAAACACAGGAAATGTCTCACGCCTTTCCTTCGTGACAGTACGCATTTGGCGAAAAAGAATTGAAATCAATCAACGTCTACCGACCCGTGCGTGCAGCATTATTGTCGTATGCAAATTCGGCGCGTCACCCGCATCCATAAATTACAGTTTTATCGAGTAGACAAAGGAGACACCATAAAGAAAAAATTGAATAAAATACAGAGGAGAAAGCTCTCAACTGAATGAAAATGATATTTTTTAAAAGTTGCTCTTTTTTGGCTCACGTGGACGAAGAAATAATTAAATTTTTTTATAAGCACTATTTAAATAAATATTATTTTTAAAATAATAATTTGAATAAAATAAAAATTCTCCAGTTTAAATAATAATGTTAAGCATAAACAACGTGCTAAGTTTTCATATTCCTTTATTTTTTACAGTCTTGAGACTTCGAGAGTACCTAGAAAAATCATCGGAAGTGTCATCCTGTGAAGAACAACAGGATTTCGGCAACTTATATAGCAGAAAATAGAGGAAACACAAAACAATTAAAATTCAACGAGTCATTTTGTTCCAACGCTTCTCAAGGTTACATTAAATTCTCTGAAAGTGACACCCCTATTTCCTGCCTGTAACTTTAATCTAATCGACATCTGATTCTAAATATAAAGCTACTAGCATGCACTTCAAATTTTCTTAGGTATTAAACATATGAACAAAACTTAATTCTTTACCAGCCAAATTAACTCAAATCTTATTTGATTTTTACTGGAATTTCAATTTGTTACAATAAAATACTCTTTGAATTATAGCTGTCTATATTGTTCAAAAAAGAAAACTTTCAGTGCATTACACAACTTTCATAAAAAAATTTATAAAATTAAAATGTAGAGAGTAAGTGATCTCGAGAAAGTGACAAAAAATTGTTTGATTCGTCAGCTTGGTTTGCTTACCTCTTTAGGCTCTAATTTATCTTATATTTATAAATTAATTTATATTCATATTTTAATGGTGAATATGGTAATAATCCATTTAACCACCAAGGTGTGAATTTAATAGTATTTATTTTAAATACCCACTTTCTCTCAGAGAATCGCCTACTTTACTTCAAGAAATTCATCTTCAGATTCGACATGATGTCACGTGTTACGGACGGTAACAATGCATGAAGAAAATTTTAACATAAAACTAACAAAGTAAATATTTTAACAATTATTTTGTTATATTAACAATTAAATTTGTAATAACAACAGAACTATTTCAGGACTTTGCTATGACACTCTCTAAACCTGAATTAGTAAAAAATCACTATTACCTAATATTAAAGGGTCGCCCACGCTAAAAAAAAAACTAGGTGAGAATTATATCCATTTAATGGACATTTCGCTTTCAAGTAAGCAAAATAATTTGCTCCCTAATAGAGGAAGCAAGAAATTAATAATATATAAGTTAATTGGGGCAGTCGTTAAAAAAAAGAATTTTAAATGCAAAAAAATGTAAAAATATGAATTATTTTACGAATTCTTGATCAATTATAAAAGTAATATAGGTCAATCGATTCGTTTTGAGATAAGGAATATGATTTTTGTATTCCTTAAGTTGTATTTTTAGAATGAAAAAAATTTTTGGCAAAAAACAATTTTTTTTATGAAAAAGGTGCTTAAAAAAATTTGGTTGGGTATTTTCAAAAATCCTTGTGTCTAAATTAAGATATTCATGAGCTTAATACGTCATCCAAATTTTATTAGAATCCGTTTAAGCGTTCTCAAGATATCCTGTACACAAAAAACGCTATACACACAGACATACATCTGGACCTTTGCTTAGGAATGAAAATTTACGCTTTTTAGATAAAAATGAGTCGATTTAGACTATTTTTGGAAAATCAAAAATCTTAACGATCACAAAGTTAATGCTTAACAGAATTCCACCAAATGCAATGGTTCGTTAAAAGGATTACCAAGATAAATAATAAATAATAATAAATTGTTAAAATAAAGTAAAAATAATAACTTATAGTCAATAATTTGTCTTATTCTAACCAGAGCCCATTAATTTGTAAAATTAGGTAAAAGTTGTGTTTTTCTAGGTTCATTTTTAAAGAGTAATAATTAGTAACAATAATTTGTTTAAACAATTGCAAATGGTTGTTGTGGTTAATTTTACTGAATACTTTTTTAATTTTAAATATAAAAAATAGTTAAGTCAGAAAAAACTACAGTACCGTCGGAAATTGTCAGTCCACCCATTTTTTAAGGTTTGAAAAACATCTTTAAACGTACAAAGTACATATATTAAAATTTTTCTGTGTTTATTTCCTTAAAGTAGATAAAATTTTGAGGAAAATAAGGCCTGAGTGAAGTGAGTTAGTTAATTTTGCATTGAAATATGTAAAAAATGTGGAATTTTTAATGTTTTACAAAAATTGAAATTACTCTTGAAATAATAAAGGTTTTTTAAAGTTCCTATGCTTGTTTTAAAGGGAATTTACTGGAGAATAACATTGTTGTTTAAGCATTAATGTGCAATTTTTTTCCTAGCATATGCAAGGCTCGGAAGTTGGACCAAAAAATATAAAAAAATTATTGTTTATATCTTGATATCAAATACCGCTATATAAAATATACCAAGGTCATAATTGTCAATAACTTTCGGAAGGAAGTAATATAATATATATATTGGAATTTTAAAAATTATTTTTATGTCAAAATAGTGTCTTCAAAATTTGATAAATTTTTTGGTCCAACTTCCGAGCCTTGCATATGCTAGGAAAAAAATTGCACATTAATGCTTAAACAACAATGTTATTCTCCAGTAAATTCCCTTTAAAACAAGCATAGGAACTTTAAAAAACCTTTATTATTTCAAGAGTAATTTCAATTTTTCTAAAACATTAAAAATTTAACATTTTTTAACATATTTCAAAGAAAAATTGACTAACTCACTTCACTCAGGCCTTATTTTCCTCAAAATTTTATCTACTTTAAGGAAATAAACACAGAAAAATTTTAATATATGTACTTTGTACGTTTAAAGATGTTTTTCAAACCTTAAAAAATAGGTGGACTGACAATTCCCGACGGTACTGTACAACTCGCTAGGTTTATTTGGATAATAGTTATAAATTAACAATAGAATATTGTTTAAACAAATGAAAAATATATATAAAAATATCTATAAACATTCGTAAATTGATGATATGTAACAATTTTGTTGAAAAATTCTAAAGAAACTATTAATTTGAAATTTAAAAGAAATTGTCATTTTTTTGCATTTATGGGGGTTATTTATAACATTATAAAAAATAATTAATATTAATAAATTATTAAATAAATTATAGAATATATTGTTGTTTGAGGATTTTTCAAGATATGATTCGCTGTAATGATGTTTTGAGTGATTTTTTAGCGAATTGAAGAAAAAGTGCGTTTTCCCCATTTAAAATCAATGGGGAATTTGAAGGGGGTTGAGCCACCCCTAAATATTGTCCGATTTTAAACAAAAAAAATAGGGGTATTTTTTTTGATTTGGAAACTTTTTGGGGGTTAGGAGCAAAATATTTCACAAAATTTGTTTACTGTACATTTTTAGACCACCCTAGTAGGCATGAATATATGTGTGTAATGAGGGTGGGGTGTATGTGGATGTACTTTTTTCTTATAAACACGATAACTCGAAATCGATGAAATGGACTTAAATAAAATTTGGTATGACTATTTTTACTACTAAAATCTGGAAGCAAGCACAAGGGTTTTTAAAAATAACCATAAAAAAAATTGTTATTGAATTTTAATTTTTTTAAAGATTTGTTTTTTAGTAGTTTTTGGTCACTGAGAGAACAAATTTCTTTTACGAAGAATAAAAATATGCTTGGACTATTTTATGCATGAATAAAGAATAATTATTCCTGGACCAATAAGTACAATGATTCTTATCAAGAGTAATTCTACTCGGTTCAAAAAGAATTATCCTTTATATCTGCAAGAATAATTCTTGATCCAAGAATTTATACTTGAATCAATAATAAAGTATTTTTGTTCTAAGAATAATTATACTCGATCAGATTCTAAGGATAATTTAAAGAAAAAATTTCTCTCAGTGTCCAATTAAGATTTAGAGAGCATTAAAAAGCAAAAATTTGAGGAAATTAAGTGCATTCAATGATCTTTTAAATCAGGCACTTTAAACGCACTTATAATAGAGAGAATTCAACAGATGTTTTAAATGCAGAAGCAAAGTTGACGAGTATTTAACTCCCTAACTGGCTTGAATAGCTGAGATTCCTTTTCTTATTAGGAAGTCACGTCTGAGGTCTGTATAATATCTTGTTTAATGTTAGTATTCAATTTAAATTAGCAAGAAAAATGTGTCTCATGTTCTTTAATTACGAAAATGTTTTTTAAATTAAATTAATAATTGGGACAATAAAATAAATGGAAATGAATTATTTGGATCAATTAACTTAATAAGGTAATTAACGTATTATCCCAGATGGGAAAGCTATGCATAATCCACTACCTTAACTCATCTTACAAAATAATAAGTACACTACAAAAACAGGTGTCTTAAATTGTTCAAAAATGTCTTAAATTAAGACATTTTTCATGTCTTAGACACCAAAAGTATCTTAATTTAAGACATTTTTGTCCAATTTAAGACACCATGTTTTTGCAGTGTACGTGAAGTTAATCAAGAGTGGATTATGCATAATTTTAAAAGTATAATTTAATAAAAATAACTTTACATTAATAAAAATCAAAAGCAATCTGTCAATTTGAAATTATAAAAAATACTCTGTACTGTAATATTCTTAATTCAAGATTGAAATTTGATGTAAACAATTAGTAAACAATTCATTAGTTCGGCCGTTGATACCTATTAACAGCTCTATTGTCTATGTAAATTTGTCTCTCTTATTAATTAGTGACAGACGCAAATTTAGCAGGTCAAATTTTCCCGTTTACATGTTTCAAATGACGTGATGGAAATACCAATAGATTTATTATTACATATTTGTATGAATGTATGAATATATTCAGACATATTGTTTTTCAAATAAACTTCAAAGAAATCTTTACTTTATAATTAAAGCAACAGGTATGTATCGCACGTTTACTTGCAGTCAATGTCATCGCAATTTTATATTCGATGCACTCTCATCGACTTTGCACTATGCTATTATATTTCAAATCTTGATTTACTTCTTGGTACACTTTACTTCAAATATTTTAATCAATAGATACTCTCTAAATTTGAATCAGTGCGAGAATTTAGACACTGATAAAGTGAGCTTTTTACTGAGAATCAGTGAATTTCGAGGTGAAATTTTACTTATCCATTCAGTGAATTTTATACTGATTCAACAGTGAAAACCTCATTAATTAAAATCAGTGGCAAAATTCTCACTGACTCCAATTTAGAGAGTATACATTATCACGATGACAAACTCCTTTTTAAAATAAAACAGATACCTTTGAGAATAAAGAAAACTTTAAGTGCTTTTAATTTCGTAAATAATATTTTTTATACAGAAAATTGTGGAAAATAAAACGCAAAGGACTTAAAAGAATTTCGTCATAGTCCGACAGTGATCAGCACTCTCTAAATCTGAAATGGTTAAAAACTACCATTTTAACAGTAAAAACTCGTTTGCCATTTCAAATAGTAATTTTTTACTAAAACTTTAGTAAAAAACTACTAATTAAATTAGTCAATGTAATTTTAGGTTATGTTAAACTACTAAAAGAATTAGTAGATTTCTATTGACTAATTACACTAGTTATTTTTTACTACAATTAGTTAAACTTAACTGTTGAATTAGTAGTTTTTTACTGTTAATTAGTTATTTTTTACTAATTGAAAAAGAGAAAACGCGTTCACGATTTTAACCCCTAAATGGTAGTTTTTAACTAATTCAGATTATAGATTACATAGAAAGAAAATTTACAATAGTTGTAGAAATTGTTCAGGAACTGAGCACTGCAAAAACTGATGTCTTTTAAATGTCTTATTTTTAGACTTAAGAATTTTTTTTGGCGATATAGAGAAAGTAAATTTATTTATTTATATATTTACAGAATGTGAATCTCTTCAGGCGCCTCCAAAAAAAGTTGTTTTTCGGTGCACACTGTAACTCACGAGCCAGTATCATTTTGACACATGACTTAATTTTAGATTGTTATATTGTACAGAATGGAAATGTTATTTTGTACAACTGCTAAATGTTATTTTGTACAGTTTTGAAAAATGAATTTGTTATTTTGTACAATTTTTTAAAAAAGCAATAAAACATTTGGAAGTACAATATTTTAGCTTTTTTAAAGAATTGTACAAAATAACAAATTCATTTTTCAAAATTGTACAAAATATCATTTAGCAGTTGTACAAAATAACATTTCCATTCTGTACAATATAACAATCTAAAATTAAGTCATGTGTCAAAATGATACTGGCTCTAACTCACAACAGAATCATGTAAAAAAAAATCAAAATGCATTTGTTAAAAGAGATGTTTCTCAAGGTAACCCTGGGAGGGTTTTTTTTTTATTTTTAAATTTTTCGTAGCACTTGGAAGCCGAAAAGACAATTTTTTTCTATAAAAAATCAGCCAATTTGTTATTGTAAAATTAGTAATTTAAAAAAAATTAAAAATCTCCCAGAGATAGTGTATCGGAAAATATTGAAAATTTGAAAATGAACAAATTACAGATGATTATTTTATAAAAAACATAAAGTTTGAAGCCTGGACCAAAACGAACGCTCAAATATTCATAACTTCGTCAATTTTGCTCCGATTAACTTGAAATTTTAACACAATATTCTAGAGATATTTTACGTTTAAAGAAATAAAAAAGATGGAATTTTTTTTTTAATAACGTTGTGTATTTCAGCAGAATATAGACTTTTACTTTGTTTTCTTAATAGGTTGGCTAGAAAGTTTATTTTACTGAATAGAAAAATAAAACCCTCAGTTAAGGACATGTTTTGCCTATACCAGTGACGTCATTCTTCATCTCATGCCCTTAAAGTCACACTGAAATATTTATTTTCACAAGTTCGTCTTTCACATTAATCACAAATTTACATTAAAATTAATAGATATATATTATAATATTTAATACATACCCTTGACATATACTTTAGAGAAAATCATACACTGCAAAAACAGGTGTCTTAAATTGTTTAAAAATGTCTTAAATTAAGACATTTTTCGTGTCTTAGACACCAAAAGTATTTTTTAATTTAAGAAATTTTTGTCCAATTTAAAACACCATGTTTTTGAAGTGTAATTCTACAAATTAGTGGTAAATACTAATTTATATATAGAATTTTTTTATTTAAGAGCAGGCAGATTTTAATAATTCAATAAAACATTAAAAAGACAATTTGTTCATATGAACGTTTTAGAGCATTTGCAATTTCCTGTCAAAATTGACATTCCTTCTGCGGTTAAACTGACGAGACACGTCTTGAGCAATAATTTTTCTAGACCACATGTGTGGTCCAGTGCATTCTGGTGTCGGGAAAGGTATTCAGTTGAAGGTCAATGTATTCTGACGCATTTATAGTTATAGCGCAATTATTAGGCTGCATCCAAAGCAAATGCAAACGTGGTAATTGGATAATTGCTCGACTGTAGAAAAGTAGTTTCCCTTTTCTCTTGAACGTTTCAACGTTGACGTGAGGTGTCTAGAAACTGATCTTTAAGATCAAATTTCACGGTCTTAAGAACATTTATCTCTATAATATAACTAAATTTTAAATCACGTTTTGTAAATGTTCTTTTTTGCCTTTTTCGTTTCCTGGTTTAAAAATCAACAATTAAAGCGTTGCTTGCAACAAGGGCGTTAGACAGCTAACACCCGTTTTGATATTATTCAGCCAAAATAATAGTATCCTCTAGTTTATATTTACAAAAATTCATTTTAATCTAAGGTTTCTTTATGGTGTTAAGTATAAATATCTGGAAGTATACTCTCTCTATAGTTGAAAGGAGGTTACAAAATGTTATAGATAATACTGAATGCATAGATTTAAATAATTCAAAAAATTGAAATGATCCTGAATCTGACTTCTAAAATAATAATAAAAAAAAAGAATGTTTTTATACCAATTAGTAATTATTATTTCAGGCCTCATACTCAGTTTTGCAATGAAAAATAGTGTCAAAAGTGGCATAAACTGTTCAAAAAGGTGTCAAAATAGTGGCATATTTTTGTTAACAAATATATATAAATTTATTTATTTATTTAATCTTATGGTTGTAAAAATAACAAAAATTAATAATATTACTTTTTTTATTTTATAAAATATATTAAAAATACATTAAATTAAAAAAATATTAAATACTTCATTTACAAAAGTTCTTGAATAGTAATATTTTTCTTTTCTATTTTAACTGGACTAATGGGAACTAATTTCAACCTGGCCATTTTTTAATTTTGTGTGATTTGTGATGTTTTAATAATCTCCAATATTTTAAAGTTTATTTTAAGTCTTAGAATCCTTGTTTTCAATATTTTTCCCCGAAAATTAGAAAATCTTCCCAACTAGTGGATTTATTTCGTAAAGTTTGGAAAAATTCCCTGTTAAAAAAAAAAATTGGAAATTATTCTTAAAGATTGGAAAAATTTCCGAACATAGTGGTTTTTTCCCGAAAATTCGTAAGTAAATCCCAGGAATTGGTGGAAAAAATTCCAATGTTTCAAAAAAAAATATTTTTATCAAATCATTGGAATTTTTTTCCAAAAAATTGGAAAATCGTCTAAATGCGAAGGATTTTTCCCCAAAAGTAAAAAATATGAATATTAATTCTACATGAAAATATTTCCGTAGTTCAGAAAAATGGACTTATTCCAAAAAAAAATCGGAAATTAGTCCTAAAGATTAGAAAATTTTCAGAATAATAAAATGGATTTCCTCCCAAAGTTCAGAAACAAATCCTACAATAAACCACAATACGTTTCCTCTTTTTTGGCTTCTGGTTCAGTCTTTCGGTCATTTTCTTCCGTCTCAATGAAAATAAGTTTTTTATAATTGAATTCTAATAAAGAAAAGGAGAGCAGGCAAATACTTAGAGACTTATTAAACATCTGAGTTGAAAACAGTGTCTTTAGTGGCCTTTTTTAAAAAAAAAAAGTGTCATTAGTGGCATTTTTTTCAAAATAGTAGCTAAATAGTAGCATTAGCTGAATAAAGTGGCAAAAAGTGGCAATAGTGGCATGAGTATGAGGCCTGTTATTTTATTATTCAGAAAATAAAAAAAGAAGTTTTAACAAACCTTTATTTGTAAAACATTAAAAAGTTTTATTTTTTTAAATTTATTTAAGGCTTAAAATTATGATTCAAAGTTAGTAATTTATGAAACATAATAGAATTTAACGAAATATATCTTAAAATGAAATTTATCTTAAGTTTAAATTGAAAATGTAACTAACGCCCAAAGCATTTAATCTTTCTAAATCTGAATTAGTGGTTTTCTACTAATGAATTAGCGAAAAGTGAGCTACTATTAAAATAGTAAGAATTTTACTAATTCTTAGTAGAAAACTACTAAGAATTAGTAGAAAACTACTAATCTTGTAGTAGAAAACTACTAATTAAATTAGTAAAAGAATCTACTTTTTATAAAAGTAAAGTTTCACATTTCAATTAGTAGTTTTCTACTAAGAATTAGTAGTTTTTTACTAAGAATTAGTAGTTTTTTTACTAAGAATTAGTAGTTTTCTACTATATGAATTAGAGAAAAATGAGCCATGAATTTGACTAATTCATAGTAGAAAACTACTAATTCTTAGCAGAAAACTACTAATTCAGATTTAGAGAGATGGTTGGGTGCAACAAGGACGTTAATATTGGTTATGAAAAAAATTAGTTTTTAATAGATAATCAGAAGTTTCAGTCAAGTTAACACATGAATTGGATAGTTTAATAAAGGGTTTTTCAAATAAAAAAAAAGTTTATTTAATTCGTATTTACAGTTTATAATCTATTAAAATTTAAAAACTTTAGGTTAAAATATTTCCGATCGTCGTTTTTTGACTAACGCCCTTGTTTGCATCCAAACGCTTCAATTTTCCTCTACTTTAAAAGATAAGTATCTTAGTGTAAATATATGTATATACTTTTTAGAAAAGATTTGAATTTAAAATTAAATATTTACAGAATTGCTCTAGGTTTTCGTGTAAAAAAATGTATTTGTTCTAAATTTATGTGTATTCTAAAACGTTAGTTTAGACACGAAAGAAACAATGTAGTAATAAAAAATAGTTGTAATTCTCCTCACTTTGTATAATAGAAAATTGGTAGTGAGAAGCGTTCATTAAAATTGAATAAGATAAGTTATTTTACTTTTACATTTGTTTCAACATTAATTGAAATAATTGTATGCTCGTGATGTTTATTGTCTTCTTGTAATGTTTTCAAATTTAATTAAATATTAACATTTTTCTTGTAATTTTTTTTCTCTGCTTTCATTTGATTAATTTATTTGGCTTAGTGATATGTTTCAAAGGTTTATTTACTTATTTATTAAAATTTTAAATTTAAAGAGAATATACAGATAACTTGAAACACGACATTACCCTCTAACTACTTAAATGACCGTTAAAGTCTAAAATCGTCTATTTTGACGCATAATGGGAACTATTGGAAGCTAATTGAGAAGTGATAGAGTGGGGATAACTTAACTTAGAGGGTTAAAGAAAAAAAAAAGAAAAATGCGATTTATTGATAGATTTTTAAATCTTTAAAAATAAGAAGAAAAAATTGTTACATTTTTATGTTATATTATCTTTAACTGTAACTCAATTCGTATAAAGAGAAAATTGAGATTTTTATTTAAATGCAACTTTTAGTAAATCAAAATATTTACCCTTTCACACTAAAAAAATTAGTGCTAGAATAATTGTACAACTGTTCAAGAACTGTGGATACAGGAATTTTCGGAAGTCTTTTTGAAATTCATTCTAATTCTTCTAGAACTCTTCAGAATATTTCAAAGAATTAATAATAAAAGCTTCCGAATTATTCTCTTATTCAAGTACCTATTACTTTTTTGCGTGTACCAAAATGCGATTAAAGTTTTAATTGTACTATTATTTAAATTTACGATAATATATAGAATGAAACAAACTTTCGATTGTTTGTTTTATTCTTGCCTAAATGTGATGAAGGGTAAAATATCATTAGGAAGGTCTCTCTGGCCCAAATTTGTTTAAATTTTGACACAAAATTAATTTTAGATTTTTTTTTAAAAATAGCACATTTTTTAAAAATTTATTTTGAGCAAAAGTCAAAGAACCTCGGGTCAGAGAGACTTTCTTAATGATATTTTGAGCAATTCTACCAAGTTTCGTGACAAAATAATCAATAATTTAAGAGAAAAGTTACAGACACATTCTACCTATATGACGTCATTCTTCATCACATGCTCTTAATAATTGATTTCTAACTTTTTAAATCATATGGTTTATCAATACATAGATAAAATGATAGATACAATGGCTGTAAAATTAAATTTACAAATTTTTGTTTAATGTCAATTTTATTTAAGGAAGTTTTCTCCATTTCAGAAATCACCTTCAGATTTGAATGAATCTTAGCTTTCTGACGAATATTGCTTTGAAAAAATTCAGTTAGATTTTTAAAGGGCTTTGATACTTACGACAAAAGTAATAAAGGATTCTATTTTTTTACATTTTACACGTTATGTTATGTGAAAATACACTTCCGTGATCTTTCTCATCTTTACACTGAGAAAATAAGCCTCTAGCCAATTTCTAGGTTAAGGGACTCTGAACAAAACAAACAAGATACCGGCGATCACAAACAAACTTCAAGGTTAATAGTAGCATTTAATCTGTTAATAATAAACAAAGAGCTTTGCAGGTGCTATATCAACAACCTCTCTCTGCTAAATTTAATCAAAAATTCGTTATATTTAGTCAACTTATTTTCTCAGTGATATATTATGAGAATATTAACAATCATTAATTGCTATAAATTTTTTTAATTAAAGTTAAAAATCTGCTGTTTACAAATATTCTTTTAAAATTAACTTTCAATAACCTTCGAGACTGAAAATAAATTATTTTGGTAAAATACATTGCCTGTTTTGTCAATTAGCTGAGAATTATTGCCAGAACGCAAAAAAGAACATTTATTTTGAAATATGTTATTAAAAAAGATATTTCAAATCAACGCGCGATTTTTTACTCATGACTAAGTTATTCAAATGAAAAGTTAAATGTAGATGATTTTTGTTCTGATTAACAATACATGGGGAGAACCACCTTAAAAGCAAAATTTTATAGATAAAAGGCTTAACAGCATAATTAACCTTTTATCAAATTTGAGATAACATCAAATTTCTCTATATTTAGTCATCCTTTTTAAAGTTTCATAACTATAAAATGATTAAAATGTACATTTACAAAGAAAATGTAGAATGAAAAAATCGCATATAAATTGTGAAAAATAATTGACCAATTTTAATCTTTTAATTTATTTAACGTATAAAAAATATTGTTTTTGTTTGGAATTAGAAGGGAATAGAAATGGAATAGTGGAAGAAAATAAACAATTGGATATAAACAGGATTGGAAACAAATTTTGTGCGGTCTTAATAAATTTAATGCTATACCTACTCAGAGAGGGTGTAATTTAGCTTGTGGTGGTCGGGTTATGTTAGGTGGATCGGTTGGTCCCCTTGACCGTGAACCTTGGCTGACCTGCGACACAAACATAGGCTCCCCTCCATCCCCCATAAATCTACCTTGTGGCCAACTCGCGTCTCAACCTCAGCTCTCGCTCTCTATATACTATCGTATTGTGCAGCCCTACCTGGAGCACTTCCATTACGCGGTACTTCCTGCATACTTTACCCGAAAGGATGGCGTCATCCTAGTGCAACGTCCTATCAATGAACGGTGCTCTGGGATAAATATAATACATTTTTCTATCAAAGTTGTAATCTTAGTCCTATGCAAGTCGATAAGGTCGTTAATGTAATCTTGGGCTACAGCCCAGACCGATGCTAATTCTGCAAATTAGTCTTGCGAATTAACACAATGCGGTGTTGTCTGATTAGGTTAGCTTTAGTTTAGAATTATTTCGAGAATCAAATAAGTTAACATTTTTTTCTATTCTTATAAATTGATTAAGATGAGTAATTAAGTATTAAAATTATTTTTTACTTTTCTCTTATTTAAATATGCAATTTATATACAGCAAGAACAACTATGAATCATATAGAGGGAAGCGGGTCGGAAATAACTTTACGCATAAGTGTGTTCTTGTTGCACCCATGGGCTGATTCATACTTAATTTTTCTACGTTACAATTAAAATACAGGATAATAAAAAGTTGGAATAGTCAAAAATAAAAGAATTATGTTTTATTATTTTATTAAGTACCACTTTTTTCAACTTAAGAGAAGTTTACAGTGATTTTTTTTTTCATTTTTGATTAGTATAATTATCTAAAAAGACGGGAAAACCTTGAAAATTTGTAGTTTTTATTTACTAACTGTAGTATGTTAATTTTTAAATTTACAGTTTTTCTGGTGCAACGCTTGAAAGAGCAGGTCTTAAAATATAAGAAATGTATATTGTTACATTAGAAAAGTTATATGTATACAACTATTAATATACATTTTTCTTATTGTGCTTTACTATCTAAAAATATTGCCGAACTTTAAGTTTAAATTTTTGTGTTAAAAAAAATTTATGTGATAAATATTTTTTTTACTATAAATATATTAAAAAAATCAATTTTTGTTGTTGCATAAATTACATCCTTTTATAGTGTCTCTCTAATACGTGGATAAAACCATTTTTTGATATTTAAATTATTTTAAAAGTTATACAGCTAAAACCATAATTATGTTTTATGTACAGCAAGGCCACCGCTGAATATCCGGTAATGTATAATGTTTGGATCGCACAATTGACCGAAGTTAACAAATGCGTGTTCGGTGATTTAAAAGTTCTGCCAAATGCAAGTTCGGGGATTTAAGAGTTGGGCCAAATGTGAGTTGGGTGATTTTAAAGTTAGGACAAATGCAAGTTCAGGGGATTACAAATTCTGACAAATGCAAGTTCGGAGAATTACAAATTCGGACAATTAAATTTCGGCCAATTGGGTTTTGGAGGAAATGCATGCGACCATATTGTTTGACTTTAAGGTAATAAAAAATTACGTCACTGTTATAGGCAAAGTTTGTACGTAAATTTTCTCTTATAATAATAAATAATAATAAATATTTCGACTCTAAACTTTGCAGAATTACTTTTAGGTAATTTTACAAATTTTTGTGACTAAATATTCATTATTTTAAAAAAAGTTTAAGGACAAATTTTACCTATATCAGTGACGTCATTCTCCACCGTTTGCCCTTAAACACCTTTTTCCTGCGCCGCATCTTCTACAGCTTAAAAGGATAGATCGAATGTAATTAATGATTGCTTAAATGACAGATTTTTATATTTATAAAGAATTGTTATTTCATTACAAATAAGACAATTTTTTATACATTTACAGATGAAAAATACAAAATAAAAATTGCGAATTCTACATCCATTTAAAAAAAAAAGGTCCAGAAAACTTTGAATATGAATAGAAAAATCTCAATAACACTAAAAATTGTGATTGGATTTTTATAAAACTTACTGGTCGACATTTTTTAGGGTCGCTAATTATAAATTGGAAGTCAGGTTTTTCATAATTCAAAATGTCGGATTCAATATGGCGGTCGAATTTTCAAAAATTGTTTATGAATTTTGTCGAATTTCCATAAAAACTTGAAAAGGTAATTACCCCCTTTTGTGAGTTTTTTGGATAATTGGAACAGAAAACTTTGTAAAAGATATTATTTTTGCCAAAAGTAGGTGCCAGGAAAATGAGAATTGTCAAAATGCATAGGATTTTATAGAATTTTGACAAAAACCCGATAAATAACGTTAAATAAAAAAATCCTAAAGTTAATATTCTAGCAAATGGAATTTTTGAAATTTAAATATTCTGACAAATAAATTTCAGAAAATTATGCCAACCCCAAAATTGTAAAGGTATAAAATCGTATCCATCAAATCTTAAAATTTTTCAAATTTTTTAATTTGCCTTCTGTGCTGAATCAAAATTCAAAAAAGGGTTCTTTCGAAATTTTAAACCACATTTTTTCTTAAAAATATTAACCAATAAAGGACTTTTATTCAAATATTTAATGATAGAACGTCCAACGTCCTTCCGGCAGGACAAAAAAGCCTTCCGCGAGTACGTACGAAATCGCGTTATAAAATTAACATGGATTCAGATAAACAAAATAGTTATTTATGACACAAGGACCTGAAATGGCACTTTATAGTACGAGTAAGTATCGTAATACGAGCCTAAGTCCAATCGCAGCCGAGGCGAAGTAGAGGTGGTGACGAGGCTTCATTGAACGTAGCCGAGGCGAAGCCGAGGTGAAGTGAAGATATGAAGCCGAGGCTCCACCGAAAAGTAGCCGAGGCTCTGATGTGGCTGTAGCGAGTTGTACGATACACGAGAACTTAAGTGCCGAAAGAGTCCAAGTGTCATATAACATTTTTTATCACACAAAAAACTGAGAATTCGAACCTAGGGAGAGGTGATTATCGTAAAAAACGGCCTCAGCGGGCATTTCTAGGTGGGAGTAGGACGACAGACTTAGAAATGCCCCCGGAGGGCGGCGAAACCCATGAACAGCCGTGACGTTTGGGCCAGTTTGGGCAGCTGTACCATAAAGTAAAGGTCAGCTGACCAGCATCAGCCAATCAGATTGCGAGTTCATTTACTTTACGGCCTAGGCCGTGAAATGAGCTCTTAAAGGTTTCCAAACAAGCCGTAAAATCTAACTTTTGATGTAAGTGTGATAAAAAGTAATATATATGGTTGGAAAGGTAAAGAATCAAGCTTACAGCGCATGTAAACATGGAACTTGTAAATTCAAACCCCGAAGCTTGGTAGCTAAAAGAAGTTAAACTTTCCAAAAATCCACATAATTTTTAGTCACAAAAAGACGACGCGCGGTACTGCCGGCAGGACGTTTTCGTTTTTTTAAAAAGACTACCTAGCCCTTGTACATAAATTTAAAAAATCGATATTTACATCATCTGAAAGCTTGTTTCATTACCTAAAAAATCACATATTCATTTTTATATTTATCTGCTTCCATATTGATTTTATAGAGCGATTTCCGAGGGACTCGCGCCTGAGCCATTTACCACCGGCCGCCATTACGTTAGTTATAACAATATTTACAAAAGTAATAATAAACTCAATTCCTTTGATGATAAAGATGATGAATTATGTTGATAATGATGATGGTGATTGTATGAAATTAAAATATTTTTTCACAAAAATGAATTGTCCTTCCGGAAGGACGTTTACTGTGTGAAAGCGCGTCCTACCGGCAGTACGCAGCCTTGGACGTTCTATCATTAAACTTAGTGCAAAAAGAAATTTATAAAATTCTTTTATTTCTTTTAAAGAACATATAGGTAACACAAAACAGTGATTCAAAATAATTAAAAATCAACAGATTTGGAAGAAAGACACAATTATTATATTAATTTCAATAGTAAATTTTTTGAATAATTTAAATTAAGAGAATATATTTGTAATTACGAATAAAATACATAATTACATGTATTTATATATAAATAATTTTATCAACTACCTTCATTGAACATGTAGATCGGAAATGAAGCCGCGTGACTTCCTCTAGGATCCCCTTCGTGAGTCTAAAGAACGAGTGATTTATGACAAACTATGACGTTGCAATTCGCTCCCCTTTTAACACTTCTAAGATAAGATATTTTAAAATCGATTCTTAAGCCTTTAACTTTAAATCCACATAAGATAAAATCATAAATAACTATCAGTTCGCAGTGATGTTTTAAAACTGTGTTTTGTTTTTGTTTTTTAAAAACTTATTTCCGTATTAAATTATTATAAACTTTTAAATCATTAAAAGCTTAAATTTAACCTATTCAAGGCAAATATTGAAACACCATCAAGTCAGGTAGATTAAATAAAAATGCTTCTGTTTTTTTAATAATTTTTAATAGACAATTAAAAACAGTCATATTTTTTAAAGTAGCAAAAAATTTTATAAAACAATAGTATTTTTACACAAAGTGGGATGTCAATTACGTAAGGACTACAATACTTCGTAGATTCAAAAAAAACACAGGAGCTTTATCGGACCTGCCTCCCTCTTCTTATATAACATTTTACCTCGCATTTTACACTGCAGTTAGGTCATGTAAAGATTTTTGAAATCTCCCTCCACCTCGGGACACAGATAAATATTACCCACATTTTAATTCGGTTAAAAAAAATTGAGACAAATTTAAAATAACCCAGTTAGAAGCTTTTCTATGTTCTTTGATTGGATAATTTTGAATTTAATGATATTTATTTAACCGAATGTGAATTTATACAAATGAGGATTTTGTATTACGAGATTTATAGGGTACGTTTCGAAATTTATGTCAAATTTTAGATTACGTGAAAATTTATAAATATTATACGTATGAAATAATAATTTGGCTAAATGATATCTTGAAATATAGTTAAATGCAATAAAAATTATACTTAATTGTGAACAAGCGAATGGTGGCTTTAGGGTCAATTTTAAGAAAAATAACTTTCTTTCCTTTAACTTAAATCCATATGTTTCGACACTAAATAAATGTTAAATTAAGTCAAAATTATTTTTAAATTCTATTTGTAAGTTTCTATTTTTAAGTTACATATACATATTATTTTAATTAAAATGTGAGGAATAGTCTTGCGTGTTCAATTTCCATCAATAAATAAATTTTCGTTTTATTAAAATAAGTAAAATATTTATAACAAAAATAGGCCTTTAGTTTTCACCTAAAGCTGGTTGCCTACAAAATTTTATTTTAACAAAATTTATCTAAAAATAAAAACTTCAACTATTATTCAAGTTATGAATTTGAATTACCCTAACCCTAAAATACGTGAATTAAAAATAACAATAGCTCTCAAGTTTAAGCCCCTCTCGTTAAGAGAAGATACAAAACTTCCCTTGGATAGAAAAAAAGAAGTAGGGAAAACGAGAAGGATCATATTTCGTTGCAGAAGACTGCTGATGGGGAAAATAATAAAGCAAAAAACTCACCGGTAAGTTTCTTATTCCTAATCGCACTTTCGAGTACTTCCTCATAAAAATTCGAAACAGAACGTAAGCCATCTTGATGATGCTGATAATCCTGATAGCCGTTTGATCATCACCTTGAATCCTCCTGTCAAAGCGACTCTTTCATCACGATTCACAACATCTGACGTAGATCAGTCTTGACCACTGACGACTATCGTATTTCATTTTCTTCTTTGACTTCAGACTCGATTTTCAACAATTCCTCTCATTATTCGCCTTTTTCCTCTTCCCTCGACTTCTTTAATTTTTCACTTTCAAACTTGTTTTTTATTTTCATAACTTCGCGTCTCACGAATTAGTGCAAAATCGAGTTATGAGATCACGAGTTGGATTCAATTGTTTCTTAATGCGACAGTTAAAATAATTATGTTAACCACACACGCTTGATTTAAAATTGCCGTTTTAGGAAATACTTAAAACATTTTTAGGAATACTGAACACCCACTGGACCCGTATATAATAGCAAGGTCAAAAAATCATTATCTTTGACATTTATCTTCTCATCGTCCTCTAAATTGCGATTACGTATTTGCAAATAACCTTGCAATTTGTTCTGTAGTTTTCGCACATCCGATACTAGTTTTATTACATAAACAACCGCAACCAATGATGTATGAATCCATTATAGTCAAAAAACAAATCTCAATTGCGGCACAACACGTGACAATTTTCCAATATACATAATGAAATTTTTAGGTTGTTAAGAACAGTTGGCAAATTCCACACGAATCTGCGATTTTCTCTTGGTTCTTTTTCGGCAGGTCATTGCTGATTGGATACACAAGGTTAAATGAATTACCAAAAATGTTCTTCATTTGTCAATAACAATTTTTTAAATCCCCTTATAGAGGTTATCTTAGGGGTGGAGAGAAAACCAAAACAATAATATCGTTGCTTGTCGGACTTTGTTTACTCTTAACGATCCAGTTTTCGAAGAATTGTTAAGCGATTCAGCACACACAACTCGAAAAAACGAAATGCCTTCCTGTTAGCATGCGTAATACTTGCAGGCGTCACGAAGCTCAATCATGCTCACATGTTTATATAGCTCACTCCTTTAATAATAATTTCCTTGATTCACTGTCCGACATCCGACAAAAAACATCCACCGATATTAATTACCTAATTCCCGAAAAAAATAATGATCACTTTCTGGGAAAAACAAATAAAACTACCTGTAGATAAGCAACAAAAAATATCTTTGCAAACGGTTGATATTCCAAAATCAAGATGGCCGACTTTCAAAACAATCAAAACATAACACCAGCAACACTTTAAAAGACACTTAATATAAATGACATGTCACCCTTTTTAGTTATCTTTTCCCAGGCGATACCAGGAAAAGATAAGATTAGTTATAACTCAAAAACCTTTGTCAAAAGACGATTATAAAACAATAAAAATAACAATGTTAGAATCCCGCGCTTTTTGGAGATTCCACAAGTTGCACTATTTTTAAAACGTAATTACTCAAATTAGACTCAAGTCTTTTGCACTTTCTCTTTTCACTCGAAACACTGCCGTTTTTATTAAACCGCAAAATGATAAAGAAGGATCAAAACACTCACAGTTGACTGCAGCACTGCCGGGAAATAACTGACAATACAACACACGCAACCGGCTGGTCTCGCGGGTTCCGCGCCGTTCAGCGGAACAAGGGGAACAGGAGCATTCAAAACCTGTTAAAACAAAGGGAACGTTAGAAAAACAAAACAAAGGGAAAGGACTATTTAAATTTTTAATGTTTAAAAAGATTTTTCAGAAAAATCAAACCGCTTTTAATAATTAATTATTGATTATTCTATAATATATAAACTTCGTCACGCACAGAGGTTTCAAACCTTTACAACATGACAATTTTAAAAGAATAAACTTTGTTAGAAAATTGAAAAAAGACTGAAATAGGTATGTCTTTATGTCTATTTGAAAGTTTTCAAACTGCAATCCTCCAATGTCAATTGAAAAATGGAAATGACGTCATAAAATTACAACATATCTTTATTACTATTTTAGTGTTATTAAAAATTATTATGCATCGTTTCCTGTGGCATAAATTATTTTAATAGCTAACAAACGTCTTTCCGTGAAAACAATTTTTAAAATGTGTAATTTTTAAAATTAATCGATAAGTCTGATATGTTTTGAAAATATAGCTATTTCAATTTTTAGAAAATGTTTTTTTAGAATAATATAAAGGTAATAAAGAGTACAGAATTATTGTCAATAATTTTTAATAATGATAGATTGTTTTTTATTAAAACTTATTAATGGTTTTTTATTTATTAATAGTCAATAAATACAATTATTAATATTTATTAATTGCTTATAAATGTGTCTAATGTAAACATATAATACAGTTAAAAAAATATTAGAATAGATAATTTTTAATTATATTATTTACAATTATAAATAATATAATTATAACATTATATTAAAAACAAAAAGAAAATAAATTTTTGAACTTTAAGGAACGTTCTGATGTGAAACATTAAAATTAGTATATTAATTAATATTTAACTTGAAGCTCAGCGCGATAGAAACTAATGAGGTATTTCTCAAGAACTTCTGGAATGAAACAATATAATTGCTCCTCTATGTAGAACATAATGAATAAGACATTAACGAATTATTCAATTTAGTTAACATTTCATATCCAAACTAGATACGCATTTAAAAAAGTAATTAAAAACTTTCCAAAAAGAAATTTAATTTAATTTCAAAAAGTAAAATTTCAAACGGTTTTTCTATTTTCAGCTCATAAAGATATAACATATTACAGTAAGTCACTAGAAAAGAATAAAACAAATAATTATTAATAAATGAGTAAAATTTTAATGTTTTAAATAAAAAAATAAAAATTTTAAATTATAAAACAAGGATAATTTTTTTTTTCTTTTATTAATTTTTTTCTACTTTAATGTAATATTAATAATAAAAATAAATTAAAAATAATAATAACAATAAAAGTAGCTCATGAATAAGTTCTAAAATTCATAAACTAAAATTTTCGTTTTATATATAGTTTCATTAGTTATTAGATTTTTTTTAAGCAGAGTTTTCATTTTACAAAATGTTATTTTAATCAAGTTTTTATTGAAAAGATTTCGAATTAAATCGAATTTTTATTTTACAGAATTCTTATTTAACAGAATTTTAAGTGAGTCGAATTTTTAAATGCCAAAATATCTATTTGGCCGAATCTTTCTTTGTCTTGTAACTGTAAATACCCGAAGAAGGATTAGACATAAAGATTTTGGCGCAAATTTGAAAATCAAATAATCACAATTTTTTTATAGTTTCTGATGTTTAAATTGACCAGTGACACCTTTCTTAAGAATTTCTGATTTGTTAATTTTAAAATTCGTGCTACACTCTTCCTTTCGAATGTTTGAAGAAATTTGTAATTTTAGACAAATAAATATTCTGTGTTTTATGATTTCTAACAAATATCAATTCGTGCCGAAAAGAATTCGGAAAAATCAAGATTCGGTTATACGAATATTCTGTCATTTAAAAATTCGACTCATTTAAAAGAATTTTAAATGACGATTCTGCAAAATGAAAATTCGGTTAAAATTGAATTACTATAAAGAAAAAATGGATTTAAAAAAATTCTGTAAAATGAACATTCTGTTAAATATGAATTTGCTGACATAAACATTTTTTTGAATGAAATTCGGTTGAAAAAATCTAAAATTACAAATTCAAAATAAAATTCTATTGAAAACAAATTTGAAAAATGAAAATTCGCCTAGAAGAAAATTCTATCTAATGACATTTTTATAAACTGGAAATTCTAAACAATGAATTTTACAACTTTTTCATGCGCTCCAAACAATAATGACCATAATATTTAAAAAATTTAAATAATTTTATATTTCACATAACTTTTATAAAGGAAAATTTATAATAAGTTGAAATTTCAAATGATACAATTTTTTTTTATTTGTCCTAACTTGCATTTTCACAAATTGTCAAATAATACAATCCTCGAAACATCAAATCTTCTACATCTTTCGTTGCAATAACTTTTATTTGTTTTAAAAATTCATTCTGTTGAATGATAAATTAGATGTATTTTAAACTTTACGATTACAAATTAGAGCAAATATAATTTTGGACAAATTTGATATTTGGTGAAATACAAATTCTCTTATTTTAAAATTCGATAAACTTAAAATTGTGTTACATAAAAAAACTTATAAATAAAAATTCAAGTAAATAACAACTCGTTTAACGAAAGTTAAGTAATCTAGAAAATATGTACAAGAAAATTCGAAAAATTAAATTTTTTATTGACAGAAACTTTGTTTAAATAAAAATTCTATGGTACAATAAAATTAATATAGGTATAAATTCACATTTCAATTCTTTTGGAGAGCAATTATCCAGACACATTTATATTTTTTAATATCTGATGAAAGTCGTACATATTTTAATTCCAATTCTGTAGTTATAAATAAAACTAATTTAATCCTGTTTTAACCCCAAAAAATATGGAACAAATTGCATTCCGTTTAGAACGTACAAAATGTTGTTTTATTAATTTTAATCAAACGGAATCAAAACGGATTAAAATGTTTGGAAATATGATCAACATTAATTTCGCTTTCTATTCAAAGCAATGTCATTTTTGAACTTTTTTAAAACCATTTTAATTCATTGCCATGGAAACTCTTACCAAAGCTATAGAAAAGAGAGAAAAACAGGTTTTAATTAAAATAGAAAATATGCCTATTTAGTTTTATATGGAATTCCAAAAATTCGAATTTTTCCAACTTTCCTTGAAAATATGCACGTCAGGAAAATATTTACAAAAAAAAGCAATTTAAAATATATATATAACGCAGTAGTTTTTTATATCTATACTTTTTTCAAAAAAACTTAAATCTTTCTTTGTAATTTTTACTGTAGTATTTATTCATGTTTGTCAAGTCTTCCGTTCATTTCTGTTTCTGATTTAAACAAATGTTTAGATCAAACAAATCGTTTTGCTAGCAAGAGACGAATAATTTTCAGAAAAGACTCGCCCTGCAATTCTTTCCCCTTTGAGTCTTTTCTTGCTCTTCTGATAGGATCACTACTTGAAAATACAATAGCCAATTGCGTAGGCGATTTACACTCAGAATTTTGCTGCTAGGACGATAACAAAGCGTGTCTTTTTCGCCCCAAAAAATGCAGTCCTATGCGCTTCTTTCACTAACGGTTGATATAACAAGATAATAATTCTTATACTCTCATATATTTATTATCGCTCGAATCTTAACTATGCGTGAAATAGCTTAGAAGTCTCTTATTTTGCCGCGTCACCTCTCTGCATAAGTATATGTATTTCTGTTTAATTCAAGCGAGTCTTTTTACAGAGCTAATAAAGACGTTCTTTCCCACATCCGTTCAGTGCGTTTCTACGATAAGGTCGAGGCTAGCGCACTATCAGCATAAAAGGCCAAAAGAAAGCTCAAGTTTAGAAGAAAAAAAAATCTTCACGATTAGCATCGTTGTCGTGATCCTCAAGATCTCTCCCAGTCTCGTGGCAAAATCTATATAGGTATTCTTTGCTTCCTCTCTACTCTTTACTTCCTTGTCTTCTTTATATTCAACCCTTGTCTCTACAATTCACCCTGTACCTTCATCCTCGATCTCTAAAAATATTCCTGGAAAAAATAAGGCAGTTCTTAAAAACAACAATTTATATATTATTTAAACAGTGAAGGAGATTACAAAAAATAGAAATGCCTATGCCTTATGAAAACTAAAACTTATTTTAAGGTACAGCTATCAGAAAAAAAATTCCAATGTCTTTTAAAGGATTTAAAACTTTTCGAAAACTATATTTTTAGGAAGGAGAAACGACCTTTTCTAGGAAAAAAATTTGTAATGTTAAAACTTGTTTATTTACACACATTTTTAGGCAATTAAACTTTTCTCTCACATTACTTCTTTACACATTTTTGAAATTGATGCGACTTTGATTTATAATAGCTCACTTTCTTCAGAAATAGGTTATTAACAAATTCACGGAAGCGAATTTTCAAATATGATTTAAAAAATTTGTTAAAAAGTAATGTGAGAGAAAAGTTTGATTGTCTAAAAATGTGTGTAAATAAATAATTTTTAACATTACAAATTTTGTTCCCTGAAAAAAATTTAATCGAGATATACCTTAAAGAAATTATGTTTGAGCTGGCGTTTGTCATTTCTCAAGTAGAGTTTAAATCAAAATATTTTATTTTTATTTAATTTGAGAACTTCTATTATTTTTTCACTTATTACAATGTCTGCTATAACACGAATTGTACTGTTTAAAATAACACGCCATGAAAAGCAAACGGAACAAAATGGGCTTCAGGGTTATATAAACAAGTTAAAAAATAAGAATATTATGTTTGACGAAAAAAATTAATCTTCTTCTTCAAATTTAGTGACCGGGCGTGGCCAATTCAAATCACACAAATAGATCAAATAATTAATTAGATCACAAAATATACAGTTCAAATAATTCAAAGCGTCTTAAATGACTTTTATGGCATAGCCGATTGTCAGAACTGCAAAAAAAAAAATTAATGTTGAAAGAGGTAACAGTGACACTAGAATGATCATAGAATGACAAGATGCAGAGATACTTAACCTTGCATCAAAAACGGATTTACGTTGCTGATTGGTTAGAAAACTTCTGATAATATTACGAGCCAATCAAAGACCTACATTTGTTTCCGAGTTGACGTTAAGTCTCTTCGCATCTTGTTATTCTATGGTCATTCTGCACTGAGAAAATAAGCCTCTAGCACATTCCTTTGTTGACGTACTCGGAACAAAACAAACAAGAACTTAAAGGTTAACAGTACGAGTTTAATTGGTTACCGTAGACAATGTGGTTTG
The DNA here is from genome assembly GCA_037103525.1 of Ganaspis brasiliensis. NCBI lineage: Eukaryota > Metazoa > Arthropoda > Insecta > Hymenoptera > Figitidae > Ganaspis > Ganaspis brasiliensis. The sequence goes on along the minus strand of JAZKLR010000001.1, from coordinate 1,766,738 downwards.
CAGGTGCTATATCAACAACCTTTCTACGCTACGGTAGTCAAAAATTTGTTATATTTAGTCAATTTATTTTCTCAGTGTAGTATCACCTTAACATGATTTTTTTTCGTTAAACATATTAGATACTATGTTTACAAATTAAAATAATAACACACAGAAAAAAAATAACAATATATTAGGGGAGAGTGGGGCAAAACCGCTAGGTTTATATTTATTGATGCACAAAATTTTAACTATACGTTCAATTGGAGTAATTTTTGTTTGTTACACTGCTGAAACTAACCAGTAACAGATTTTAATAGTCATTGTTACATTTATCATAATCACAATTACATTATTTAGTTGTTTTTAAAAAGATTCAAACTAGCGGCTTTGCCCCAACTGTTGGGGCAAAGACGTTTTTGCTAATATTATTATTCCAAATATAATAAATGGTCTAAAATATATACTAGATAACATTTATTGGTGCAATAATTATAAAACATAAACATTTTACAGATTTTTAAAGAGATTTAATCCATTTTATTGAAAATAATGACGACTTGTATTTTTAACCTCATATTTTCAATTTAATTGTTTTTTATTTTGTTTCAAAATCTACTTTATCAACTCTACAAAAATAGAGTGTTATTTAAATAACCGCGCGAAAATATGATTAAATAATAAAGCTTATTTAATATTCAAAATGCATAATTTTTTTTCAAACTAGTAGTAAATGCTAATAAACAATTTAAAAATTAAATAATAATAACAATAAATTTGATAGAGAAAAATACTTATTTATTTTGATGAAAAAATGCAGGTTGACAGTTGATTAACATGAAGTTTCCATCATTTAAAATAACATGATAAGGCAGTTTTTAATATTCAATTGTTTTTTATGAAATATTTTTCAAACGTCTTTGCCCCAAACGACAAACCTTTTTTTAATTTAAAATTTTATATATTTAGATTAAAAATTAAACCTAGATTTCAAAGAGATTGTGTAGATAAATCATTACTCTACTAGAACGTGAAAATTTTAATTTTAAATGCTCACAATTTACATTCAAAATTTACCAGTTTTGATCAGTATAAATTTCATCTCAGACTTGTAAAATCGATTTTTTCCGTATATTTCTTAATACATTTTATATTTTCGAGATTTTTTTTTTTCCAAACAATAGTTCCAGTTATAATTATGATAATCTTTAAACATAAGTTGAAACGGTCTAGAAATAAGGGAGATATTTTGAAAAACGTCTTTGCCCCGCTTAGCGGTTTTGCCCCACTCTCCCCTACTGAGTGAGAGTTACTTTATGTAGTTTTGAATAACCTATAGTTTCAAAAAGCCTCCAGTGGAAATCACATAATACTCTTCAAAATGTCAACCTTTCAACTCAAAGTTAATTTCTTTTATTTTTTAAATAACTTTTCGTGTTATTTTTTCTTTCATTATTTCTTACATACTTTACCATAAGGGTAGAACATTTCATGTTCATAATTCAATAACAATAAATAAAATTGGTTTTAATTAAATAAAAGCAATCAGAATTGAAAAAATATTTTATGCCAGGTTGAATTAAATCAACAAGTTGAAAATAAAAAAAAACTTTAACGATCAGATTATATTTCTTGCCTGGAGCTATAAACTGTTTGATAAAATAACATAGTAGGAAAAATAATAAAATTGAAAAGACTACAAAATATTTTCCCTCCAGTGTGCATATTTTCTTTGAATAGATGAGGGAAATAAAAGAAACGATTTTGAAGCTAAAAAAGTGTATTTCAAAAGATCCTATTGGTCAGCAACCCTCTTTTATTCCACAGTATCAATGGTATATCTACACGCAGGATGTGTACGACCACATTTACATTTCTTAAACGTACACAAATGCTAATCCATGAGACAATGGGCGTGCCTTTATCACGTGACTAACACGTGAGTACCCTTAAAAAAAGACCCTCAACTTGAAACTCTCATTCATGGTGGTTCGCTCATTTTGTGGGTGTTGAGCAAGACTTTTTAAAGGAGTAACTGACTGAAAAAAAGAAGAAAAAACATCATAATATACAAGTGATTCAGTCTGTAAAAAAAAAGGATCACGTTTCTAAGTTGCTATAGGTACTTGAAAGCTTGCTTCCCAATCACTTTTTTCAAGCGCAAGACCAATCGAATTATCCAGTCAAGGTCAGTATTTAATGAAATTACACCATACGAGAATACAATTGAATAATTTTGTCATTTGATATGTTTGCTTTTCGTATTCGATTGTAGGGAGAATCAAATTACTTTTTATTACTTTAACTTGTTATAATAAATTCCAAGACAACAAATTCGAATAAATTGCACAGGAAAAATTAAAAAGAAAAAGGTTTTTAGATTATGATTAACGAGATGTTGATTCAAACGTGTCGTTATAAAAATTTATGTCAGGAAATTAAATATTGGAAAAAAAATGACAAAATTATTTTTCTTATTAATAAGAATTAAAGTTTTATTGAAATTATTGTCATATAAAGAAGAATTGTTGCAAAAGAAAAGGAAAAGGAAGAGAAAAATTTTCAGCTGTTATCATTCTGCAATTTGAAAAAAAAAAACCAGATTCTAAAGATACTGACCTAAAGTCCAGAAACAGCAAGGTTTTTAGAGGCTAAAACTTTTGAGATAATCTCAAAAAAACGTTTTTTCCGTGTTTTCTAGCAGGCTTTTAGAATTATCTAAAAAAATTTAGCTAAACTGGTTATTTTGAATTAAGATTCGGATTCATCGAAGAAAAATACTTAGAAATACACTAGCATATTGTCTCGTACAAAAAAATGTTTCCTATTTCGGGTTTCTGAGCAGTTTTTTGAGATTATTTAAAAAATCTTAGCCAATCTGGTTATTCTGTTTTTGGATTCGGATTCAGCGGAGAAAAATGCATTGGAATAGAGTAGCGTAAGTCATCCACATATCATGTGATATTTTTCTGAAAGTTAACGACACTTGAAGAAAGGTTCGCAAAGAACTTTTTGAGATCATCTCAAAAAAAAATTAAGTGAGTCAAAATTTTCAATACCAGAATTTTTATTTGACCAAATCATTATTTGCCCGAATTTATATTTTGAAATAACAACTGACATTTTATAGAATTCTTAAATTGTTTATTCACGTTAAAAAAATATAAAATTAATTATTTCTGTTTTTATTTATTTTGACACGAATTTTGAAATTGATCAATCAGAAATTATCAAGAAAATTATATGAAAATATCCTCTATATGAAAAATAACAATAAAATAATCAAAATATTGTTTAAAAGCGATTTATGAAACTAAAAGAAAAATATTTTTAATGAAAAGATCAACGAACTTTGTGTCGTTTGCACTTTGGTAAATCATAATTACATAATGGATTTAAAATCGATTGTTGGGTTCTGGAAGAGGCGAGACTTGGATATGATGTATATTTAAGTCACTCCCCTTAGTGGTTTTAATGTCTTTGGAACGCCGGGAGCACGTGTTACAGTCCACAATGGACGTATTTGCAAATGATCTCTATACGCTTTATGTTCCGGATGTTTGCATGCAACTTGCGATCAGAATTACTCCGTAATGTATACTCAACAGTCTTTCAACGTAACCAGTTTCAGAATTTAATAATAATAACCATGAGGAAGATTTAACCATTTAATTGCATTACATAAGAGCGATTACAAAATCTATCCTGTTTCTTCTAGACATATTTTAAATCTTTACTTTTATACGAGAACTGCAACAATGTTTATAAGTCTTTGAAATGTTCAATTTTTCTTTAATTTAAAAGTTTGTAGAGTGCTATTTAAAGGAATTACAATTCAATAAATTCTCTTGTATTTGTTTTAATCTAAAAAAAAAATTAGAAAAATAAATCGAAAAAAAGGGCAAAATGCATTCATGAATCATTGTCGAGAGTCACTGAATGTCTAGAAATACTCGCATTATTACGATTCATCGTGTTATCTGTATTCAGGCATACAATGACAACAGCGAATATTATTACAACAAACTACTCAAGTTCTTCATTTTGATTTAAATTAATACTCGGACATGCAAATCTCTTAATTAGAAAATTAGATTTCAATTTTTAACCATTCAGTATCTTTCAGTTACAACAAGTAATCAAATGGTGCATCAAGATAGATTTAAAGAAAGTATGAGCAGTGAGTGTGTTTACTCCAACTTTTAAAAAAAGAAGCATTAAAAGAAAACCGTAAATTCAAGTATAAAAAAAACGGGCAAGTGCATGTTGGACTTGCGCACCAAGGGTTCCGTACACGAACTTAAAAATGCATTAAAGGACAAACTTTTTCTTTAAATTTTTCAAAAGAAAATACTATAATAATAAATTTTAATCATAATTTTTTTAAGTTTATTAGAATTTATAAGTATAAAATAAACATAGGTATAGACATTTTTATAATATCAATAACTTCCAAACAAATAGACTGAGCCTTTTTATACACTGAGAAAATAAGCCTCTAGCCAAGCAGCTTTATTTCTAGGTTAGGGTTCTTCGGGACAAAACAAACAAAACACCGGCGATGACAATCAAACTTCTAGGATACCGGAGCATATGCTCTGCTAAAATCAGTCAATTGCTTTGCAGGTGCTATATCAACAATCTCTCTCTGCTAAATTTAATCAAAAATTGGTTGTATTTAGTCAACTTATTTTCTCAGTGTATTACCTAATTTTTAATATCATTAAAAAAAAGAATTTTTTTTATTTTTAAACTCTTAAAGTAATTTAAACATAAAAATAAAAATTTTGTACAAAAAAAACTAAAACTGTGAAATATTTATGGTTTTATCAAAATCTCTGCATAAAATTACACATTTCTGCCAATTCCCAACCTTTCAGGATAAATTGGCTGAGCTTTATATTATAGTTTTGCCGCTAAAGGGGGGGGGGGGGGTAATGGTTTTGGGCAACTGATAACCGAGTGAAAATATAAGGTACTCTATATTTTTCGAGTAATCTACACGTAAAACGACATACATATATTCGAAAAAAAAGTGATTGACTCGGAAAAAAATTTCTGAATGCCTCGGAAAAAACTCATTGAAGTTCAATCCTATACTTTCGTCAGGACTTGTTTAAAGATACTTATCACGAATACTTGTACCCTCAATGAAACAAAATAATATTATATTATATACAAGAAAATGACAAGAAAGTCGCGAATAAAGAATTGGAACATATCATTGCCGTACATGTGAGTATAGCTGTATGTCACAAGGCCATAGTCATTATAAAACACGAGGTTAGTTTTTGCACATCTTCTTGCCACTGACTTTGGATGCGCGGAAACTAACCTGGTTTCTTATAAGTACCATGGTCGTATTCTTGAATACGATATCAATATTTGAATTTGTTATCTGCAACTTTTCTTTTAATTTTCTTGTTAATAATTGAATACGATAGGGGAGACCGGGGCTAGTTGGGTCAGGGGTAAAGTGGGTCATTGCCGTTTACTCAAATGTTATTGGTCGAATTAATTCCTCTCTACACAAAAACTATTTTACATAGTGAGGTCCAAGTTTGTGCCAAATTTCATTATTATATCATTATTTATGTGAAGTAAATGTAAGAAAAACTAATTTTGATACTCCAAAGTAAATTTGTACCCACTTGGTTTTTTTGTTCCATATTCCTGAGTAATAGTTTTAGAAAAAGTTTAAATATCAAATTATGATCTTTGAATAGTTCATTTTAAAGGACAATGAAGAGATTTTAATTTATATTTGCTGTATCGATAGAAAAAAATCAAATATTTGAAAAATTCAGGCGGGGTCAGTGGGGTTTTTATCGGAGTAAGTTAGGTCACCCAAATACACGAGGAATCTACTATATACTTATACTACATTAATAAACTACATTTATTTAATTAAATTTCACTTTTATTAATTTATTTCAGTCAATTAACACTAATGATAATACTTTTTAACAATTAGGAATTAAAAAATAGATTTTTTCAATGTAAGCAATTTTTTTATTTTATAATCTTATACTTTCACTGCTCTTATTTAAATAAATGAAATACCTTTTATCTTAAAACAACCCTAAAAACTAAATTTCTTATATAAAGTAATGTCTTAACTTCTAAACAGTATAACATTTTAATCATGACCCAGTCTGCCCCGGGCCGGGGCGGTTTGGGTCACTTTGGGTTTCTCCAAAAACAATGTTCCCCAGAAGAAACTGAAAGTAATAACGGGACTTTTTCTTTTTCAGATGGAAGCTGAAATATTAGAGCAAGTTTTCTGTACGATAAGGTTTTCATAAATGGGATATTAACAAAGTTAAACAACGAAGAGTGCAAAATGACCCAACCTGCCCCGGTCTCCCCTAATGTGTTTTCTATCTAGGGTTATATTATTATCAAACAATTTGAAAGTTTTTTTTTTCTTAAATAGCGAAAGAATAAGAAGCTTGTCCGCTAAAAAATATTGATTACCATATAAGTTTCATAGTATTCAGGCATCATAGACAGTCACTTATTATTTTGAACCTTCAATATAATTCTTTAATTATCTTCTTCAATTTTAAATTGAATTCATCAATTTTCATTTAAGGTAAATGTCCCTATTTGTAGACACGTACCAATTTGTGCACAACTGAGTTTAAATGTTTAAAATAAAAACCAAACAATATAAAAATAATATAAAAAACAAATGTTTTTAATATGTTACCTTCTATATACTACTTCGTCTTGATTCACTTTTCATGATTCTTGTTCACTTAGAAAACAAATAATTTAAATAAAAACCTTCACCGTGTCGTTCGTTTTGACAGATCAAGAAAAATATGAAAAATCGCAATGCATTTTTCATGTACAGTCAACTCTCGATAATTTGACTCTCGATAAATTGAAGCTCTCGGTAATTTGAAGTGATCTTCCGGTCCCTTCAGAAACTCTCGATAAATTGAAAAAATCCCATTGATTTTAGACCCTTGATAATTTGAAGTTTTTTTTAACATCAACTTCTCTCTGATCCCTCTATAAATTGAATTTAGTCAAACTGGACCCTCTATAATTTGAATTTTCTAGTAGATAGAAATTTATGTGACGTCATTTTGTCTCAGCTCACTCTATAAATTGAATTCAATGAAACCAAACTTTCTTTAATTTGAATTATTCTGTAAATTAAAATTTAAGTACGATATTATTTCTCTTGCAAATGAAAGACTTTTCAAATAGTGTAACATGTAAATAATATGCTATCAAAACACTGAGTCATTCGTTTTCGTTTATTCCTATCAATGTAATTGCTAATTAACTGTTAAATTCAGTTTGCGAATTGCCCTGTTTATAAGAAAGTTCAAAATGACTCCAAGATCCCATAAGTGTTTGCCAATTTCGGAGAAAAAAAAATTTTTGATATCATAGACTCAATGTTAATGAAGGACGCGCTTCGTACAGAAATTGATGACAATTTTTTTTCAGCTCTTAACACAATAGAAAGGTCAATTGATCATGTACATTGGAGTGCACTCAAACAAAAGGAAATTACTGATTTCTTTTCAAAAAGTGAAAATTAAACATTAAATAATTAATCTCTTGATAATTTGAATTGTACCAGATTTTCACTTGATAAATAAAACTTTCGATAAATAAAACTCTCAATAATTTGAACTTTTTTTGATTCCCCTTGAGATTCAATTTATCGAGAGTCGACTGTATATATATGTTCACAAATTGGTACAATAACATTATTTCGCTAAAAACGAATAATTTATTATATTAGAATAAAACCTAAATCAAAATCATTTTTATTTCAGAAAAGGATTGGCTTCATTTCAATACAAAAAATATTGTCATAGAAGAATTTAAAAGTATTTTTTTCTACATTTATTTTAGCAAAATTCTTATTAGTGCACTAATTGGGACATTTACCTTATTTTCTAAAATTTTTACTATAATTTTCTTCAGTTTTTAATTGCCAACTTAATATTCTTCTTCAATTTTGTAATCATTCTTTAATTTTTTTTCATTATTTTGTTCTGTTGTCGATTATTCTCGACAGCTTTCGAATTTTTTTTTACTTTTTTTTTCAATTTTCAAGTATTTTTCTTAATATTTAATTAATTTAATTAATTTAGTAATTTAGTAATTTTTCTTTTAAATATCAATTATTTTCATACAAATTTAATTTAATTCTTTAGTTTTCGATTTATTTCTTCAATTTTTAATATTTTCTCCAATTGTAACTCTCGTCATTTTTCAATTATTTCATTCAATTATTAATTATTTTCCACAATTTATAATTATTTCATACAATTTTTTTAATTATTCTCTTAAAACTTCATAATTATTCTTTATTTTAGTCAATTTTTTGTTTTGTTGTCTACTACCTAATCTAGGCCATTTTTCGAATTTTGTTTCCAATTGCCTATTATTTTCACCATTTTTCAGATATTTTCTTCAATTTTTCATTTATTCTCGTCATTTTTCAATTATTTCTTTCAATTATTAATTTTTTCCGCAATTATAAATTATTTTCTACAAATTTTTCAATTTATATATTTATAATTATTCTTAAAGTTTCTAATAATTATTATTTAATATTTTGTTCTGTTGACAATTATTCTCGACAATTTTCTACTTTTTTTTCAATTGTCAATTACTTTCTTAAAATTTTAATTTAATTCCTTAATCTTTAATTTATTTCTTCAGTTCTTAATTATTTTCTTTTCTCAATTATTATTTTTAATTTGAAAATCCAGTCTTCAATTTTCAATTACATTTTATTCAGTACATATTGAGTAAATCTTACCTTTTTTCAAGTATCAATTATTTTTTTCAAATTTGAATTTCATTCTTAAATTTTCAATTTGTTTCTTAATCTTTTCATTATTTTCATAAAATTTTAATTTTTCAGTTTTTAATTATTTTTTTCTATATTCCGCAATTTTCAGCTTTTTTAATTACTTTTTTTAAAATTTTAATTATTTTCTTTAAATTTCAATTACATATTTCAATTTTTCAATTATTTTCTGTAATTTTTTAAATTTTCAGTTATTTTCTTAAAACTTTATAATTATTCTTCGATTTTTTCAATTTTTTTGTTCGGCTGTGTATTACTCTAGCCATTTTTTGAATTTTGTTTTCAATTGTTCATTATTTTCGTCATTTTTAAGATATTGTCTTTAATATTGTAATTATTCTCGTGATTTTAATTATTTATTGCATATGCAAAAATTTAGTTTTAAATAACTAAAAACAATGCAACCTAGAAGACATTGAATATTGAAAGTTTGAAAACGTAGCAACCCTGTTTTAAACACATTCTAGTTTGTTGTTTGTTATATTTTTTGTCACCTTTTTGTCACCTTTTCCAGGGAAAAAATTCACCTTTTCACCTTTTTTGAAGATAAAAGGTACTGTGATGCCTGTAGTATTAAACAGTACAACAAAAAGACTAATGTAAAAGACTAACGAATATTTATTGATTTTATTGTTAACATTAATTTAAAATAGCGAACCAAATAATTTGCGAATTTATAATAGAAGGAACTCTGGTAGCTCGGAAGAGTAAAACGACGATTCAGATAGATCTGAGAAAGCGAGCCAGGCAGCTAGCTGCGTTTGTAAAGTGCAACTTTGGTGTAATTTAACTGCTTATTTCAATAAATCATTATTTTATTAATTAAAAGGTGTAGATCTTGGTTTAAACTATAATATTACTTTAATGTAAGTATTAAATTAACAAAGAGAATATTGTAAACGAACTCAACATCAAGTTCTATTTTTCTAGATTGTCACTGTCCTGATGAGGCAACAAATGTTGCGAAAATTGACAACACAATATAATTTTTAAATAAAAAATTTTAAATTTGGTTGATGAATGCGTATTTTATCAACAAACTATTCAGTATCATTTCTTCCTGTCATTTTCCGAATCGACGCGAAAAATCACCTGACTTAAAATAAATTTGGTCTGTCAATTAAATCTACAATTGGAACATTGTCAGCCTGCTTGATTCGAAAAAATTGATCTCTTAAATTTTTCACTAGAGAATGAGTACATGGCTCATGAAATAATGGTTTCAAAATGAAACATAGGTTGATTTAAAGAAGGAAGCGAGACAAAAGGCTAAAAGGGAAGCCAAAAATAAAGGACTATATGAACCAAGAAACTAAATGATTCACCTGTGCGACAAAAGAGAAAAATCAACTCAACTTTTCGGCCCTCGATTTTATGTTCGAAAATCTATACACTTCCATTTTTCCCTCGATCGGATTTTCACGGAATTTTAATTTATACTATAAACCTAGACAATTTTTCCCAGTAATTAAGAATCACAAAAATTAAAAAATAAAAACAAAATATAAAAATTATAAAAGGTAATTATCTAATCCTCTAATCAAAATGACAAACAATTTATAAAATCATTTTTGAGTAATTCCAACAATTAGAAGTTCTGGATTTACATTTAATTAATTATATGTATACGAATTCGCAGGAGAGCATAATTGTTCTTTATCTAACTTTCTGCAGTTTTGATTCTTCCTGCTGGATTTCTAGATCTAGAAAGCGTGACACCTATGACAGCTGGAATGGATATATTCTTCCTGAAGAAACACGATTCCCTAGGCACGATGATCCCCGAGAACCGGCTGTGAAACAGTATCTGCTCTCTTTCTTGTCAAAACCAACAGCCAAATACTCTTCCATCATAATTTAGCACGTACTTGTCATAGTGCAGATGCAGTAGCCGCCTGATGCTCGACAAAAACTTCTTCGCATATCTATGAAAAAAATCGCCACGGTTATTTGTATTTCACAAATCTATGGCAGAATCAGGCTAACAGCTCGTTTATTCCACTTCACACGTGTTCCGCTTCGCTTGAAATTTCTTTGACAGTCGGAGCAACTTTAATGAATAGATTACGTTGTAAGAAAATATTTTTCTTTCAGACAAACGCCTCTATTATTAACATTCTGTTTCTATTTACATTAATTCGAAACAAACCGTAATCTAAGAAGACTGCAAAAATAATAATTAACGTTAATTAAAAATTTACATGGAAATTTATCCAAATTTGTAAAAAAAATTATTTTTATTATATAATCATTCAAAAAAATCTGAGCAAGCGAGCAAATTACTTTTTACTTTTATTCTTATGAATAACATTGAGAAATATTTTAAATGTAATAACATTTAAATAAAACAGAAATCCTAGACAACAGTCTATGGTTACCTTTTCACCTCTTTTCAATTTTGTCACCTTCATTGCTTTTTTGTTAAATTTTTAATACTAATTTCAATAGAAACTTCTTTGGTCAACAAGTGCATTGATTGATAATTTAATTGACATTAAAATAAATTCAGTTGCCTAGAAGCATGTGTTAATATTGCTTGATTTGGCTCAAACTTGAAGGAAACTTTTTTTTTGTACCTTGAACAACTTTTTGGATGGTGAACGAAAATTTGAAAATATCGCCAAATTAAGGGCCACCCTTAATACAATATGTATATATTGTATATATGTAAAACATGAATAGGACATATTTAATAATTTCTGTTTAATCATGTAGAATTGCGTTAAGTTCTCTGATTTTTTCATTAAAGTATTGCTTTGATTGTGTTTCACACACCCTGAGAAAACATTTTGGTAAAAATTCAAGTACTGTTCACTATAAAAGCGTCATAATTGACAGTAAATGTGAACAGCACAGAAATTTTTACCAAAATTTTCTCTCAGTGCAGTAGTTTTAGTTATAAACTAAATCTTATTTATTTAAATACAGTTTTAAATTTAAATAAAAAATCTGTTAAAACGATAAGGTAAATCGATAAGGTTAAATCGATAAGCTAACTTTAGTTTGATGATCTACTTGTTTTTGTAACCTTAAATTCCACTCACGAAATGATTGTTTTAAAAACAATTTAACTTAAAAAACGTCGGTCTCTTCGATGCGAAACTTTGACATCAAGCAAAGGGAGGTCAAGTTCAAATATTTAAATAGAAATGGCATTTTTCCGAGCCTCTGGTGATGAGAAATTTGTATTATAAATTGTGAGAAATTCATCAAATTTCAATTTTGAAGGTAAAATATTTTATACTTCCAGATTATTAATTTTAAAAAAACTAGATCATATGCAACTAAATCAAAAGTACCTACTTTATTTTAAGTAACGTTCTATCTAAAAATATGAATTCATATTCTAAACAAAAATAGTTTAAAAGTGTGAAAATTAGACATTTGACACTTCGTATTTAATATCAATTTTCATTTATTAATTACTTGTGTGCTTTTTTATTTGATTTGTCAACCTGTCAAAATGACATTTTTATAGCCCATCTCAACATAAAATCAATTTTATGAAATCAGGGCTTGAACTAGTAAAAGTACTTAAAAATACGGACTTCATGGATCAAAAATTAAAAATTACGGACCAATTACGGATAAAAATTTTATATTCTGAAACACTATTTTCAGTCGAATACAATAAAAATACGGTAAAAAAGTAAAAAGAAATTGTATTTTTTATATTAAAAATAATTTATGTACTTGAAAAATAGATAACACTTTATTAATATTAGATTTAACAATAACAATCAGTCCGATTCTAATATAAGTACAGTTTTTCAATAAATAATAATTAATCTTAATTTTAAAAATACTCTTTACTATACATTATTTTACGCTATTGTAATATAAATTTATATTTTATTAAGCATTTAAAAAATTAAACAATTGTTGAAAGCTCAATTTACGTAGAACCTTAAAAAAGATGATCTCCAAAAATTTTTTTCTCAGAAGCATTAAATAAATATAAATGTTTTAGAAAAATATGTTTTTATATTTCACTATCATATTATTCATATTTTTATCTTTTATATTTTTACAATCATGACCCTTATTAATAAATAGGTATGCCATAAGTTATATTTATTATAAATTAGTTTTGCCAAAACTGAACATTAATTATATTTTATTTCATCTGATCTTAAAAAAGAAAGTAAATAATAAATCTACAACAGATTCTGAAACAAATTGAAAAACGTCACTTTCGGAGACATATATCATCTTCCCAGTCACAATATGTTTTTAGTTTTGACAATTCAGTTACAAATTTAATAAAAATGCATGTAATTATATCAATAAGAATTCAGTAATGAACAAATTTTCTTGTTTAAATACACACCATTATAGGTTATAATTTATAGTTTTATAGAATTTTTTTAAAATGAAGAAATAAATTGGCTGACAGATAAACAATTGTTGTTTAAATTTTACAAATTGTAAAAATTAATTTATACAACGATTAAATTAATATTTTTAAAAATTAATAGTTATTTAGTCTGGGAAAATTATATTGATAGTTTAATTTGAAAATCTAATTGTCCAAATATTTAATTAATAATTGAAGCTTAATTTTACTTGCTCAGTGTTATAAATAGAAATCTAAATAAATAAATTTATCGAATAATTCCACAGGAATCAGGAAAACACGGTTTTGGACTCGAGCAATGAAAACATGTTTTTAAGGTAACTTTTGACGTTGAATACGAATCCAAAGTCCGTTTCTTTCTAACACCCCATGTAGAAAAGTTCCCAGTAATTCCCAGTTTGTACATGGGCGCCATTTCGGGCCAACCTGGGCTTCCCAGTTTTTATCAAATACGTAAATTGTTACTAAATAATAGTTTCAATACTAAACTTATCGTCAATTTGACTTTATATATTGCAATTTCCCTTCATTTCAATTTAAAAATTCATGAAATTCGGTCAAAGCGCTCAAAGTTTCCCATGCAAAATGCATGGGGAAACAAACTTTTTCATAGAATTGATATAAAATCCATGAAAATTAACATTTTTCGATCGGATAAAGCTGTTTCTCCTCAGGAAAGTTTAAAGAATAAGATCCAATAATTTATTTAACAAATTTTTTATTATTAACTATTTTTTAAAGGGCCATAAAAAATCTTTATAAACGAAAAAAAAGTGTAAGATCGTTAAAAAATATTCATTACGACTTTTTACAACATTTTCCACCAAAATTTCCTTTAATTACATAAAAATTAGTTACTAACAATTGGTGCATGTATTTTTTAATTTGTTTAAACAAATTAATATTGTTTATCTGAAAATTTTCTTCTAATAAAGGTAGAGAGTTGTAACTTTTTTCTAATATTGCATCTATTTAAGTTAAGTAAATCCTAATATTAGAAAAAACTAAAATACAAAAATATAAAAATTGTTTAAACAAATTAATATTGTTTATTTGCAATTTTTCATCTAATTGAGTTACAGGGTTGTAACTTTTTAGTAATTTTGCAATTTTTCAATCTTAGTAAAACCCAATATTAATTGTAAAGTAAAATCAACATTTATAAAAATTGTTTAAACAAATTAATGTTGTTAATATCAATACTGTAATACAGTACCCAAACTGTATTTAAGTTTCGAATAAACAATATAAATTTATTTAAAATAGTTTCATAATTATGGATCTTCGTTTACTATAAGTTTTGGGTGTTTATAGGCTTAAAATTTGCAAAATTAAGAAAAAGTTAAACTGTCTAGCTCAATTCGATGAATGATTGCAAATAAACAACATTAGTTTGTTTAACCAATTTTTATAATTGTGTATTTTCGTTTATTATTAGTATTGGGCTTTTAAAGGTTTGAAAAGTTGCAAAGTTAAAAAAAAGTTACAACACTCTAGCTCTATTAGATGATAAGTTGCAAATAAACAATATTAATTTGTTTAAACAATTTTTAAAATTGTGAATTTTCGTTTATTTTATTATTAATATTAAGCTTTCATAGGTTTAAAAAGTTGCAAAATTAAAAGAAAATTTTAAATCTAAAGCTCAATAAGATAAAAAGTTGCAAATAAACAATATTAATTTGTTTAAACAATATTTGTGATTGTGGATTTTCGTTTATTGTTAATATTAAGCTTTTATAGGTATGAAAAGTTGCAAAATTAAGAGAAAGTTTCAACTCTCTAGCTCAATTAGATGAAAAATTACAAATAAACAATATTAATTTGTTTAAACAATTTTTATAATTGTGGAGTTTTGTTTTTTATTAATATTAAGCTTTCATAAGCTTAAAAAATTGCAAAATTAAGAGAAAGATTCAGCTCTCTAGCTTAATTAGATAAAAAGTTGCAAATAAACAATATTAATTTGTTTAAACAATTTTAATAATTTTATATTTTAGTTTTTTTTTCTAATATTAGGCTTTACTTAACTTATATAGTTGTAAAATTAGAAAAAAGTTACAACTTTCTAGCTCTATTAGATGAAAAGTTTCAAATAAACAATATTGATTTGTTTAAATAAATTAAAAAATACATGCAACAAGTGTTATTAACTAATTTTTATATCATTAAAGAAAATCTTGGTGGAAAATATTGTTAAAAGTTGTAATGAATATTTTTTAACGATCTTACATTTTTACGGTCTTTTTTAGTGAATTGGCACTAACCGGGTTGAGCATTACAAGCCCACTAATTTCCCAGTGGGAAGACCCAACTGGGGCCCACCTTAAATTTGGAAACCCATATGGGGCCCAACTGGAGCCCACCCAACTTTTCTACACGGGACGTCAAAAGTTTTTAAGATAAACGCCATCTTTATTTTTTGATATTTTTGACAATTTTAACTGTAAAATAAGATTTATTACATTATAAAGCAAAGTCTCAACTCATTCGGTCAGTTTTGGGATCGCTGATTACGAATTTTAAATCAGATTTTAAAAATTTCAAATGGCTGATCCAATATGGCGGACGACTTTTTGAAAAAATTATTTAAGTTTCATAACATTTGGTATCCTTGAGTTTTTGGGGTCACTGATTACGAATCTGAAGTCAGAATTACAAGATTCAAAATGACGCATCCAATATGACAGACGATTATTTGGAAAAATTATGATTATCATAAAATTTGGTATCTTTGGGTTTTTGGAATTGTTGATTGTGTATCTATGTTTAGATTTAAGTAATTGAAAATAGCAAATTCAGTTTATTTACAAAAAATCGTCCACCATGTTGGATCCGCGATTAAAATTTTTCAAAAATATCTGACATTATCAGCGACCCCAAAAACCTCGAGTAGCAAGTTTCAAGCAAATGTGATTGATTTTTAATTTTTTTTGGCCGACATATTGAAAACGCCATTTTGAATTTTTAAAATATAACTTCAGATTCGTTTTCAGGGACTCCAAAAAATCCCGAGTAACCAGTTACAAGCGATTTTCACAAACTCGTCTGCCATATTGAATTCTCCATTTTGAAATTTGACGTGTAGCGAAGAAAGAGTCCACGGTTTTGTATTCAGCGCGTAAAATTACGCCAAGAAATGATCTTGTCCTTCTGGGTCCAAAAGTTGACCCAAATTTGTTTTCATGTGATTTAGATTATTTAAAATCTACATTTTTATAAAGGTAGAATTTACGGACTTTTTTTTAAAAAAAAACTATCACATTACGGACTTAGTTACGGACTACAATCAAACTACGGACATTTAAAAATTTACGGACCTAGTTCGAGCCCTGTGAAATAAATCAGGAAAATTTTAGAAAATCATTGTCTAATATGCATTCTCAGGACTCTGAAGATGTTTTTTACAAAGTATCAGAGTTGTTAAAAAATAGGCCGCAACGGCTTTAAGTGACATATAATGGACTGACTCTGATTGAAACTATTATTAAAAGGAAATGAATTTCAATCCGATACTTTCGTCAGGATTGCTAAATCATTTTTCACCTTGGATTTTTAGATAGAGGAAAATTTATTTGAAGCATTTTAAAATGTTTTGAAAGGGATACAAGATTCTTCATCCATGAGGAAGCAAGAAATGAAAAAATCAAAAATTTTTTTTTAATAATGCTTTGTATTGAAAAGAGAAAGAAATAAGAGAGATAGGGAAGCAGTTTAAATGATTTTAAAGTAAAATAGAGAATGAAAAAAATGTTTGTTGGTAAAATGGAATACCCTAGAATCTAAGGGGTACTTGCTAGATAGGTTCATACATAAATTCACGCCACTGTTTGCTGCAAGCAAGTAAAGTTCCTTAAGAGGCTTAACGTGAAACTTACCAGTTAGACAGTGTTCTTCATTCTTTGTTCTCTGTTCTGAATGGTTCTGCATGGTTCTTTCTCCAGAGGAGAAGAGAAGCCGTGGGAGGCTGCACTTGAACATTGTCGCGTGGGCCTGCATGTGTCCTACGAGCCAAGTCCATTTGTCCCTGCATTCGTTTGTCGTCGGTCGAATGTGCACGAGTCGTGTTCACTGGAGATCCACTTTAATCTTAAAGCGATTAACAATGGTACCGACCACAGACAAGCTATTCCCTCCTTTATGAGATTAAGATCTCTATGCAACACAAACTCCTGTAAACTTCACATTAAGCTTTTTCAAGTATAATTTATCCCGCATTATAAACAGATGACTTAGAGTCTTTTTATTACAAATTTTTGATTAAATTCAATCGCCAACGATCAAAAGATTGTAAGTGTGAGGCGATGACATTTTAGTTTAGCTTTTGTTGATATTCTGTTTTAATTTCATATTTTTATAGAAAACTTTAATTCTATGCATCTTATTCTTTGGAATAAATGTCTATCTTGTTTGGTTGTAAGGATGATCGAAAAAATATTTGTGGCGCATTTATATCAAATTCATTGGGCCAATTTTACAGCCGATTCAAATCTGTAAGGTCAAGTTTTAATGCAGCAGAATTTTTATTTAACAGAATTTCCATTTAACTGCATTTTTATATTAGCAAAATTTTCATAAAAGGTCTATTTAACCCAATTATATCACTTTATATGAATGTATGTGGCTTCTTTTAATAATATCACTAAGAAAAGGTCATCTACAAAAATCAGAAAAAGAAAATTACTTAGTTTGATTAGAAAAAATTATAAGTAATGTATGCAATCAGAAATCGACACCTCATTCATGAGTAATCCGCAAGTGTTTGATCTTATTTTTCAATACATTTATTCAATTATAAACAATTTTGTTTTCTCATAGAGAAAGCTTCGTGATCGTTAAGATTTTCGATTTTCTAAAAATAGTCTAAATCGACTCATTTTCATCTGAGAAGCGTAAATTTTCATTCTTAAGCAAATGTCCAGACGTAATGTCTTATGTATTTTGCTCCGACGAATATGAATCTGAAGTTAGAATTAGCAGATTGGCTAAAATTTTGAAAAGTATCTCGAAAAAAAAATAAAACACCAATTTGAAACCCAACAAAATATTTATTGGCCGGGACACTGCGCTATTGTTTTCCTACGTATTTTTCTCCGCTGACCCCAAAACCCCCTCAGTAATCAATGTTAGGCAAATGTAAAGTTTTATTTTTCAATTTTTTAGACTTAATATTGAATATGCCATTTTGTAGTTTAAGGGGTTCGTTATTAGTGACCCCAAAAACCCCCGAATAAACGATTTTAAATACTTTTTAAAAATTCCATCACCAAATTGGAACCGCCATTTTGAACTTTGGAAAACTAACACCAGACTCGTAAATAGTTTCTGGATAATAGAGTGGTTAAAAAAAAAGAATGTCAGAAGTTACAAAGTACTTCTTTACGTACATTGAAAAATCTCCATCTAGTGAGAGATTCGATAGGGACGATAGATCTGACTCATTAAACGTAATGCTGGAAGGTATTATTTAAATATATTAAGAGCTTGGAACTTGTCCTAATATGGGGCCGAACACTATTCAATTGTAATTGAAGAAGGGTTGGTTATCATTAAAGATTTTCATGCGGAACTTTGTGAACACTATAATTGCGTTAAGATTTTTATGATTCACTTTCTCTTTAAACTCGTCGCTGTTTAGTAAATCATTGTAATATTTAACTGGAGTATTCCCATACTTGTAGAGAATGATTATTTCCCCAGTTTGCGATCTGAAAGCAGACGTCTCTAATTTTACGCGTTTGTTTGTCGACACATTTTATGTCAAATGGTTCACGACTCATCTCTCTTTCAACCCCGCCAAATACTAGATTCAGACCAGGGTCTAATTCTTTGAGAATCTGTAAACTCTTAGGATTGTCAACGTTGAGTGTTTGCGATGGTGAGGCAGATCTAACCTCTTTCAGTTGGGACAAATCATAATGTACACATACCGCCACTCTATCTGTCATGATGGTTCCTGGAAATGTTAATTTCCCTTCATTTACTCTTAAATGTGATATGTTGAACAATCTGTTCCATCTGTCCTCATTCTCTTTGTATTTAGGAGAATTCCTTTCTGGTACATCCTTTTTGTGCTTGAAATGAATTTCTTCAACTTTTTTATTTGAAACCAATAAATTTTTTTTCACTTATTTCAGAGTGCTTTCGAGCTTTTGCACCGTCTGCATTAGTTTTGGATTTTGGCCTCTCTTTATAGTCTTAATTTTTCTTTCTAAAGTCTTCTTCTCTTCCGACAAAACTTTGCTCTGGCTCTTGAAAAGTGTTAACGTATCTTTGTGTTCTTTCTCCTGTTTTTACGTTTCTTTCTTTTGAGCCTACTGTGCTTGTCGTTGTTCATGAGCTAATTTCAATGGCAGTTTTAAGGGATCTTTATCGTCTAAACAATAATAAAATGCTCTTTCCTATTCATCTAATCCGGTATTTGTAAAAGTAATATATTGTAATCTCGGTTTCATGATGGGAACAAGCATAAAACTTGTACGTTTCTCCCTGACAAAGTAAGACTGTAATCTAGAGCAAAAATTCAAAAATTTGTGACACTCCCTGCTATTCTGAATATCCCTTAAATCCAAGTTTTCTTTATTCATAGCATTTAAAGATGGATTTCTGCACTGATTGTAGACAAGAAGATTCTCCAGGGATTGCTTGATGCTTTCGTCCCAAACATCGTCTGTTTCTTCGTCATTATCCACTTGTTCCTCGGCAGTAGCTGTATCCTTTGTTTTCGGTTTTCGGAATTTTCTTGATTTATTTTTTACTTTTTCCTCCTTCTTATCTTTGATGTGTTCATTTGATTAGCCATTTCTTGAATAGGCGCATGCAAAAGTGTGCAGTCTAAATTTTCAAATGATCTTCACATGTATTCCTCAAATTACGGAACAAATTCTTCTTTTAATTTAGCAAAAACCGCTTCTTCCTTTCCCCGTGCTTTAACTTTATTTTTAAATAAGTACATTATAGTAAGATAATCTGGACCTTCCGTAGACCAAAGATTACGAAGGTAATCTTTGGTCGGATGTCTTTAAGCAAAATTTACGAAAATAGAAACAAGAATAAACATCCTGCATAAGAGGTTGGTTTTATCAACAATAAGCATTCGCAGCTCACCATGGGGACAAAAAGTTTCATTGAAGTATGTTTTTATTGTGCTTTGCCTGTTTCCTTCTTCAGGCTGGTCGATGCTCTTTTTTGGTGTCCGCTTGAATGTGTCTACTTTAATTTTTTTTTGTGTCTTGGATTTTGATCGACGATTAGATTTTGCATCAGCATATCTACTTGTAGATGCTTTAGGATCCTTTGCCTGTGGTGAATCAGTTTCCACATCTAACATTACAAAATCCGTATCTTCCAAATCTCTCTAAAGAGCTAGTCGACTTGTTGATCGTTGTTGATGATCCCAGACACGTCTATATTTGCAGACACTTCTTTTACGGCGTTTCTCTGTTTCTGGACCTCTTTCCACTGGCGAATCATTCGTTACATTTTGCATTTCAATATCCGATTCCTTGCAATCTTTCAATTCAAATCTCTCGGTTTCTGCCATTTGAGGATCATTGGAAAAGCTTGAATCGAGGTCCAATGTGGTAAAGTTTCGTTGTCAAGAGGATGTGATATTGTTGGTAGAATTATTTTCACATTTTAGTGTACAGGATTGAAAGTCACTTTACTCATTCGTATATTTTTATCGTGATAAACAAAAGAAGATTGTGGGTTTGAAACTTTTAATAACTGAGGATCATCTGGAAAAAGTTAACGACACACAGAACATTTTCGTTGACCAGGAAATAGTTGTGTAAAAGTTGGTTCATTTTGTGGAAACACACGCAAGGGGAGAGGAATCACTGCAACTTTGACGAGATGAATTGTCTTGTTGGGATTCCGTGTGTGTTGTTCGGAAAGTTCAGACGTGTTCTGCTTCTCCTTTCTTAGTTTATGATTTTATGAGCAATTAGTGAATAAGAAATTAATAAATTTTTTTCAATTTCTTGCCTATTTTTATGGGTGTTATTTTTCTTTCTTTTTTTATAAAGTATAGTGTTTAATTTTTGTTACTTGATGATTACTGGAACTCTTAATTTGAGCGGGTTAAGAAATTTTTCTAAATGGCGCCACCACGTGCTTGAGAAGAGGAAGTTGCTACTAATAATTGCAGCGCCATGCTTTATTTTTCAAGAAATTAAATCTTGCATGATATAAGGTATTTGTCTTTTTGAAATAATTGGAATGGAGCACTTCACCTTTTGCAATTTTTAGAAAGAAATTACCAGGCTTGCCTGAGTTGCTTTTTGACTGGATGGCTATGCTGAGTTTTGAGTCAAGGTCAACTTTGTTTGTCAAGGACTTCTAAATCAATTATCAATGGATTGCAGTTACTTTTTTTCTATTTTCCTTTCTAATCTTATGTAACATAAATTTAAGTCTATTTTGATTTTCGCTTGTTTTAGTATTTATGAATTTTGGAATTTATTTCAAATTCAATTTAAGTTTTCAATTTAATTCTTGAATATATTGAGAGATGTTTTTCTGCTTGGTAATAAATTAATTTTGGCTTTTGCTTTGGGTCCTTGCTTTCTGTTTAATTTTTGCTTTACGCAGAAATTGCTTTTTGAACTTATATGTCTAAATAATTTTCAATTGTTTTCTTTGTGGTTCTGATTCGGATTAATAAGTTGTTTTTTTCTGGATCTTTTTTGTGTGTATATACTGATTTTGTTACCTGTATTTTTTGGGTCTTTTTTCTAAGAAATTTCTTTTTTTAGGTGCAATGTAGTCTGAAGATACTTGTTGGGCTCTGTCAGTTCCTGGCGGTCTTTCAGTGCTCCGGCGGAAAAGCTAGATGGGCAAAATAAAGGCAGAGGCCGTTCCAGGAGCAGACGTAGAATTCTGGACGGAGTGAATTTAGCTTCTGCATCCAGTCCTAGACCAGGTGATGGTCCTGTGGGGGCTCGTCTTCCTCTTCGATTAGACGTTCCTCCCTCGGAAGCAATAAACAGCTTGCAAAAACGATTTATTCATCGTTACCGTCTTTCAAGCCGCAGAAATGGAAGACTATTTCACCTATTGACTCTAGGGTTCAGTCTTTAAATAATTCTGCAATTTCTTCGGTGGTTTCCAATCCCACAGAGCGAATCTCGTCTAAAAACACTAATGTTGATGTTCAGGCTTCAGTTCCGATCTCCGATTTACCCCCTAATTCTTTAGTTGATCCTGCTATGCATTTGATACATTCTTCTGTTCTTGATGAGCAGGAGTCCTCGACCTTGACTGCAGTTCATAAGCGGGTGTCTACACAACCTGTTGTTAAGAAGTTTACTGAATCGGACCTTTATTGGCGGAGTGAGAGGGAGTTTGCATCTAATTTGAAGTATAATTCTTTATCTCTTCCTCCTTTTGTGGTAAATGTGATTTGTTCAAGGGAAGAAAAAAACCTAGGTAAGTTGGACCCTATTGGAATAGCTGAGTTTATTAACGGTTTTGTTGTGGGTCCTAGAGTCATTAGAAAGAAGGGGGAATATAAGATTAAAATTTATTGACAAAGATGGCAGGATGCCAATGTTATGATTGATAAAAAATATTTAGTTCAAGACTCGTATAGAATTTTCATTCTTAAGGCCCAGTTAGATAATGTGGATTTTGTAAGGAATTTAATGTGGATAGGACGGTGCACGATATTTTGCAAATTTCTAAGAGGGTGGAATTCACCTTTAATTGTTCTTATATTCCAAAATCTATTTCGATCAAGGGTGTTGTAGTTAACATTACCCCTATAATTCCAAAGCCGTCTAGGTGTTACCGTTGTCAGAAGTTTGGACATTTGGAGGATCAGTGTAACTCATCTCATCCGGCTTGTGAGTTTTATGCTCAGAGACACTTTTCATTTTAATGTAATAATATTCTCTTGTCCAACAAATGCGTAAATTGTAAGGGTTTCCATCTGTCTTCTTCTTCTGATTGTATTATTTACAGGAGGGAATTTAAAACACATCAGGTTAAATTGTTGAGAAATTCGGATAGAAACGAAGCTATTGCTTTTCTTCAAAAGAATCAGACTGAAGGATTTGAATCTGATTTTATAGAGTTAAGACCCTCTTCGATGTCGGAGGCGAATACTGTTTCGACTGTTGAAGGTAAAATCAATCTGGTTCAATGTGGTTGTGTTGAGCAGGTAGCTGTTGAGGAGGTTTCTTTAGCATTTGATGTTGGTACTGATATAGTTAATGAGTTTAGATCCTCGACTCCTAACCCGGATCGTGATGATTGTCAGTTTCAGGATGCTCCAGTTCAGGCTCAAGGTCTTCCTCAGCGTGTTTCTCGTGAGGATTCTCGATCTGCATATTTGGGTAATGTTCTGGATGATGAAGTCTCAATGGCTGCTATAGACGGACTGCTATTACTTAATGAATCAACCTCTGAGTTTATTAATTCCCTGAAAAAAAATCTGAATATATCGCCTTCTCAGAAAAACTCCGTTTAATTTTCCTATTTGATATTTTTCGTGAATTAGAACGACTTAGAATTTTTTTCTTTTTTCTCTTTTTTTCTGTTTATTTTAAAATTTTTATTATTTAGTTAATTAGTTGTTGGTTCTATTTTTGCATAATTTTGATATTATATCTGTGACTGAATCATGGCTGTCACCTGATTTAATTGATTTGTCTATTAGGGGTTTCAATATATACTGATATGATCAGCCTGATACAAGGAATGGTGGTGGTACTTTTTTGGCAGGCAACGAAAATTTCGTTGCTCTCCCCTTGTTTTTGAGGGTGAATATTTAAAATATATGGATGTAGTGAAAGTAGTGATTCACTGCTCCTTTTGTCCGGTTCAGTTTGTTTCGGTTTATGCGCCTCCTAAGGTTGTTATCCCTCAGAATATTTGGTTCTCTTTATCTTTTTTTAGCAACGGAATCTGCTGGTTTGGCTATTTTAAATGATTCTATTCCGACCCGCGTTAATGAAGCTGGTAGAGTTAATAATAACCTTGATTTGATTTTTGTATCAAATTCCATTAGACATATTTCCTTTGCTGAGGTCACCGCGGATTCTTTTGGATCGAATCACTTGTTGGTTGTAGCTTTTTTGGGTTTTTTCCCTTTGGCTGTGACATTGACTGCTATGAGGAGACTTAATTTGGTGGAGGCTGATCCTACCGAATTGTATACTATTTTTGTAGAAAAGATTAAGTTAATTCTATTGAGCTCAGGTGCTGTTTATCCTCAGAAGTCTGTAACAAATAGGAAAAATGCTCAACCTTTATGGTGGGATGACGAGTGTCTTAAAGTTGTTGTTTCTAGAAGAGAATTAAAAAGGAATACATTAGAGTCCACCCAGATAGCACGTAACCTTGCAGCAATGTTGTGGCAATGTAGCAGTGCAAGATTTGCAATATTGACGTGTAACATTACAGAAAGGTTGCTGCAAGGTTAACATGTCGCACCTTGCCCAACCTTGCACACCAAGCTTGCTGGAAGCTTATTGCAAGATTGCACCGCAAGGTTGCACGATAATATTGTCACAAGATTGCTTGGCAAGGTTGCTGAAAGGTTGCTGCAAGGATGATGTAAGGTTGATACAAGGTTGTAAAAACTTATTTCCATAGGTAATAAAATTCTGCTTTTTAAAGTTGCCTTAATTTAAACCAAAAAAAAGTATGTAAAAAAATATTTAAAAATTAACCATATTTAATTATTTTAATTGTATTTTATGACATTACAGCAACCTTGTCGCAACCTTGCAGCAAGCTTACCGTGCAATGTTGTGATAAGTTTCCAGCAAGCTTGATGTGCAAGGTTGTGCAAGGAGGTACATTTTAACCCTGCCACAGCCTTGCTGCAATGTTACACGGCAATATTGCAAATCTTGCACTGCAATATTGCCGCAACATTGCTGCAAGGTTACGTCCTAATTGGGCATGTCTTTGGAACTGATAATTGAATATCAGAGGTTAGATGCTGAAATTAAGAATTTTCTAAAAATGAGGAAATCTTCTTCATATAGGGCTCATTGTGAGTCGTTTGATTCTTCTCAGAGTCTTTCTAAATTATGGAAATTAATCCATGCCTTTATTAATCGGAGAGCTCCCATTCGTTCTAATTCTTGCAGTGATCCGGATTCTTAATTTTTTTGGATTTACAGGAGGACCTAGTTAAATTCAATATTATACCTTATGAATTAGGTTTGTCTGATCCTGGTGAATTTGGGGAAAATCCCATAAATTATTTTTTTTCTTTGATGGAGTTGTCATCTGCTCTTCTACAATGAAAGAGAGATACATCTCCGGGACTTGATGAAATTACATATAAGATGATCAAAAGTTATAGTTATATCTTTATGCTCTAATTGTGGGGGTACCCACAACGCATCATCAAGGAATTGTCCCCTCTATGTGTATGAATTTAAGATAATGAAAATAAAGTTTTCTTATTTTTGTGGCTACCAGGAAGCTGAGTCTTTCTTAGAGGGGGAGGGTTATTTTAGACCTTTTTTCTCGGATGCGAGGTTGAGAGGCTTTATGCGATCTAACTAGGGATGTGCACTGACCAAGATGACAGCGCACCGCTTTGTCAGATGACCGTCATCGGTCCGATTACTCGTCATCGGAAATCGGACCGTCATCGAGGAAATCATGTTATAAATCAAGTTTTAACGAATTTACACTTGATGTTTAGAATTAACAATAGTACAAAAACAACGCCTGAATCATTTATAACATTAGCGAGGTCTGCAAGTAAAAGATAATACAGTTTTCCAAGTTCTTACTATTAATTGAGAAATCTAACCTCGAAACCGTTGTTAAAGATTACGCAAATTTGTGATAATTCTTGAAAAATCCTCAAATGCAAATAATAAATCATTATTATTTTGTCATTTAAGTATCCTGGCAACATTTTATGTGCAAATATTGTCACTTTTTAAATTTCATATGCATCAGTCAATCAGCTCCTGATTAATACCTATTTCTTGACCCTCTTTGTGTGTCGGGTTGCATCTTTAACCGACAATAAATATTATTTATTCTTAACGCTAGTTTGATGTATTATTGTAAAATATCGTTTAAACAAAACAAATTTAGATTAATTTTTACAATTTTATTAGACTTCATTTGCACTAAATTTTACTTCATATTCCCGAAAAAAGATGATGTCCACGATGACAGATGTTGACGGTCCGATGACAGTCGTCGGTCACCTGACGTCAGATGACGGTCACTCCCCATCCATAGATCTAACACTGCATCTTCATTAGGGCCTTATAGCGCTCACGTGGGCCAGGCATCTGGCTCTCGAACGACGTCTGCCTAACTGTCGGGTTCCCCTGCCGACAGATTTTATGCCACCTGGTTTCTGAGATATCCGGTCTCTAGGGCCCCTAAGCAAGATGAGGACATGGTGGAGTGAAATGGCGACGATGCACTCAAACACATTCCTACTTTTTCATAATTAATTCTGATTTTTTCTGTGCTTGTTTTTTTTCTGTTTGATTTCTATTAATTAAGATGGTCTTGTGACCTCTCCACTAGTTGTAGAATAAAAATGGCTGATCCCGTCCCTCTATTTTTGTTGGATCTTTTTTATTTTGTATTTACTGTTGCCCACTGCCGCCCGACAGTTGATGGGAAGTCTACTGCTGGTCTTAGACTGGTTCTGTGGAATGCTCACAGTGTGGCGAATAAGAGGGAGGATGTTGCTGATATTTTGTTTGATAGAAATTTGGATGTGCTCTGTGTTAGTGAGACTTGGCTCTCCCCGGATTCTAGATTTGACGTATTCGGGTATAATGTGTTCAGGGCTGA
Organism: Ganaspis brasiliensis; assembly: GCA_037103525.1. Lineage (NCBI taxonomy): Eukaryota > Metazoa > Arthropoda > Insecta > Hymenoptera > Figitidae > Ganaspis > Ganaspis brasiliensis. Next base: position 1,739,760 of record JAZKLR010000001.1, on the reverse strand, counting down.
TCGTGAGGATGAGATGGGTGCTTATCTTGACTAGGGAAGGCCTAGTTGTTGATCTATTGAGTATTCTATTTCCTGGAGTAGAAGAGGAGCTCGACATAGTGGCGGTCTCTATCGGTACCATACTTGGTAGACTGCCTGTAATAGTCGCATTCTGTCATCCCAACCTGGTCCTGAATATTGATCTCTGGTCAGAAATTCTGAACTTGGTACAATGTGATTCTGTTCCAGTCATTTGTGGGGACTTTAACGCTCATCACGAGAGCTGGGGATCGGTCAGCTCGAACACGAGAGGCAAAGACCTGGCGAGAGCAACTTCTGAATGAAATTGCGTGGTACTGAACGACAGTGTTTCCACTTTTAGGCCCATGAATAAGGTCTCGCATTCCAATCTAGACTTGATCTTTGTCTTGGCAGAAACCTTCCATTTGTTCTCGTGTGAGGTCATGGAGTATAATCATGGCTCTGACCATGTCTTGGTGGCATTTTCGGTGGCTTGTGAGCCCAAGTTTTGTAGGCCGTCTTCCATCCGATATAATACAGACAGGATGGACTGGGGAGAATTTAGGCAGATTGTCGAGAGGAGAGCTATTGAGCTGTCTGAAGACCTGTCGGCGGGTATGTCATCAGTTAAAGTATACGACGAATTTATCTCGGGCATTTTAGACACTATTCGGGACCTAGGAGGATTTCTTCCGGTCCAGGGTTCGCCCTCTATGGTGGAAAGCGGAGTGAAATCAAGCTCTGGCTAAGAGGAAGCACTCTACTCAAATTTACTGGGAGGACCAGACTGACGAGAATTTGATGGCTGCGAGGGGAGTGGACCAGGAGGTCAGATGGTTTTTCAAAGTCAGGAAAAGAGAATCGTTCCGGGAAATGTGCAGCCAGCTTCACCTATCGACGGGCCCATCTTAAACATGGTCGTTGGTCAGATCTCTGCTTAGTGGACCCAGAGGGGCCCAACCCAGGAAGGTGCTGTCTGAGTCCAATACTGAACTTAGGAAACTCCAGGCTGAAATAATCAATGCAGACGTTCCACTAACCAAAATTCCCACTTTTGAAGCGGACGATTTGGACGAGGAAATGGATACTCCTATTTCATTTGGCAAATACGTTAGGGGTCGTCCACATATCACGTGATATCTTTAGGGGAGGGAGGGGGGTAGGCAAAATATCACGGCCCATGGAAATTAATTTTTTTAGCAATAGCAAAAGTATCACGAGGAGGGGGGGGGGGGGTTCAAAATAGCTCAAATTTGTATCACGTGATATGTGAATGATCCCTTAGTGCTGACTACTGCACTAAAGACAGTTTAAAGACTGGAAGGGCGAAATGGGCTCCCGGCATGGATTTTATTTTGTTAGATTGGTTAAGAGCACTTCCCATGCTCTTTTGCTTGTGATTTTTAATTCATTTTATGAAAGGGCATCGTATCCGGAGTCCTGGAAAAAACTAGGGTGATTTTTATTCCCAAACCAGGTGGAAAGGGCTTTAGGCCAATATCATTGACATCGGTGGTGGGTAAACTCATGGAGAGATTAATTGAGCGTAGGCTGGATCATTTTGTTGAGTATAGGAATTTCCTTCCTAGAATTCAGTATGGTTTCAGGAAGCAGATTTCGTCTGTGAACTGCGTTGCTGCCGTTACTACGGACATTTTGCAAGGATTCTCTAGGCGGCAGGTTTCCCTGTCGCTGGCTGTTGACATCAAGGGTGCATTTAATAATATCCTACCACTGAAATTGCACCACAAATTGAACGGAATAGGGGTCTCTGCAAATATAATCAATTTGGTGTCATTTATCACTGAAAAGAGAATGAAACATTTTTCCAACGACATAGAGGGGAGCGTCTGTGGAGTGGGGTACCGCAGGAAGGTATTCTCTCCCCCCTGTTGTTATCGATCTATCTGGCGGATATTGGAAGGGTTTTGCGGGTTGATGTCAGGGCTACGCAGTTTGCGGATGATCTCTTTGTGAATAGAAGAGGAAACAATTTGGAAGAGGCCACAGAGCTCCTTCAGAGTGCTATCGATCCTATTTCTGATTGGCTTGGGGATCTTGGTCTTACCATTGCCCCTGCTAAATGTGTAATGTGCTATTTTTCGCCAAGGAAACTGGAGCTTGCTGAGGTGCATCTGGTCATGGATGGAAAAGAGATTAGTTGTTCTTCGGAAGTTAAGTATCTGGGCATTACCTTGGACACGCTCGTGTATTGAATCCCACACATTAAGGCTATCAAGAGCCACCATGGCGACTGGTTTTCTTAGAGTGATAGCGAAGGTCAGCTGGGGCGCAAGACCGGAGTTGGCATTGGGGGTGTATAGGGGGCTGGTCAGAGCCCATTTGGAATGGGGCTGTCAACTTTTTGAAGCGGCTAATTAGAGTCTGCTGGATATGCTGGCCAGGGCGGAGAATTCTGACCTTAAAACTGCTCTTAAGGTTATGAGGACGGTACCGATTACGGTCTTGTTGTCGGAGGCAAATGAACCCCCCTCTGTCTCTGAGACGGTTTTTATTGATGGAAAGACTTATTGTCCGCGACTATGCCTGAAGGAATAATTCACTTATTCCCAGATTGAAGCTTCTTTGGGAAAGGGCAAGGGGGTGGACTTCGTAAGGCCTCTGTCTTGAAGTTTAGTTTGCTCCGTAAATATGAGGAAATGTATCCGTTGCTTGAGATCTCCCATAGAACTGAGAGACAAAGTGATTTTGACTTCCCCTGGCGCGGCGTCTGTAAGAACGTATGTAAGAACGAATGCAATAACGTGTCAGTTATTCAACGAAAATTTACTAATTAAATATTTCAAGTAAAAAGTCAAGAACAAACACACGTGAGAACTCACATGAGAATTCATATGCGTACACATAACACATGTACGAACTCATGTGCATTCACACGTACAAACTCATGTGCGAACACACCAAAGTAAATAATTTAATTAAATATATTAAACAAGCCTGCACATTAAATCGTGAAAATGATTCCACCAGCAATGTCACATTCTCTTGGCAACGGAACTTTACCGCATGGGACCTCAAATCGGATATCGAAATGCAAGATGTTACGAATGATTTGCCACTAGCTAAAAGTCCAGAATCAAAGAAACGCCGTAAAAGCAGTTTCTGCAAAGATAGACGTGTCTGGGATCACCAACAACCATCAACGAGTCGACAAGCCTTTTTCAGAGAATTGGCAGAAACAGATTCTGAAATGTTAGATGCCGAAACTGATTCCCCACAAGCAAAAGATCTTAAACCATCCACAAGTAAACAAGCTGTTGTTAAATCTGCCATCGACCTGCCTGAAGAAGGAAACAAGCAAACAAAACTAAACTCTTATCCAGAATGTTTATTTTTGTTCTATTTTCGTAAATTTTGCTTTACGGCACCCGACCAAATATTAATAAGGTAATCTCCAAATTATCTGACTACAATGTAGCTATTTAAAACAAAAACTCAAGCACGTAAGAAGGCAGCAGCGGTTCTTGTTGAATTAAACGAACAATTTTTTCCGGAATTTGTGGAATACATGGGAAGACCATTTGAAAAGTTCGACTGCACCCATTTACGTTCACCTATTCAAGAAATGGATAATCAAATGGACACAAATTTTAAGACCTATTTAACGTATCATGCGAGAAATCGACTAGGTCTGTTCTTTAAATCTCAACTGTTGAAAAGTTCCAATAACCAGGGCAAATCGGGATTATCTGAGACTGAAAAGAATACAAAAAAGGCTGAACGTGAAGAAAAGAAAGAAAGACAAAGGAGACGGAATAGGAAGAAACGGAAAAGAGGCAAACAACGAAAAAGTAGGAAAATAATTAGAGGATAGGATGACCGACGTAGAAGACGTGAAGCTTTGCAGGAATTGTATCCTCAAAAAGAGAAGAAAGACAAACAAATTTTCCATGATTTGCGCAGAATGAGAAGAAGTACTACTGTTTCGTTACGAATAAAGTTGTACGATGTGCCAAATCGTGGAAAGAAGAAGTAGGAGAAAAAATAAAAGAGAAATCAGGAAAATTCCGAAAACAGAAAACAAAGGATACAGCTACTGTCAAGGAACAAGTACATAATGACGAAGAAGCAGACGATGGTTAGGACGAAGAAATCAAGGAATCCTTGGAGAAGCTTCTTCTCTACAATGAGTGTAGTAATAAAACTTTAAATGACATGAATAAAGAAAAGTTGGATTTTAGGAATATTCAAATAGCAGAGAGTGTCACAAATTTCTGAAATTTTACACCAGATTACAGTCTTACTTTGTCACGGAGAAACGTCCAAGTTTTATGCTTGTTCCCATCATGAAACCGGTATTGAAATATATTACTTTTACAAATACCGGATTCGAAAAAATAGAGAAAGCGTTTTAGCAGTGTTTAGACGATAAAGATCTCTTAAAACGTCCATTCCAACCATTAACTGACCAACAACGTAAAGCACAGGAAGCTCTAAAGGAGAAAACGTCAGAACAAGAGAAAGAACGCAGGGAGACAATGTGTTTAAAATGTTTAAAGTTATAAGGAAGGTTTCTTGTGGGATTTGAATGGGTGGTTTATGGCTTTCTGTAATCATTGTTAAACTATGCTTAATCTGTCATAAAATCTTTAACAGAGTATGAAGTTCCTAATGAGCTGGGGTTTTCCCTGTTCTGGGGCCATGCCATCCCTCTTCTCTTTCTACAGGATGGAGCTCGGATCGTTTGTGGAAGTTCTCCCACCCTTTTGGTCGGTCAGCGAGGGCCTGATGTGATGAGGCAGTTCAGTTCCGTTTTGGCTTTATTCTGTCCATATTGGGCGCGTTTTCTCGTACATTTCTCGACGAATTATTTACTGTTTTTCTTTTGTGTTCATGACGGGTATACAAATGTGACGTATTGTATAATTGTAATGATAATAAACTTTATTACGTGAAACTAAAAGTGCTGTGACATTTTGTGAAATCCCACCAAACAGTTTTTTAACACAATGACAACGTTAATGAGCGAGAGCAAAGGTTTTTCAGAAGAGAAGAAGAAATTGGAACGAGAAATTAAGACTATAAAGTAAAGAGAAACAAAGATCCAAAACTAATACTAACGGTCCAACAGCTCGAAACTACTCTAAAACAAGTAAAAAAAATTATCGGTTGTAAATAAAAAAATTGGAGAAATTCATTTGAAACACAAGAAGGATGTAGCAGAAAGGAATGCTTTCAAGTACATGGAGAATAAGGACAGATGGAACAGAATGTTCAACATGTCACATTTAAGAGTAAAAGAACAGAAATTAACATTTTCAGGAACCATCATGACTGATGGAGTGGCGGTCTCTGTACTTTATAATTTGTCCAAACCGAAGGAGAATGTATCTTTCTTACCATCGGAAAAACTCAACATTGACAATCCTGAGAGTTTAGAAAATCTCAAAGGATTAGACCCTGGTCTGAATTTAGCTTTTGGTGGGATTGAAAGAAAGATGACTGACACCATTTAACATAAAATGTGTGGACAAACACGTGAAAATAAAGACGGCTGCATTCAGATCGCAAACTGGAGAAATAAAAAGGCGTAGCATTCTCTACAAGTATGGAAATAATACAGTTAAATATTATAATGATTTGCGAAACATGGACGAGTTTAAGGAGAAGGTGAATCATAAAGATCAGGACTCAATTATAGTGTCCACAAAGTTCCTGTTAAAAGCCTTCTATGACAGTCAACTCTTCTTGGAAACAAGAAAAATTACAGCTTTAAGATGGGACAAGTACATAAAAGTTCAGCGCGAGACTGAATTGCTGGCAAACTATATCGTCGGTGACATTGGCGGATCCAGGGGGGGGAGCACGGGTGCTTGCCCCCCCCCAAAAAAAGCCTCATATTTAACCATGAGAGTGAGAGAGATAGCACTATAGTAAAATCTCTTTCTCTCTCATGCAATACCCCCTCCAAAAACCTTGTCTGGATCCGCCACTGGTCGGTGATGTTATGTTTGGACAGCCAAAGATTTCTCCGTGGATGAAAGGCCATGTGCGTATGCGTCGCTGCGAAAAGTGGTCAAGAAATTGATAGAGATGCAACGTAAATTCGAAAATTTACACGATATGTTTGTCGATAAATACTTGACCACCAAATTCCGAATTTCGTGGAATCGCGACGTTAATGCGGGACGGAACATTTTACATTTGGCCATGGTTTGTAGTGGGTTTCATTCCAAAAGAACAACTTCCACATTGGAAACAATTCCGAGCTCTTGATGCATTTAAATAGTGCCTTCCTGCATTAGGTTTAATGAGTCAGATCTATCGTCCACTTCGAATCTCTCACTAGATGGGGATTTTCATGTCTGAAAAGACGTACTTTTTAGTATTGAAATTATTATTTAATGGATTAAAAATGAGATAAATTTAAGTTTAAATTGATAAATATTTTAGTCCATTCAAATTTAGAATTATTGCATTGTTAATATTCAATTAGATTTTGAATAGGTTAAAGTTTTGAATTACTGCTACACTGAGAGAAATCTAAGGCAATTATTGTATGAAACATAACCTCGATTAGTCATATGGAAGTACTCGTGACAATTTATGCTTGAATCCACATAAAATTTGCAAGGAATCCAACTTTTCTTAGCACTCAGTTCTGCTTATAAAAATTGCTCGAACGCCAACTAGTTTTTAGACGGAGTTTATACAACACAAGCTTACCCGCGTGTACACATAAATGCGCGCAAACGTAAACACAGAAATGTGTACGTCTTTTATATGTATACACGCATGTTAGCTTGTTTTGTATAAACTCCGCCTGAAAACTAGTTGGCGTTCGAGCAAATTTTATAAGCAGAACTGAGTGCTAAGAAAAGTTGGATTCCTTGCAAATTTTATTTGGATTCAAGCATAAATTTTCACGAGTACTTCCATATGATTAATCGAGGTTATGTTTCATACAATAATTGCCTCAGATTTCTCTCAGTGTATAAATTAAAGTTTAAATTTATTGGAATTTCCAATTAATAAAATTTGAATAGAATAAAATTTTGTTAAATTGAAGTTTGAATGGTGTACAATTTAGATGTATTAAATGTCCTTTATAAGAAATCAGTTAGTGATAGCTATAGATATACTGCTGTAGAAATTTGCGTACGAAACCGAGAAGGTATGGCACGCCTTCGGGAAAAACGTACGTAACCAGTAGGCGGGGCATAAGCGTACGGAACATAAAGGAGAGTTTACAATTTCTCCTATTTATGTGTATTTGATGAATTTAAAAATTTTGAAAATGAAGTAGGCGGAGCATGACACGTCATAGGCAAAAGCGTACTAAACATAAAGGAGATTTCACAATTTCTCCTAATTATGTATTTGAATTTAAAAATTTTGAAAATCAAGAATTAGGAAATCACCACGAGGAGAACCGATTTCCTGGTGACTTTTGGTGAACTTCTTAAAGGTAGTTAACCTCAAAATTTAAAAATCAATAATAAGGACAACAATAACTGCAGAACCCATGTCCAGGTAAGTTTTGTAGAATTTAACCTCAAACTTTGGAAATCGACATTCAGTTAAACACCAAGTGCGGAACCGATGTTCAGGTGACTTTAGGACAACATCTTCGAGGAATTTAACCTCAAAATTTAATAATAAAAAAGTATAGAAAGACAAAAATTTAAAAATACATAATTAGGAATACGCCAAGTGCAGAACCGATGCCGAGGTAACTTTTAGTGAACTTGTGGGATGAAGTTAACCTCAAATTTTAATAATCAAAGATTAGAAAAACACTAAGTGCAAAACGGATGTCCAGGTGACTTTTGGTCAACATCTTCCAGGAAGTTAACCTCAAAATTTGTAAATGCATAATGAGGAAACCTCTAAGTGGCGAATCGAGTTGCAGGTTACTTTTGGGTCTACTTATTGAAGACAGTAGATCTGAAAATTTAAAAATCTATAATTCGAAAAACAGCAATTGCAGAAGTGGTAGGAAGTTAATCTCATAATAATTTATTAATAAAAATTTAGGAAAGCAGCAAGTGCAGAAATGCAGAAAGCAATAATTAGGAAAACATCAATTGCCGCAAGGATATACAGGTGACTTAACTTAAGTTAACCTGAAAAATTAAAAATCTAATATTAGTAAAATTTTAGATGCTTAATATGCCCATGTTCGAAGTTTCATAACAAGAAATTGAATTCCATAAAAAAAAAGGTTATCTTCTCTAAAGAAGTTAAAGAAAAATGACCTGGATATCGATTCTGTACTTGGTTTTCTTCGTAATTATAGATTTATAAATTTTGAGGTTAACTTTCTCGAGGGAGTTGAACAAAAGTCACCTGGTCATCGGTTCTAAACTTGATTGTTTTTTAGTTATTGTTTTTTAACCGATTAGGAAAGTGCGATATTATTTGAAAACACATTAAAGTTTTTATCGGAATTCCTGTGGAATTTGTGACGGGAATTTCCGATCGGAATTTCTAATGGGAATTTGCAGGGAATCTTTCCACGTGGGGATAAAGATAAGCAGGGCCGGTGAAACAGATTCTTTCTATATGGAGAAATCCCTCTCTTACCTCCTACCACCTATGTAAATAAAAAAAAAGTTATTTTATGTAGGAAAATAAGTAATGTAGCATGTGGAGTTCCCCACCGACTTGGATTTAGCGTGGAGAACATTCCACACACTGAAAAACAATGTTATTGAATGAAGAAAATTTTATTTGGTTCAAGTATATCGCCGGCTTCAATGGAGACAAGTGGATTATGATATTGGTTGAAGAAAATGATTGTCTTGTAATAGTATAATTGTGCTGAGCGCAAATGTTCTTGATCCAAGAACATATAGGATCGAGTTGAAAATTTGACAAACTTGTAAGAAACGTAGAAAATATTGATTAGAGAAAATATTATCTCAATTTAAGAACATATTTTCTTGATCTAAAATTATCTTTTTTTTGAAGTACAATAATATTTTCTTGTTTTAATAATCTCCTGCCACCCTCCACATTTACCTCATATTCTTTTCCTCTTTAACATTATATTTGCACTTTTTCATATTTATAACTTCTGTATTTTATTTATTGAAATAATACTTATTGTACATACATACTTACATTTAATGAACAACTATTAAAGCTGAGTAAATAAATTATGAAATTAAATTTTTGCAGTCCTGTGGGATAAGAACCCGCGACTGCACGCGTCCAAACTGTCCACGATGTCCACTGTGCAACGTCATGCTTGATAACGAAATCGCAAAAAATCCTATGTAGGCTATATAGGTAGCAAGATATTCTTGTATCAAGAACATCTGTGTTGAATTGAGTAAAAAGGATTGAAGTAAATGATTAAAATTATTTTGTTCAAGAAACAAAAATTTTGGAAACATACTCATTATTGACTTGAGAGCATACACAGAGAGAAACGGATAGTAAGATTTTGATGTTAAAAAGGTTATGTTATACGGTACTATCATTATGCTACTGGCTACCATCAAAGATGGTAAAAAAGTATAGTTATTCTACCCCGTACTATCAAGATGTTACTCCGTATAATCTCGGTGGTAACTTTTACTATCTAGATAGCTGTCCGTATTTGTAACACTAAATATGGTTACCGTGAACATCATTATGTTACCCATTACTATAATTTTCTCTCAGTGTAATATTCTTGACTGAATATTTTTTGAGACTTGTCCTATGTAAAGTAGTTTAATGAAGATAATAAAAAAATTTGCTTAGAGTTCCTTTTGAGTAACAGAATTGACATAAGATTGTCATTAAAAAAAAAATACAAAAACTAAAGAAAACAAAAAAAGTGGAACCATAATCTTGCTGCGTCTCTGTCGTTGGTTGTGGGTAGCGCTAAGAGCAAAATAACTTTTTTAAGAAGCAATTTAAAATTCATATATTCAATCACAATCTTTTAAAATATTTAAACTTCAATATTAGGTACAGTGATCTCAGAAAAACTCTAAGTAAGGTGTTTTAAGCAGAATTTTGTCAACATTCCATTCTTTTGTGATCCAAATTTGGGTCAGCCACTTTGAATTTTGGACATCTAATGTCACATTTGTATTCAGTGACCCTGAAAACCCCGGAGTAATGTGTTTGAAACAAAAATGTTAGATTTGTAATTTTCCTTCTGCCATATTGGATCTGCCATTTTGAATTTGAAAAATCTAATGTGAGATTCGTATTCAGCGACTCCAAAAACCCCCGAGTAACATGTTTCAATTAAATCCGGCAAATTTTACATTTTTCGACCGCCATATTAGATCTGTCATTGTGAATTTTTGAAATCTGATGTCAGATTCGTATTCAGTGACCCCAAAAACCTCCCAAGTAACATTTTTTAATTAAATGCGGCAAATTTTGCATTTTTTTTACCGCTATATTGGATCTGTCATTTCAAATTTTGGAAATTTGATGTCAGATTCGTATTCAGTGACCCCAAAAACCCCCGAGTAACATGATTCAATTAAATTCGGCAAATTTTACATTTTTCGACCGCCATATTGGATCCGCCATTTTGAATTTTTGAAATCTGATGTCAGATTCGTATTCAGTGACCCCAAAAACCTCCCAAGTAACCTCCCACTCTATAAATATTGAAGAGGAAAATAAATTAGGAAAAGAAAGGTATGATAAACTGAACGTCAAACAAAAAGATATAGTCGATTTTATATTAAATGCAGTAAATGATAATAACGATAATACTTGTCGGTGTGTATATGTCGATGGTCCTGGAGGATCAGGAAAAACATTTATGTATATTACATTGTGGCATTTATTGAGGAGTCTCGGTAAAACTGTTTGCAATATGGCATTTACAGGAATAGCTGCAACCTTACTTCCCATGGGTCGAACAGTTCATAAAATATTGGGTTTACCCGTGCCATTATATAATGATTCATCTTCAAATATAAAAGTGCAGTCTAAAGAGGGGTTGTATTTGAAAAATGTTGATGTCTTCATTTGGGATGAGGCTCCAATGTCACCAAAGTATGCCTTAGAGATTATGGACAGAACATTAAGAGATATTATGCAAGTAGATGTTCCTTTTGGTGGTAAAACGATAATTTTAGGAGGTGATTTTAGACAAGTATTACCAATAAAACAAAATGGTACAAGATCTGAAATTATAAATTTGTCAATTAAAAACAGCAAATTATGGAAGATATTTGCAAAATTTACATTATCTGAGAACATGCGAGCTTTACCGGAAGAAACACAATTTGTTAATTTTTTACTTGACATAGGAAATGGCAGATTGAACGATGTAAAAGATTGTGTTCAATTACCAGACAACATTCTGGAAGAAGGAAATATTGATATCAGTACAGATGTGTATGGAGAGTTAATTAAACAGAAAAGGTTTGAAGATTTGGCATTATGTGCTATTTTAGCCCCGAGAAATATTGATGTAGATGAAATTAATAATAATGTTGTCCAGTTATTAGATAAGAGCGAAGAAAAAGTTTATAGAAGTATTGACAGTGTAGATAATCGTGATAATGATAATGATCATGAAGTCATTTTGCCTGATTACTTAAACACTCTATCACCACCTGCTTTACCACCACATGTTTTGCATTTACGAATAAATTCCGTAGTTATGCTTATAAGAAATCTTAGTATTAACGAAGGTTTATGTAATGGAACAAGATTATTGGTTTTAGCTTTATCTAATCATGTTATAAAATGTAAAATATTAACGGGAGATAAACGTGGAAATATTGTATTCATACATCGAATATTATTGTACTGTGAAAATGTTTATCCCTTTACATTTAAAAGAACACAATTTCCAATTAAACTAGCATTTGCTATGACTATAAACAAATCTCAAGGACAGACATTTCATAAAATTGCAATTGATTTAAGAAAAGATGTCTTTAATCATGGTCAATTATATGTTGCATTATCAAGAGTTCGTTCATTTAATTCAATCAAAGTTTATTTAGGAAATCAAAGAAGTAGAAAATGTATTAAGAATTATGTATACAAAGAAATTTTTGAATAATTCTTCTTGTAAAAATAGAATATATATTCTTAACATATAATATTATTATAGAAGGTACTATGTAGCACAGTTGCAAATAGTTCATGAAAATTAATAGTTACTGATAAGATTGAAATGTTATATTCGTTTAGAGATTCCGTACCATAAAAATCTTTGTTAATTGTTTCTTATTTAAAAATTTGAAATATTCATTGACACGATTCTGTTCAAAATAACGTTTGACTTGATTTTAAATGACGTGTGAACTCAAGGAATGTGAAATTTAAAAAATTATGAAGTAAAAGAAATACAATGATTGTGATATTTACTGACAGCCTTATATTAAATATCATTTATTTCATTTTTCTATTCTTTTTTTTTTTTTTTTAATCAGAATGTTAATATTAATACCCGAAAACACAACTGAGTGGAAATATGTTTCCACGCAGTTTATCCTTTTCCCTTTTCCTTCATGGAGAGGTAAATACTCTGTATTTAAATTGTATATATGTGTGGGAAAGAAGCATTTCTGCATATATCATTTAAGAACAGTGATAATAATGGTTGTACCTCACAGGAATGGGCGAGAATGGGGCCCTTCCTTTCCCCCCCCCCCCCCAAAAAAAATAATTACTATAAACTATATTTCATGCTTTTTAGGATTTAATGTAATTGAAAGAGCTGATTTACAAAACATAATTGTACAGACAAAAAATAAAATAAAATATTTCTTATCTCACACACACATAAATGGCGCTTTAAATTTTATTAACATTTCACCAATTATTAAAGACTTATGTAAAAAATGTAATAATCTAAAACATTTTATTTAACAAGTTTCTATTAATAACTGAAAGAAGACGAGGAATTTGTTACTTTTACAAACACTTTTCCTTCATGTAAGGAAAAAGCTTGCTTCCTCATAGATGACATGGAAATTTAACTATTAGGTATGAAATTCACAATTTAAAAAATTATATGACAATAGGTTAGAAATTCATTATTCCTTAAAATGTCAATAATTCATCACTTTATTTGGCTACAAATGGTACCTATAATTTTCAAGATTTTTTCTGAGGAATAACAAAGTAACATATATATATATGTGACGCGATCCGAAGAAAGGGACCTTAGAAGCAAATGGGTGAACTACAGGGGAGTGAAAAGAGAAGAGGAGCGTGCATGGTATTATGTACAAACCGCCAATGCTTTAATTGCCATAACTTGAAAAGTAATTAATAAAAATATTTTTTGTCCTACATGCACGGAAAGCATGTCATTTCAGGCACTTAATCCGGGCACAAAGTATGACATTCCCGCCCGGGGGTAGGGTAACCGGGCGCAAAATACTTTCACGCCCGCTGACGTCACATAAGCGGGCGCAAAATACATTCCCGCCCGCGACGTCATAGAAGCGGGCGCAAAATACATTCCCGCCCGCTGACGTCATTGAAGCTGGCACAAAAATTCTGAACACGTGGAGTGATTTTTTATGTTAGTAAACCATGCGCAGTATTTTCCCATGATATTTGCACCAGCTCAGTATCTTTTTTGATATTTACACATACAGTATTTTTCTATGATAGTCACACATGCGCAGTAGTTTTGTATGATATTTGTACATGCTCAGTAGTTTTCTGTGACAGTTACACATGCGCAGTAGTGTTCTATGACAAATACACTTTTATAGTGTTTACAAATTATGTTCACTAATTGTTAATTAGTTAAAGCTTATGCCGCTCGTGCCCTCAATGCCATACTTTCCATGCAGTAGGACAAAAAACGTTCGCACCACGGGCGCAAAGGTGATTATAGCTCAGGCGAGATTTGCGAAACCAAGGGGATTCGAAGCGCCCGAGGCGAAGCCGAGGGCGCGGGATCTACGTTGGAAAATACCCATAAGACATCGGGACGCGACCTCTGGAGGACAGACTTGCAAAGATTTCATTTTCAAAACCGCTAATATTTTCCTATTTCGTCCTTAAACTTTTTTACTTGATTATTCATATTAAACTATATTATTTAAAAACTAATAAAGTATTAAGATATTAATTAATTTATAATTCGAGCTCTTTAATTTTCGAAATATTAAAATATTTATTTAAAATTATTAGAAATAAAATATCTCTTTTTTATATTTTTATATTTTTATTAAAAATTTCATTATCATTTAAATATATTATTATGAAAATTAGTAAAAAAATCTATTAAATTTTAATGAATTATATTGAAATGAATTTTATAGAAAATTCTTATTCAAAATTATATTTAATAAAATTTATTTAACTTTATCATCAATAAATTTCAATTTTTTAAGAATATTTATTTCTTTATTTTTATTTTCTATTTTATTAATATATTTAATAAATTAAAAATATTAATTATATAAATAAATATGTATTTAACTGGGGGGGGGGGGGGGAATTATATTCTTTAAAAAATAATAAAGTATTAAGATATTAATTAATTTATAATTCGAGCTCTTTAATTTTCGAAATATTAAAATATTAAAATATTAAAATATTGAAATATTAAAATATTTATTTAAAATTAATAGAAATAAAATATCTCTTTTTTCTATTTTCAAAATATATACTTTAACAAGTTCGTTAATTTCTTACAATTATTAGATTATTATTATTATTATTATTACTATTATTATTATTATTAATTTTATTATATAAATAAAAATTAAAATATTTAAAATTACAGTTAAAAATCTTTTTCAAATTAATATTATTAATTTATCATACCGAATTCGAGGAAACCTCCCTCGAAATAAAATAATAATTATTATAATAAATATAATAAATAAATAAAATAACTATTTTGACTATGAAAAAGGAACTTTTAACAGAGTTAAGTCAACCATACATAAAACATCTATTTTTTGCTTCCAATGTCCCTTTGTTCTGAAAGCGTCACATATTTTTTTTACACATTTCTTTATATAATATGACATATTCAATACGAAAAAATATATATGTTTGTAATTGTAGGTTCTTATTTACAATATCAAACTTCCATACTTCCTTTGGTCAATTTACTATGTGCATAATACTTTTCATTGTTACCTATCCAGCTTGCGAAACTTGGCGCGCGTAGCGCGCACTTTTGGTGTTCTAGTAGAATAAATTAAAATTTTCATAAATAAATATTTTGATTAATAATGAAGTAGTTGTACCTTCTTAAAATTTATTGATATTTGTATTTTATGATTGGATTGTAGTAAATTTAAATTCTTTTCAATTAAAATTTAATTAAATTGAATTTTTAATCAATCAAAGATTTATTAATTAAATGGTTTTACCAGTAAAAATTGAAATGGATCGAAGTGTATAACGATTGAATTTTATGTTGATTAAATTAGAAACAATTTAAATTAAAATTTGGATGAAGTCAATTTAGAATCGATTCAAATTAAAAGTCAGGATTGATTAAAATTTGTATGTACTTAAATTTGAATATATTATAATCTGGATAGATTGCAATCTGAATTAAGTTGGAATTGATTAAAATGTCAATGGGGATATCATTATATATTATATGTAAAGCTCAGCTAAGAGGATACCACAATCGCAAGATTTTTTGGCGCATTATTTTTAATATCAAAAATTAATTATTTGTAAATTCTTCTGATTTTATAAAAAACAAAAGTACTTATTGATCAAATTAATTAGGTAAAAGCCTATTAATGCATTTGCAACTCTTGCACCACATTTTTTAGATCTTTTCTTGCAGACACTGAAACTCCATACATAATCTCAAAATTGCAACGTTTTTAAACAAATAATAATATTAGAAAGGATCAATTATTTTTAAAATTGTATGATATTTCATCATTTGTTACAAAAATGATAAAATCTTCATTTTAAAATAAATGTTATTTAAAATTTTGCGCCGCAAAATCTTGCGTTGATACTGCTCTCTAGTGACCGAGTTTGGCTGTGAGGATCTCCATTGTTTGAATATTGGATAAATTAAAATTTATAGTTAATTCGGGTTTTGTTAAATCAGAACAGATTGTTATATTTTGAACAAGTAAAATTTGGATTAATTATAAAATTGAAATTTCAATTAATAAATATTGAATTTAATTAAATTTAGGTTTATTGAAATTAACCTTCTTTAAATTTAAAATCGATTAAATTTTTTAAGAAATAAAAGCTTTAATCAATTAAATTAGTTTCAAAAAATGGCCAAAAATTATTAGCAAAATAGGTAAACAATCTGTTATTCCTGTAAAAATTCAGTGGCGTAACAATAGGGGATGCAGGGGAACCGAAACATCAGGGCCCCCAAAAATGAAACAAGTTTTTTTTTTTTTTTTTTTTTTTTTTTTTTTTTTTTTTAGTATTGAATATCGCTTTAGATTCCGAGAGGCCCCAAAATTTTTTTTCCCATCAGGGCCCCGAGTATTCTAGTTAGGCCACTGTAAAAATTCTTCCAAATCATAAAAGATTTGAGTGAAATAATATAATATAGTTGTAACAAATTGGAAAAGAGTAAATAATAATAAATAATAAAATCAGCAGTTTTTCATCAGTGGATCAATTTTCAATTAGAGAGGAAGAGACAAAAATATGTTTATTTTGTTTTTCAATTAGTTTAGATGAGGTAAGCTCTAAATATGAGAAAATAATGTTCAGAATTAGCTATCGCGTGTTCTATAAATATATAGACAGACAGCTTGGCAGGAGGATGGTTCATTTCATGGGGTTGATGACCAAGGGTTGCAAGTGGGTGCGGCTTTTCTGATAAAAGCATCGAAGGTCTTTGCAAATAAACGAATCTATTACCGTCTGTAAATTCTAAACTGTTTGTAAAAAAGTAGATTCACTAATAGTGTAATTTTGAAAAAAATTTGCATATTCTTCCTAGAATAAAAAAAAAAGTTAATTGTAATAATAAATTAATAATAATCTTTTTAATAAAAAAAATAACCAACAAATTTAAAAAATTAAAAAGTAATTTAATTTGTACATACATTAAAAATAAATACTTAAATTTTAGAAGCTCTGAGCCTAACACTAACTTTAAAAGTCAAAATTCGAAACCGCCTTATTCTAAAAATATACTATTTTTTACTTTAACAAAAGTTTGAGGTATGTTCTTTAATGAAGTAATGTTTATTAAAGAGAAAAGATTACAGTGTTTTTTTCTTCTTTGGAATAATGTAAGAAAGTGCATAATTTTTAAACAGCATGCGATGGACTATATAAATTACAATTTTACAATTAGCATGTAAAAAATTGTACACATTTTGTACACTTTGCTACCGTGTGTAGTTTAAAAAAAAAATTGTTGACACAGATTGCTATTCTACAACTGTGCAAAAGTAGTAAATCACACGTGCAATGCACTCTTGAAAAAAAACCCATTTTATTAAAACAATATTTAATCATTGAAATTAATCTTGTGCATTTTTTCATATCCACAGTTGATTACAATAAATTGTAGTTTTTATAAGAAAGACTCAAGAAAAGGAAATATTGACTTTAAAAAAAAAAACTAAATATACAAATACATCGACTTTTGCTTAATTAGCAAAAATATTTCCTTATCTTGTTTCTTTTTCTCTTTAAATAATAAATCTTGAATCTACTGATTTATTATTAGCAGAGACGAACCATCATTCTTTAAATACAAAAAAAAATAAATAAATAAAAAACTAAAATTCGCCATTTTCCTTTGATGGTACTGTTTTCAATTTTCAAAAGATACATTACAAACATTGACATTATTAAAACAACAGTAATTACTCACATTTTGATAAATAAAATGAAATAAAATTTAAATGTGCCAGTCGCAGACAATTAATTTCTTGTAGATTTTAAGCATAATTCAATTCATTCATTCATTATACAATACAAATTAAGTCGTCCAATATAAATCACAAGGAAAAATTATTTCTCTTACACATGTTTACACCATTATTTTTTCAAAAATCTTTTTCCCCATAATTCGGACATTTTCAAAACAAGGATGCCACAATTGAAAGATAACACTTTCAATATAGACACACCTGAATCTTTGATATATTCTAATGTAACATAGTTTAATAAGAAACTTTGTTTTTTACTACAATACCCTAAAAACAAAGCTGCTATTTACATTCAGCCTATAAAGTAACACATTAGGCTTTCGTTCTCTCTCAAATCTAAGCAACACTCAAAACTTTCAATTCTTTTTTTAATTTTTAAATTTAAACCAAGTTTCAATAGAAAATCTTTACTGTGATTTAATGCTATACAATAAAAGTTTTCTATATAAAACTGACTCATACTTCAGTGTTTGGTTTTTAATGAAACATTGTTTATTTCCTGTAGTATTCAATACTCAACAATGTTTTGGAAAAGCGTTTTTCATTCTATTTGTAATATTCGCTCTTTTCTGGATTTACATTTTCTTAAAACTAATTTCTAAAAATGTACATGTACATAAATTTCACCCTTTTAATATTTATACACTGATATTGGATGAGAACTATTTGAGTACGTATTTTACTCACTGTGACAATCATTACGAAATGGTTTCTAACAACCTCATTTCACTCTCACCTGCATCCTCGTCTTCTTCCTCTTCCTGAAATTTAAATCATATATTTTATTTACTTTAGAAAAAAGAAATTGATAATCAAAACATCAAGTGAAATATTTAATTAATTCCAAAATAATAAGAAAACTAACCTCGTCAAATCCGAAGCAATTTTCCATATCCTTACGCAATTTAGGATCATTTTGGGAAGATTGTGAGTGGGATTTATTTCTCGTCATATGAGTTTGTAATTTCAATTCTTCCAGCGATGTTTCTTCTTCTACTTCTTCCAATTCCTCTCCAACTTCTGTGACAATGCTGTTTTCTTGTCCCAAAGGATCTTCCATCACAATATCTCCATCTTCATTAGCCACGACAGCCATCTGCTTTGACAAAAATTTGATTAATTTACAATCGTTTTGAAATGATATATTATAAAAATATTGTCACATTCACATAATATGAACTAAAGAGAGGCAAATTAAAACAATACAAAAATTAAGTGTAAACATGTGTGGAGTAAAAAAATTAGAAGGGAGTGGAATTATAATATATTATTAAATAAAATACCTGTTCCGTTCCTTGATTATCGGCAAGTTGAATAACTTCTAAAACAACGTACTGCTGACCATCAGTTCCTTCGACAGCCATCATTTCATCTTCTTCATCCTCCAACTCCTCTTCTTCCTCCTCATCCTCATCATCTTCGTAGCTAAGTTTTGAAGCTAAATCACCTAATTTCAAAAGAAGAACAACACATTAGTATATGCCCTAGACGGAACCGTAGGCATTTCAGACATTTTTATATTTAGTTAATTATCTAAAACACTGTTTAATTCTATTTTTTATTTTCGATTCTATAAGATGAAACTATTAAATATACTAATGTAATGAAATAATTTAAATAATTATATTATAGACTTTAATTTATAATGAAACGAACAAATATGATATACATTGCTATAAAAGAAATACTAACCTGTCATGACCTCTACTCTTTGACCATCGATGATTTGAATCTTCTTTTGTCTTCCCATTTTCAAGGCTTGTTGTTTTTCTTGCAAGGACGACTCTGGATCGTGCACAGCCATGTGGCGGATAAGATTACCTTTATGCCTACAAATAAAGTATTTCAAATTAAGTAAAATGAACATTTTTAATTAAATTTCTTTCATTTTTGTTTTAATAAGTATATATTTTTTATATAATTCAATCGAAAATTTAGAATTTTTATTCTTTTTAGGAACTTTTTTTTGCACACCCAAGAACAATATTCTAAATATTCATACAAAGAATTTCTGTAATAAATTTAAATATCCTTAACTTTTCTAAAATTCTTAGACCCCTTTTTTCCCAAATTTCATAAAAAGATAATATATCAAGTAAAAGACTAATTAAATAAATTACAAAACAAATTAAACTTTTCTAAATATGTACAAAAATTGTATTATGTTAAAAAATGTAAAGCTATTTAAATTGCTCATTTAGTTAACTTTTAAATAAGATATCACAAAAACTGTAGAATCTGCATAGTTTCCTTAAAATTAGCATTATTCCTAAAATACTTTAATTAAAATTTTAATGTCCTTAGCTTATTTTAAAGATAAATTTATATCTAATAAAAATATGTGATTAACAAAAATGTGATGATTTTTCCCAATACCAGAAAAGTTCTTGAAATTGTTCCAAAAAATATTTACGTACATTTACTTTTTCAGGTTGACCATGAATGGAAAAAAAAATTATTTTACTATTCTATGAAGTATCAAACCTATTTTTTTTAAATTTAACTATTATAATCTCTTTTTCTATTCCTAATTAAATTGTATTCAAATTACCTGAAAGGTCTTTCGCATTCTGGACATTGGTGCGTTTTTTCTTGAGGTGGCGGAGGAACATACGAAGGATTGTGATACAGATTGCAGTGTCGCTTTAAAAGTTGCTTTTGCCTGAATGACTGATAACAGTGATCGCACTGATATGGCTTTTGATCAGTATGAATAAGCATATGGCTCTCCAAATGGCGTGCAGATATTGATGCATAAGGACAGAGATCACATTTATAGCACTTCTCGCCTTCGTGAGTTTTGCTATGAAGCTTGTAACTATACCTATAAACACAATAAGTATGGAATTAAAAACAATCTTTTTTTGACAAATATAAAAATCTTCACTGCTTAAACCACTTCCAAATTTATTTAATTTTCAAATACGAGTAAAATTATATATAATATCAAGAAAAAACATTTAAAATATTGATTTTTACTATTGGTTAACAACAATATTATTATTTTCAATAAAAATTCATTGCAGGTCAATTTCTCTTAAACTTTGCCTCTGATGACTTTTAATTAAGAAATTAATAAATATCAATTAAATGTACTTTAGTACATTTTTTCAGATTTTAATAGATTTTTATATTTTAATAATAAATTTATAAAATAAAATCTACCTGTCAGGGAATGTTTTTCCACAGCGTTTACACTTCAACGGTTTATCCGAAGTATGTAATTTCTGCACATGAATCCTGAGATCCGTTTTTCTCCCGCAAGTTGTCGGGCACAGCTCACACTGAAATACAGGCTTGTCTCCGACTGTTTAGAAAAAAAAAGATATATTAGGAATAACAAATATAAAAATATAGATGAACAATGGCCTAAAATATAAAAAAAAAGAGATAAACAGCAAATAAAAAAAACTTTTCGACAGATGAAACTAAACTTTCACTTTCTGAATCTTACATATTCTTTTTTCTTATTTCTTTAAACTTGAACAAAATATAATAATACATAATAAAATAAAAAATATAAATAAACTACTGTATTATGTAGGCAGAGGAGAAACGAATCAGGAAATGTATGAAAATTTTATAATTTTGTA
This sequence comes from Ganaspis brasiliensis, assembly GCA_037103525.1. Taxonomy (NCBI): domain Eukaryota; kingdom Metazoa; phylum Arthropoda; class Insecta; order Hymenoptera; family Figitidae; genus Ganaspis; species Ganaspis brasiliensis. Next base: position 1,718,366 of record JAZKLR010000001.1, on the reverse strand, counting down.
CCATTTATGTAAAAGGAAGAGATTCAAGAAATGTAAAAGCTTGTGAAAGTATAGGGGACAGCCGACAATAATAAGACACATTTTTTCAGTTTTTTAAAAAAATATTGAGAAAAATACCGAACCAACGTCATTTAAAATTTTGAACAAATAATAATTATAAATTTAATTTATACCTAGGAGTTTGGTAATATTGTTTCAAACATTTGTTCAGAAAATTTAATTGCCTCATTGAAAAAAATTATCCCATTGGTGTCGACTCTCCCCGACATAATATAAAAAAGAAGGTAAATTTTTAAAAAGCGCTATCATAATTCTAGGAAAAATTGAACAAGAAAAAGTAGTTGTACCAGTTCTTAAAACCTTAGGACCATTAATAGCCATTTGCAAAAATAGTCCGATACTCACAATTGACGAAAAAATATATAGAACATTTTCAATTAATGCCTTCAAAATCACTTTTAATTATACAATGTAATTGAAACCTTAAGAAAGTCGCATATAAAAATGTGTTTTAAAATGGCTATTAAAGATACAGTAGTCAAAATCGGTACTTTTACCCTAATAGGTTATCAAGAAATTAGAATCAGGATGTCTACAAATTTTGTTAAAACATATTCGCGGTTGTTTCCTCTGCATTAAAAATAAATTAATTTTATTATAAGCATGAATAAAATATCATTATAACTGCTTTTTTATATATTTTGCGAAATTTTACATATTTCATTAATATAAATTTTCATTTTTTTAAGTTAATATATTCATTTATTGTATGTACATTACATTGGCATGCATAGAAATGTAGATCACCAATTTTTAAATGATTGCTTACGACTTTGACTCCAGAAAAATATAAAAATAAAAATTGGTTTTCTTTGACCTCTTTCACGAATTATTAAAATTCTATTAAAATTCTGAAGAATATGACTCTTAGACAAAAGGATCAGGTTGATTTTTAATTAAGATATATTACAATTTATAAGTAATCAAAAGAACGTATTGCCTTAAACTAGCAATTTTTTCCTTTAAAATTGTAACGAAGAAAATGCAAAATTACTATAGTAGAAAAACAATTCTAAAAGTTAAAAAATTGATATTTTATAACTAAATCGAGAATGTTAAAAAGTGGCCATTACTACAGGAATAATATTATTTTGAAGAAAACAAAATATGTATCTTAATTAAAATTATACTTTTATAATTTATTGATAATTATTGATATATTAATAAAAAATCAATCTAATCTTATTGAATGCTCCCCTACTAGATCAGTTTCTCCAAATTTTCCACTCCTTTACAGTAGCTATTAGTACGTAAAAATTTTTTATTTATACACGAGAAATTATCAGTTTTTATATTTTCAGTCTATAAGGTTATATAACCAATCATTAAAACAATCGGTGTTCACATTTTTGACATTTGGTATTTTCCAGCAACACTTTTAAAATTAACACAATTTTAAATTAAATGTTTACTTAAAATCACATAGAGTTTTCAGACTTAAATTTGCTACATTACAACCTTTAAACGCTTATTAAATTAAATAAAAATTTAGAAATACTTGTAGCCTCATTCAAAAATAAATTATTAATCAACAAAATAATAAGACTTGTTTTATAAATTTCGAGAAAATTCACGATTCGAAGTAAAATTTCCGGTTATTTCTCGATTAGTAGACATCCTGTAAAATATACATTCATAAATATATAAAAAAGTACAAAAAGTATTTTTCAAACTTACCATTGTGAACCAGTTTGTGAGCTTTCAAACTGTTCGATTGTGTAAATCTTGCTTGACATATATCACACTCGTACGGTTTCTCACCAGTGTGAATTCGCAAATGTCGTTTTAATTTAAATGTATCAGGACTAGCGTAAGTACAATGTGGACACTGTAAATACAAAGAAATACATACACTTATTATTTTCAACAAAAGTGTTATTTTTCATCTTAAAATGGTAATTTGTCTATAATTCATCAGGGACCATCCATAAATTACGAAACACGTTTTTCGACAATTTTACCCCCCCCCCCCCTTCACCTATCCCTATGACTGTTACATAATTTTTGAAAAATATTTTATTGCCTTCTGATTTACAGAATATTTGCTTGTTTTTAACCAAATATCTAATAAATTCAAAGGATTTAATTGAGCGTCCCACTGCAATAACTTGTTCGACGCTCTAAAATGCGTAAAAGTATTGTCCAAGGGGGAAAAAATATTAAAAATTAGAAATTTTAATTTCTTAAAAACAATGTTTTGAATATAATTAAAAACACAACCTCTGACTTTCATATATTGTTAAATAGAACAATTATTATGTAAACAGACATAAGTTGGTCGCTTTTTAGTAAAATAACTTGAAACTAGGAATAAAATTATATACCTTCAAACTTGCTCGACATTTTTTTTAAGATTTAAAATTTTAGGTATCAACTTAAGATAACTTGTTTAACATTGGTTTTCAAGAAACCAAACAACGAAACAGCAGAAACGAAAGTTGTTAAGAGATAAAAAGGAAGTTAAGATCGCAAGACTAAAAACATTTAATGAAATGAATAAAAATAAAAATTCTTTAAAAGAATTAAAACAAGGTTTAGAAATAACGTTCGATAAACTCCTGCCTCGAAGAAATTTAACAAAAAATGAGTCAGCCATATTTGATCCACTGCTTTATATTTAAAAAATTAGTCTTTTAATTTGACAGAGCAGGTTCTGAAAATTAGCCCACAAGCCAAAATTCTTAATTTCTTAAAAAAAATATAATGTTATAAAGCTTAAACCTAATTTTATATTTGATGGATAACGTTGTGTTACAAATATAAAATAACAATGTGTAAAAATGAGTAACGCAATGTTTTTTTGTTATTTGATCAATTCTGAAGCTAATAAAATTAATTTCATGAATGTGCCTTGGAAAAAAATTAAGTTTTCTACTACCTCAAAGTTCAAAAGTTCTAGAAAAACGGTCTTATACTATAATAATTGTCAACAGAATATATAACAGAATATATATATATGTTTACGTCTCCTGTTAATTTAAGAATATATAACAATTTGTTGTTATTGTAATACATAAAAATTAAATTATCCACAAATCTTTCTTCATTTGTGAGGTACAAATCTCTCATTGGAAGTTCGCTAAAATCCAAATTGATTAATACATATGCAAGTGCTAAAACTAAGAAAACCAGCATTCTTGGTGTCTTTAGCTTACAATTAAATAATTGCTAACAAAATATATTTCTTTACTTTTTTAACGTTTTAGCAGAATCGCGTGGATTCATCCTAAATGGATACCAAGTTTCAAGTTATTCTACTATAAAACGAAATAATTGTTCTATTGAACAATTGATAAAAGTTAAACGTTGTATTGAATTCAAACAGATTTTGAAAATTTCAAAAGAAGTGCAACTTAAAAAGTATTTTAAACAACGGGTAAAAATATTACGTAACAACGTCAATTGCCCCCCCCCCCTCCAGTCCACGTATCAAGTATTAAGTTTTCTTCACCTCCCCCCTTTCCCCTAAACCTGTTACGCAATTTATGGATGGCCCCTCACATATTTTTTTCTTCTTAAAATGTAGTTTTTTCTTCAAATTTAGAAATAAAACATTTTAAAAGAATAAGGAACCTCGTACGGACGTTCTCCAGTATGTATGCGCATATGACTGTGCAATTTGTTCTTTTCCACACTGGCATAATCACAAATCGTGCATTTGTGAGGCTTCTCGTTGGTGTGCTTGTATCGCGTGTGGCGCACCAATTCACCTGCATATGAAAATTATAAATTTTAGCCGTACCTGATAAGGTCGTTCTCCAGTGTGACAACGAATGTGTCGCTTGAGTTTGGACAGCTCTACAGAAGCGTAATCACACTCGTGGCATTTATGCGGCTTTTCATGAGTGTGTCTGTACCGAACATGTCTTACAAGTTCACCTGTAAGCAAATAAACCCACGATTTTTTAGACAATCTTGACAACTTCAATTTCTTTTCATTTTGTAAAAACTTTTTTGTAGAACCTGTGTAGAATAATAAATAATTATATAAAAAAAAGAGTTCTAAACGTATTTCCACTACATTAAAATTATTCTTGGAATTTATTTAATAAAATGAACATTTTTTTTGTACTAATATCAAATAGAAATAGAATTTCTGATTTATTAAAAAATGATATTAAATTATGAAATTTTTAATAATTTGGTATTCTTTACGTTAAGATTTAATTTTCTAAATGGGATATATTAATTTATTCAAAATTCATAATTAATTACTATTATTGGGAAAATTTATAAAAATTTAATATTTAAAAAAAAATGGAAATAAAATAAAGAATAAATTTAGGAATAAAGAAACTTTCTAAAAATTGTCCAATAATGATCGTTAATTTTTATGAATTTCTAGTAATTATTTTTTAAAGTTGAAATGTAATCAACATTAAGAAACCATAGATAATTAAAATAATGACTATTTGAACTTCCTGAAAAAAAGGCCAACAATCAATACAACTAACTAACATTAATTTATGTTTCGATTAATTAAACTTTAATTATATTTTTATTACTATCCTTTTTGGTTCAATATTTTCTTTTAAATATATTATAATGAAACATTGAGAAATGTCATTACCGTTGAAAAAAAATTTCATTATTTTAATTAATGTAAACTAAAAAAGAAATGACACAAATGAAAATCAAACTCACACCAATGAAAACAAAAAAAAGTATGTATTAAACATAAGGCATTACAACACAGAAAATATTGATGAAAAACAAAAATAAATGTGTAAAATAAATATTGTATTCTTACACAAATTTAACAAAGAATACAGTATTAATTTATGAAGAAAAGATAATTGAGTGAAAATGATTGTGCAAACAAAAAACATTATTTAAAATCAAACATGTCGGTACACACAACCCATGCAGATGCACAAAAACACAAAAATAAATATTACATGCATTGTTACAAAAAATAATTTTCAGTAAATTATTGAAATAATAAAATAATTTTTAATTCCTTCGATGATATTATTCATCAAAAAGAGGATGTTCACTACATGATTTCGTAACCTCTAATTTTGCATTTTTTTAAAAACTATTATTAAAAAACTACTTAACAATATGTATTATTACATACTTACAAGAAACATAAATCACTTTATTCTATCCATAGAAATTATGATACCTATTATTTCGTTTCGGAAATATTAAATTTGAAATTTTTTTTATCAAGAAAGTTAATTTGAGGACTTGAAGTTAGCAAAACAATTTCACATCTCTCTGTTCTTTTATAAGAAAAGAGAGATGTAAGAATAGAGATTCTTGAATTAACCTTTTTGAATAAAAAAATTTCAAATCTAATATATAATAAAAAATGAAGCAAAATACCCTCGTTAAATTTTAATAGCAGGTATATTATATTAAAAATAAAATATTTAGAAAGTTTCAAAAATTTTTGAGCTTTCAGAAAAAAAATTACAAGTTTTAAAAAATTATGAAATTTTTAAATTTAATTATAGTCATAAAATAAAATAATTTTATAATAATATCATAATTTCTTTGAAAGGAATTGAAGGGAAATAAATGTATTGAAATTTAATTTTAGTAATTTCAAGTTGCCTCTCTAATGAATCATGAGTTCTAGCGTCCTTTTCACATTACTAAATGAATTTTCCGAGACTTGTATCAAGAGTGCGAGGAGGTGGAAGTTCACAAAAGGGTGGGAAAATTTCGGAGTATGGGGGAATTCATATAAATTTGATTTCAATTAATAATCGTTCTTGTTTGATCGGTGTCGATTTTGGTGATAGTGACTGGCCGCACGTTTGAGAGTATCGTTGATGACCCAAGGTAAATGAAAATTTATTAAAACGTGGGTTCATTTAAATTTAATATATTTGATACTTATATGGGAAATTTCTTTTTATTTTGTTTCTTAAAAAAGTGTGCGGCGGTTTAAATATGTGGCCAGAATTCACATAAATTTGGGAAAAGGAGGACATGTGGAGAGACGGAAGTGCCGAACATTTTAGAGCTGCCTGAATACTTTCCGGATGCATTCATTCTGTTCATCATTTTGACGAAGGGAAAATTTATTCGCTGCTCGTTTCCACCAGATTGGAAAAATTGAATTCAAGAGGGCTTCAATAATCTTTTCCACCTCCTCGCCACGTGTTGTATTCCCGGAAGTCACCATAAGACGGCCGATTTGATAAGTCTTTTATTTTTAATAATTTATTGTCTGAATGATCAATTCAGTAGAAATCGATACGTATTTTTGGAAAAAATTAACTGAGATTTTGTTCCAGAAAAGTTAATTTTTGTCCCTTCATAAATAATATAAAGGGGGAGAATTCAAAGACTATTCTTCATATTATATTTAATTGACCTATGATTTTAATCTGTTAATATTGATGACAATGCGCATTTTGAGTCATATAAATTTATATTGTCTAATTTCCTATATGAGTTCGTAATGTCGATTTTGATTTAATCTATTTTATAATTTGTATTTATTGATCCTGATATACTCATCTTTATTTAAATTATGTCTTGTGAATTCGTAAATTGATTTTTGTATTCTTTATTCTGAGATTGACTATTATGTATTTTGGTTAATCATTTACGTTATCAATTGTTCTTTAAACGTAAATTGATTTTAATTGCGTATCGTATTATTTTGTATATAAAATTTTTATTATTATTTCCCCTTGTATAATCGGTGAGCTTGGAATGGTATGATGGAATTGGTTATGAGAGTGATTTAAATTTGGCTAATTATTTTAGTGCTCATCCGATTTGTATGTATCCCAATTAATTGGTTTAAAGTTAATATATGGATATTTTATTTCCGTGATTTACTTTTCTATTTATTTGCTTGTCAGACCTTCATGACAATCTTGTATGTTATATATCTCGGGTAAAATATTTTCGTAATTTATTTATTTAATCGCTTTATAATTGACATTTTTATAACTTCATTTAATTTTCAATTTATAAATTTTCAAAGATATATATAAATAGATAAAATTGTTACAGAATAAAGTAATTAATGTTTCTTGTAAGTAATAATACATATTGTAAAGAATGTTTTTTTTTTAATAATAACGTTTTTAAAAAAAAGCAAAATTGGAGGTTACAAAATCATGTAGTGAACATCCTATTTTTGATTAATAATATCATCGAAGGAATTAAAATTTATTTTATAATATTATGGTTAATGAACGTAGAAATTCATTGAGTTTCACATATATTAAAACAAGATTTTTTAAAAATATGCCAACAACAGCCCTCAGACGAAAGTCAGTGGAATTACCCTAAATTAATTATTAAATCTTATCAGAGTGCCCAACTGCAAGGCTTCGAAAAAAATTCCCTGACTACCCCTGACCAATATTTTCTCTTTTCTGTAACAAGTCTTTAGTATCAAAATATTAGAAGGGGTAATAATGTAAATTAAATAAGATTCATAAAATACCTTTTATTATAACGGAAACATTCCACATTAATATTGTTATACTATTTTTGTTAGTAATACAAAAAAAATTATATATTATTTCTCATTTTAAATGTTCCTTTATTATAGCAAAATATCAAACTTAAATTATAATACTGCTTTTCTTAACGTAATCTTTTAGAATAAATCAATATTTTCTTTTTTTTATGTTATTGCTTCGTAGTGAATCAGAAAAGGACAAACATATAATTTGTCTTTTCCTGCTTTTTTTAAAAAAATCTAAATTTTACATAAATAATGTTAAAAACTTCTCTGAATTTTAATGAAATTCCCTGACTTCCCTGACCGCTGGACACCCTGATTATAATGTATTAACATTACTTTTTAAACAGAGTATCATTTGTCAAATTAAAATCAAGTAATAAAAAAATTAGAATAAAATGTAGAAATTAAAAAAAACACAGTAATTATTCAAAAGTTACTTGAAATTTAGTAACAAATGTATGCAAATACTGAAACAGAAAAAAAGAGTAGAAATCTAATACGCAAATGGATGAAAATGAATGAATTTTTCTTACCTGATGTAGTAAATGCACTGTCACAAAATTTGCAGTGATGTGGTTTGGTCCCTGTGTGAGTATTAACGTGATTTTGAAGTGAAGCTAAAGTCTTGAAACCTCTCTCACACACGCTACATTTATGTGGTCTTTCCTCTGAATGGGATTTCATATGACGAGACAATAGATATCTGATAATATAAAGAACATAATTAGATTTATAATAGAAATAAAAATATAATAATAAAATAAAAATTGTATCTTCCTAGTAATGTTTAGATATTTGTTACATTCAGGGATCACAGTACCTTCTTTCCTTAAAATAGACGAAAAGATTAATGGTTTATCAAAGATAAGTGACAAACAAATAGCAGAAAAAGTTTCATAAAATAAATTGTTGATAAATTTATTTACTTACATTTTATTTTTAAATTTATTGAATAAATTTTGTGAGGTCTTTTTATCAAAGTCCTTCTTTAAATTTTTATTTAGCAAGTTCTTAAAAATCTTGTATTTTTTCAAAAAAAAATTAGTTAATAAAAACGCAAGAAAATCACTCCAAAGCTTCAAAACGGAATTTACATTTAACAGAATTATCATTTAAGGAGGATTTGGTCACCTGTCAGAGAAGAGGTTATGTTTTAAATCATTATTTTGCTTTTTGAAATAGAAAAAACTAACTTTTAATCGAATTTTATTTAGATAAAATGTGGTCAATTTAATTCGAAACAAAATATACCATTAATCCTTATAATTGGATAAATTTGAAATATTTTTGACATTCAGAAACAAATTTATATTTTCTCTCATTTCTGTCAACATTTCTGAATCTCAAAAATCTTTAATTTTTATCCAATGAGTTATAATGGCTCATTTTGTTGTAAATTAAATTTACCACCTTTAGTCTAAAGGAAATTAACGTAAAAATTAGTTTTTTTATTTAAAAAAGACATAAAAAAGCCAAATAGTGATTTCATACATAACTTATTATCGAGTAGGTGTCCAATTTCTCTTTAACAGAACTGCTTTTTACCAAAATTGTCATTCAACACATTTGACATCTAGCAAAATTTATACATATTTAAATGAATTCTCATTGAAAAGAACTGAAACGCTGGCGATCAAAATGGACAACAACCTCTAACAGAGGGATAAAATTACAAATGAGGACTGAAAACAACGAATTTTTTTTTTCTTTAACTAGACTAAATTTCTAAGAGATCGCTCGAACCCAAATTTAATTTGCATGAATACTTATATAGTTATAAACAATAGAAAAAACAGCACTTTTTTTAATATTATTTTTCATACAGTCATTTTTGTTAGTAATTATAGGAATTAATACTTCTCTCAACGCTAAATTAATTTTATTAGCAACGAGAAAATTTTTATAAACAATTAATAAAAAAAAACTTTGTTTTCCTTGTTCTTTTAAATGAAAAAAAGTTATTTTTACTTTAAATATTTTTACATCTACGATTAAAATATTACAAAATATCTATTAGATTTGTATAAACATTTTTCTTAATTGTTATAAACAAATTAAATTTCACTTAGAAGTGCTCTAGATCTTTATAATACAAATAACTTTCTTATCCTGCATATAGCTGTAAGAATAAGAAGGTTTTGATGACTACTTCCTCCAAGGTCTGACCCGGTCTGACTCATTTTTAGCACGCTTACTAGAAAAGATTACTTTTAAAGACTTTTTTTTTGTCTGTGACTTCTGCTCTTAATCTATATTTTAAGGAATCTTGTGCGATATTCTTGTCTTCCGTCGTCATTTTGGCAATTGTTAAACTGCTTTGTTAATTTTCAAGTTTTCAAATTTTTTACCATAGTATTCTATAAACCTCCCTATTCAATTATCGACACTTGCGATTCAGAAAATTACAACCAAATGAGTTTTTTACTGCACTTTATCTATACCATTGATGCATCTACCCTATATAAGATAATTTAGAACAAGGTTCAAAATACATATTATTATCGCCAATAAAATCATTGTTTGTAAACAATATTCAGTAAATATATATATAATTATCAACGATTATAATTTTTAACAAATATAAAAAATCGGTAAAACGGAAACAATAATTTTTATTAGCTTAGTCGTGACGGAAGACGGAACTAACTCTTAAAAAGTAAATTTTAAAAAAATGGAAAAAATGAACTTTTCTTTTATTGAATAAAGAATAACATGAAGGTTTTAAAATTAGGTAAAAAACATATACTATATTGATTTCTCGAATTTTTACATTGCCTTATGATAAAAAAAAGGAAAAACCTTTCTTTTAGTGGAAGAAGGATCTAAGAAAAGAGATCATTCCAAATCTGACTTTTAAATATTTTAAATTTTGCTATTTCTTTTGAATTAAACTGTTTCAATTCTAATAGGATTTATTCAAATTTCAAACGAATTGATTCGAAATGAATTAACTGGAACCAAAAGAATGAATAGTTGTCTTTGTGATGAAACAGATTAATTCCGACGGTTCGGAAATAATTTTTTGTCAAGTTATACACAGTTTTAGATTACAATGAAAACTGCTTAGTTTTGAAACAAATTATGGAATGGCTCGTTAGAATAGTTATCAATTATATATAATAATTATCATAATTATCAATTTATAATGATTGGTGTTATTTCAGTTTCGACTTGTAGCTGAATAATTTCTTTTTTTTTTAATTGAAAAATAGATAATTATTAATTGACATATTCTTGATTTATTAAGTGAATTAGTGAGGTGTTTTATTGGCTTTAGGGTCCATATAATTAACATACAACATAATTTCCAAATATCCTGATTTTCTAATTTCATTTTATCACGATGATAATTTATTTTGTTTCATTTCTACTTAGTTGAGGAATAAATATATAAATTTTATGCTTTTTAAATATCTAACCATTTTGTCCATCATCCAAATAATTTACTTTTATATTTATGACTTTATTTCAAAAAATGTTTATGCACTCTAATGATTATTTAATAGAATTTTAACCTTTTCAAATTCTTAATTTACAAATAATTATAAACGGTTATTTAGTTTTTTCACAATTATTATGTGTCAGAATATTGATAATATCAAAATACTGTTTGTTAGAATTTCTGTTCAGTATTTTATTTAGACTAATTTTTGTTTATTCTAATTTTCAAAAGTTCTAATTACCAAGTATCCAAAATTCCATTTCTCCTACAAAATTTACGATCAGTTTTACGTTGAAAGTTTCAATGTTGCTGGAAAATTTAAAGAGAAACTTCCAGGAAATTTCATAAAACAAATTTAATTAGAACAAAAAACAATCAGCAAAAATGAATTTATTTTCAATGAATAAAAATACTAAGTAGCATCATGAACTGATCATGACTTCTCCGTTATTAGAAACAAGTAATAATTTCCTATTTAACTTTGATATTGCAAGGGAAATAATGGTAGTCTCGAACTTTAAATTCGTTTTTCTGAAAGTAAGGTTTTATGTCACATCTAACTTTATAACTACATAATTTTGCGGTTTATATAATTTTGTACTTAAAATGGTTCTTATTCAATCAGGAACTCACTCATATTTATGTATAAATAAATTCACTAGTGATCCCTTTTTATTTGAACTTCCAATAATTCCAAGTAATTAAAAAATAAAATTTGATTTTTTTAGACGTCAGTAACTTTTTAAAGTTAGGTTGCAGAAGGTTTTAAAATATGACAATCAACGCGTTTTTAAAAGGCTTGTGAATTGATTACCATATATTAAAACTTCGATGAAGTTCCCTTCTCCACGAGAGAAGGGACCTTTTATTTACTCTTGAGTTAATAAACATATGATTTTTGGACTTCTAATGCAAAAACATATCAAAATAAGTCAAAAACCAAATTTGAAAATTTCCGGTAAAATAATATTTCCTCTATGAAAAAGCAATTATGGACAAAATATTTCTTATTTCTGGTCAAAGAATGATAAAAACATTAAGACAACTATTTTTTTTCTGATCATTTCTTATTTTAAATTAATGCAATGTTTTTCTTTTTTCTAGTTTTAGTGTCTTCTTGTGCTTCTAATATAAATTTTGGAAATGTCAGTTGATGTTCCAATCACAAATTCGATAAAATGATTATTTTACAAAAAAATAATTTTTTTAAATAAAATAATGGAAATTTAAATAAGATATAGCTGTTTTATTCATCGTGACACACGGTAAAAATTGAATTGTTTTTGTGGAAACACCGTAAATTAAAAAAAGTTGAAAGTCTGTGATCCCTGTATTATATAAGTAATGTAATAAATAATAATGCATTATTAATATAATTAAAATTTTGTGAATCTATTTAAAATCCAGATCTTAGATCTGGATTAATAACGTCTTCAATTAAACTGACGGCGATCAAAAGAGCTTAGACGTGATTTTGATGCGTAAACCCTTTTGATCACCAATGGTTCAAATACTGAAAAAGTTGTGAAAAAATTAAAACTTACCTCTTAGGACTAGTATAATTGCAGTAGTTACACATATGTGCCTGAGTAACAGTTTGTGACTTCCTAGGAATGTATTTAATGATTTTTGTTTTGTCATCCTCAGTCTCAGATTCAACAGGAGCTTCGTTGTCTTCGTTGTCCTCAAAATCGTAAACTGTAAGATCTTGTTCTCCTTCGCCTTCTTCTCCTTCAGCATCATTGTCACGTTTTGGTTTCTCTTCAGTTTCAGGTTGCTGCACTATAAGGACATAACTAACCTCGCCAGGATTAGTATCCGAAGGAACAATCGTTACTGTTTGATATGCATCGCTGGAATTTAGTACAACTTGATTGCCAGAGGTGTTGGTAGCTTGATCCTAAAAAATTAATAATTTTAATTAGCACAAGTAAAATTCACTTGTTAATAAATTTTGCAATATAAAACAATCTTTACATCATCTTCTGCCTCGACCTGTTCAAGCTCTTCAAGCTCCTGATATTGTTCATCTGGTGCAGTGTCTCCTTCAGTTTGGCCATCCGGATCCTCGACTTCTTGTATTTGTACTTGGGTCATCACTGGAGCTTCATCACCACTGGCTTGATAATAATACTGTCCTGACTGATCAACAAAATATGTCCCACCTTCCTCTCCACCAGAAAGACCTTCAACTTGTTGTACTGTAAAAAGATTTTTGGTTTTTAAATAAAATTTAGGTTTTAATAATTCAACAAGTTAAGAAATAAATGAAAAATTTACGTTGAACATGTTGAAATTGCTCGCCCTGTCCACCTTCAATTTCTTTGTTGAATGTTTCCAGGTATGTTTGTATTTCTGTTACGGTCTCCTGATTACCTTCTAGTTTTATCGTCGCCACGTTAGTTGTCATCTTTGCGTGACTAAATCATGTAACTTCTAATTGAAAAAAGTTCACAACTGAAATAAAAAAAAATGATTTGTTGACTCGGGGAGATTGATCGATTTATTTTACAATTATTAAGTCACCGAGTGATAAATTCACACATATATACCTATATCAGGTTGTTGAGATAATGAGTTCTGTCTTTGTATGATTATGTGTAGACAACATGCATTTCTATCCGAACTTAATAAAAAAATGATATATTACAAACTTGCAATGTATACTTTACGTTTACATTAATAAAACAGGTTGGAATTAGAGAAGTACATTTCAACTATACAGTAAACGTAATTTTTATTGCAAATTATCAAACATAAACAAGAAATGAGAATGTAATACTAATTTATTTTTAACAAAAATAACAACACTAGGGTTAAATTTTTTTTAATAAAAATAAAAAGAACACTGATGCTCCTTTTGAATAAAAAAGCATAAATCAGCTTAAGAGTGAATTACATAAAAGAACAATCACATACAAATTTTTTTCAAAAATTAAAAAATATAAGAAATGCAAATATTGAGAAGTTAAAATTTCCGTTGTTTCTCAACTGTTTTTAATTTTTTTAAGCAACAAATCAAAATTTCGACCGTGAATTGTCATTCCGATTTAGTTAGTATTTTTCCTGTTTATATAAACACTAAAATTAAAACAAAAACAATACAGTTTTAAAAAGTTTAGCAAAACATTGCAAGCCAATTACCTTGATTATACTTTATACTTGACAGAAACTGGGGCCAAAGTAGAATAGAAAGAAAATCAATATCCTAAGAAATTGATATATGAATATCCGGAAGTGTTTTGAGGACGCAATCATCTACACTATAATCAAGGAGTTTTCGTCTAGGAGACGATCATCGTCTTTGATGAAGAAATTGTTAAAAGGCATAAATAAATATTGTTGACAAGTCGCCATGAAATACGAAGGGACAGCGAAGCGGGGAAAGACGCCATAGTTCGCTTAAAGTTGACCTGTTCTAAGAGGAATTGTGCCGAGGTCGAGGAGTCCGGATGGTGACTAGGAAGCTCGGCTCCAGGATTCCTCACAGGTCTTGTTGTCCTAGAAACGGCGCATTCTGTCGGGAAGCTTTTAAGACAACGTGGGTGCTTTCGACTTCAGGACACAGGGGGCATTAACGACAAAAATTTCAGAAAATTATCACTGTCGGCGCTGTCATCAATATGGAGGGCGCAGCTAAAAAGGATGCACTCCTCCAGCCTTTCAATGTGCAGTACTTACCAGCTTTTATCACACTGTATTATCCTTATGCTACTCCAATCACGCCGAAATCACTGCGATTCGACTATTTTCACCTTATTTTACGTTTTCACCCAGTTTTAAACACGCCAAGTACTGATAATGCGAAATTATTTCGCTTTATCTCGTAACTCGAAATTGTTCGCTTGAGGGCGTTGTGTAAGAAGCGATGACAATATGGCTGACCGAACTGCAAAAGTTTGAATGCTGCGCAGTTGCATCTGCGCATTGAGGCTAAACGTCTTCTTGTCACGTGATTGGTCGAGCCAAGCCTCGCCAACACCACAATTTCCGCTTTTGAAAATCTTTCTTTATCAAAGATTATTAGCCTGTTCAATTAAAATCAGTTAAAATTTTATTTTTGTAAAAAGTTAATTTAGAGATTTTTTATTAAGATTGTATTACAAAATTTGTAAGATAAAAATAAATACATCACTATTCAATTTAGTTGACAATTCTACTTTTGTTGTGGTTTTATGCATTTCCGGTTTTTAGAACTTGTCTGCTATTGCGCTGAATTTAAATTTCGGAATTCACGTTTTTAATTTTATCACTCAATAGTAAAAGAAATTAGTTAAATAGTACATTATATTGAAAAAAACATGTTATTTTGTTTTTATAAATCAGCAATGGAATTATATTTCACTAAATAAAAATAATACACCTTTCATTACAGATTTTTCAAAAGTGTCACTTTTTAAATTTATTTGTTTGTTTTATGTATTATATTTAATAATTGTCAGCAATATTGCTAATATTGACTCCAGTTGAGGTGGTTTTGAAATAAGGTAAAGTTAGGTCGCCCAGGTCCCCCGGGTCATCGACAATTTGAGGTTATGTTTCCCAGGATTGAAGAAACGTGTGAAAATCATAACAAAGTTTTTTAAAATGGTGATTTAAAAGTCAACGTTACAGGTGTTCCATTGTGATAAACTTATTAAAGTAACAATGTTAATACCTAGGATTCTTTTTCGTTCTTTTGTGAAAACAAATCATTTAAAATGCAGTTATGTCAAGAAAATTAATCAAACTCTTAACCCACAAAGAAGAGGATTAAGATTGTTTACGACTGATTCTCAGCCTGAACCTCAATCTGAGCCTCAATCTGAAAATCTTGTTTGTAATGTAGGAACAATTGGTCATGTAGATCATGGAAAAACAACTTTGACAGCAGCTATCACAAAATATTTATCTGAAATAAATGAAAATTGTAAATACGTTTCGTACGATGAAATAGACAAGGCGCCTGAAGAAAAGAAGAGAGGAATTACAATAAATATTGCTCATGTTGGGTACGCAACGAAGAAGAGACGATATGCTCATACAGATTGTCCAGGACATGCAGATTTTATTAAAAATATGATTAGTGGTGCATCACAAATGGATTGTGCTATTTTAATTGTCGCTGCTGATGATGGGCCGATGCCTCAAACACACGAACATCTTCTTTTAGCCAAACAAATTGGAATCAAGTACATTGTTGTCTATATAAACAAGGTATTTTTGTATCAACTTGACCTTTTATTTTATTTTTTATACACTGAGGAAAATCTGTTGCGATTATTGCTTGAAATCATTTTTGCATTTTTTCCATAATTCTATTGATGCTATATTTCTAACAGCACGTATAGTTATTGCTTGGACTTGGCCTAAAAACTAGGCGGAGCGGCCTAATAATTAGGTGGATTCTTGCAATTTTTGTATAGTTAGTGTCTATGCTATATTCATTTTTATTGCTCATGCGATAATCGCAACAAATTTTTCTCAGTGTAGAATATGTTAAAATTCTTGTATAATTTTTATTTTTAACGTCTGTTTAATTAATTCCCTTAGGCAGATTTAGCTGATGAAGAAGTGCTAGACCTTGTGGAAATTGAAGTACGGGAGCTATTAACGCATTTCGAATTTGATAGTGAAAATACTCCATTTATTCGTGGTTCTGCTCTTTTAGCTTTAAATGGAGACACTTCAAAATATGGACAACCTTCAGTAGAAAATCTTCTCAACGCTTTGGATTCTTATATTCCAAATCCTAGTAGAGATTATACTTCCCCGTTTATTTTACCTGTCGACAATAGTTTCAATGTACCAGGTCGAGGAACTGTACTCGTTGGAACGATAAAACAAGGTGTTATGAAGAAAAATATGAGTTGTAATCTTCTTGGCTTTGATCAAAACGTGAAAACCACCATTTCTGATATTCAAGTAAGACATTTTTCCAAGCCACCGTATGTACATTACAGACGAAAATTGTGAGTCATTTGCAACTTTTTTAACAACTACAAAAAGCAGAGATGTTATTGATTTAAATCATTGGAAAATTCGCATTAAAATCATGATTTAAATCAAAAAACTTTACAATTTTCCGGATGTCTAATACTGCATGTAAAACATCAGAAACCATAAACAAAACCCACAAATTTGTGGATAAATCTTCAAAATTTTGATTTTAATATTTTAATCTTTATAAAATTTAAAAAATTGTACTAATATAAATTATAAGAATACCTACGATTTACAAATTTTTGGTATGAAGATAGCAAAAAATAGGATTACATTTTTATATCTTTAAGTCATATAATTATATAAATTCCAAATATCAATTAAGTCATATTCCAATTTGTTCCAACTTTTAAATTTCAATTAATTCAAATTTAAAAGCATATTAATTAATGCAAAATAATTAAATAATATTAATTATTTTCCATATTCACAATAATCCTTTTTTTTTAATATTCTTACAAGATTTCTAAGAGATTTCAATCCTTCGAAACTGTTTTTATTTGTCTTTTTATTTTAGGATTTTCTTTAATTTTCCTTTTTTTATGTAAATTATTTAATATTATTTTATACAATTTCATTATTATAATATTCACTAAACTTTTTATTTTGTTGATTTTCATAATTATTATTTCCATATTTTTAAAAAAAAATACTCTCATTTTTTTGTAAGTTTATTCAATTTTTTTCACATCTTGTCTATTTTTTGCTAGATTTTTTGCAAACTTACTTGTTCTCCCATAAAGTTTTTTTTAGATTTTCTTTATGTTTCTAAATTTATTGTTGGACTTATTTTAAGGGTAATAATATAAAAATGGGTTTGGTTTAATTTGCAAAGAACTTTTTTATTTTTAAAGTATTTTTAAGTTTCTTTTGTGTACTTTCTTTCTTTTTTTATCTTCATATATAATATACATTTTCTAATTTTATATTTTTTGTACTTTTTACATTTTTTTAGTTGGTTAGATTAAGGTAAAAAACATTTCTCTATTTTGTTCCTATTTCTTTAATTTTCTTGATGTTTCACTATTTTTGTTTCCTCATACAGAAAGTATTTTAGTTCTTCCTTGCGTTTTAATTAGTTCTTTATTTTTTGTCATCATTTTTCCATTTCTAAGTAGCATTTTTCCTTCTTTTCAGTTGTTTAGTTTTTATCTTATAATTACGAATTTTTGAAAACATTTATTTGGTGCTTTTATCTACATTTTTTAAATTTCTCAATTTTCTAATTTTTTGAAAGCTTTTATTCTTTTATTTTATATTATGTGAATTAAATTTTCTACTAAATATTCTCATTTGAAGATCGTTCTTGTATTTCATAGAATTTCTTTTCTTTTAAATTTTATAAAATTTTATCAATTCTTTTTTTTTTCAATTGTAAAATAGTTCTCTAATTTTTCTAATTTTAAAATTTTGTTCTCTTTAGTAATATATTTTAACATTTTTAAATTATGTTCTTATTTATTATTTTAATTTAAAAAATGTCCGTAAACAGTTTAATTTTTTGAAAAGAGTTTCCACTCTTTTATATATAATTATGTCACTGTTTCATTCTTGTGTTGTTTTTTTAATTTTTTCTTTATTCCTTTAATAAACTACTTACAAAAAAACATTTGGAGATTTTATATACTGATAATATTTTAAAAAAATCAATTTTTGATTTTTTTATAAAAATCATGATTTTTATAAGCCCTGACAAAAAGTCGTTCCTTTTCTAAAATATATACTCACTAAAGTTTCTTTGAATTAAGACATTTAAAGCTACTAAAATTGCACAAAAAATTAGTATATACGAAACGATTTGGTTAATTTTAAATAATAAGATATTACAAAAAATGTTCAATTTGCAATGTTTTTTTTAAAGTAACATTATTTCTCAAATAATTAAAATATTTCAATGTTCTTGAGCTTACTTGAAAAAAAATATTTGAAATTAACGTTTTAGTAAATGATTCATTTAATTACAGATTTTTAAAGAAAGCGTCCCTGAAGCGAAAGCTGGAGAAAATGTTGGCATTTTAGTAAGATCAGTAAAGCATTCTACAGTTCGAAAAGGCATGCTGCTATGCCTTGCTAATTCACAGAAAATTTCCAATCATTACGAAGCTCAAATGTATTTATTGGCAACAGAAGAAGGTGGAAGAACCCAACCTCTTCAGGTAAATGTAAAATACTCTGCTGCAAGTAGAAGGATTTAAACAAATTTATTCAAAAGGATTTGAACTAATAGACATTATTTTTGGTCTGTTTCAAAGCGCACTTTGTAACCGTTTTAATTAGAATATCCATCCATGTTGTCCATCAATTTTTTATTCCCCCGAATACATAAAGTTCAATCCGTTTCTATTTTTATAAATATCACTTATTTGTGAACTTCTAAGTTTTACTTCCTTTGGATATAATTCATCTGTTTATATTTTATACTATTTTCAATTCTTGACAAAAATTGTATAGTTATACATATTTTTAGTTAAAATTAAAATCAATTTAATTTCATTTACCATAAAAGTTTTAAACCAATTAAACTCTCTTTGTTCATCAATTAAATAACACTTTAATTCATTCTAATATAAAATGGAATTAAAATACATTCATAGACGCATGAATATGTTCTACTTCTGATTAATTCAAATTTTCAATTGACAGAATTTCATTAAAAAGCACTTTCATGAAGTCAAATGTTTATTTTATAGAACTTGTTTTCAATCAAATGTGAATTAAGGGGTTAGACTACTGTAAAGCACGAAACTTAAACCTAATTTTAAGATTTTTTTACGGGAGCAGAATAAAATAAATTAAACCTGGTTTATTTATTATTTTTAGGTATTTATTGAAGTATAAAAAAATTATTTTGCTATGTTGAAAAAGTTAAAATATCTGCCTAGATGGTCGATTTAAAAAATTCATTTTTTTTAAGTATGTAGAGGTCAAAAATCGATAGAAAGCTGTTATTAAAAAATTTTTTTTGGCTAAAGAAAAAACCGCTGCGTACTTTCATTAAGAATGTTATCATATAGCTGCATAACAGTTTTTAAGGGGGTCACCCCATGTGATAGGTTCGAAAAATCAAATTTTTTTTTCGTCATTTATCGCACCTATAACATTAGCAGAATATGTGGGTAAAGTGATTTAAACATATTTGTCGCTGTTAAAAATTTTTTACAGTGAGACGGTAAGATGTTCGAGCGCGCGGTCAAGCTTTCAACGAAGTGTGTCCCTGAACCTTTTGTATCGCTTCTGTTTTTTATCCGCGAATTTTATTATTACATACACATATATATAAGTAAAAAATAAATACATTTAGAAAAACTTTAGTTTCCTAAACTATATTTTCGAATATAACGGCTGTTTTAGTAATAGTTTGGAATTCATGGCTTTATTCGTACTTGAACTTTGAAACGCGTTTTTCTTGAAACCACATTTTTCGAACTGGCGACCATGATTTCTCAAAAACGACTTAACCGATTTCGTTCAAATTTATAGAGTATATTCAGCTCATGTGTGGCTATCGCCCGAACCAGGATAATTGAAAAAGGTCAAGTCGTTTTTTTTTATATACAAGAAAATAGACGCAAAAAATCGCGTTTTTAAAAAAAAAAATTCAAACCCGCGTAAAAAATTCAATTTTTAATATTTTCAAAAATATCCTGGTTCCGGCGATAGCCACATAACCACAGATTAAAATGCTATTTCATTTTTTGATTTCTGTTCAGCCAATCATTTGGAATCGTGGTCGCCGATGGACCACTTTTTTATATCCAAAGCCACTTTACAGTGTTATAAGTCGTAAATATTGAAATATTTTTAATTGAAAAAATTTGTATTTGTAGTTAAAATATCACTAAATATATAGAAAAAAGTCCGAAGTTCTAAGTTTTCATGGTTCTGAAAAAAAATTTAAGAAAAAACGCTTAAAAACGGCAAGTCACATGGGGTGACCCCCTTAAGTAAATCAGTTAAAAATTGTGCGAAAAAAGTTATCGGCCAGTTTGAAAAATGTGGTTTTAAGAAAAGCGCGTTTAAAAATCTTTTTTCGATTTTTTGAAAGATTCACAGCGATTTTTTACTAATATAAGTATAATTTTCAAGTCAACGAACTTATATTTGACATAAATTTCTTCTCATAGAATTGCTATTCAACCAACACCTTATTTAAAAGAACATTTATTTCACCGAATGTTGATTCAGCAGAATTATCGTTTAACAGAATGTTAATTTAGCCGAATTTTGATTTACACTTATTCATATTTGATAAACGTCGAATTACCATTTGCCCGATATTGCAAATGTCCGAATAAACATCCGACAGAAAAATTTTGGCGCAAATTTTAAAATTAACCAATCAGAAATTATCAGTAAAATTATGAATAGTTACTTTTAAAATTTGCGTCAAAATTTTTCTGTCGAATGTTTATTTGGACATTTGCAGTGTCGGATAAAAAGAAATTCGACGTCTTAAGGATTCTATCAAATATGAATTCGTGTAAATCAAAATTCGGGCAAATGAAAATACTGCCAAATAGACATTCTGTCAGTTAAAAATTCGGCTAAATTAATATTCTCTTAAATAATTGTGCTGAATTAACATTTGGTGAAATTAATGTTCTGTTAAATAAGGAGTTGATTAAATAAAAATTCTGTAAAAAGAAATTTATGTCAAATATGTGTTCGGTGACTTAAAAATTATACTTAGTGAAAATTCGAATTCATTCACATTTTATTGAAAACAAGTTCTATAAAATAAACATTCACTTCATGAATGTTTTGTTTTGCATTTTTTTCATGTTTTTAATTCCAAAACAATTTTAGTTTTGATTAAAAAATAAACTAAGGTTATTCAAAGTTTCAGAAATGATAATGCTTTGCATGAAAAGCAATATTAATAAATTTTCAAAACATTTTAATTCGTTTTGAAGGTTTTTTGATTAAAATGAATAATATTGATACCAATTTTAATGTTCTAAACGGAATTTAATTACTTAAAAATATTACCTACCGTATCCAAATTAAAATTTAAGCGATTTTCATTTAGATTTAAAAAGAATATACAAGAATATGAAAGAATTCTCTCCAAAAAAATAATTTGGAAATTCAAAAATGACATTAATTAGCATTGAAAAGATTCGAAACCGAAGGATATTTGTAACCATTCTTATTTGATTCAATTAACGAATCATGGTATCTCGAGATTGTATATTTTTAAAAGAAGGAGAATCGTTCTATCAATATATTGCTGATACTGTCGTTAATTGAAAAGCCAAAACAATTTCTTATAAATGCTGCGTTTATAAAAAACCTTGAAAACCTGGAGCTCAGGAATTTTTTTTCAATCATGGAAAAACTAAGAAAGTTCTGAAATTTTGAATATTTAATGTTTATACATATAGATGCCAAATAATTATCTCAAATTTAAAAGTTTGATTTACGTGATTGATTACTGGTTTTCAAGTGACTTTTCTTTTTTTTTTACTTTTTTACTGATGATTTTCACTAAAAGCTACTAAATGTTATTTTTTTAAGAAAAATTAATAGAATCTAAGACTTTTAGTATTTTAGTGCCTAAATAGTTTATTGAATTAAGTTTTTCTTCACTTTTCAAAAATTATTTTCAATTGTAATTTGTTTCAGTCGTTGTTTTCACTCTAAAGTAGTACGAAAGCAGTGAACTATTATAATTAAATTAATGGAAATTCATTTGAGCCAAGAATTTTCCCGAATGACTTCTTGTATTTTTTTAGTAATTTTATTACATATTTAAAGAAATTTTATTTATTTAAACTAAATTTGAATTTTTTTTCATTTTCTACATTCTTTTTTAATTGATTTTTTATTCATTATGTAGAAAGTTATTTCTAAATTTTGTTTATTATTTTGTAGTAAGTTCTATTTTTTACATATTGTTTTAAATTATTAGTAGTTTTTTAATATTTTGTTTCCTCATAGAGGAAGCTTTGTGATCGTTAAGATTTTCGATTTACTAAAAATAGTCTAAATCGACTTATTTTCATTTTAAGCAAATGATCTCAAAACGAATCGATTGACCTATATAGTTTATAATTGATCAAAAATTCGTAAAATACTTCATGTTTTTTCATTTTTTTGCATTTAAAATTCTTTCTTTTAATAACTTCTCTAATTAACTTTTATATTATTAATGTATTGCTTCCTCCTAGAGAAATCTTTTTGCTTACTTGGAAGAGAAATATCCACTAAATGGACATAATTTTACCTACACTGAGAAAATGAGACATGACTGAGTACTGTCCGGACAGGAGTGGTTCCTGTCCAAATAAAAATTTTTAATTAGACAGCACTCATTGCTTTCTGGACATGAACCATTCCTGTCTGGAAAGGACTCAGTAATGTCTTGGACATTAATGAAATAGACAGTAGTGAACCCTGTCTAGACAGGAATGGTTAATGTCTAGACCTGAATGATAAGCATGTTATCTTATTTATAAAATCTGAAGTCTATCTATTTATTAACTCTGAAATATTTTCAATTCAGGCGAATGGATACTGTACAATAATTTACTGTTCAACATGGTCAATATATGGAAGATTGGATCTTCTTCTTCCTGGAAGATCAAAGATGTTAATGCCTGGAGAGCAATCAGCAACAAGAATAACATTGTTGGACAAAATGGCAGTAATGGTTGGTCAAAGTTTCACCGTTAGAGAAAACCGAATGACGGTTGCAACTGGAAAAATTACGAAAATACTTGATTCCCTTACCGTCGACAAGAGGAAAATGAATCAAGTTATAATTCCTGGAGTGTGTGAAGTTCCCTTAGAATCTAAAAACTAAGGAAATTAAAATGTAAAATGTATAGTTTTTTTTTTAAACTTATTGATAGGTAAATATTAAATTTAATTGTTTTTAAACTAATAGTTTTTCCTTAAATTTTATATTTATTTTTTTGTCCTCGAATACTTTTATTCGTGCAATGTCTTCATTCGTGGGCGATAATGAAATTTTTACAATTTTACACATGATTCTTTTACGACATAGAAACTGAATAGTTAACTAAAAAAATATATGTAATAAAATATATTAACAAGCCAATCTCTTCTAAATCGAAAAAGGAAAACTTCTCAATAACATTTTTACGAAATGGTAGGTTATTTATTATTTTTTTTTTTTATTAAAGAACCAACGTGTAACGTATTAATAAATGTCGGACTGACTATTGTTTTTATCGTTCGTAAGTGGAATTCTGTTTAATGACATTGGAGTATAAACATGACGCGCTTCTTCGAATGCATAGAATTCGGAGTGTGGTGCATCACATTCACGTGAATCTCCAACAACGCGGCTGCTTTGTCTCTCGATTACTTGTCTAATGACACCTCTTGGCGTTAATTGGATGAACTTTTTATGCGTTGAATCCAGCTAAGAAATCTGTTACAACCTTCTTCATTTTTGCGTCAGATGATTCACTAATAATGTTTTCCTTTGCAATGGTTGCTAGGAGTTCTTTCTGCGTCGACCTAAATTAAAAAAAACATAAATTTTTGAACCCAAATATTTTTTTAATAGACGTATTAAAAATTAAAATTACTTTAAAATTAAAATAACACAATAAATAAATAAATATAAATAAAATAGATACAAATTCTAGTAAATGAAAATTCGATACTTTCAGATTTTCAGAATGCCATTAAATCTTTTGGTTAAATTAACATCTTCTGTATCAATTTTCAGTATCTCGACCTTTTGGCTCGAAAGTGACAAATTTTTATTTAATGAATTCACTTCTCATATGTTAAAAATAGTTAATAGAAACTTACTTGACGTGGGCGAGGAATTCCTTTTCAAAGGCAGTGATTTTGGCGGGGTCCATTTTGTCAAGGTATCCACGGACACCGCAGTAGATGACAGCGACTTGCTCCTCAATAGCCATTGGTACTTAAAATAAAAAATACATAAAATAAAACAAATTGTTAATTACACAAATATTAAGCAGTTTGCGTTCTAATATAATTCTGTAAATATTTTGAAATTATGAACCTTGGCTTTATTATCTAAGAATAAATGTATTATTATTTGTACCATATTGTCCCTGTTTCAAGAGCTCAGTAAGTCGAACACCACGGTTTAAAAGTTGTTGGGTTGCAGCGTCCAAATCGGAACCGAACTGTGCAAAGGCGGCGACCTCACGATACTGTGCCAACTCCAATTTCATGGAACCTGCGACCTAAATAACAAAAATTACATTATTAAAATGTCATTCTCGAGTAAAATTATAAAACCTTAAACTATACAAAAAAAAACTTGTATATTACTTTAAAAAAACGTTTAATTTTAAAACAAATTATTTTTATTTATTAATTTTTTTTTAATTTCAAAACACCAATGGACTAAAAAATTATTTAAGTTTAAGTTGGCTATTGGGCCCAGAAACTATGAAATTCACCATTAAACCAGGAATTTCATTAGATAGAATTTTCTTTTATAACAAATTCAAAAATCCGGCAGAAAGGTCTGATTCTTGTGATTTTTTTTCGACAAAACCTTTTTGTAGGACGTTTGTCCGGCTATATAATTAAATAATTAGACTCAATTAAAATTCTCTTAAATGAAAGTTCTGCAAAATTACAATTGTATTAAATTGAAAAAATTCTTTTAAATAAAAATTCTGTTATAAGAAAAACTGTTAAATATGAATTCGATGACCTAAAAATGTTGTTAAGTGAAAATTCAGACTTACTAAAATTCAATTGAAAACAAATTCCAAGAATCAAAATTCGACTAAAAGAATAATCTATTTAACGAGAATTCTAACTAATGAATTTTGGAATTTATTAATGCGTCTCAATTTCTTGGTTGTTCTAATAATTTTTTGAAGATCCATGTACAAAATTCTTTTCTGTCATGAATATAACTGTAGCTTACAATTATTGATGCCATAACAAGCTCTTTAACAATTCAAAGATACTGTTAAATAGTTAATAAAAATGTGACCAGGAAATAAAAAAACTCGAGCGGTTAGAAATCATCGCCAGTGAGAAATTACAAAACAATAATTTTTAAAGATAAATAAAATTTTCTCTTTATCTCTGAACCTTAAAATAAAACCAAAAACCTCAAAAATTACCAAAGAATCAGGTGATTAAAAAAAGTGAAATAAAAACATATGATTTAAATTTTTTTATCAAAAATTCTTTTTGATAAAACGTACCTGCTTCATGGCCTTGGTCTGGGCAGCAGATCCTACACGGGACACAGACAAACCGACGTTGATGGCTGGTCGGATACCTTTGTAGAACAACTCGGTTTCCAAGAAGATCTGTCCGTCAGTGATGGAAATGACATTGGTGGGAATGTAGGCGGATACATCACCAGCTTGAGTTTCAATGACTGGCAAAGCGGTTAAGGAACCACCACCAAGAGATTTATTCATTTTAGCTGCTCTCTCAAGAAGACGAGAGTGCAAGTAGAATACGTCTCCGGGGTAGGCCTCACGACCTGGAGGTCGCCTCAACAACAGAGACATTTGACGGTAAGCAACAGCCTGTTTCGACAAATCGTCGTAGATGATCAAGGCATGTTTGGCATTATCTCTGTAAGCAGTAAATTTAAAGCACTTGTTAAACTAAATCTATTTATGAAAAATGTAGATTTAAAATTAGTAATAGATACAAATGGAACGATTAAAAAGAAAATTATAAAATTAAAAATAACCATTTTAATGATATAATTGTGAAATTGTAGTTTTTTTAAAATCATAAGTTTTTGTGCAAATTACTATTCCAAAACTGTAATTTAAAGTTGATGCAAAGTAAAGAAATTTTTTTTTTAAGTTGATACCTTTACATTACGAAATATAAATCCCACGTTTTAATTCTAGAGTGAATTCATTTTAAAATAAGCAGTATTTTCTTTTAATTTTGAAGAAACGTTCAAATAAACGTTCTCTCATAAATTCTTAATACGTTTTTCCCATTATTTTTTTTATGTTTAACTTTAGAATTACATTAATTACACAGGCCTGCAAATTTTCTATAATGCCTATTACAGAAAAAATGGGAGGTGATTCTTGTAAATTTTTTGACGCAGAATCAAAATCTTAAGGATTAAATATCCTGACTTGATGGGCCATTTTTTCGGTCAGATTCTGATCCTGCGTAAAAAAATTTACAAGAATCACTTCCCATTTTTTTTGTAACAGATATGAACAAAATTTTGCAGGTCTGTGTTACACATCCAAAGCATTAAATTTAGTTTTTCCAGCTTTTCTACCGTTATTGAGTGCCATCTATTTTTTTTAATTGACCACAATTGAGGTTTGCTCATTATACTCTCCAGATAATTTTTAAAAATGTGGTTAAACGTCAAAATAAACGAATAAGAAAAACGAATCTATAATTTATACTTTTTTCGAAAAATGTAGAGAGCATATAAGAATACTTCTTTAAATTAAAAGCAAATACTGGTTATTTTGAAGTGAATTTAGTCTAAATTTAAAGCATGAGATTTATATTTCACATTGTAAAGGTAAGCATAAAAAAGTTTTCTTCAATTTTTAATCGTAAAAAACTTCTGGTCTTCTGGAACTATAATTTCATAATTAAATCATTAAAATACTTCAGCTTTAGTTAATTTTATATTCAATTTAATAAACTTTCAAATAATCCTGGTT
Source organism: Ganaspis brasiliensis (assembly GCA_037103525.1). Lineage (NCBI taxonomy): Eukaryota > Metazoa > Arthropoda > Insecta > Hymenoptera > Figitidae > Ganaspis > Ganaspis brasiliensis. Next base: position 1,690,798 of record JAZKLR010000001.1, on the reverse strand, counting down.
AGATAACTTTAACTGCAATTATTGCAGAAACATTTGTAATTTTAATTGAAGCAAGTATTTTCAAATAACCAAATTAAAATGTACGGAAACTTTTTGATCCCAATGTACTTAAAAAAAATTAATAGAAATTTAATTCGAAAGAAAAATGAATAGTTAACAAATTTAAATTTATAATAATTTACCTGAAGAATTCTCCCATGGCACAGCCGGAGTAAGGAGCTAGGTATTGTAGAGGAGCGGCGTCGGAGGCGGTAGCCGAAACAATAATAGTGTAGTTCATAGCTCCACTGTCTGTCAATCGCTTGACAATTTGAGCAACAGTAGATCTTTTTTGCCCAATAGCAACATATATACAATACAATTTCTTCACCTCCTCACTACCGTCATTGAATCGCTTCTGATTGATAATAGTATCAATGGCAAGAGCAGTCTTTCCAGTCTGCCTGTCTCCGATGATCAATTCTCGCTGACCTCTACCAATCGGTACCAAAGAGTCCACAGCCTTGATACCAGTTTGCATGGGTTCCCTGACAGACTCCCTAAAAAGAAAAAAGTCATGTTTAAACAAACTATAGCAGAAAACGACTACATGAATATAAATAATTCATTAAAAAATGTAATTTAACATTGCAGTGGTCGAAGAAAAACCATTTTCCAACAATTTTTTTATTTAAATAAAAGTATTAAAGCACAAATTAACAATAAATTGAAAATTTGTTCTGAAAAATATGAAAACACAATGAATTTATTATAAAAGATGATAATTGAACTGATTTATTTATTATATTTTTGTCAGAAATAAATTTTTTTTTATAAAGTGTCTAGCAAATTACAAATTCCCAGATTAAAAAATGTAATTTTTCCGATTCGTTTTTTTTTTATAATTTATAACTCTAAAATATAACCTTTTAAAAGTATGAACATTTAATTAAAACAATTTTTTTTTTAAACAGAGAAAATGATTTTAAAAATCTAAAAAATTATGAGAAAAATGAGGAAATATAAAATCATAAGAAAAAAACCTACAACAAAAACGTGAAAACTGGTTAAAAATAAAATAAGATAGGGAAATTATTCGAAATATAAGGAAACTTAAAAAATTCGAAAATAATATTTAAACAGTGAAGGAATAAAGAATTTAAGGAAACAATATAAGGATTTAAATTTAAAAAGTAAATTTAAGAAACAATGCGATAAATAATTTGAGAAGAAATTGAAAAATGAAAAAATAAATAAGGATTGAAACCACGTAAAAATGTTTTTAAAAAAAGACAAGAAATTAGAAAATACGAAAACGTATAAAACAAAAATATAAAAATATGTGAAAACTATTAATATCGTGAAAATGATTAATTTTTTAATAATTTTTTGTAGTATTTTCTTGGGTTTCCAATATAAATAAAAAAAATATTTGCAGTTGACACAAGTTTGTCAGGCCCGTATCATGTAGACACAAAGTTTTTCGAAGCACATGTTATATTGTTTAACCTAAAAAAACGTTATTTTGTACTCCTACTAAAATCAAAAAATATTTAAGTTTTAATTATTGAATGTGTAATTTAATTACTGGATTAATTTAGTCTTTTAATATTAATTTTATGTTTTTAAATCAATTATTTAATAGATAAGATTTAAAAATCTTTGATTTTAATAGGAGTAAAAAATAACATTTATCTTCGGAGTACAATATAACAAGTGCCACGAAAAATTGTATGTCAAAATAATACGGGCCCAGTTTGCCAAAATGATATTTTTATACTCTCCTAGGGAATTTTTGTCCTAATATTTTGTAAATTTGTGAATAATTTTAGAAATAAATACATTTTAGAATAAATTTCGAATTATTCTAAACTATTTAGAAATACAAAATTGAAATTTTTGAGATACTTCTACGAATTCCCGGAACTTGTTATAAATTTTCAGATTCCCCAGACCGCTCAACACTCTAAATAAAATAAAAAATTTTAATTGTACATTTCGAATCTTTGGAATACTTAAAATGTAATAGAAAAAAGTTCAAGCTTTTTGCCATAATTTGAAAAAAAAGTCTTAGCAAATTATTTCTTTTTTTCAACCACTGTGCAATTATTTTCTAGTTTAGTTGTTTTATATAACCATTTGTTCAAAATTTGTCAATATAACTGGAATATCAACACAAAAAATTCCAAATCAAGAAAAATAGTGTGTAATCCAACTTTTTTAAACACATGGGTTAACATTCCAAAGATCAGAAATCCAAATGGGTTTATATCCAGAAAAACGTCCGATTAGTTGGTTGTTTTTAGATTTAGAGTTGGATATTCACCTAGGAATGATACCGGGGGCTTTGGTTCCGATACGGAATCTAAGTTTGTTGTTAAGAGGTCCTTTGCCGTCAATGGGGTTGCCCAAGGCATCGACGACACGTCCCAAAAGTTGATCACCGACAGGAACGTCGACAATGGCACCAGTACGCTTCACAATGTCTCCTTCTTTAATATGCCTATCGTTACCGAAGACGACGACACCGACGTTGTCGGGCTCCAAATTCAAGGCCATTCCCTTTAAACCGGAACTGAATTCCACCATCTCGTCGGCCTGGATGTTTTTCAACCCATAAACACGGGCGATACCGTCTCCAATACTCAAGACACGTCCAGTTTCTTCCAGGTTAGCCTATTAGAATAAACAGAAACAAGCTTATTAAATAAAAATAATATAATTGACATCTACTGCTCCAAAATACAAAAATCTAGATAAATAAATACCAAATTCAGATAAATAAGTATCAAATCTAGATAAATAAATACGAAAATCCAGATAAATGAATACATAAACCCAGTCAAGGTACATTTTACTGTTAACCTAATTCCAAAAATTGATGAATGAAAACTCACCTTGGGTGCAGCTCCAAGGATACGTTCCTCCAAAATGGAAGAGATTTCGGCAGATCTTCTACTGCAGGAGACATGATATTTGCGTGAAGCAATTCCAGTGGCTGGATATTTAATCTGAAAGAACAAGTCCACCTCATGTTAATATCATTTGTTTCACAGTGGATCAAAATACTCATTACATAACATACTCCGTTTTATGTAATACTCTAAGATCCAGGTTAATATTTTGATGTGGAGGGTATATTTCAAGTTTTAGAAAGAAGAAAATACTTTTTTGACGTTTTGTAGAAAAAAAAACAAAATATTTATTGGAGATTAAATGAAAAATCTCGACCGGTGGCAATCATGAAAAATGTCGGCGCATACTCAGCCCAACGGAGTAGTCGATGAAAACTCTTGGAGAGTCGAAAGAAAAAATTGTAAATTACCTGCACAGTAGCGTTCGGCAGTTGCCTTGCCACGGAGGCAGCCAGACGAAGGGACAAAAGGGCCATTTTTTGTAGTTTTTGTCCGTCGACCGGACTACGATGTCAAAGATGAAGAACGGTCAAGACACGGACGAGCAGAAGAAGTCTTGTCTGACCCCTCTCTTTCGTCCACGCTGCTTTACGCACAGGAAACTGACATTCATCGATCCGTTTTTTATACTCGAACCCAAAGTCTCTCCTGATATTCTAATAAGAAACTGCTGGAATTCACAAGTTGTTTAATAAAATGTATGTTAATTTAATAACTTTTATAAAACTCTGTACCTGCAGATTAACTTTTACTTTTTATTTCACGTTTATTTGAAAAGTTAAATGGAAAAATTGTAACGTGATTTCCGGTTTGAGGTTATGTTTTATTTTCAGTTCAAAATGAGGGAAATTTAAATAAAATATGATTTACAGGTTTATACTTGATTTGCTCATTGTTATAACGAGTTTCTCTATTAAAAGATTAATTCTATAACATTAAATTAATGATACTTTTTGCGAGAGACTGTCAACAAAAATAATGAAGTAATAACAATTGATAATTTTGAGTCGTCATTTGTTTCACAGTAATTCAGAAAATGGCCATTCATTTGTTTTGTATTTTTAAAGAAATATAAATACATAATATTTCAATTTGATTCCTTCTATTATAAAAATAGGATTAATTTATTATTGTGAATTTTTGTATTAAAAAAGGTACGTACATAAATAAATATTTGTAAAACCTTTTAGGAGAACAAGGGAAAATACATCCCTTTTTTAAAACGTCATAATTCAGTGTTGTCAACTTTCAACATTTTATGTGAGGAGACTTTTAATTTTATTTCTTTCTCACAAATTTATCTTTTTGTTTTTATTTGTAAAATTTATTTTTAATTAAAAAAATTATATAAATTAAAAACTTGTAGAATTAAAAAATTTTCGTTTTTTATTCTGATTTATTAAAAATTTAAAGAGAATTTTTAAAATTACCGCTTTCTGACTTGTTGATATATAGGGATTTTTGCATTTTGAATTGGTGATTTCCTGGTGATTTCTTTAGAATTTGGCGACTTTACCGACGTCTTGTTGGTAAGCCTGCATCCACCCTCTCAGCAGGGATGTTATTTTTAGTACAATTGTACTTTTCTAGTACAATTTGACATGTTCTAGTACACTAGTACCCCAATAAGTTTTTTAGTACAATAGAAAAAGTACATTTTTAAAAAGCAGCACAATCTAGTACATTTCCTTATTTTGAGGTTTTTCTTTAGGATAAAGGTAGTATTTGGACCGGATTAAAGTCGATGTAAACTATTTGAGTAACTTTTTTAAATTTTGTTGAATTTTTATAACTAATAATATTTTTATAATTATTAATAGTATTTTTTAACTCTAATTCAGATTAAATAAATTATTTAAAAATTAATTTAAATTTAAAACATTTAAACTGACCGCCAAAATAAAGGCTTGTGATTGGAGAGTACGATTTTTGCTCCAATTTAGTACAATCTAGTACATATTTTGTCCACGTCTAGTACACATCCCCTCCACTTTTGTAACAACCCTGCCTCTCAGTTGAGTCTAAAAAAAATGGCAGATTAGTGATGAAAGGATATTATTTTTTTGGAATGCCGTTAAATAGGATATTCCAACGCGTGTTACTTGAAATAATTATTGGAAAACGTCACCAATAATTTAAAAAACAAATGGGGCAAAAATGAAAATTAGTTGAGTGTTTGTACATTAGTGTTCACAGGAAGAATCAAGGGAATCAAAAATGATTGATGTCCTCAAACTTTGTTCAAGTACATCATTTCGGTAATGGAGTTTTTTATGACGATTAATCGATGAATTAACAATCTTCTTTTGATCTGGAATTATCAAAAGTTGAAGATTTAAAAATCTGACAAGGTTAGTTTAATTTAAAAACATAACCAACTAAATTTGCTTGTTGAGTTTAGTTCATACCGTTCATACCTAAACCAACCATTTTTGTATCAGTCCTAAAATTATTATTGTTGATAAAAAAAAAACTGTTTTTGAGTTTAATTTTTGCAATATTTTCTGTTAAAAGATTTAAATTAATGCTTACTTATTGTTAGTAGTTTTATTTACTTTTTGAGTAAAAAATTGAAAAAATAAACAAAGATGATATAGTATTGATTATAAATATTGAAATTAGATAAGTTTTGATAATTATATTTACAGAATATTATTATGATTTCAGAGAGAAATGCGAGAAAGACAATGAAAAAAAGCAAATTTGATCAAGGATATTAGTGAGGAAAAGATCGTTAGTTTATGGAAATGTTCTAATTTAAATGATAAAGAATTTGGAAAAAAAAGATTTACCAATGAAAAGCATGGATTCAGCAACGGAATTGGAGCACATTGAAAAACTCGTGAAGGAGGCGGAAACTTTAAAAATCCGCCTCGAGGATGAGAGGCAGAAGTTGAACGATGTCACTCGTAAGTAGAGTTTTAGAATATATTTAGTTTTAAGTTATGTTTCGAATTTCCCTTTATTAACAACGCCAATATCCACATTTATTTATTAACCTTATTAACTTTAAAATAAACAGATTAATTTAAATTTAAACGCACGTATTGCATTATTTTTATAAATGATTTTTATAATTAATAAATTTTTAGACGGCTTTTATAAATAACATGATTTAAGTAAAAAAAAGGGGGATGAGCTTTTAAAAACTAATATCAGGAATTTGAAATAAAAAGTAAAAACGTTAATTCCAATTTAATGTCCAATACCTAAATCCATTACCTTGAACTTAAATTTATCAAGGTTCCGCAAAATATAAAAATACTATAAATTTATGAAAGCAGTTTTATTGCAATATAACTAAATAAAGTGATTAATAAAAGATATATGAAAAAATTATTCGCTATTTTAGTCGCTACTGTTGCTGACAGACTAGAGGCTATAAACTGTATTAATGTAAAACCTAGACGAGTATTAAAAGGACATCAGGCGAAAGTACTTTGCTCTGATTGGTCTCCAGACAAACGTCATATTGTTTCTTCATCACAGGTACTAAAAAATATTTTCAAAATAGCCCTTTATTTGGTGGATCAGCATCTTGCAGTGTTTATTTTTTCTGCTTAAATTGCCTTTTCTTTTCAACAATTGGCCTTCAAGGTTTTTACGTATATTACGTTCTAAAATATCAGTGAGATCTGAGAAAATAGATAATAATAAAAAATGAATGAAAATATAATTTAGGAAAATTTTCTGAATCATTACTCGATTAAAATTTCAAACTATTGTAGAAGTATACTATCAAGCAGTTTAAAAATATTTGCGATTTAAATTGTGTAGTGAACAAGAGACGTAAAATACGTAAAAAACAAGTTTAAAAAAATACTTTTAAGTTTGCTTAAAAGTAAGTCTCGCAGTGCTTTTTTTGTTGAAGCATGATAAATTGTTTTGCAACGAATATTAGATGTAGCAATAATATGCAGACCATGTATTAGAGAGTAAAGTAAGTGAGATTATTGATTTTCTTTTTTGTATAAGTAATAAGGTGTGTAAATTTAGCGAAACTATTTTTGGGTTAAATTCGTTGTAAATCTTTTAAATATTTCAGGATGGTAAAATGATCATCTGGGACGCTTTTACTACTAACAAAGAGCATGCAGTTACGATGCAAACAACTTGGGTCATAGCTTGTGCTTATGCTCCTAGTGGAATGCTAGTAGCTTGCGGGTAAATACTTTTTTTTAATAATAATGTTGCTAACAAATTAATAACAAATAAAATATGTACTAATACAGTAAACATTAGGAAATAAATTCTTGGTTAGGAGACTAAACTAAGTTGCAAATCACGGAGCGCATGAATATTCTAAAATTCTATTTTACAAAAATTCTTTTTAACGCCGGAAACTATCTATCTTTCTTGAGATAGTTAAAATTTAAATTCTCTAGCTTAAATACTCATCGATTGTCCTATTAGTGAACTTTATTGTGCAATTATTTCTATAAGTATTAACATTTTAAAAATTCTGATATTTTCAAGAATTTTTATTTCATGAATGTTTTATTACTTTTTGTTTAATTGATAGATGTCTTAAAAAACATTGAATGACCTATTGCGAAAGTTTTAGTACCTACTATTCTATTCAAAATTAAAAGATTTTTAAAATAAAAAATTTCGAAAAATTTAATTTTATATAGCTTATTTTGTTATTTATTATTATTATTATTATTACTTTTTTCCCAATACTTTACACGTAATGCGTTTACAATTAAAATACGTATCAATTTCAGAGTTACGAGAATTAGAAAAACCCAGTTCAAAAGGCAATTTTTGAGTGATTTTGAAAATTTGAAACTTTTTAAAAATTGCCTAAATAGCGGACATTTTTTGAAAAAAACAATAAACCTTTTAGAATGTTTATTTGTTTAACAATTTTTTTACAATATTTTAAACTGTATATTTATATAGATTTAAAAATTTCCTTTTGATTTTTCCAACTGAAAAATGACCTTAGGTCATATTTTATTTGAGATATTGAAGTTGAACTCAATGTAGCTACTTTTGAATAAATGAATTTTTAACTAACAAAATGTCTGCTGAAAGAGATTTCTGTGTAATCAAAATGTGGACAAATATGATTTATTTTCAATGCAATTCTTACAAACAAGATTTCTGCTTAATGAGTCTTCTCTGGGAAAAACGATTTCTGTTCAATAAATTTTCTGGTATTTTTGTTAACTGTACGGAATTATTTACAAAAAAAGTTACTAATTCCAAGATAATTGATTTTTACGCTTGTATATTGCTTAATTTTTTTATGGCTAAGTAATATTTAAGTTACATTTTCTATAATTTGAAATTGCTCTTATTAAAAATTAGTAGAATTAAAATTTCTAAATAAAAGTTTGACACAATTCCCCTATTAATAAGAACAATTATATTCAATATTTTCTATTTGCCTCAATTAGAGTGATAGTAATTAATTATTCAAAGTACTAAATAATTAATGTACACATTAAAATTTAATCTACTTTTCTTGTGATCTGATATCAATTGAATTATATTAAACTTTTTTTTACATTGCACTTGATATGATATATTTAGAATTTTATTGAATTTTCATTTAACCTATAGCATTCTTTAATAATTATTATTGGTTTTTAATATTAACATAATTTGATAATAATATGCTTAATTTGAAATTCTTTTATTACTAATAAATTTTTAGAATTAAATTTTAAAGAAAATTCTGTAAAAAGACTCCTTTAGAAAACCTACTTTCCGATGGTCGGACAAATGCAAATTCGGGGACACGAGTAGTCGGTGACTTAAGGAGTTTGACAAATGCAAGTTCGGTGATTTAAAAATTCGGAAAAATGCAAGTTCGGTAATTTAAAAGTTCGGCCAAATGCAAATTCGGAGACTTAAGAGTTCGGCCAAACGTGAGTTCGGTGATTTCAAAGTTCGGACAATTACAAATTCGGAGATTTCAAAATTCGGGCGAATGTAAGTTCGGTGATTTTAAAGTTTGGACAAATGCAAATTCAGGGATTTAGAAGTTTTCACAGTTGCAAATTTGGAGAGTTGAATATTCTGCTAAATGCGAGTTCGGTTATTTCAAAGTTCGGAAAAATGCAAATTTGGTGATTTCAAAGTTCGGGCAAATGCAAGTTCGTGGATTTAAAAGTTCAGACGAATACGAGTTCGAGGAGTTAAAAATTTTAACAAATGCAATTTCGTCGATTTAAATGTTTTGGCAAATGTCAGTTTGATGATTTGAAAGTTATGACAAATACAAATTCGGGAAGTTAATAGCTCGGACAAACGCAAGTTCGGGGAATTGCAAATTCTGACAAATGCAAGTTTGTAGAATTACAAATTCGGACAATTAAATTTCGGCCAATTACAAATTCGGTCAATTGGGTTTTGGTGGAAATGTCCGCTACCCATTATTATGTTCTGTAAAAATTGAAGAATTTTTAAGAAAGGTTGTCCATCATTTTGGATCCACCATTTAGAATTTATAAAACATAAATTTAACCATTGTATTTTTAATACTTTTATTTTTTTATTTTTAATAACTTTTAATTATTAAAAAAGTTTGTCTACTATTTTTAATCTGCCATATTGAATTTATAAATTTAACCATTATGTTTCAATTGAGTCACCTCGAAAACAATTTACCAAGTTTTGTAAAAATTCAATAATTATTCAGAGACCTTCAGTGACTACAAAAACTTTGTTTTCTTAAGTTTCACTGTGATTTGCCTGTTCATATAATACTTCGATTTCCCAGTTTTTAAAAAAAAAACTACTCAAATCTCTGAAGCCCAAAAAATTATATCAAGGATTCTCTATACAATTTTCTTCTATTCTGCATTTATCTAGCTTCATTTTGGTTTAAGAACAATTAGGCTTCTTAAATTTTTTCAAAAGATATTAGGTTTTCAAAATAAAATCTACAAAATCGTAAACTGTGTGCATGTTCCAGAGAAATCTTCGAAACACGTAAAATCGTTTATCTCAATGTCTTTTAAATTATACATTTTATTATATAAGTATATATAAATCGACTCATTTACATTTAAAAAGCGTAAATTTTCATTTTTAAGCAAATCTCCAGATGTGTGTGTCTGTATGTCTAGCTCTTTCCCATGCTAAAAATACAACTTAATTAATACAAAAATCATATTCCTTATTTCAAAACGAATCGATTAACCTATATAAAGTTTATAATTGATCAAAAATTCGTAAAATAATTAATTTTTTTGCATATAAAATTCTTTTCTTTATAACTTCTCCAATTAACTTGTATATTTTTTATTTATTGCTTCCTCTATGAGGAAGGACATTTTTTTGAAAAATTGAATCTTGGACATTTTTAGACTTTTCTAAAATTTCTCCCCTCCCAAAAGTGTCTGCGTGAAAGATGGTCGAAAGTAAAATAAATAATATGTGAATATATGACAAAAAAATTATAAGTAATGATTTCAAAAACTGTATTTTCTATATACGTTAATAATCTATAATAATAATCCGCAATTTCATTCATTCTTTCATTCATTCTGTCCACACCTGAAGTTGGTCGTTTTTCTATTCAATTGTTTTTTAATAATGTTTTGCTTCTTGGTTTTGAAATTTGTTATGTAGTTGAAAATAGGTTACGTTTTTCGTTTGTGTCAATTAGGTAAGTCCATTGTCTTTCGTCTGAGAACTGTTGCGGACTTATTTTAAAAAAAATATTGTTCCAGAACACTTGAAACTTTAATATTTGCTGGTTTCATTGGTCATAATATTAAAGGGTAAATTGTATTTCTTTTAATGCAATTATTAATCAAAAACCTTAAATTTTTGCATTTTTTTAAAAACATTATCATTCAAAAACTATTTAATATTATCTATTGGAACTTACCAGAAACATAAAATGCTTAATTTTTAATATTTTATTGTTGATATTTTTATTAAAAAAGGATTATTTTAAAATAATATTTAAATTAGAAAAATTTTTACTTTGAAAAATTTTACAATTATTTTCAGCTTACAACTTTTTTACTGAACCTCCTACAAATTTCAGCTTTTGTAAATATTTGATTACATATTAATAAAATTTACTTATTATTAAAATTTTATGAACGTGTTTTACTTCGTTTTTGAGATATAAAATATTGAAATTTTATACTTAAAAAGGTTATTTCTAAAACTTGAAGTTAGTATAGACCAAGTTCACATCGCTCTATTCAACTTGTAATTCAAATTAGACAAGCATTATTACAACCTGCCTAAAGTTTAAAATATCAATTGAAAAATAGAAATCTAGATATTTATACCACCAGTTCTTTTCCATTTTCTCCATTTGTAGGAGGTTCCACAAAAAATTTGTAAGCTGAAAAGGATTGTGAAATTTTTCGAAGTAAAAATTTTTCTAATTTAGATATTATTTTAAAATAATCCTTTTTTAATAAAAATATCAACATTAATATATTAAAAATTAAGCATTTTATGTTTCTGGTAAGTTCCAATAGATAATATCAAATAGTTTTTGAATAATAATGTTTTTAAAAAATTGCAAAAATTTAAGGTTTTTGATTAATAATTACATTATAAGAAATACAATTTACACTATAATATTATGACCAATGAAATCAGGAAATATTCAAGTTTCAAGTGTTGTGGAACAATTTTTTTTAATAATATGTCCGCAACAGTCCTCAGACGAAAGTCAATGGACTTACATAACTATAAAATTGGTAAATTTTTAAAATAAACTAATAAAATTTTAATAATAGGATTAAAAAAGAAAACAAGATTAAAATATATACATTATGCAGGTATATAACCTGCTTTGTATTTAACATTTTTTTACAATTTTAATTTAATTTATGTTAAACAAAATTTATTTAAGTTCTTATTGTGTAAAATTAAGTTTTTCTTAAATATTTTGAGTAAATTGAATATTGGTTTTTTTAATTCAGAAAATCTAATATTTCTATGAAATTTCATAAATGATTTGAAGATATGAAATAATAAAATTTTATTATCATTTATTCATTCATTCAGTCTTTGATTCTGTTTACACCTATTTCGAGCTTTTAATTAATTCTAAAAAATACAATAAAAATAATAATAAAGAATGAAATATTATGAATTATATCATTGAAAAATAAGCTATGCACAGGTTTTAAACATTGCTTAAGGTTTTCAATTACCTTTTTGATTATTTGCTTTCCTTTTGAGAACTTTTTTTTCTTTAGTTTAAGGGTCAAACCACTGACTTTCGACCAAAGGTGGTCGCTTACGATAATGATTAATTTATGCACTTTAATTATATTTTCATTAGATTCAAGACAGATATTTATTTTATTGCTAAATAATACCACCTTAAAATTCCGGAATTAACCCCAAAACACATTTTTAATCTTATATAAGTTTCTTCTGGATGATATTAAAAAATTAACACTTTTTACATATCTAAGTTTTTATAAAATATTCAACATATTAAATTTTCGCGAGGGTAATTTGCTCAGTTTATGAATTATTAAAGTTTAAAAATGTAATGAAAAAACCATATTTTTCATTGAACAAATTACACTCTTACATTTGTCGTTAAAATTATTGACAAAAATAATTTTGAATTTAAAATAAATAACAGATTGTCAAACTTTAGAGTGTATTTTGTACATTTTAAACTTGAATAATAATTCATAAACTGAGCAAATTACTCTCTCTAAAATTTAATATGTTGAAGATTTTATAAAAACTTAGATATGTGAAAAGAAATAATTTGTTAATTGCATCCAGAAAAACTTATATAAGATTAAAAATTTTGTGTTTTGGGGTTACTTCTCAAGTTTTAAGATGGTATTATTTAGTAATAAAATAAATATTTGTCTTGAATCTAGTGAAAACATGATTAAAGTGTATAAATTAATAATTATGGTAAGTTTGAATAATATTTATTAAGAAGGTTTCTAAAAAATAGATTTTTAAAAATGGTTAAAAGTGACAGCCTTTTGATCAACTTTAAATTGATTTTATTATTATTCTTATCATTATTCATTATATACAAAATAACATTAAATAAAATAAATATTTGGATGTTAATTAAACATATTTTCTTTACAATATGAGAATGAAATGTTTTCTTTCTAAATAAAAAATATTTGAAATATGCATTAAAAACGCCAATTTTTCTTGACACTTGCTTCTTTAATTACAATTTACGGCTGGAAAATAAAAAAATTATCTAAAACAACTTCAGAACTTGAATTTAGACACATCAATAATACATATAATATGGGTTTTAATATTTATTAAAATATGTCAGCGACGAGCTTTAGTTGAAAGACAGTGGTTTGACTCTTGAAGCTTTTTTGCGCTATTAATTTTTAAAGAAAAATGGGTACTGCATTAAATTACTTTTGAAAAAATTTAGTATTTTTATCTAAAAATTATTATTTTTTATTGCGTGAGTAAATGATTAAACTGCTTTAATATTCAATTTAATTATACATTTAAAATTAAAGACAATTATAAATCTAATTATAGTTTAACTAGATTAACAGAAAATGAGATAGACTGAAATACAGTTTTTACTATAAAAGAATTAACTTTTTTTGGAAAGACTAAAATTATAAAATTAATCAGAAAATTTGGATTTATTTTAGTTTTAATGTATGTAAATTTTTTACAATTAAAACGTTTTTAGAAATTGGTTTAAGTTTGAAATTATTTTAATATGTATATTGTTAGAATTTGAAATTATTTAAAGTTGATATAATAATTAAAACATAGAATGATTAAAAATTGAAGCATTAAAAGTTTTTAATAATAATTTAAATTTATTAATAATAAAATTCAAATAATTCCAAGTTCCTAATAATTAAGAGGATGTGATAGATTGATCATTGACCACATGACCCACAAACAAAATTTTTCAGCGGTTTTCTCTAGAACTAGGTACTGAATATTTTTCAATGCAATTTTGTCAAATTACATAAAATATCACCTGAAAGGTCTGCGTACCCCTAACTTATTTGGAGTTTGACCCAAAATTAACTGTTTGAGTTTTTTCTAATTTTGAACAATTTTATAAAATTAACTTTTTAGTCAAAATGAGAACACACGCTAGAGTCAGAAAGATCTTTCGGTTGATATTTTATATAATTCTATACTAAGTTTTATATAAAAATATTCATTAGTTTTATACAGAAAAATCGCTGAGAAATTTTGGCTTTGGGTCATGTGACTATACTGACATCATTCTCCATCACAAGCTCTTAAAGTTTGAAACACATTTTAAAATTGCATTAATAAAATTAAATTTAAAATATTTAGTTTATAAATATATAATAAAGTTAAAATACATTTTGTTTACATTGTTGAGAATCAAAGTGAAATTGGATTATATATGTCTCTTAAAACTTTGGTTAAATATTAAAATTTTGCTTAATTGAAGTTTAAAATAATTAGAGTTTGAATCTAAGTATAAAAGTTGGAAAATATTTTAAATTTGGAAAAATTAAAATCTGTGTTGATAAAAGTTTTGACGATTAATTTGCACCTAGAGAAGTTAGTAATTGAAATTTATATTGTTTAAAGAAAATTTAAGAATAAGAAACTTTGATTAATAGACGTTTGGAACAATTGAAATTTGTATAGAATTTTGAATATAATGTTAGTATATTTCAAAATAAATAATTCATTACGTTTTTCTCGTTTCCTTTTTGCTATAAACTTTTATTGTTTACTTTTTGATTAATCATTTTTTTGCATTTATGGGTCAAGAAATGCTAATAAACATTCAACTCAAAAAAATCATACCTCTTTTAACAAACCTTATCTTTCTTATTAAACTGGACTAAAATAATAATTATATGTTAAAATAAAATTTTTGTTTAATTTGTTTAGGATCTAATAAAATTAATTTAAACTAAATCGGATTACTTTTATTATTTAAAAATTTTTTATTATTATTTTATAATTAAATCAATTATGTATTAGGATGTATATTAATAATAATAATTAACTTTTAAGAAATGCATTTGACGGAACAAATCATAGTTTAAAGAACAAAACTCTTTTTCTGATTTAATAAAATTTAAATAATAATTATGTAACAGTAAAAAATGAGTTATATTTTTATTTAATTTAATAATAAATTATCTAATATAAAAAAGTTCATACTTTTTATATTTAAATTAGTAACAAATGCAAAACGTCATTCTCGCGCGCTGTAGCGCGCGTATATTTTGCTAGTTATTAATAAAAACTTTCCGAAATTACAATTGTGGACAGAACATAGTAGCGCCAATTGACGTAATTGAAGGCGTACTAAATTTTTACGAGTTCAATAGGCCTGCTTTGAAAATAATTTTTACTTTTAAAAAATATGCATTAAGGACTCTATTTTTCCATATTTTAAAACAAAGAGTTTTTTTTTAGAACCGTGAATTTGAAAATGATAATTTGCTAGATATTCGTAATATTAAAATAGTTATTTGTTGGTCGTTAATAATGCATTTCTAATCAAATATTTGTGTTTTAGTGGCCTGGACAACAAAGTTACAGTTTATCCCTTGAGTCTTGAAGATGATGTGTCAGCGAGAAAAAAGACAGTCGGTACCCACACATCGTATATGTCATGCTGTGCATTTCCTAACAGTGATCAACAAGTTCTGACTGGAAGTGGCGACAGTACTTGTGCTCTCTGGGATGTAGAAAGCGGTCAGCTTTTGCAAAATTTTCACGGACACTCTGACAGCGTGATGTCAATCGATTTATCGCCCAGCGAAACGGGCAATACTTTCGTTTCTGGAAGTTGTGACAAAATGGTATTCATCTGGGACATGAGAAGTGGACAGTGTGTTCAGAGTTTTGAGGGTCATCAGTCGGACGTGAATTCGGTAATTATACGTCAAGAAAGTAAAATAATATTTTTTTCTAATAAATGAGTTTTTATTTTAGGTACGGTTTCATCCGAGTGGAGACGCAGTGGCAACAGGTTCAGACGATGCAACTTGTCGTCTCTTCGATCTTCGGGCGGATAAAGAAGTGGCTGTTTATGCGAAAGAGAGCATCATTTTTGGAGCAAACGCCGTAGATTTGAGCGTGAGTGGTCGTCTCTTGTTTGCTGGTTATAACGATTATACTGTCAACGTTTGGGACACTCTGAAATGTCAACGCGTCGCTCTCTTATACGGCCATGAAAATCGAGTATCTTGTCTACGTGTTTCTCCAGATGGAACCGCTCTCTCTACTGGAAGCTGGGACACGACTCTACGAGTTTGGGCTTAATTTTATCACATCTTTTTATCTGCCCTTCTCTGTGCACAATATTATTTCTATGAAGCACAAAGTGGAAATATTTAAGTGCAGTATTTACAAAAAATGTACCAAACGCGAAATTAAAACAAACCATTGATATTGTTACTAGTCGACATTTAAGTAAACTTAGCTGCGTAATAGATAACGAATTACTGTTAGATTTTCCCATGTGTCGTTTTAGATTTGAAAAAATTGTATTAGGCTGGCCCTAAATGGCAGGTCAGAGAAACTATCCCTGTTGAGATTACGAGAGGAAAATAAAAATTTAGACAACGTCAACGTAGTCTCCATTTTATTCGTTTTAAGGTGAATGACGAATTTTTTTTTAATTGATTAATTGGTGGAAAGAATTTCTTCATTAAGACTGTTTGAAAATAATTATATATTCTATTAAGACTTTTTAAAACCAGTTAAATATTAATTCATTCTTTATTCATTCTCATCAATTAATTAATTAATTGAAACCATTCTCTTAGTCTAATTTACTTTTAGAATCAACTTTTTATACCGGCCAGTTATTTTCTCATTTTTTCTTCTCTACTGTCTGGTTTAAAAAGTTAGTATTAATTTTAAACAAATTGGAAATAATTGATTTCAACAATTTATTTATTTTTTAAATGCATATTGTATAGTATATTAAAAAATTGGATTAACAGTTCTGTGTAATTTTTTTAGTTTGTCTTATTTCAGCTTTTTCTTTCGGTTTATCTTTGAAACAGTTTTTAGTTTTATAGATCTGTTTTAAAAATACATGCACTTCTATTTACGGTGATCACTTATACAATTGCAGATAACTACTTTTAATCGAGTAATGGTTTTCAAATTAGAGAGCATCCATGAAGAACGTTCCACCAATTTTCGAGGTTTTTGACCACCACCTTCTCCTATGTTCCATTTGGTTGCAAATGACGACCCCCTCCCCTTAAATGGAACCTTATAAAATGCTTTATACCCCTCTCAAAAATTGCTGACTTTTAAAACTAAAGTCTCAAAGACGAAAAAGAATATTGGAATAAAAACATAAAAATGTGAACGTTCTAAATTTAAACTACTCCCCCTTGTAAATAGTTGTATTTTACGAACCCCCTCATCCCTAAAGATGGAACATTCTTTATGGATGCTCCCTTATGGCGCGCTAAACAAATTGCTTAAAGTGACTGTATAACGAAGGTGTTGGAAAAAATTCAATAAAATTTTATTTTATTTGTTAAAATATTTGTTAATTAAAATTTTAATCAACTCATCTTAATTTAATTCATACAAATTCTAAATGGTCGAAACAAATTTTATTCAAAATTTAAACAATTTAAATTTCACTTCATTCTGCATTATTTAAACAATTTCAAATCAAATTGATCAAAATTTCAGTAAATTCTAATTTTTTGTGGTAAATAAAATGTCGATCGATTCTAAACTTAATTCATCCGAATTAAAAATCAGCCTTAAATTAAATCTTATCAAAATACATTGGATTGTTAAAATTATAATCATCTCTAACTTCTATTCAACCAAATTTTAAACAGTTAAAATTAATTTTGTTTAGATAAACGATCCAACTTTCGGTTTATTCTATTTTTAATCATTTTAAAAATGCCAACAATTCAAATTTCAATGTACTAAAATTTCTATTCGTGAATATGGCAATCGATTTTAAAAATGCATTCAAATTTAAATGCAACTTTAATTTTATTTATTTAATTATTCGCAAATTTCAATTTATTCATTATTTAATAATTTCTACTTTTAACTCATTAAACATTGAAACGTTCTAAATTTTTTATTATTTAAATTTTCAAATGCATTCTCAAAGTTAATAAAAATTTCAAGAGTGGAAATTTCAATTTAATTTGTACAAATCAATTAACTTTAATGTCAATTAATTGTGAGTTGAATCATATTAAACCTCAATTCATCCAAACTTCAATTAACATAAATGTCAGTAACTGAAAAAGTCTCTTATTGTAATTGATCAATTTCCTATGAGATCGATCGGTCATGTCAGCGATTTTAATCAAACTACGTTTTTTTGGATAAACATTTGTAATCGATTTAAGCTTACAGAATTTTATTTAAAAATATTTATTATTTTCGGAGTTATTTGCATTAAAAAATTAATGCAACTTTTCTTCAATCTGTCTTAACATTCTTAATTTTAGTTGTAGAAAAAAATTTTCTGAAGACTTTTGAATCAAAAATGTTTGAATTTTCAGAAAAAAAAATTTAAACAAAAAATTAATTTTTTAATTGATTTATTTAAACAGGGTGTCTACTAACCGGGAAATAACCGGGAATTTAAATTGACAGGGAAAAACCGGGAATTAACCGGGAATTTTCCGTCAAACCGGGAATTTTCTTTCTGGGCTTATAAATTTGACTAATATATCAATTTGTTTTATAAATAAAGATAATAACTTTATGCATTTTGAACCAATCTGATTATGCGTTTAAATTTTGTGTAATTATGCGACAATTATGCAATTGAAAAATAAAAAATATACATTAAAAATTAAAATATAATATATTCTCGTGAAATATAGATGTTTGTCTACTATCTTTTTTCCTTAACGCTAACAATAACGCAGAAACAATGAAAGACATTAAACATGAAAAAGTCAAATTATTATGAAAAAATGTAGATAGAACTTAAGTTTTTTATTAGACCGTACATTACATAATACTTTATATAGTTATGGGTTTTCTATTGTGTGCTTTCAATTATCAATTATCTTCATCATATTTCAATTATTTTCTTCGATATTCAATAATTGTCGGCTTTTTTTAATATTTTTTTTTCAATTATCGATTACGTTCTTGAAGCTTCAATTCAATTCTTCAATTATTATTCAACTATTTCCAGAACTTCACAATTATTTTCTTCAATTCAATTTTGAATTATTTTCTTCAATTTCCAATTATTTTCTACAATTCTCAATTATTTTCTTCCATTTTGCATTATTTTCATTAATTTCAAATTATTTCTTCATTTCTCAATTATTTTCTACTATTTTCTTCAATTGACAATTATTTTCTTCAATTTTCAATTATTTTCATCAATTCCTAATTAATTTCTTTAATTCTGAAATATTTTCTACGATTTTCAATTATTTTAATCAATTTTTAATTATTTTCTTCAATTCTATATTATTTTTTTCAATTGCCAATTATTTGATTCAATTTTCAATTCTTTTCATCAATTTTTAAATATTTTCTTCAGATCTCAATTATTTCCTTCAATTTTTAATTATTTAATTTAATATTCAATAATTCTCGACTTTTTTCAACTATTTTTTTTTCAATTATCAATTATGTTTTTGAAACTTCAATTCAATTCATCAATTATTATTCAACAATTTTCATAAAATCACATTTTCTTCAATTTCAAATTATTTTCTACAATTTTTAATTAATTTCTTCAAATTACAATTACATTCTTAATTTTTTATTGTTTTCTTCAAATTCTATAATTCCTGGATTGTTCAATTTCTTTTTTCTTCAATTATCACTTATTTTCTTCTACTTTCAATCCCATTGTTCAATTCTTGAATTATTTTCTTTAATTCTCAATTATAATTTTCGACATTCAATTCTATTCTTTAATTTTCAATTGTTTTTTTCAATATTTAATAACTCTAGGCTTTTTACAATGATTTTTTTTAAATTCTCAATTATTTTCTTCAATTTACAATTTTTTTCTTCAATTTCATTTATTTTCTTCAATTTCCTATTATTTTTTCATATTTTTTTCAATTTTCAATTCCTACTCAATTTTCTTCAATATTTAACAGTTCTCAGCTTTTTTAAATTATGTTTTTCTTTCAATTTTCAAATTATTTTCATCAATTCGCAATTATTTCTGTCGATTTCTAAATTCTTCGGGCTTGTATCATTTTTACACAAATTTTTTCGGGCAACTTGTTATATTTTACTCCCGAAGATGAATGTTATATTTCACTCCTTTTAAAATCAAAGATTTGGGCCCGTATCATTTTGACACAAATTTTTTCGTGCAACTTGTTATATTGTACTCCCGAAGATGAATGTTATGTTTTACTCCTACAAAAATCAAAGATTTTTAAGTTTTAATTATTCAATAATTGAACTTACTGGATTAATTAAGTCTTTTAATATTAATTTAATGTATTAAAATTTATTATTTAATAATTAAGACTTAAAAATCTTTGATTTTAGAAGGAGTAAAATATAACATTCAACTTCGGGAGTACAATATAACAAGTTGCCCGAAAAAATTTGTGTCAAAATGATACGGGCCCAAAGATTTTTAAGTCTTATTTATTAAATAACTGATTTTAATACATTAAATTAATATTAAAAGACTTTATTAATCTAGTAAGTTCAATTATTGAATAATTAAAACTTAAAAATCTTTGATTTTAGTAGGAGTAAAATATAACATTTATCTTCGGGAGTACAATATAACAAGTTTCACGAAAAAATTTGTGTCAAAATGATACGGGCCCAATTTTTCTGCCGTTTTAAAATATTGTCTTTAATTTTTAATTTCTTTCTTCAATTTTCAATTATTTTCTTCAATTTTTAACTATTTTGTTCAATTTTCAATTGTTTGTTTCAATATTCAGTAATCTCGACTTTTTTCAATTATTTTTTTTCAATTATCAGTTATTTATTTCATGTTTCAAAACCTCCTTCAATTTTCAATAATTTTCTTCTATTTTCAATTTAATTGTTCAATTGTTCAATTATTTTTTTCGATTCTCAATTAATTTCTTTAAATAACAATTCTATTCTTCAATTTTTAATGTTTTCTTCAATACTAAATAATTCCTGGCATTTTCCATTTTTTTTAATTATAAATTACTTTCTTCTTTTTTCAATCCAATTGTTCAGTAATTTTCTTTAACTCTCAATTATTGTATTCGAGTTTCAATTTTATTTCTCAATTTTCAATTGTATTTTTTTAATATTCAATAATTCTGTGTTTTTCTGAATTCAATTTTATTATTTAATTTTCAATTTATTTCTTCAATTTTGAATTATTAACTTAAATTAAAATTTTTTTTTTATTTTCTATCTAGTTGACCAATTTTTAATTATATTCATTGAATTTAATAACCATTGTTCAATTTTTTCAATTATTGTTCAATTGTAGATTAATATTTACTTTTTTTTTTAATTTTGTATCTAATTGTCAAATATCTTTGTCATTGTTCAATTATTTCTTTCCATTATTATTTATTTCTTTTCATTATTAATTGTTTCTTTTAATTCTTAATTATTATTTTTTGTAAAGTTTAATATTTAATTCTTCAATTCTTAATTATTTTCTTTGAAAATCAATTTTTTTTTTTTCAATTATCAATTATTATCTTCAATTTTTGTAGCCATTTGTAGGTCTATTTATACTTAAAATAAATTTTAAGTTAACAAGAAAAAAAACCTGAAAAAATAGGAACAAAAATCGGGAAAACCGGGAATTTTGTGGGACGAAATTAGTAGACACCCTGTTAAAAAATTAAATTTATTTTTAATTTTAAACCCTGTTATCGGGCACCAATTGATCTGAAAAAATGATGAATATTGTTTAACATTTATTAAATCGATATACCAAATTTGGCGAACACGTTTTTCATTTTTGAGAAAATTTTGTTGAAATTTTTTTTTCTCGCAAAACATTTTTAAAATACGTATTTAAAAAATAATATAATAAATATAAGGCTCATTTAACTTTTAAGTTCTATATAATTGGGAACTTTTATTACATTAAAAACTCATTACGTTTCATTTTAATAAGTAATATATCTATATTTTTTATATTAATTTGTAAAGTATCTTTTATTATTAATTATAATAACTTTTTTTTATATATCATATTTATTTATAATATTATAATATTTTTAAATGCATTTTTAAAGTTTTTTGTTATTTTTTCAGAGAATTTATTTAATTTCTTAATTTTGATATAAATACACAAATTAAATTATCTCTATGAGAAAGCAATGTGTTCAAAAAATGGACACAAAAATTACTCACTCAAAATAAATACTTGAGGTAGGTACAACTTAGCAGCAATTTTTTTTATTATTTGTTAAATATGCTTTTCATATTATTTATTTTATTTACATTTCTATTCTTGTTTAATAATTTTTTTCCATTCTGCTCGAAAAAAAACTCTTATTTGAATTTTAGGTTCAATATACTCAATTATGAAACTCATAGTAGGTGAGTAGACGATAAATTTCAAGTATTCAAACAATGGACATTATCAACTATAAATTACTAGTCGAAAATATCAGAGCAGTAGATTAGAATTGCTCATGTAAGTTTTTATTTTAGTTAATAACGCTCTACACCTTGTTAGATGACTAATCTTGAATGAGACCGCACCTAAAAATTTATTTGTTCAGATAAAAGAAATCCCATAAAAAGAAGTGTCTGCTATCAAGCATTAAACTGCAAATGATATAGGCGTACTCTTATGTTTCAAGATTTTCCTTACATTTTCACTTGAGAGGCATCTATAGACATTATTTTAGGAATTTCAAGTATGTGGAGACTTCAGCTTTAGGGCATATATTTACCTTGTAAACAGTTGATCCGAGATGAAGGCAAGAGAACCATCCTGACTTTATCTGTAAACTCGGTGAAAAACTAAAGGGTACGAAGTACAAATGTGCATACATACGCACAAGTGTCGTCTTCGCATATTCTCGTATTGGTTTTGTCCCTACTTTTCAGTTTTAAACCTCAAAATAAACGACAAAAATATCGAATAAAGCAAATAAGCTCAGGTTGCACTATGTACTTTCCCTCATCGTTCAAAATTACTGGATCCTTATTGGAATACTGTTATTCTTATTGAGTCCTTCGTGTTATGAAAGCAGACTTTGTTTCTGACCTTATAATCTACTTGATGAAAAAAATACTTTGCAGTTGATTTCTGGTCAAATAGTCACTGTACAGGTATCTATTATTTTTGCACAACTTGTTCAAAATCTTGATAAATATTAATTTTTCATAAATTTCAGAACTATTTATGAATTTTATCTAGCGAACATTTTTTTCTGCAAATCTCACAAATATTTCTCTATACGCATTAAGGTGGCCCTTATTTGGGTCCATTGTTATCAAATCTTTTGTATTCACCCGGAAAATTGATCAAGGTACCGAAAAAAATTGTTTCCTGCAAATTTGAGCCAAAAGCAAGCAATATTATATATTAACACGTGCTTCTAGACAATGGAATTTTCCTATGTATTTTTACACAGAAAAAATTTGCTTTTTCGTAAATGTGCTATAAAATCGTTAAAAATGAATATTTTATGCACAAACGATAATTCTCTTCAAAAATGTTCAAAAGATGAAATTCTGATTCTTATTTATTACAGAAATTGTATGAACTATTTTTTCCAGGACCGCAAAAAATCCTCAAAATTGCAAAAAAGTTGTTACCTGGAGTCGAAGAAAAAATAAAAAATCGCGTTAAAGTTATATTCTTTAAACATTTCTATAGAGAAAAATCATTCACCCATTGAAAAATATTATGTTTTATCGACTTTATAGCAAATTTACGAATGTAAATTTTTCTATGTAAAAATACATGGGAAAATTCGGTTGTCTAGAGGCACGTGTTAATATTGCTTGATTTGGCTGAAACTTGAAGGAAATTTTTTTTTGGTATACCTTGATCAATTTTCTGGGTGGAAACCGAAGATTTGAAAAAATCACCCAAGTAAGGGTCATTCTAGTATTTAATATTGTAATTAGGGGCCGTTCATTAATTACATAAGAACGATTTTTGACAATTATGACCCCCTCCTCTTTAACCCTAAGTAAGAATGCATAAAATTTCTTTGATCCTTAAGTAAGATTTTACCTACCGTTTACATAAAAAATAAAATAAGAAATAAAAATAAAACAAAATTCAAATTCATCTCTGAAGCTTTTTTTTTTTTTTAGTAAATAACTGAAATTTTTTAAATACTACACTGAAAAAACAGTTCCGTTAAAATAACCGGAATTCCGGTTAAGCCCTATTTAAGAGGACGCCTAAGTGAAAAATTAAAAAAAAATACGATTTTTGTTTCTTTGATTACCCAAAACTAGACTCATTTAGGAATAAAACAAGACTATTAAAAACCTTTTCTGAAGAGTGGAAGTAGCCTAAATAAATTTGTAAATTTGGATACTTTTTCTCGAGAATAATAATTCCTGAAGCTCATCAATAAATTATGTACGAATGCTTCAATTCTATTCAAATTTCGTATTTTCATATTAAAAATGGATAAATCAAAAATCTATATATATATTTTTCGACATGATTCACAAATTCAAAATGGAGGATCCAGTATGGCGGACGAATTTTTTAAATTGACTGAATTTGTATGAACCTTGGTATATTGGGGTTTTCGAGGTCGCTGATTTCAAATTTTAAGTCAGAATTGGAAAACTCAAAATGGCGGATTCAATATGGCGGACAAGTTTTTAAAAATTGACTGAATTTGCATGAATCTTAGTATATTAGAGTTTTCGGGGTCGCTGGTTTCAAATTTCCAGTAACATTTGGAAAATTAAAAATGATGGACACAATATGGCGGTCGATTAAAGATTTGAAATTAGTAAAGCCAAAAATCTCCGAGTAACTAGATACAGGTGAATTCGAACAATATTTGAAAATGCATCCGTCACAATAGATTCGAAATTATTAAATTCGAAAAGTAAACAACAAATTCGTATTCAGCGACCCCAAAATCAACCAAGTATAAAAAGAATCATGCATATTTAGTCATTTTTTTAAAATTTGTTTACTATAATGGATCAAAAATTTAACATTATTAAAAAAAAAAATACTTCAGATTAGTAATCAGGAACTTTAAAAACCTCCAGATACCAAGTTTTATAAAAATCCATCTGTTTATTAAAAATTTGGCCGCCATATTGGATCCACCATTTTCAGTTTTCAAAATCTGACTTCAAATTTGAAATCAGCGACCTCAAAAACCTCAATATACTAAGATTCATGCAAATCCAGTGAATTTTTAGAAATTCATTCTCTATATAGGAACCGCCATTTTGAATTTTTAAAATAAGCGACCCCAAAAACCCCAATATACCAATATTCATGCAAATTCAGTCAATTTTTAAAAATTCGACCACCATATTGTATCCGCCATTTTGAAGTTTTCAAATCTGACTTAAAATTTGAAAACAGCGACCCCAAAAACCGCAATATACCAAGATTCATACAAATTCGTTAAATTTTTAAAAACTCGTCTACCATATTGGATCTTCCATTTTGAATTTGTGAATCATGTCGAAAAATATATATAGATGTTTGATTTATTCATTTTTAATATGAAAATACGAAATTTGAAATTCCAATTCTGACTTCAAATTTGAAATCAGCGACCCCAAAACCCCCAATATACCAATATTCATGCAAATTCAGTCAATTTTTAAAAATTCGACCGCCGTATAGTATCCGCCATTTTGAATTTTTCAAATCTGACTTCAAATTTGAAATCAGCGACCCCAAAAACCCCAGTATACCAAGTTTCATAAAATTTGGATTATTTGATTCTGAAATTCATGAGTTATTTTTTTTTTAGTTATTCGTGTCTCCTGTAAAATTTGACTTTTTAATTTTTTTTTATATTTCGGTACACTTTTCTCTTAAACTACTAAACCGATTTACAAGTTTTTTTTTTAATTTGTTCAGTAAGGTTTCAAGATTTTACATTTTGGTATAAATGTTAATAAAAAAGTATCTATTTAAGATAACGTCTTATTACTTCTTATTCATGTAATTAATTATATTTCTTATCGAATAAAACAAGGATGAACACAATTGGAGTAATAGTTTTCGAGAAAAGTGTACCGAAAGTTAACTTTTTTGCATTGTTTTAAGGTGACTTAGGCGTCCCTTTCATGATTTTCCGGTTATTTTAACCAGAATTCTGTTTAATTTTTTAGTATTCTGGTTAGCTTTACCAGAATTAGTGTAACATCATATTATTAAAATTTTAGTAAAATATTTCCATAAATAACTGAAAACTATTTTTTGCATTTGCCCTAATTCTTACCTAAAAATAAGAAAATTATCATTTTTTCATCTCCAAAGCTTTTCATCTCCAAAGCCTTTTTCTTGAAGCCATTAAGATTTTTTTTTAATGTTTTAAAGAGTTTAACCTTTTTTTATGATTTGAAATGCACTTAAAAGTTGGTATGTACTTAAATATTAAAAGTTTTTCTACTAAAAATTATATTAAAAGAACTTTTGATTGAATCTAAATTTAATCTATACAAACTTCAATTCATTTTCATTACAATTTATTATACGTTTAATAATATTTCATTAATTTAAATTTTAATCAAATGAATAAAGCAAAAAGAATTTACATCTTTTAAAATTAAGAGCCTCATCGCGCTCCGCCACGCGAGATTTTTATTAATATTAATTAATTTTTTAAATTATTAATTATTTCTTGCATTATGAAAGTTTTAATAAATTAGGTACAATAATAATTTATATGCATATTATGTAATTTTAGAATTTTATTCATATCATTAATTATATAACTAATTTTTTTTCCATTTTTAAAACAGCAATAAAATAATGGAACTATAAATTGCTATTATGGAAATTATTTAAATGGTTTCAATAAATTTCCAATTCTTTGATTTTTAATAAATTATTTTTTATTCTGACGAAACAAATTTATATTCAAAACTTTTTTAATCCATACTTTAGGATTATTAATGCGAAGGAAAAAAATTATTAAAAGAACTAAATAACATTGATTAAATGCAAAAGTCAAAGAAATAGAGTACAAAACATTTTTAATCGGGGTCTATTCAAGTATAAGTTTAGCAACGATTTTTTAAAATTGCAATTAAATTTTATTGGCCTATTCATAATTAAGTTGAATTACTTCGTTTAAAATTGGTAAAACAAACTTTTTTGTAATATTTTGTGTTATTTAAAAAAAGAAATTAAAACTATTTTATTTTAAGGTAACAGTCGTCCTCTTTTTAATACATAAACGTGATGCATGTAACACACTAAGAAAAAAGTGAAATTTAACTCAAAATAAATAAGGCTTTCGACTTTAAATAAGTGAGTTTTCACTTATTCAGATTTAAAGAGTTCAAATTTCTCATGGAGATTGCACAGAATTTTTCAATTAACTGTTTTTTCTCTCTTACTGTTTAAATTACAAGATTGTAGTTATTGCAGATTAATTTGTCTAAAAACAAGGTTTAAAATTTTTGATAGTTGTTACTAATTTTCTTTACGAAACAAATTTTGTACATTTTTCTAATCATTCATTGGTAAGTGTATTTTCTTTTATAAAATTAGAGAGAGGTGTAAAATTGTTTAAATCCTAGACTTAACGGTCTTAAATAAAAAGAAATTCAAATTGAATATTTCAACCAAAAAATTTTCAAATTCGATTATTTTTTTTAAATAAAATAATTTTATAACAATTCATAATTTTTATATTTTTTATTAAAAATACCATCGAAGGATATAAACTTTGTTCCATAATATTATGGTCCATTAATTCAGAAATTCATCAAATTTCACGTATTATGTATTTATTAAAAAATTAGATTTTTATATAATATGGCAGCAACCACCCTCAAATGATTCTCATTGGACTTACCCATATATTATTACACTTATTTTGAATTAATATAGATATTCATAATTAACGACTATTGGACAAATTTAAAAAAAAAACTCCTGATTTCAGATAATGGAAATGGAGATAAAAGTACAATGATTCTTTTCAATTATTCCATATAGTTTAATTTTTTAATCGTCCTGGTTAAAATTCTTCATAGATGAATCTCTTTTTATAAAATAATAATAAGTAATAAAGTGTGTTCTATATTAATTATAAAAACTAAAATGAAATGACTTTTGGCCTTGAAGGTATGAGAATGAATGATTTAAAAACTTCGCAAGGTATATCGGTATAAAACGTTGAAATTAATCTTAAAAACGGGAAGATAAGTTTGAAGAATATTTTCACTTTAGCATACCCAATCCAGAAGATGAAGTTTAATGGCTTTCAGTAATAGCTGACGGTGACCGATAACTCATTGTTAAATCTGGCCTGGACAATGAGAATAAATTAAAAGATGTGGCAAGTGCTTTAAAGATTCATACACTATGTTAAACGCCAATGTCTCTTTTCACTTTTAGTTTCAGTCCCTTGAAAAATATTGGCTAATTTTACCAAATTTAAATGAAAAAACATTTCGGGGTAAGATGATAAATGACTGTATGTACATCTTTGACCTACATTATTTAAAAGCCTGAATTTATGTAAAAAATGTTGGCTTCTAGATTCAGTTTTCAAAATAAGGAAAGAAGAAAAAATTTTCAAAAGTAGACAGTTTATTTTTTATTGTATTATTTCTTCAACACTTTTGTTGGTCAAGTATTTAATTTTCAAATTCCATTCCAAGTAAACAATAAAACTGAGCAATATTACACATTCGTTAATTTGAATTTTAGATTTTATCGTGAAACTTTTATTATATGACTCAAATTTTATTTTATGTTTATTTCACGTATGTATTTATTTATTAATTTATGAAATAAAATTTTTGTAGTTGCTTAACTCATTTAACTCCAAATTTTTCTCTGTAGGGTAAGTCCGGGAGAGATGGAACACCTGTTTTTTAAACCAGTGCAAAATCTAAGGAATTTGTCAAAAAGTTCCAATTTTTATAAACTACTTTAATAGTAACCTTTTTATATTCGCACGTAAATCGGTTTTCGATTTTTTTCATTTTTTCTAAATTTAAAACTAAATTGTAAAGAAGCAACAATTCTGGGAGAGATGAATTAATCATCCTGGTCAGATGGAACAGTATGTTTCGAAAAACTTTGGGTTCTTGCGACGCTCGGTTTTACAGACGATAAAACATGCTTTTGTTTATAATTTTTTTAGCAAGAAATTTACATTTTAGATTTTGTTTATGGACTGTTTGACACTTACGTACGTAATTGAAATTTTATTTAATGAGCAATTTACCGAGTTAGAGCAGTCGTACCATCTATCCCGGTGTTCCAACTCTCCCGGACTTACCCTAAGAAAAATATTACATAAAAAATATCCAATTTTTACTCAACAAATTTTTTAAATAATTTATGTATTTTGATTTCATATATTATAGTGTTATAATTATTTATAATAGAAAAAAATTTTCCAATTTTAAAATGTAGAATATTTTCTGCAATAAAAACTCAAAATTTTTTTTAAACTTTCAGTTTCTATTACTTCAAATTTAGAAAGTTCTTTACAACTAGTTTAGCCCTGTCATACAAAGTAAGAAAAAAAAAAGAAAAAGTGCAGTAAAAATTTTATAAATTACCTATATTGTAAAATAACAGTTTTTCCCGAATAAATATAAACTTTTCATGAAATTATCTTTGGATTAAATTTTTAATTTATATTACAATTTTTCAGGGAACAAACGATACAGAAAGGAAGGGATTTCCTTTGTGGATAGAATATTCTATTTTTTGATTTTCCTCCCATTTGCCATAAACTTCGTCAGATGATAAGAATAAAAATTTTAAAACTGTATCAAATACTTTAAAAAATCACTGCAGCCTCAAATGGAAAGGTAAATTAAATTTTTATTAAACTAAAAATATATCTATAATACTTTATATTGATTGGTAAGTGCGCCAATATTGTGTGCAAATGGTTCCACTAAAAAAAAATCTTTAATGAAAATTTCAGTTTACAAATTGAATAATGAAGTTATTTGTGCAGTTTAACTTGCTTTTCACATTTTTGCATTAAATTGGATATTATATTATTATGTCATATATTGCATGTCCAAGTTTTTTATAACTGTGCGTAAAGTAATTTTCAGTTCATAAAGTAAGTGTTTTACTCACTGACTTTATACGCATTTTTGCGCCTGTGACTGTTTCTATAATTCAATCTTTTCGATCTCACCTTTTAAATTCTTAACGCTCTTAATAATCTGAGACTTCAGACTTTTTAAAATACATTTCTTTTAACTTCTTTAAACTAAAAGATTTTCAAAACTCCAATATGCATATATGTTATCTTCATACTTTTTAAGTCTTAATTAGTAATTAAAAAAACTATTAATTTAACAGAAAAAACTCGTTTTACGTTTATTTTAAAATGCATCATTTTTAAGATAGTTTTTGCTCATTTTAGAGATTTTTCTTATACTTTAAACTATGCCAAAAAAAGAAAATTAAAAACTTAAAATTTGCATAAAAACGTGAAGTACCTACTAATCAGTTTAAAAAGGTAAATTTGTAATTATTGTAAATTCATCTTGATTAAGATAGTATTTTTAACATAAACATTTATATATCAGGACTTGCTAAATTTAAGACATGTCTTAAATTAAGATTCTCTTTTTACAGTGTAATAAAGATGAGTGTAGTGAACGTTACAATCCTCTTCAATACACAACTTTTTTATTTTTTATTAGATACTTTATTAAGTAATTGAATTACAAATTTGTATAAGATGTTATGTGGAATTACGTTATTGTTATATAGATATTTTATAATAATAATAGGTAATTGCTAATAGTAGAATCAATAATGACTTTGTTACAAGATAAAGTTCACCTGATTCTGATAGAATTTTTTCCGTGGATTACAAATCTGAAACTGAAAATTTTCTATCACATCTCAATTTTGAGAAAAATAGAATCAAAAGCGCGATTTTGACACTCTTTGAACTACTACAAAAAAGTAAACGCGCGATGTGATAAAAACCTCTAATTCAGCTTAAATAAAAGCTTGAACTTTGAACTATTATAAGTAACATTAACGTGCAGTCATGAGGAAAAATTAGTTCAAAATTGTTTTTAGATTGTATATTGATAATATATAGTTAAAATGCATTTCATCAGAAGATAATTTTAAAATTGCTCTCTAAATCTGAATTAGTGATTTTCATGATTTAGCGAAAAGTGAAGTATAAGAATTTTACTAATTTTTAGTAGAAAACTACTAATTTATTCAAATAGTGAAACTTTAATATTTCAATTAGTAGTTTTCTACTAAAAAATTATTAAAATTCTTACTATGTAATATTAGCTCACTTTTCGCTAATTCATTAGTAGAAAACAACTAATTCAGATTTAGAGAGTGAGTAAGTTGAAGAGTAAGTGCAACTAAGTTCGGTTTTATCAATAGGCGGTCAAACATTCATTTTCTTGTAGAAATAAAGTGTTAAAATATTTCAAATTAAGCAATAAAGTAAAAAGACGTCTCAAATTTGGCCAATATTTTTAACAGTAACAAAATCAATATAATTTCTAAGTTATAATGTTTGGAAAGTTGTGGCAGACTTAAGATTCATAGGCCGACTACTAGTATTTTTTACCCTATCAATAGAAATTATGACGCAAATTCCTGTATTGAAAAAAAATTGTCCAATTATTTGTTCTTAGGATTGAGACCTTACTGATGGAAATACAACGAGTGGAATTTTATATCGCTGTACGCTATCAACATTACTCCCAAGGAGAACCACCATGAAAAGTTATGCAATTCAAAACTATTGATACGAATCCCGGCAAAACTTGATGAAGGAATTCCGTAAGTTTTCATTTTGTTTTTACTCTATCAAGGAATAACACAACCCTAGAATATTTTAAATTCGAATTTTTTTTTGCTTAAAAAAAATATAAATAATTTAAACAGAAATAAATAATAATCCTAAAATACTTTAGGATTTGAAAAACAATATACAACTGGCCCAATAAAAACCAAAACAATATGCAAGTGGTATGCAATATAATATGCATTAAGAGATTCAAAAGCTTTTTTACTGTTTTTGCCTTTCTAAATAATAAGTGACCTTGTTATTTAGGCACCAAAGCTCCTTAAGATTCATCAGGAGTCCACCTGGGTATGCTAATCTTACAATAAATATGAATATGTGAGTCACAATGCAGCTACCAAAACATTAAACGCGTTTTTCCCATTATATTTTTGTAAACTAGAACACTGGATTAATTGAACATTATTACACAAATCAATTTAACATTTATATTGTGATGTCCGTTACATCGATACTCCCTCTATAGTGAGATGTTTTTTAACTACTGCAAGTAGGACAATCCACGTACGGAAAAAAGTATCCTGACATTAAGAGTCGCATATTCTAGAATATTTTGTTTAGAATATATCCTAGTTAAAAAGCAATTTTATATTAAGAAGAAAATTTCTCTACCCTTGTGGAAATTAAAAGTTACTCCTACCTTGGACCTAACTAGTTTGCCCCGTTATTAACTAGGTCAGCGCAAGCCAATGTCTGACTTTAACCCTTATTTTTTGCTTAATATACTATTTTACGTCACTTCTATAACAATAAATTGTCTAAAAATTCTTGTTTAATACCCAATAAAAAATATTCCTCTCATAACTACAAAACACCTGTAAATCTATATGAGAGACATATTTTCTATCAGAGACGTGGATTTTTTTATTCATAATACTAATCTGTACCTAATAAAGACATTCTATGGCTGGAGGCGCATGAATATTCCCTAAAACCCATTTGTCCTAAATCGCATTTAGCCTAAAACCCATTTGGCCTGAAACGCATTTAGCATTAATCCCATGTAGCCTAAAACCCATTTGACCTAAATTCCATTTGGCCTAAAACCCATTTGGTCTAAAACTCATTTAAATCCAAAAATCCATTTGGCCTAAAATGTATTTAGCCTTAATCCCATATAGCCTAAAACCCATTTGGCTTAAATCCCATTTAACCTAAATCCCATTTATCCTAAACCTCTTTTAGCCTAAAACCCATTCAACCTGAAACACATTTGGCCTAAATTCTATTTAGCTGACAAGCCCAAAAGCTTTTTCTCGACCTCAACCTTTCCAATTTTGGTTTTCGAGGTGGTTTTTGATAAATTATAAGAATTTGAAGCAAAATCGGACATGTTGCCCTGTTTTTTTTAATTATGTATTGTTAAAGCTGTTAAATAAGTGTGCCAAGAAGATTGGCAAAATTTTAAATATTTTTCAAGATATTTATAATTGAGTCCGAATCAAATATAACTTAATTTGTTCGATTGCGCAAGTCCCCTCGCGCAGCTGCTTCCCCACCGCTGCAAGGGACAACGGCTCTCAAGTAGATCAAGTTATTTTAACCAGACGCTCAATCAAAAACTTTTAACTTTTTTTTTCAGTAATTTTTATCTTATAAATTATTGATCGCACAACAAAATTTTGTCATTCAAAATTGTAGAAAAAACATTGATTTTTTATAATAATAAGTTGAAAAATGAATAGAAACTTAAATTTTCAACAATTTGCTTAAATAATAAATGTTTATTCTTTATTTTACATGAAGATAAAAGTAGATTTTTCGTTAAAATAAAGTTCATTATGCTCTTAAAAGTTTATGTAAATATAAAGATGGTGTTTTTTAATTTAGTTAAAAACAATTTTTTGAAAATTTTAATTGCATTAGTTCATCCAAGCGGCTTGCTCGGCAGAGCCAGCAGATTATTTAAACTGACAGTAGAAATGACCAATAATTGGTATTTTTGGCTAATTATACAACGTTTTATGCTCTCACCCCTAAAATTACTTTTCATTGAAAAAATACTTGACTATTTTTTATTTTTAAATTAAATAGGGGAGACCGCGCCGAACAGTAGATAGTAAAAATTTCCAACAGATGTAATTATTTCAGGCTGAAGTAATTAACTAAATGTTAAACACTAAAATGAAGCTAATTTATTCAATTAGTTATATCACAATTAGCAAAATGGGCCTAAGCTTAACCACTTATTTATAATAAGTATTTTTATAATATAATTCGATAAAAATTTACTCAAAAATTACCTCCTGCCAACAGTAACTAAATAATCCTTTCTTATTTGAAAAATATAAATTGTGGAACAGCTTTTTACCCGTAATTTATTTCTTCCATAAGTACTCTTTAAAATAAAATCAATTTAACCACGGAGTTAGCTCAGTTGGTTAAGGTCCTGGACTCTACGGTCGCGCCAAGTAATGCGTCAAGCTTGCTTGGTTCGCACCCCGGGGAGCCTGTGATTTTTTCCGGCTGTAAGATAACTTCAGTGGAAAATAAAGACGTCGAGGTATAATGATATGTACTGTCGGTAATCGACCTGTGCAGATCACTAGAGCTCGACTGTCGATAAACCGGTTGTACTCAGGAGAGGTTTTTCTACAGTTTTCCCTCTCCACTGGTGAGCAAACCCAATATACCGACTGGTCCAGGCAAATGCGAGTACTCCTACTTTCAAGCCGTTCTATAGACGCAAAAATACTTAGAGAATATATACAAAAATACTGAATTCTAGGAACTCCCTACGAGGGACACTCATTGGGCCTGTAAGGTCGTTAAAACAAGTATACAATAACTTAAAAAAAATCAATTTGTCAACATAAACGTTGTTTATTCTTTAGTAATTAAATAAAATATTGTAAATACGAGAAATCTTGACACGCCTAACCAAACCTACACTCCCTTATGAAAAATAAGTATTGGATTAAGTATTGGATTAAGTATTGGGAGTAAGTATTGGAGTAAGTATTGGAATAAGTATTGGTTTAAGTATTGGACACTCCACCCACACAGCACCGGAAATTCCCTGAATTTTCCCTGAATATTCGTCTACATTTCTCGAATATTCGAACTAAATATTCAGGGAAGTTTCGTGGAAACAGTCAAATGTCCGCCTAGAATAATATTGGGCGCGAAATTTCCCT
Source organism: Ganaspis brasiliensis (assembly GCA_037103525.1). NCBI lineage: Eukaryota > Metazoa > Arthropoda > Insecta > Hymenoptera > Figitidae > Ganaspis > Ganaspis brasiliensis. The sequence continues at coordinate 1,655,887 of JAZKLR010000001.1, read as the reverse complement.
GAAAATGTATTTCTAATTTTCAGGGAATTTCCGCATCTAACATTCCTCCAATATTCATAGTATTCGTATATTCACTTAACTTGATGCGCACTTGTCGAACTTGGATTCTATGACACTTACGGCTGCGCAGTAGTTTTTAATTTTCTAGAATCCCACGGATGTCGAATATAACATATTTTTTTGATCAATTACCAGATTAAAAAAAATTTTGGAAATTTTTTTTAACTTTCCCTGAATATTCAAGGAATATAAGAGGCAGAAATTCCCTGAAAATTGGAAATACATTTTCAGGGAAATTTCGCGCCCAATATTATTCTAGGCGGACATTTTACTGCTTCCACGAAACTTCCCTGAATATTAAGTTCGAATATTCGAGAAATGTTGACGAATATTCAGGGAAAATTCAGGGAATTTCCGGTGCTGTGTGGGCAATACTTTTTTCGCCAAACATTCTTAAAAATTTTACTGGTTGCGCACTAAGTTTCTATGGCTGCTAGCTCTGCGCAGTAGTTTTTTTGTTAATTTAATACATAGAAATACATGGAACGCAAAATCACAGTTCCACAGAAAATTAAAAAAAAATTTGTTTAAAAATATGTTACGCGAAAATAGTATTGGAGTTTCCAGTACTTAAACCAATACTTGTTCCAATACTTCAATACTTATTCCAATACTTAATCCAATACTTAATCCAATACTTACTCCCAATACTTAATCCATTACTTAATCCAATACTTATTCTTCATAAGGGCTGTTACAAATTTTTACTAGAATTTGCTGTTACCTGTAACAGGAGTTTTTTCTGGTCACATGTGACAGAAAATTCTGTTACCTTGTCAGAAATTTAACGACGACGACTTCCGATTAGTGCGCATATTAGTGTGCGCAGCCATTGGACTTTATACTGACATATGTAGTCTGTATATTCTAGCCATGTCAGAAATTTAACATAACCTTATTGATTCTGCGCATGCGCGAGGAGGATTGTGCCGGAAATTTCTATCACGCGTATCAAAATTTATTTTCTGTACTGACATTGGCCGTACCAAGGCCACAAACCAAGAAGAAGAAGAAGAAGAAGACATATAGAAAATTCTGTTACAAATGTGACATAAAAGTATCGTGAATTTCAAAATATTTTTAACAGTGTATGGCAACTATGGCAGCGAGAATTAGTTACAGTTTATATAGAAGTATTCAAACTAAATTAACGTGTTCTTGAAAACAAGAAATTGTACTTTAAATACTAAATTACATGGTACTAAATTTATATGGTACTTCACCAGCTTTATAGAAACAGAGATTCTCTGCCTACCTCAACGCGGCTGCTGTTAATAAAGACCCATATCCTACCTTATTTTGATTATTGTTGTCCAGTTTACGATGACATCACGGATGATCTTAATAAAAAGCTGAAAATATCCTTAAATATGCTTTTATTCGTTTTGTTTACAAACTACCTAAATATTTTATTTTTAATTATATTTAAATATTTTTTTTTTATGGTTAATCTCCTTTTTTCTATCTTCCAAAGTAAAGTTCCACATTACCTGTCTGTATGAATTTTTTGAATTTAAAGTGTTTGATAGGGATTGTCGGGTTAGCTTACGTAATAGTCAGTCGGTTTTGAAGGTGCCAGTTCATAGGACCTTTTAGAGACGTTTCTACACAATTGGCGTTTAAAAGATTGCTTTTCAGTTTCTTATTTAAATGCAGAAGCAATGTATTTGAGATAACTCATTGTTAACTTCTAAAATGTTTAGAGCTTTATTTAATTAACATTTTATTTTCTTTTTTATTTTCTACAAATTGTTATTATTTTTTCATTTTTGATTTGATATATCGTTATCTTGGCGAAATTAAATCATTCTTTTTCACAGTGGTCTTGAAGGACCAAAAAATGGGATAAAAATGGATCCAAAATCGGGTTGTACGGGGTGTTTCTAGGTCTCTTGTAGGTTTAGAATCTAGAAAATTTGAAATCCTAGCTTCTCCCTTTTTTGAGATATCGATATTTTTGTGTATTTGACTCATTAAGTCCAAAATCCAAAAGTTTGTTTTCTATTTACAAGCGACGTTATTATAAACATAAAAATAAATCTTCACCGGTGGTACATTTTCTTTATAATGTAAGTGTGCTCTTTTCGAATCTGAAATAAAAAAATTTTTTTTTTTAAAACCGAAATTAAATATGGCGGTTTTAATGTCAAAAGACACACAAAAATTCAAATTCGTTACCCAGGGGTTTTTGGAGTCGCTACAAATATAAAGTTAGATTTTTAAAATTTAAAATGGCGGATCCAATATGGCGGATTACAAATTTAAAATTAGATTTTCTAAATTCAAAATGGCGGATGTAATATGGCAAATAAAAAGATTTTATTTTCGTCTGATTCAGTTCAAACTTGTTACTACAAATTTGGCAAAACTTGCATGTTTCAATGACACAATGTTTTAAAGAAAATGTTTTTTGTTTACTTTTGTAAATTTTTACTTTGTAAATTTTTACTTTGTAAAACCACACGACATATGTCGTGTGGTTATCCAACTTTCAAAGCAGTGTTTCCGGTATAGTATTTTGTAATTACAAGAACAAATTTACAATTCATTATTCCTATGATTACTTGTCTTTAATGTTTTTATGATTAGCAGAGAAGTAAGTTATTACTGAATATTTTTGTATATGTTTTTGTATACTTTACGAAGTTGTGTGGCAGATTGATATAATCAAGTGTTCTTCGTTTTTTTATTTGAAATGCTGTTGTGTGAGTTTTTTAAAATATTAGTAATGTTGTGTCACTAATGTCCTTTGTTACTTGTAGAATTTACTTTGCCGACTCTTAATTTTGTCTACCTCCACGTGGTTACAAGTCGGTTAACATTTTAAAAAAAAAGTAAAAAAAAATTTCATTTTTAAAACTTTCATCCGCCTTATTTGATCCGCTATTTTGAATTTTGAAAATCTAACTTTATATTCGTAATCAGCGACTCCAAAAACCCCTGGGTAACGAATTTGAACGGAATCAAACTAAAATTAAAATTTTCATCCGCCATATTAGATCCGCCATTTTGAGTTTTAAAAATCTATCTTAAGATTCGTAAGCAGCGACCCAAAAACCCTCACGGAAGAAATATTAGGCGAATCCGACAACATTTTGTCGACAGGTAAAATATGTGCATGATTGTGCATACATTAGGTCCGCCATCTTGAAATTTTTAATTCTGCCTTTCATATCTTTAAAGTGAACAACTTTTATGCACTTTTGGTTAAAAACAAAATTATATGCTTACACTTTCTCTGGGTGAAAGGAAATATCAAAAAATCAAAACTGAAATTTTTTGTATGTTTTTTGACATTAAAACCGCCATATTTAATTTCGGTTTAAAAAAAAAAATTTTTCATTTCAGATTCGAAAAAAGCACACTCAAAACCTAAAGAAAATGTACTTCTAGTAAAGATTTTTTTTTGTGTTTGTAATAATGTAGCTTGAAAATAGATAACAAACTTTTGGATTTTGGACGTTAAGGTAGTTCTCTAGGAAAAATTTTTTCTTTGAATATTTTTTTAATTGAAGTATCATATAAAAGAACATTCAAGGAATACAATGATATTTTGTTAAAGGTAGGAAGCGGTGCTACTTATTAAGATATTTGAGAATGAAGTTGAATCTTTTAACATGGAAGAATGTAAAACACATTATTGAAAAATACAATTTTACTAACCACGAAATAAATTTTCTTTAGGTTTAAAAATAAAAACTACTAATTAATATTTTAAAGTATAAAGAATTAGATTTTTTTTGAAAAATGTCTCTTGCGGTACTAAATTTCGAAAAATAGTACTTTGAAATTCACATTTTGACGTTTTATTCATTTTTTTAAATAAATACAAAAGAGAGAGACTCTATACTTTGAAGTTGGCGCTATTTATTAAACATAAAAAAACAAGTAAAAAAATGATCAAATTTGAGTTGAGAACCACTGAACCAAGAGAACTACCTTAATGGGTCAAATACACAAAAATATCGATATCTCAAAAAAGGGAGCAGCTAGGATTTCAAATTTTCCAGATTCTGAACCTACAGGTGACCTAGATACAGCCCGTACAACCCGATTTTGGATCCATTTTCATCCCATTTTTTGGTCCTTCAAGACCACCGTGTTTTACTATCTCACATGATTTGATGTTTCTTGTTTTATCAAAAATATCATTGCCATGATATTTGGGCATATCTCTGGAACCTTTAACTTTTTAATAAGAAAAAATAATCTCTTTTTTTTAGCACAGTATTGAAAGTTTGTCTACATAAACTTCAAGTGCTAAGCTTCCAAATTATACAAATGGACAGATCTTCAAAAAGTTATAAATTATTTAAAATTGCAAATAATTTTTAACCTGTAACAAAAAAATATTCAACAGGTGGTTACTTATCCGGATAAAAAACAGTTGAAATGAATTGCCTGAGGGGTTAAAATTTTTAAAAAACGTTTAATTTGTTTACTATTTTCAATATTTATAAGAATAATAACATACTAATAATAATTATACACTCGGAATAAAATTAAACAAATGTCAAAAATCAACTAAATAAATTTTTTAGTTAAAACTTTTTATTTGAATATTAATATTATTTCTAAAATAGAAATAAAATTGAACGAACATACCTTGTGAAGTTCGATTTTAATTGTATGAGCGCCTCCTCCGAAAAGATCAACTTGTAGTAGCCCAGTCCGCATTTTTGGACCTTCGTTTATTTTCATTTCATTTTTTTTAAAGTTTGCCGTAATTGTTATAAAGGGAAATTGTCTATATTTTATATATTTAGATAATGGGTTAAATTAACTACTTAGGGTGGGACTGATCTTTTCGGAGGAGGCGCTCATACAATTAAAATCGAACTTCACAAGGTATGTTCGTTCAATTTTATAATTGTATTTTGCGCCTCCTCCTCAAGATCATCTTGTAGATGTTAAAAGCATAATTACGGCATCATAAAATCTGAGAAATTATTGTAAATAATTATTCATTATTTATTCTTTTATTTCAATTCACAAATATTAACAACAATTATTTATTTAAATAGAATGTTAATGATGCATCGATAAAAATTTCCAAGGAAAAATTAAGACCTTTAATAGAATTAATTCCAAATTTAATATGAGACTGCCATCATTGTAAGTCCATCATACTAATGTTTAATGTTATAGTTGCATCGTAATTTTCTTCATTATTTTCTAAAGCAATAAATTTTTGTCGTTCAAAATTCTTAGTATAAAGCCAGCTATATTTAATAGCAGGACAACATGCTACAAGAGAACCAATAAATTTAGCAACATCTCGAATTTTACATTTGTTAATTTTACTAAAAAAAATTAACTGTTTTTCAATGTTTAAACGTTTTTTCCCTGGAAGTTCTATAGTCATTGAGGCAGAATTAAATACATAACCTAAGAAGGTGCATCTAAAATCAGGAATGATTTGACTCTTTTTCAAATTTAACAAAAAGCCTAAATCTACTAAAATTTTCATAGTTACTTCCAAATTATTAACACACTCTTCATAGGTATTCCCTATTAAAAGAAAGTCATCTCACTCTAAAAACAAGTGTCTTATTTTGTCCTCACTTTTAAGACATTTTAGGGTGTCTTAATTTTAAACCATTGAGAAAGTGTCTTAAAAATACTTGTAAGACGCTTTCTAAACATCTTATGTCTTAAAATAAGACACTTGTAAGACACCTGTTTTTACAGTGCTAAGTAGACAACTGAACGAAAACCTTGTTTTCTTAAAACTGCCACGATAGGTTTTAAAATTTTAGTGAAAACATAAGGAGCTGTACATAAACCAAAAGGTAAACAGGTAAACTCATACAACTGATTTTCAAATTCAAATCTTAAATATTTTCGGTGAGACTTATGTACCGAAATTAAATTAAATGCATCCTGCAAATCTAAAGTTGACATGAAACATTCAGGATCTATAAGAGCAATAGCTGCTCTATAATCTTCAAGCTTAAAATGTTTTGTAGAAATAAATGCATTTAATCTTTTAAGATTAAGAATAAATCTGAAGGATCCGTCAGGTTTAGAAATTAAAAAATAACTAGAAAGAAATTGATCTTTGACAGAATAACATTTTTCTATAACTCCTTTATCTAAAAGTTGACAAATAGAGTTAAAAATGTTTTGTTCGTCTTTTTCAGAAAATTTATAATTATTAATAAATTTGGATTGATTTGGAGTTTCCAAAAAATGAATTTCATAGCCCTTTATCCAGGAGTTAATTACTGAGTCCGAGGTTAGATCCTTCCATTTATCAGAGAATAAACTTAACCTACCAGCAATTTTACTTACAGGACCTTCTATTGCCTTCTCGACTGATCTTTCCTGTATGAGCTCTTGTTCTGTGAATACTGTAGATATCGATTTTTGTAAGACCTCGGAGGAGCTGCAGGAGTTCTCTTTTGCCCGCTCTGCACTGAGGGATAATTTGTTCTCTGTTGAACTCTTGGTGTAGAGGGGCCCTTCAAGTTTTTTGGAGGTGTTGACTTCTTCGGTTTAGGTTTCAAAGATCTTGAAGATGACTCTAATACTTTAGCAGATTTTAAATTTTCCACGATGTCTTTACCAAACAAGAACTCATCGATTGGAGTAGATTTCAAAACGTCTTTTAAACCTTCATCAATGTTTGCTAAAATTAGGTTTTTTCTAATTTGAGATTCATTGTGCTGTAAATCCAAAAGTAAGCGAGTAGTATCGCTTAATAATTCTATTAAGGGAATCTTATTGAAATACTCATGATCAATAATGGAGAAAATAGCTTTAGAAAGAGCTGAAATACAAGCTGTTAGTTTTGATTGCTTTTCTACAATTCTGCTGCCCCTTGTTAAAGGAGCTGGTTTGTCTTTAAAAGCCAACTTTACTTCTTCATTTAATTTTGGGGGATCAATATCAACACTTGGAGGTGAATATTTAGAAGTAATTTCCTCGATATCTTCTTTAGGAAGACCAAATTTAATTATCTCTGACCAACGATCAACAAAATCCTTATGAATAGCCGGTGCTAAGACTCTAGCTACTCTTTTTTTACCAATGACTTTAATAACCTCTTCTTGAACCTTGAAGTACATCTTTAGATGAATCTGCAGAAGTTTTATGCGTTTCTTTTAATATATCAGTTTCAATAATTTGATCAGAATTTGAATTATCAAGCGCAGCTGCTTTATTAGAAGCAGGATCTTCAACAGGTTTTGGTTCATCAAAATTCTCCGAAATGGACGAATTATCTGAATTAGATCTTGAACGTTCCTAACGTCAACGTCGACGTCGACTTCTTCGGTGAAGAAGTAAAAATTTTAAAATCTCTTTTATAAAAAGATGTCTTGTATAGGTCAGAACCAAAATAAGAAGAATATTTGCTATATTCTTATCAGAGTAGAATTCATGGGTTAGAGCACAAGAATTATGACAGCAAAAGCTGCACTTCACTTAGGTTAGAGCCTTTGTGAAGTATCCAAATATATTAAATTTAATTCTAAACAGATCAGAGTCCATAGAATTATGACCTTTATTTGACGTATAAAACATGAGAGCATTTACATACCTATTGGACTTGAGTCCCTTGATGAAAAAGATGATGTGTCAGATGAATCCGATAAATATTTTTTACTTTTTTGTTTACGATAACGTACTTTTCTCTCAAGTTTTTTAATTTCCTCAAAAGTTTTCTTGAATAATCGTCGCTATCTGAATAATAATTTCTCTTTCCCATTTTGACGTGTTACAAATTTGGCACAAAGAAAAGGAATGAAATAAAAATAAACGAAGATCCAAAAATAAATGAAGACCTGAATAGGCGCGCTATTGCAAATTTTTTTGCAATTATTCTTTAAAAATTTGATAAATTTGTCATGCGGACTGGGCTAGTACAAGTTGATCATGAGGAGGAGGCGCAAAATACAATTAAAATTTAACGCACAAATAAATTTGTTACATTTTTTTTTTTTTTTTTTAAGAATTCAGCATTAATATTTTTGGATCCATTTTTGTGTGTAAATCAATCTCGAAATAAAAATTAAAACTTAACCTTCATGTTTTAATTGATGGCGGGTTCCATTTCAAATCAGGCAGGATCTCCACTTGTGATGACAGAATGTGATGGTGATGAAATATGTTGATTTTCAACGGAAATTAGGAAATTAGTCAATTTTTTTCTTTAATACCTAATTAAGATATTTAGGTTTTCTTACCAGATTCTGATAGGGGTTTTTAATCTCTTGCAAAATTAATAAGAAAATTGTAAAAACATTAAGAACTACAGAAATGACAATGGTTTTTCAAAAATATTAAAAAGTCGATTATCTTGGAAAATTCACCTTGAATGCTCACCAACCTCTAAATATTATTTAATTTGAAAATAAAAAATAGGAATATTTTTTCGATGAAAAATAATCCTAGGGGATAAGAGCATGAAAATACAAAAAAATTCTAATTCATTTCTCGACTACCCTATTCTAGACTGTATCTTATTAATAAAAATTACGCAGGGGCATATTTATATAAAAAACATATAATTACACAGACCCACAAATCAGAATTGCGGGTCGCGCGGATTTCCTCCAAAACCCAATTGACCGAACTTGCAATTGCCTGAAATTTAGTTGTCCGAATTTGTAATTTAGAAGAAACTTTACGGACAAATTTTGCCTAAACTAGTGACGTCATACTCCATCACATGCCCTTAAGGAGTTTGATAAATGGTAGTTCGGAGAGTTAAATGTTTTGACAAATGCGAGTTCGGTGATTTTAAAGTTTGGATGAATGCAAGTTCGAGGAATTACTAATTCTGACAAATGCAAGTTCAGAGAATTACAAATTCGGGCAATTGCAAGTTCGGTCAATTGGGTTTTGGTCGTTTTGGAAGAAAAAAATAATCTTAAAAAACTGCTAAAAATACGAAAAAAAACCACAATAACAGTTTTTTTTGCATGGGACACTACACTAGTCTATTCCTACATATTTTTCTCTGCTGAATCCGAATAAAAATTCAAAATAATAAAAGAAAATAAACAAAAGCTTATCTAAAAATTTTGTAACCATTTTGTAACGTAGTGTTCTAACCAAAAAAAAATTTTTTTTTTATTTGATTTGTGTTTTTAAAACTTTTTTAAAGTTATTTAAAAAAGTAGAACCAATCTAACAATTCTGACTTCAAATTCGGATTAAGCGAAGAAAAATATGTAGGAATACATCCTCTCGTCCATGCAAAAAGTATAGAGACGTTACGAGAATTGACAAGCTACCGTCTTGTCTCGCGGCAGCACTATTAGATAGAAATTTTTAATATCTATAGATAGTTGTTTCTATATTAAATGATAAATATTTTCCGCATTAACTTATAGATATTACAGGTAAACATATATTTTTCTCATTGTGGAACATATTTGAGGATGTCAATCAATCTGTAATCGTTCGTTTGTAAAAAATTGTCAATAGTTAAACGTATATTAATTGATCTTATATAATAATGTATTTTCTCGTGTCTTTTAAACATTATTCATAAAATGAATATGTAAATGATGTGATGTTTATTTTTATTATTAGTACTTCTGAATTCTTTATTCTTTATTGTCTTTGGGATTAAAAAATGTATGAATCAAACAGGCTTGTGTCCGTAAATAGTCTGATTCACTATAAAAGTAAATTCTATAGTGAAGTAGACTATTTACGGACCCAAGCCTGGAATCAAATATAATAAAAATAATTTAATTTCTCTAAAATTTATTTTTAGATAAGGATTATGATTTTTGTATTCATTAGGTCTTATTTTTAACTAGGAAAAAATTTTTGGCAAGAAATGATTTGTTTCTATGAAAAAAGGTGCTTAAAAAATTTGATTGGGTATTTTCAAAAATCACTGTGTCCAAATTTATATATATTTATGAGCTTAATAAGTCTTCCAAATTTTATTGAAATCAAGCCTTTTCGAAATATCTTTTTATATTATCTTTTTCATACTAATTACTGAAATTTCATGTATACTTTACTTCTATGTCAGCAAAAATTTTTTTTTCCTTTTGTAAGAAGTAATAAATTTACTTCTAGAAGATATGAGATATGTCATGAATTGTTTATTCTATTAAACTTTAATATTATAATATATTTTAATTCCACTACATTAGATAGAATCAGAGTATTAGAGATTAAGCTCATTAGGTTTTACTTACGGAAGCTTCTAAAAGTGAAAAATTTCTTGCATTATAATAAATTTAAAAACATTTAAACTTTTTTTTCAAATTTATGTAAACACATCTTTTAAATTTATTACAAAATTATTATTTTCCTTTTCCCTAACTAAATTTTTCGAATTTTGATAGTTAATGTGATTTAACTTTAAATCTTCTAAATATATCATGTAAATTCTTTTTGATATTCTATTTAAATTCTACTTAAAACATTTTTTAACTTAAAATGTCATTTTTAAAATTGCTGAAAAAATAATAAGATGTAAGATCTAATCGAAAAAAATGTATCTTTAGGAAAATATGTGACGAAAACCTAATAAAATCTCGAAATATATGTAGACCAAATTCATCTCAAATCAGACAGGCTGGACATGGTCGGAAATGAAAATCAATTTTATCTCCAAACAGTTGTTTTTCAAAGAATTTTATACGACACATATTTTTTTGTTTAGATGAAAAAAAATTTTCCAAGGTATTTTTTAAAGTCGGAACTCTCGTTTATTTAAAATTAAAGAAAAAAAACCTTATGAGTGTAATAATTTTTTAAGTAATTGGGATATCTTATTCCTTTTTACGGACTGAAAGAGTTGTTAGTCTTCTTTAAAAATCCATTGAAAACTTTTAAAAATGTTCTAAAATAACAAAATCGGTAGTTTTATTAAAAAATTTTGAATTGCAATTACTCAAAAACCTCATCGTTTTTTTGGTTGAAATTTTTTCTGGAAATTGTCATCATAGTAAAGATTATTTTCCATAAAAATTGGACTTGTTCCCGATTTTGGTAGAAGAGAAAGAAATTATTTTTATTTTTCTAAAGGAAAATTTCATTTTTCTAAAAAAAATACACTAGATATCAAAAAATTTCCTAATTAAAAGTTGCTCTAACTAATTTGAAAGTAAAACACTGAAATTTTACAAAAATGTAGATTTACAAAAAAGTGATTTTTTAAAGTAGATATTACTTCATAAAACTTCTACACACTTCTTGAGATATTTTAAGAAATTAAGTTTCAAAATTAACTCGAAAAGCATGTAGGGGAGACCGGGCCTAGTTGGGTCATGGGTAGATTGGGTCATTGCATTTTACTCAAATGTTATTAGTTGAATTAATTCCTCTCTACACAAAAATTATTTTACATAGTGAGACGCAAGTTTGTGCCAAGTTTTATTATTATATCATCATTTATGAGGAGTAAATGTAAGAAAAACTAATTTTGATACTCCAAAGTAAATTTTTACCCACTTAGTTTTTTTGGTTATATCTTCCTGAGTAATAGTTTTAGAAAAAGTTTAATTATCAAATTTTGATCTTTGAATTGTTTCTTTTAAAGGGCAATGAAGAGATTTTAATTTATATTTGCAGTATCGATAGAAAAAAATCAAATATTTGAAAAACACAGGCGGCGTCAGTGGGGTCGTTTTGATACTACATTAATAAACTACATTAATTTAATTAAATTTCACTATAAGTAATTTATTTCAGTGAATTAACACTAATGATAATATTTTATAACAATTAGGAATTAAAAAATACGGTTTTTTAATATGAGCAATTTTTCTATTTTATGGTTTTATACTTTCGCTGTTTTACGTTAAATATATTTATTTTTCCATTTCTTTTATTAAAAAACAACCCTAAAAACTAAGTTTATTATATAAAGTAATGTTTTAACATTTAAATAGTAACATTTTAATCATGACCCAATTTGCCCCGGGTCGGGGCGGGTTAGGTCACTTTGGATTTCCCCAAAAACAATGTTCCTAAAAGAAAAACTAAAAGTAATAACGGGACTTTTTCCTTTATAAATGAAAGTTGAAATATTAGAGAAAGTTTCATGTACGATAAGCTTTTTATAAATTTCATATTAACGAAGTTAAACAATGAAGAGTGCAAAATGACTCAACCAGCCCCGGTCTCCCCTAATTATTATTAAAGTTATGTTTTTGAGGTTTTTATGTTACCGCGCGTAAAATTGAAATTTTATGCTTATTTTTCGTTTTTTGTAACAAAAATAAGACAAAAATGTTTCAATACTAAATTCTACAGTATATTTTACTAACTACAAAACAAATTTTTGAAAAATAATTGATTTTAAGGAATCCACAAGATAACCCACCAAATCCTGGTTTTTCAGTTTTGTACACTTTTTTCTTAAAATATGCAATAAAAAGTTAGCGCATCACGTATACACCATCACAACTAAAATGTCAACAAGTGTTATTAATACTTTTAGAAACACTTTTAAACTTCCGGAGTTCTAAACAGAATTTTGAGAACTTTGAAAATTTTCAGCTTGATTTTCAGGATTTTATGATTTTTTTTCTGACTTCTGATAAACAATTAAGTAATTTTATTTAGCAGTCTCTGTAGTCTAGATATCAGAAAATATTTATACCAAGTAGCAAACTTAAACAACTGAATATAAAGATTTTATTTATTGAAAATCTCGCGTGCACAAAATAGCCCCAGGGTGCACAAAATAGCTTCATTTGACGGTAACTATTTTTTACTTCAAAAAATTCATTTTTTCTGAAAAAAAACTTTTTTCCCACTTTCTCGAAATTCTCGAGACTCCACGATCGAGACCGAGAAGAGACGAGAAGAGACAAGGCTCTTTAAAGTCTCGTCTCGTGAGCAGCCCTACACACATCTGGACATATGCTTCAAAAAGAAAATTTACGCTTTTTAAATGAAATTGAGTCGATTTAGACTATTTTTGGAAAATCTAAAATCTTAACGATCACAAAGCTTCTTCTATGAGGAAGCAAAAAGTAAAAAAATTTTATAATTTGTTTTGTAACTGCGACTACTTGCAAATTGACCGTACAGTGTACATTTTTAAAAATAAAAATGTAAATTAATTTGTGTACAGTTTTACAGAATATGGTGCAGTATATACAACTTTGCCGTGTACAGTTTATTTTTGTCCAATTTTCACTTTACTATTTTTTGGCTTACAACTACTAACTCTTTACATCTTAAACTGAAAAAATATAGCTGAAAAATTCAACCACCATAGGGTACTTGGGTAGATAGGATAACAAAGTAGTTAAAGTAATTACTGTTTTAGTTAATGTAACCGTGTTCGTGTTGTTAATTTTACTATGTAGTTAAACATTAGCAATTCAATTAACTACTTTAAGTAGTTACATTTCAAAAACAACTATACAAAATCGTGTTTTACCAACTATTTTCGTAGTTCTGTTAACTGCTTTTTCAAAGTCAATACAACTGTTTAAATTTAGTTGAGGACCTATTGAATTACGCCGGGTAATTGAAAAGTAGACAAATCTACTCTCTAAATCTGAATTAGTAGTTTTCTACTATGAATTAGTCAAATTCATGGCTCATTTTTCTCTAATTCACATAGTAGAAAACTACTAATTCTTAGTAGAAAACTACTAATTCTTAGTAAAAAAACTACTAATTCTTAGTAGAAAACTACTAATTGAAATAGTGAAACTTTACTTTTAAAAAAGTAGATTTTTTTACTAATTTAATTAGTAGTTTTCTACTATAAAATTAGTAGTTTTCTACTATGTGAATTAGTAAAATTCTTACTATTTTAATAGTAGCTCACTTTTCTCTAATTCATTAGTAGAAAACCACCAATTCAGATTTAGAGAGTACTAAAAATTTTTTCGAGATAGTTTAAATTTGATTTAAATTAGAAGATTTAAACCAAACACGGATTTAAAACATGACTTTTTTTCCATAATTTTTTTCTCTTCTGGAACAAATTGTTACCAATGACTATACACACTTTTCCTCAAAAAAACAAGAATTCTCGGTCAAATAAATTGAAAGAGCGAGTTTTAAAATTTAAAATTTGCCTAAATATACATCTGGTCGATTTTTGTTTGCCATAAGCAAATTAGAGCGAAGGGTCCTCGTCACATGTATATTAAAGTGTTATTAGGCACGTGAGGGAGTATCTTCTTACGCATAGTCGCATATCACAGTTATATCGCGTTGTATCGGTGATGCGCAGGGGGTGCCGAAATGTCTAATTAGCCTTCCAGTCCTACCCCTAAGAGGACCAATCACGTGGCTCGTTTTACCGGGAAGCCCCGCCTCGCAAAGCACCGTTGCCCTTTTCCTCGTGACAACCGACCACAGTTTGAACGTGAGCGCCGATCGGCGAACGTCTCCTGTGCGGAAGTTGAACGCTCTCATTTTTTAACCAGTTGGAACATGTTTACTGTTTGTCCTTGTCAGAAGAAAAGCCCAAGTTATTATCTGTAAAATTACGGACAACTAGTTTATTGAGACAAAAAAAAAAGAAGAAAGTTTTTTTGCTTGTTAATCGCAAAGCTAACAAGATTTTTCTAAAGAAAACAGTGCGGGTCGTTCCTCTCAGTTGACGTGATACAACCGGTGACTTCTCTTCGTGTTTTGTCCGGATTCCGACAGTCGAGAAGTTGTTAATAGCTCTTTCTCTCTCCCTTTTACTCTTTTATATTGAAGTCAGGAGAGATCGAAACCTCGTCCTTGCGATCTTGGAACAAAAGAAGAGAAAAAAGGGACTTCGCTCTCTGGAGCCACAGTTTTAAGGTATATATTGTTAGAAAAAAGGATGACTGCTTCTTTTCGCTCTTGCTTTTATTGCCGATCTTTCTGTAATGGCATGTGTGCTGTTTTGCATTACAAGAAATTTCACTTAAAGTTGAATTTTTAATGTAATTCAAATCGTTCCCATTGATTCCAAAGGCAAATGTTTAACCATATGTGGACCTGGACCCTTTTGTCGATCCTAGTTTCTCAGAATTTATGTTCTCAGAGGATCAAAGCGTGTCGATTCAGGTTTTTCAATAGGAATTGATGCTTCACTGTAGACATAATTAATTAGCCTTGTGCTTCTGACTTAAAGGCAAATTAGCACCAAATCTTTTATTTAATTAGGAGATCCTCAAAAAATAGCTGTGTCTAATTGATAGTCGTATTCTTTTCTTTTCCTGTGTTTCTTTTTACTTTTTTTTTTCTTTTTGAGTTTCGATTTCCAAATTATAAAACATCGTCCTGAAAACACAATTTTACGCTTTTATTCTCTTCAAAGATTTATATATTCAAATTATGTATACAGTCCAAACTATATTGCATACATATGCATTATATTTGCATTAATTATACGTCATTTTCGAAACAAATTTTTAACTCTAATTATAACAAATTTATGTACTGTATAAACAGTTCAAATTTAATAGAAATTATTTAAAGTGCTTTCAAGATGTTATTTTATTTTTAATATCAAAATTTACGATTTGTTTGTACAGTATTTTACAATTTTGGATAAAGTGCCATAATAGAAAAAGCAAATTACAATGTTTTGATAACTGAACTTTCTCTAAACAATTTTTCCGCTAAAATGTCTTGCTGCCAATAATCGTAAATTGTCGTTTTCCACTCCCTGACATTTTCCATGTAATATATTATTTATAAAACTAACGGCAAATTAAATGACAGAGAGAATAAGTAACTAAAATAAGCGTGACAATAGATGCTTGTGTCATGTCTTTAGTAATTTAATTAAATTCAATTCTATTATTTAATTAACTTCGATTAATAGTATAACATTATTTCATTATTTTTAATACTTAGAACCAAATTATTCATGTATTTTAAATTAAATTTTGAAAGTCACAGCAGAAAAAATCACTTCTTTAATACAAAATTTTTTTCGGCACTGGAACAAACGGGATTTTTAAACTCACTGTATTAAAGGAATCAATTTATAGATTGTTAACTTTACAAAAATCAAGCTTTGATTCATAATTTGATTCAGAAATTTAGTATTTACGAGCAGAGATTCTTCAATTTTTAATGAGTTCTGCTCCAAACAAGAGTTTATTGCCGCTCGTAAATATGTCACTATTTTTACTCTTTAATTGCGCTTCGATTTGATTCTTCCGATGAAACACTATTTAAATTAGAGTACATAAATTACATTTTTATGCAAAGAGTAGGTATTTATTTAAAGAAAATTCAATCCAATAAATAACAATTATACATCCAAGATATTTTGAAAGCATTATATTTAACTTTTTATATTATTTATGTTTTTTATTTTTTATAAGCACTATATTTCACTTTTTGCAAACTTATTTTTTACAAACATTATATTTCACTCTTTACGTTAATTTTTTCTTTAAGAAATAAATTATCGTTTTCTAAAAATACGAACGGTAAAACAAAATTATTTTCTTTTACATTTTATAGTAAATTGTTTTTAACGTTTCAATTTTTAAATACACGAGGAAGACTAATCCGTTACTGTTGCAGATTTTTGTATTTATTTTATTTACAAACAATTAAATTGAATTTTTTATAATTTTTTTTTTTTCAAGAATTATATTTTACTTTTTACATTTATTTTATTTTGTTTTTATATTAAATAAATAAACGTTTACTACAGATTTGATTAAAAAAAAAAAAACTTCTCACATTTTAGTGAATTGTTTTTAATGTTACGAATTGTGCATGAGCTACGGGAAAAATAATCTGTTAATTGTATTACTAAAATATATATGCGAATCTGGCAGAAAAATAAAAAAATTACCAAAGAAAATATCATTTTAGTCGAATTTGTAATTAAATAATATATTTCTCTAAAAATTTGTCCAATTTTTAAATTCAAAATTAAAATCTTGTAATTTTGAATTTCTTAAATAGTTCAAAAGGGGCTTAAACTGATCACTACTTTATAAAATAATAATTTTAAAAATGTGTAAAATATAAATATTATGTAAATTTTTATTGTGTTTACTAAACTTCAATTTTTTTAAATTCATTAAACAATATAGATATTAATTTGTTTACTCATTTATTTAAATTCAAATAATAGATTAAATTATTTCAAGATTTAAAAAAAGCCATTCGAAAGTTTTCAATAATATAATTTGACATTTATTTTTCTATCAAATTCCTTTCTTCAGGATAATAAAATTTACAACTTTCTCTTCGCTAACAAAAGACAGCAACAAATTGTTTTTTATTTAAACATTACTCAGTACATTTTTAGAAATTTACATGGAAAGAATCTTTAAAAATTGTAAATAAATATTTGGAAAGTTTAAAATTATCAAACATTTATTTTTTAGTTTCTTGCGAAGGAAACAAACGTAGAAGGAATACTTCAATATCACAATTTTACACGCATTTTCCTAAAAATTTAATAGATAAAAATGGAGTATAATATTAGTTTGTAACTATTCTAATTTTTCTAGAAAAAATCTAAAACGTTTCTTTTAAACTGTTACATTAAGGAGGTTCTCTCCATAGACATAACCTCAAACTAAAAAGTGCTTTTTTACACCGAATAGAAATATTATTGAAATTGATTTCACCAAATTTTGAAAAATTGTACATTTTTCACAAAAAAATTTAGGCTTATTTGTTTAGTAACTTTTAAATAAAAGATTAACTCAATTTTGGAGAGAATTTATCTGGACACATTTCTATTCTTTTGAATTCCTGATATTTTTTACACTCATTTTAATTCCGATACAGTATATAGTTGGAAATGAAATCAATTATATCCCGTTTTATTCCTAAAAAATTATGGAACTAAGTGAATTCTGTTTAGAATGTAAAAATTAGTAACAGTTAAGTTCATTTTAATCAAACGGAATTGAAACGAATTAAATTGTTTCGAAATATGATCAATATTAAATCGCTTTCTATTATGTCATTTTTGGATTTTTTTTTTTTTGTAATCAATTTAATTCATTTTAATCAACCCTTTCTCGCTGGGAATATTCACTTGATTTAAGAACGTTCATCCGAACATGCAAGTATTAAAAAAAATTTTAATTATTTACCATTTAGTTCTTGGAAAAATGCTATTTGAAGTAAACAACTGTTATATTTTTCTTAAGGACGTGTGATAGAGTATGACGTCACTGATATAGGCAAAATTTGTCGGCAACTTTTCTCTTAAAATATTGGATATTTTGTCATGAAACTTGGTAGAATTACTTAAAATATCATTAGGAAGGTCTCTCTGACTCAAGTTTGTCTTAATTTTGGCTCAGAATAAATTTTTAAAAAATTTGCTATTTTCAAAAGTTTCCAAAATTAATTTTGGGTCAAAATTCAATCAAATTCGGGTTAGAAAAACCTTCTTGATAATAATTTTCGGTAATTGTGACAAAATATTTAATATTTTAAAAGATAAGTTACGGGGAAATTTTGCCTATATCAATGATGTAATACTCCCTCGCATGCCCTTAAACAATCGGCAGAAAAAAGTTTCAAATAGTTTAAAATAATAATAAAAAAAAATTTTTTTAAAGAAAATTTGTGGTGTAATTATTCCTACTATAAAATACTATTTAAAAGATTAAATTATAAGAATAAATTCCGTTGTAAAGATTTTACGTTTTATGATTGTCTGAAATGAGAACCGCTTGAGTGGATGAACATCCTTAAAGAAAAAATATAAATTTTGAATTAAATTATTATTGGGCAACTAATTATTGCTCAACCTAATTTTGCCTCAAAAGTATACAATTGGATCTTTAAAAATTTGGTGAAATCAATTTTATTAATATTTTGTATTTGATGTGAGAAACCAGTTTCTAGTTTGAGGTTATGTCAGTGGAGAGAACATCTTTATGAAAACAGAATATAATACAAAATGTATTTTTATATTTTATTATTATATATTTGGGGGGAGTTGATATAAATAAAACTCTTTTCTTTAATAAGATATTTCAATTTTCTGCAAAAAATTATTTTAAAAATATTACTGCATAAATTTAAAATGCAGTTTACACTTCTCTAAAAAATTTAAGTGACTACTTTGCATACTTTTTTCAATAATTTTTCAAAAACTTAGAATATACTATTGAAAAGAAGTATTTTATTAACATCCACTCTCCCCTATGTAATAAAATTTCCTTTTTGTTAAAAAAAATTATCTTTAAAGTTCAGAATGTCAAGAGAATTAATTTATAAATCAACTTTTTTTTATCTTTCCTTCATAACATTAAAGTTGAATTTCTTTTGAACGTGAGTAAAAGAAATTAAGAGCCTTAATTTTAATCAGGGTAATTTGTGCCACTATCAAGATTAAAATCTCTAAATTGAAAGAATAGTGAAAGGGGGACTAGAGGGCATTGAAACTTTGATAAGAGTCTAAAAAAAAAATTCTTTTTGACAGGACCGGAAATTGAATCGACCTTCAATCACATAAATGAGGATGATGCCTCGAGAAGACCGAATTTCGATAATGCGAGGTTAGGAGTGTGACTTTTTCTCTTTGGGAGTGACTTCTTTGCTAACGGCGCTCCAAAGAGAATCGAAAGGGTAGGAGAGAAGAAAAGGAAGCCGATTGTTTCAAGTCGGAAGATGCGTCAGGCGATAATTACAACTCTCGTCCTCCTGCTTCTTGTTGGCCGGAAAGGCGTCTGGGCAAACTGGTGGTAAGTCCTTAATGCTAATTAATATTCTTTTATTAACACATTTTACTCTTTTCAGTTATAATCAATTTATCTATTTTTATAATTAATTTAAATTCCTTTCTTATTAAATTTCAAATCATTATTTTTTATTTTCTTTTAAATGGACTACCTTGTTAAAAATAATTTTTTAATTTTTATTTTATTAAATCTCAATTAACTGAGATATCTATTATTTCTTGTCGTTTCTTTCGAACCTTTTTCTGCCCTTTGTAGTGGGAAATGTATTTTTTTTATTTTCAAATGGGATTTCTATCTAAATCGCCCCTGGTGCAAACCCAGACGGTTGTAAATTGGGGTGGGTCAGTGTTATAGTAAGAGGGTCTTCTGCTCCAAAAAGTAATTTTCTCAAGGCAGATAAGAGAAAAGGTACAAACGAATATCGTTCTTGACGCGAAATGTTCTTATATTTTTCTCTCACTGGTCGTCGTTCACTGAAAAAAAAAAGTTGAAATGAATCAAGAGAGTATTGTCTGAAGTGTCAACAATTTGGTCTTAAATTAGAAAAAAAACGAAAAAGTAAAATAAAAATCTGTTCAAAGAAAAACGTACTAATTGAAGAATCCCGTTGAAAGCAGGTTTTTATTATAAAGATCCTTCTGTGAGGATTCTGATTTGATGTAGATATCGAAAAATTATAATCTTCGTGCTTAGCCACAGGGGTTCCATCATTTTACATTCTCATTACATGAGAGAGTATTATTTTCTTGTAAAATTCGACCCCCGTGCCCCCGTTTTCATCACATCTTCACGTTTTGAGACCCTCTGAAACTGAAAAACCGGTTTAAACGATGGTGTCTGTCTGCTGTTCATCTCTCTCAGAAAACACGTTACCTGCCTACCTAGTAACATTCCGGTAACTAGACACTTGTTACAGAAATGTTACTAACTTTGGTACCACTTGATTCTTTCAATTGTAGCGCAAAACGACTTTTTTAAAAGATGGTTTTTGAAAAAAAAAAAAAAAAAAATTGGTAGATTAAATTAACACGGTAACTTTTTTTATTTCTTGAAATTTTAACACCTACTTCACCTACTTTGATAATTTGCCACCTTTCTTACTTTTGTACTTTTTTTTTCAAATTTATTCATCTTTGAAATATGCTGATGCTATTTTGAATTCTGCAGAAAATAAATTTTAACTAAATTATAATTGGCAATTTGTCTAAACTAACGAAATGTTGTTTTAAACATTCCCGAGTTTAATTTAATTTCCGACCATAGCATGTCAGTTTTCCAAACATTTTTTTTTAATTAAACAAGATGAATATCATATTTATTTAGCTTTGGTAAAACACATTCAAGCAAACATCTTTCTTGCACAACATTTTTAATAAATTTAAAAAATAGGGCAAGTACGAGTTACACTCGTACTAAAATTAAAAAGTACCATACCTCTCTAATTTTTTTCAACTATATAAGTTAGAGATTTAAGATTGTCCACTAAGAAACGTTATTAAAAAAATAATTTTTATTATACACTTAATAATATTATATAACGTACGCAAAACTACATGTGCGTACTAAATTTCAGCACTAAAATTAAAAAAATCTGGCGCTAGGGGGGTGGGGGGCACCTTTTTTTAAATTGTTTTTCTTGAAAGGGGGGCTGGGACATTTTAATGCATTTTTACAAATTCTTTTCGAAAAAGCTATGATAATGAGCTTTAATCATATTTTCCATATGATTTTCGTAAATCGCATATGAAATTACATATGTGTACCAAATTTTAAGTCTCTATTTTAAATAGTTTGAAAGTTAGACGGGGGTCGAAAAAGGACATATATATTGATTTTAATAGAGTTCCGTTTTAACGGTACATTCAATGATTTTGGATAGAAATTTGTAAGCTTTAATTTTTACAATAGAAGCTTTTAATCTGGGATAATCGTGTAAAACGAAAAAATTTCTCAGCGAAGATAGTAAAGTTTTCATTTGAGAATAGGAATATTTACATTTTTTAAAGAAAAATCTCCTTTCATGCTTTAAAAATTCACGTGTTACGTGAGTATCCTAGATTAAAAATCAGGGTAGTAAAAATTAATTCCTAAATTTTTTTACTATACGCAGCTCTAAAAATGCAAAAAAAAAACATTTTCAATAGAGTAGGGGGGAGGGGTCTGATTTGATTACGTTTTCTGACATAAGGGTGGAAGGTTTAAGTATAATCATACGTAAAAGTTTTTAAATTAAGATTAAAATTTCTAGAATAATGTATTTTCTTAATCTTGAATGGCCCCAAAGGAATCATGACTAAAAATTTTAAATTTATAAAATTATTTATTTATAAAATAGTTATCAAATTAATTTTAATTGTTTCATATATAAAAAAAAAAGAATTTGAAAAAACAAAAAAAAACAATTATTGAAAAATCATGTATTATTGTATGAATTTTGAGTGAATTGTATACTTTATACAGGTTAATTAATTGGTTTGTTTTGAGAATAGGAAATTGCGTTTTATTTATTTATTTAGTTAGTTGTATTATTAGCAAAAAATACATTTTTTGAATAAATAAGGTGCTTTAAAAAGTTGATTGAACATTTTTAAGAATCTTAGTATCCAATTTCAGATAATTAAAAGTTTAATAAGCTTACTAAATTGCACTAAAATCCGTTGAAACGTTCTCGAGATATCCTGGCGATAAAAAAGTTTTTTCATTCACACAACGCAATTAAAGCACAAAAATAATAATGAGAATTATAAGTGTGATAAGAAATTCAAAGAACAACATTTTTTTCAAAACTATCAGTACCACAATTTTGCGAAAATCGCCTAAATATAAATTTGGATAATTTATATTTTGAATTGATTAAAATTTGACTATAAACTAGAAGTACTACAATTTTACGAAAATCGCCTAAATAGAAATTTGGTTAATTTAACTTTTAAATTGATTTAAATTCAATAATTGGAAATGTTAAACGATTAAAATTTTGATAAATTGAGGTGAAAATAATTCAAAATTTGGATCGATTGAAATTTAGATCAATTTAGCATGAAAAAAATTGTAACATTAAATCAACTAATTAAAACTTTGATAAATTAAAAATGGACAATTTGAAATTTTGACCGATTAAAATTTTTATAAATTGAAATCCACTTAATTGAAAATTTGAATCAATTAAATTTGGATAATTTGAAATTTAGAATAAGAAAGGTACCTTGGAAGCAAAAAATTATAGGTTGTGTTTATGATCGTTTTATCTTGATTAATGGATTCGTTTTTAATTTTGTTTTCAGAGAATTAGGAAATTTAATCAATTAAAATTCGAATAAATTGAAGTTTAGACAATTTGAAATTTTAACTGATTAAGCTTTGGATCGATTGAAATTTAGACAATTTGGAATTAAAAATTTTACAAACTTAATTTTGAATCGATTGCACTGAATATTGATTAAATTTAAAAGGCATTTGTCGCATTGATTAAAACTTTTCTTTAAAATAGTTTGTGTATAATAAAAATGATGTAATTCAATTTCTGTGATTTTTAAGTACCTCGAATTTCAATTAATTTTAATTGATCCAAAAAATCTATTCTAATTCTAATAAATTTTCAGTTTAATCAATTCAACATTTAATTTATTCAAATTCTAATTTATTTAATTTTTAATTTATTGAAATTGTCATTATTTCAAATTTCACTTTATCTATTAAATTTAAATCCCTTCTAATTTCAATCGACCTAAGTGACCCAACTTTTAATGAATTGAAAATATTTTTATTTTTATTGATAATAACATATATTAATTATAATTTGATTCGGTTCTAAATTTAATTAAATTCAAATTGAAACGATAAAAACTTAGATTTACCGAAAATTTTAAGTTTCTGCTAATTTCAATCGATTTAGATGTAAAATTATCCAGATTTCAATTCATCAAAATTTGAATCGGCTTCTTTTTCAATCGCTCCAAATTTTGAATTAATTTAAATTTAAATTGATTCTAACTTCATTCGATCGGAATTTTGTATTCATTCAATTTTACAAATTATTGAAAATGATT
Source organism: Ganaspis brasiliensis (assembly GCA_037103525.1). NCBI lineage: Eukaryota > Metazoa > Arthropoda > Insecta > Hymenoptera > Figitidae > Ganaspis > Ganaspis brasiliensis. The sequence goes on along the minus strand of JAZKLR010000001.1, from coordinate 1,632,174 downwards.
CAAATAGGCTTTTTTCTATTTAAAAATGTGTTATATGAGTTTCTGATAAAATATCCATATGTGTGTGTGTGTGAGGATGTATGTACTTTTTTTGTAAACACGATAACTTGAAAACGGTTTACCGGGTTTAAATAAAATTTGGTATGGTTATTTCTACTACTAAAATCTGAAAGCAGACACAAGGCTTTTTTAAAAATATCCATTAAAACATCTTTTATTTATTTTTTTTTAAATTCAATTTTTTTTTAGTTTTAAGTATTTATCCTATGAATTGAATTTAATAGGTACATTTAAAAATTCAAATTCCTTAATTTAACTTTAAAACAAGTCAATTGACCTACATAAAGTATATATTAGCTTAAAATTTGAAAAATTATTCGCAATTAAACAAACAAGAATATACTTTTTTGTTCCAAGAAACATAATCCCTAATTTAGTTGACAGAGCGGTATCATTTTCTGATAAAGATTTTCATTTTGAAAATTTAAAAATAATAAAACATATAATATCACAGATTTCTAACTTAAATTAGTTTTCAATTAATCAAAATTTTAATACATAAAAAATGGTAACTTTTTTGTCATGTATTTTTTTTTATTCGATAAAAATGTTCTGTTATCCCTGATAACGGATAAGACAGATAAATTAAGAGACAAATAATAGAGATAGATAGATTTTGATTATTCCGAATTTCATCAAGTTTTCTTTAAAATTTAACAGGAATCAAAACATTTTGAAATTTTGGAGTATTTCAGTTGATATTTGTTTGTTTAAAAGAGATTTAATTGAATTTCCGTGTTGTGAGTAGAAGTGTTTGTTTGATCAAGAACTTAAAAACCTTTTGACTTAAGGCAATAAAATTGAGCTTGGTTATAGCACTAAATCGTCTTTAGATCTTTTTTTGACGCCTCTTGCTTTACATGAGTCCAGTTCTTGTTGGCTCGGTAAACAACTCCTTTTTGGCATTACACGTTTTATAAAGCTCCAGTTTGCTTTTGAGTTTTGAAAGGTCTCCTTTGTAAGTTTCCAGAAAAGCTGATTTAAATAAACACCTTCGAAAATTAAAGTTCATAGCTATTTAGTATATCAAACCAGTTGTTATTTTAATTAGGTTCTTTAATTAAATGCATTTTTAAAATAAAAACGAAATTAAAGTCGATGAACAATTAAATTAAAAATAAAATTTAATTTTCATTTTTAATAACATGATAAAGTTACTTTGTTTTTTAAAAATTTAATTTGTTTAAATTTGATAGAAAGCAATGTTCACTTTGTTTCCTTTTTAATAAAAAATGAGCATTTCCTTTTCTGTACAGAGCAAGTAGAAGATCTACTTTCAAATAATTCATCGTAAAGCTCTAAAGAAAGAAGGAAGTAAGTGCTTCTTACCTAAAGAGGCTTTTAATATCCCAAATATTCGTATTTTTATCATTCAACTCAGTTTTTTTCATTTCTTTTAAATTTATATTATTTTTCATCTCAGTCTCCCTTTCTTTAAGTTTACATATTTTGCAACAACAAACAATTTATTTTAAAAATAATGCATATCTTACGTAATAGTTTTCTTTTATATTTTAAAAACTCTAGATTATATTTTTTACAAATAGCATTAACGATTTAGAATTATTATTACATATATATAGTTTCTCCCCGATTATATTTTTGATTCAAATGCCTGAATTTTTTATATACTTTTTTTATTCATTGATATTTGTACTTCAAAAAAATATTTGTAAAAATATTTGAAAATTTTAAGTTGAATTCTAACCAAGAGGTCTTATTTTAAATGTTGAAATAAAAAATAAGTTTCGATCTTTTAAATTTAAATTTATTCTTTAATATTGATGAATGTCTAAAATTTATATTTTTTATGTTAATAAAGCAGTTAATTCCCTTCTTCACTTTTTCTTCAAAATTGAAATTTATTCTCTAAATTTAAATCTGTGAAATTTAATTGATTTTCAATGAATTATTTCCATCCATATTTTAATAGATTTTTTAACATCCTTTAACACTTATTAAATATCTTACGATTGAAAGCGACAATGAATTTCAGTGAGAAATAATTTACATGGCTATCTATCGGCCTTCCTTCTACATTTTTATTCAAAAGTAATTGAAATAAAAGATTGTGTTTCTAATGTATCATTTTAATTTTAATTATTAATTCTTTTAATATAAATGTGAATTTATATCCTATTAATTTTTAAAAATTATAAATAATGATTTGTTTTTTGTTATTAATTCTGATGTTATAAAAATTTTCTGTCAATTGTGTAAGTTTTCATTTCTTTCGAATTTTGTTTTTGTAATCTAAAAACTTTTTTTGCAGTGTCTCGTGTTTAATAAACTCTGAAAAGGAGGCTGAGTCAGCCTCGAAACATCAGTAGATGGTGATGTAAATTTATTTCTCACCAAGACCCGTTGTCCTTTTTTGGTCGCAAGATGTTTAATAATCTCTCTTTTTATTAATGAAACTTAATTGACATAACAGCGCAATGAAATTTGTGTAAGTTCTCATTAATTGTCTCGTCTAGTCAAAACATTTACTCATTCAAATCTTTATCAATTCTCAATTTAATTTAAAATTCAAAATTTAAACGATCTAAATTTCAAGTCATTTTAATTTTAATCGTTCGATTTGAGTCAATCGATTCAAACTTCAGTTGATACAAATTTTCATCAATCATAATTTGTATTCATCAATATTTTTATTGATACAAATCCCAATCGATTATTAATTTAATTTAATCAAATTAAATGACCTAAACTTCAATTTATTTTAATTTTAATCAACTTCAAATTTTGTATGTTTTTTTCTTCCTACTACAAAAAAATTTTATTCTAACCCGTCTTTTATACTTTTGAATAAATAAATGAATCAATAATATTAAATTTAAGGGGTTAGACCACTGTAAAGCACGAAAATTAGACCTAATTTTAAGGTTCTTTTACGGGAGCAAGATAAAATTAGATAAAACCAGGTTTTATTTATTTTTATTAGGCATCTATTGAAGTATAAAAAATTTATTTTGCTATGTTGAAAAAGTTAAAATGGCGGTCTAGATTGTCGATTTAAAAAATTCAGTTTTTTAGGTAGAGGTCTACGGCCGGTAGAAAATATTTGTCAATTTTTGATGTAGAACAAAAACCCAAAATTTTTATGAATTTGCAACTCAAAAGCTAAAGAAGTACGTAGGGGATTTTGAAAAAAACGGTTTTTGTGAAAATGTCACACATTTAAATGAAAATTTCCAGTTTTTTGATAAAAAATCGATAGAAAATTGTTAATAAAAAATTATTTTTTTTTACTATAGAAAAACCCCTACGTACTTCCATAAAGAATGTTATCATGTAGCTGTATACCAATTTTTAAGTAAATCGGTCGAAAAGTTACCGGCCAGTTTGAAAAATGTGGTTTTGAGGAAAAAGCGTTTAAACTTTAAGAACATGGACGTTTCTAATGCACTGCGCATAGTAGCGTTTCGCGCTGATTTAAAATTTAACTTTTAAAAGTGTTTTCTTTCTATATTGTTTATTGTTTCTTATTTTTAAGACCCTATGACACCCTTCTAACTAAAAAATTTTTTTTTGGTTTTTTGGAAAGTTCACAGTGGTCTAACCCCTTAACATCAAAAGTTTGTAATAATTCATTTTATTTGCACTGTTTTGGTAAAAATTTGATAAGTGAAAAAATTTAATAAAACTTATACAAATTATTTAAATAATTTACGATTTTTATAAATTTTAAAAATGTATTTAATAATTATTTTCTGATAATGAAAAAATATTTAAATTTTTAAACGGCCCAATTTTACGGAATAAAGTTTTACTTTTTTTTTATTATTGTTATTAAATGTTTACATTTGGAAGGATTTGAACTCGTGATCCTCAGTTTTCAAAGTCGATGCTTCAATCCCTAGACCAAATTACGTACCAAGATTGATCGATAATTTATTTTGAATACATTTAAAAATTATCTTTGAAATGAGCACAGGAACATTAAAAAATGTTTATTATTTTATAAATAAATTTAGTTTTGAGAAAACATTAAAAATTGAATATTTTTTCTGATATCTTGTTAAAAACTTAATCTAATCCTTTTGTTTAGGAATAGTTTTTTGCAAATTTGGAATAGATATTAGTGTCTTAAAGAAAAAAATTGCATGAGGATTTTAGTATCGTTTTCTTATATTCAGTGTTAATTCTAGAACGTTTCAATAGATTTCAGTAAAATTTGGTAGGCTTATTAAACTCATAAATAACTAAATTCCTACACAGGGATTTTTAAAAATATTGAGTCATTTATTTCTAAACACCTTTCTCATTTAAAAATATAGTTTTTTGACCAAGATTTTCTTCATGCTAAAAATTCAACTTTATAAAAAAAAAAGCTCCTTGTCTCAAAATAAATCAATTGACCTATATGAAGTATGTATAATTCATAAAAAATTCGTAGAATAATTCATAATATTTCAATTTTGTTGACATTTAAAATTCTTTTTCTTTCTATAACTTCATCAATTTTTATCTTTGAACCATACTTTCGTTGAATAAAATATTCTAGAATTAAAAATTAATCGATTGATCTATATTAAGTACATATTGTCCCGGAAATTGTAGAATTAAAGATTATTTTTTATTCTTCAACAAATTAAAATATTTTTTTTTTATTTGTCATTTTTTAGATGTGGTTCCTTTGGGAAAGAGTATTCTACAATACAAAAACGAATCGATTTATCTTCATGAAGTACATTTCTTCTTCACAGAAATTAGTAGAGGGGTCTCCACAAAGCATGTGATACTTTAGGGGGGGGGGGGTGTCAGCAAAATATCACGCTACATGTTAAAAAAAATTTAAAGCATGGAAAAATCATCACGAGGGGTAGGGGGGTGTTAAATTTTCGAAAATATGCATCACATGCTTTATGGGCGGCCCCAGAATTAATAGCTGTTTTTTTTTTAAACGGAATTTAAATTTTATTTTTCTGCATTATTTTAATCTACTGTTTTCTCTATGAGGAAGCACATTATTTGCTCATATGGAAGCAAAGTTTTTAGAAATGAACATAATTGTGAGATTGTTTTTGTAAATTTATTTATCTTCTCACCTTTCCTTTAAAAAAAATAGTTCACGTAATTTTTTTTTTTTTTAATCCAAAACTGCATTTTACTAAAAATGGAATATAGGATAGGACTTCTTATAATTAGATCTAATAGTAAAATTATTCTCAGCAAAAAGTAACTGATTTTTTAGTCATAAATAATTTATGTTTATCAAGAATATAGCAAAGAGCATTATCATTTTTGACTGAAATTATTATTTTTTTAAAAAAATTTACAATTGAGTTGAGATAGTACCCTTCATAGCAAAACTTACTGTCTCAATCTTGCTTCAATATTTCCAGGACAATAGATTGCCTTATTTTGTTGAGGTACCATTGTTGTAAAATTAAATTGTCTGACATATTTCATTTCAGTATCGTTGCAAAATTGCAAGATAATGTCGAGGTGGTTAACATAAGTCGTAATATTGAGTCAATATTAAACTAATATTACACTGAACGATTTGCTTATGAAAAACTAATTTTTATCTAAAAGCGAAAATTTAATATAATATTACCTCAATCTCGCAACTCATGTTGCCTTAATATTACCCTGCAATAGTGTAACAATATTACCCAGTCTGCAATATTTCTAAATCGCGGACAGTTTACTATCTCACAGAGGAAGCTTTGTGCTCGTTGAGATTTTCAATTTTTCAAAAACAGTCTAAATCGACTCATTTCCGTCTAAAAAGCTTCAATTTTTATTCTTATGCAAATGTGCAGATGTATGTATATGTATGTAGTAATTTTGTTGCGCTTTTGAATCAAAAATACAGAAATAGTTAGTTCTGTTTTAAAAGACAATCTGTTTTTTCAACTATTTACCTTTAAAGTTTGATTTTGTCAATTTAAGGGTAGTTTTTCGATTAAAAAAAAACAGAGGGAGGTGGAGAAATTGTGACTTTATTTTTGCGTTGTTGGAGCAAAAATACAAAAGAGGTTAGTTTTGTTTTAACAGTCAATTGGTTTTTTCAATTTTTTATCTCTAAAATTTGATTTTGTTAATTTTAGGGTAGTTTTTCGATTTAAGAAAAACCAGAGGATGGTGGAAAAATTGTGACATACAAAGATGGTTAATTGTGTTTTACAAAACAATCTGATTTTTGAATTTTTTATCTCTAAAGTTTGATTCTGTCAATTTAAGGGTAGTTTTTTAATTAAAAAGATAACCGGAATGTAAAGGGGAAAGTGTTTTCGAATTTTTTTAGAAATGTTTTGATTTAAAAAACGATCTGTTATTTTATTCTTCTTCTTGTAAAGTCTGATTCTGTCCATTTAAGGGTAGTTTTTTCGATTTAAAAAAAAACAGTGGGTGATGGAACAATTCCGACTTCAAATTCGTTTTCATCGGGAAAAAATGCTATAAGATGTGTGGGTCTAGTTCAAAGTACAGTCAACTATTTGTTTTGTGTGCCTGTGTAATTATTCTTGGATCGTGAATAATTATACTTGATTCAAGAATAATTATCCTTAATCCAAGTACACATTCTTGATTGAAGAATGCAAACTTGGCTCAATAATAAGCTATTCTTGATCCAAGAGTAATTATACTACACGGAAAATTTTTTTTTGTGTAATTCACAGAAACTTTTGTGCCATCTACAAATGAAGATTGTGGTTTTCACAAACAGCTCAGTTTGTGAAATATACAACCCATTTTTGTGAAATACCAAACTAGTTTGTGGAATACACAAAATAGCTTGTGACTAACACAAACCAGCTTGCGTCTGACACAATTGTAAGTATTTGTGTAATCCACAAATTGGATTCCTGGACTCTAAATGAACTTTTTTTCGTGTAGATCCGATCCTAAGGATAATTTGCATTTGATTCAATTCAAAAATGCATTGACACAAGAAAATACCTCTCTCATCGTATTGTAATCCATTGCTTCCTCTATGAGGAAGTAAATTATTTTGCTTACATGGAAGCAAACTGTTGATGAAATAAACATCATTTTCACCTAGTTAGTATTGCAGCAATATACCTAAGGCAAAATTGTCTAAAAGTCACTCTGAATCGTACCTAATTAGAATTTAGAGCAATAGATCTGTTTAAAAAAAGAATCTTTGTTTCTGAAATTGAGTGCCTGGGAAGAAATTAGTTACAGTCTGATAATTGTATCTGAATCAAGTAGACTTTAGACACGCCTAATAGCAGCTTCCTTTGATGTTGTTTTTCAATGTGGAGAATGGCAAAAATAGCCACGAGGGGTGTGTCCGCATGCAAGGAGAAAAGGTGCACGTCAAAATCGTTTAAATAGTGAAAGGAGAAGAGATGTGAATGACGTTTCTTGTCTTTTTCGTGCAATCTGATAAGGGATGGTGATGCTGATGTGGGAGGGGCATGTCCCGGTCACGCTTTGAAACAGAGTAAAGTAGATTGTAGTAGATAAAGATAGGAGTCCGTTGATAGCAGCAACAGTCAAACGATCGTTTGAGAAGATTTTATTTCTGACAAACTGGTTCCCCGGGCGATTAATCGCCCCCACTATACATATATCCTCAAGGCGGCTAACCGACCTATGCTATGGTATACCACTATGCTTCTTTTCCCTTCTGTATCGTCTTATTTTGTCCTCACCAACCCTGAAACCACGCAGCAAGCTAATTGCAAATGAATGCCACAGATATACCGGGTGCTCTCGCAATATTCCTGCTGCTGCTGCTGCTGCTGCTGCTGTTCTGTCCTGTCTCAGGCTTAGGATTGCAAATCTAAAGTAGAAAGGCGTTGACTCTTATCTACATCTCTAAGGATTTCCAGATAAATGTCTCTTTGTTTTATTCACTCTTTCATCTCCAAGAAATAACACGTTCCCTCCAGTTCGCTTTTCATTCTCAATTTATATTTATTTCTATGCTTTGTCTACTTTTTATACCATAAGTCTTCTAAATATTATTTAGAATTATTATTTCGACTATTCAAGACTATTTATTTACTACGAATTCAACTTTTTAATGATCATATAGTTTTTGTAAATTTTCTTTTTCACTTCAAGTGTACGTACTACTTAAAAATATATGCTTCAAGTTCTTTACATTCAAACACATTTATTTTATTCTTTGAATTGCAATTTATTAATTCAAGTATAGGGGAAGGTCTCAACGAGAGAACCACGTTCTGTTTTTTATGTATAAGTTTTTTGTGGAACAAGAGCCTAAGAGACTTCTAGACACAGTTGGAGGTATTGACAATGGATAAAAGCTACACACAAAACCTAAAAGCATCGAAACGTTGCATAATGATACAATTTTTTTGATCATTTCTTATAATTGATCCAACAAATTGTATCATTATGCAACGGTTTAATGCTTGCTGGTCTTGTGTGTATACATTTCTTTTAGTGTGTTAAAGAAAAAATTTTTGGACATTTTTCAAAAACTATTTTTTTAAAGTTCCCTTTTTTGTATTTGGTGGACCATCTGGAGAACCATCTAAAAATCGATTAAATACCACGTAACAAGTTTTTGGATAATTTTTGTTTCTCTTATCCTCCACTTATTGAGCAACCGAGATATTCTCAATGACCCCCCACAATCATTTTCACATGTCTTTTAATAATAAACAAAAATTGCTTAAAACATCAAAAGCATAAAAAAATGAAGGTTCTTTTGAAGCAATTAACATACTTTTAATTGACCGCTAAAAAGGTATACGGGTTAAAATTACATTTAAAATTATTAAAATGCTTAAAAATTAAACCAATTTAATCCAGTTTAATGCCGTCTAGAATTTTTGAAGAATGAAATCAAAAATATAATCAAATTCAGAACGCTCTTAATCCACGTTCTTATCCGTTTTCGTGAAATCGCTTAAGTTCAATTCAATCCACACATTTCTGGGAGGAAAGCAAATTCTCGTCAAGAAGAGGTTGACATATTCTGATACGGTAGTTAGAATCGAATTCAATTTAATCCTGTTTTATCCCTAAAAAATGTGAAACCAATTGAATTCCGTTTAGAAAGTAAAAATTAGCGACAGTTTTATTCATTTTAATCAAACGGAATTAAAATGCATTAAAATATTGGGAAATATGATTGTTATTAATATCGCTTTCTATTCAAAGCAATGTCGTTTTTGGTCTTTTTCGTAAAATCATTTTAATTCATTTTAATCAACCTTGTATTCTTGCCTGGTAAATAATCAACAAGATCTCAAAATCAGTTTTCAATAAAAATTTATTAAAGTATCACGAAATCATGCCCCAACTCCGATACACCGTGATCATTTATCTAGATTTCTTGGAGTGAGTTTTCACTCCACGAAGAGTGAAAATTGAGCCACTCCAATTCAGAGTAAGAAACCCACTCTAAAAGAGTGAGATCTCACTCTTATAGAGTTAATTGTTCACTCCAAGCAAAAAGTGAGCTCTCACTCTAATTTTGGAATGAATTTCCACTCAAATTGGAGTGAAATTCCACTCTTTAAAAGTTAGATCTCGCTATTTTAGAGTGGGTCTTTCGCTCGGATTGGAGTAGCCCAATTTCCACTCTTAGCGGAGTGAAAACTCACTCCAAGAAATTTAGAGAGGCATGATCATTTTCTTGAAACCCCCACCCCTATTTTGGGTCACATGATTTATGGATGACCTCTTACTGTAACTACCTCTTGAATAAATAAAAAAAAATTATGCATCTCAATCATCATTCAGTGGGTAGATTCAGTTTCATACTCAGAATCAGAGATAACAGAAAGATCATCATTAATTTTGTTAGTAATAACACTTTTATGTTCATGAATTCTTCTCCGCAATTTTCTCTGAGTTTGTACTATGTAATGTCTGGTAGTCTGTTACTGTTGTTAAATCGAATATTATAAGGTTATTTTAAACTTTTTAAAAAAATTACTGAAAAGTGAGATTACGTATCAGATATTTAGTTTTATTTTTGTAATATCTTGAAAATTAGTCGAAAAGTATTCGAAAAAGCACTAAATTACTGATTATACTCAATTTTGATTCTTTTTCTTTAAATATTTTAACCAATAATTTGCAAAAAAGGTTGTTTTTTTCAGAAAAAGTCCACTTCTTGGTAATTTTACTAACCCCAAAAATTGGTGTTTACATCTCTCGTAAAAACTAAACTCACTCTTTAATAAAAAAAAATGGTGAGTGTAAATTTCCCGATTTTATATTGAAAAATGGTTTTGAGACGACGCTTATCTGTCACAATAAACGAGTAGACATTTCGAATTTTATTTCATGGGAAAATACGAGGTGGTCCACTCATTAAGATATTCCCCTACAATTAATTTTCATATCATTAAATATTTAATTAGTTAAATAATAAGTTCCACAGATGAGAATGAATCAAAGTGTATTAATTGCATGGACTGGGTGGGGCTAATTAAATGGAATTTATTTAATTAAAACTGTTTATCGATGGAAACTAATAAATAGAATATAATTATTCAATGCAACATGTAATGGAAAATGATTAAATGGATAGGATGTAATGAATGATATATGTTGTACTGGTTTAATGGAAATGTTATTAGTCCTATTAATTACTATTGAATGGTTGATATATTATATATATTATATTATATACACATTATAATGGAATTGATACAGGGTTCGCTTTATTCAACATTCGAGAAAAACCTTAAACATTTTAAATAATCAGAAATTATCATATTTTTTTTATTTTTTCACAAAGATACTTAATTTTTCGAAAATTATCATCAGTTTCAATAACATTCGAAAGTATAATTTATTTTACAGTTTTTTTTTTGTAGATTCTGAAAGGAATCATTTTTTATCGCTAGGACACTTCAAAAATGGTTTGACCAATAATAGTAAAATTTGGTATGCAAAACATTGATATCTGAATTTGGTCAGAGGGATTTTCGAAAATACCTAATCAATTTTTTAAAACTTTTTTTTTCTGTAAAAACATACAAGCATAGAACAAGTTTACTGTGGCAGTAAATTATTCGCTGCCACGTCAAAATAAGTTTGCAAATATAGGGGCAGCGAACAAATTTGCTGTGAGGGTAAAAAAGTTTGCTATGAGAGTAAATTTTAAAAAATGTGGCTAATATTGTTTATCACAGCAAACTTTGTCCACTGTAATAGCAAATAATTTGCTGTGGTTAATAATTTTGTTAGATTCAACAGCAACTATTAGTTAGCAACTGCAGAGAATTCATTTTTTTCCGTGTAGTTTTGTTAAACAGTTTTTTCTTGATGAAATCGAAACCTAATAAATATATAATCCGGATTTCTTCCTTCCGAACAAATTGACTGATTTATAAATAATGAATCAAAAATTGATTAAATTATAATTCAGATTTTCTCATTTTTTATGACATTTAATATTATATTTCTATTAATATAACTTTTCCAATTGTGATAGTTCTTTTAAAAGAAAAGATTTTGCAATGAAAAACAAATTGATTAATCTATACAATTTACATGCAAAACTTCAAGGTGAAAGGTACCTAAAGTGCAAAAAATCAATTTGTATTTTTGTATGCAATTTGATAATTTTAGAGTTGCTTTTTCATTTCCAAAAATCCAACATTGTCTCCTTGAATTATTATTTTTTTTTTACCTAAATGTAAACTAGAACTTCTGACACGTGAATCATTTCGAAAATCAATTGTCTTGTAAACAATCCTCTCTCTAGTAGAGTATAAGAAAAAATAACCTCGATTCGATTTATGAGTTCTTCCACCCTCTCAACTAAATAATTATTTAATTAAGAAGTGTCTCGATGGAAAGAATTGAAAGATGATTAGTTCTCGATTTCTGAAAGTTAATGAGAAAAACCCAGGGCTCCATGAATATAATACACGCACCTGTTAAAGATGTACAAAGATCTCGACAAAAATCGCATCCTCGAGTCCCTGAAATCCTTCTTGAGATCCGTTCTCCCAGCGATCAACGATTGGCGAGAGAAAGACAAAAGCAAGTAAAGACGAAGGAATCAAGAGAGAATGCAAAGGAGAGAAGAGAGAAAGAGTCAATGAGAGGCAAAGAGAGAGCGTGCAAAAGAGAAAGGCGTTAATGCGATTTTTAATCTCCCTCGTAAAGTCGGCGCGCGTGCAACTATAATGCGTCCTGGCGGTCGGTTCGCGCTTAATAAAGGTGCCTTTATTAAACCTGCGGCAAAAAGCACGCCTTCGCTTACGGCCATTTTTTATGTTCTTTCCATGTTTTAAAAGGCAACTTCGTCCTCTTAGTCGCATTTCACATATATACGACCATTTCATCTATAGGTGTGAAAAGTCGCTTAAAATAGTGACTCATTTTCTGCCATGTTTGCGCAAATTTCAACAACAGGTGTAGCTTTAATTGCCCCTAGTTAAGACTCTATAGTTTTCAAATCTTTATGCTCCGAACATTCATGGGAATCAAGTTTTTTATATCGACTCATGAATCGTCAACATTTTTTCCATTTTAAATCTTGATTCACAAATTGAAATAACAAGTTTTAAATAACTTAATAATAATTGTTAAAAAATTGTTATAATTTAAAATTAATCTTTTTTTTTTAATATTAATATGAGGGTGGTTCTACAAACGAGGGCATTTTGAGTATCGTAGCTTGTTTTTTATATTATTTTTTAAAAAAATAATCAATTTTTTTTTTTATGAAAACTGTAAATACTAATACTGCCCTACAACGGAAAAAGACACGCAAGCCACAAACAGGTCAAACGGAGATATTCAAGGAAAACCATTTGCATCTAGAACTTATGCTTATAGTCACTTTTCAGTAATAAAAGTCAGTCTATATGGGTAAATCATATCCGCTCTTTCCAATTTTGCTATTAAAAATTTATTATTTAAACAATCTCTATTAAAAAAAGCACATGCGTAGTTTTTTTAGTTGAAATCCAACGCAAAATCACTTGCGTATTTTTCTGCTGTAAAGTCTTCGAGCGGAACAAAGACAGAAGATGCCGAGCTCGACGCATTTACAACGTAAGAAACCCGCAAAGTTCCTCGCGTGTGTTTTTACTATGTATTTTGTGACGTATTTGATACCTCCTACAGATTTTGGACTCCGCAAAGAACTTCATGTGTCTTTTTCCGTTGTAATTTCTCATTTTTCGCAAATTGCAATATATTCAATGTTAATTATTCATTATAAATAATTAATATTTTTAATTTTAATTAGTACAGTTAGATGCAGTTTTCTCTCACGAATCCATTGATACCAAAAACTCATTTTTCACCAAAATGTCACTTACGTGTGTTTTTCCGTTGTAGAGCAGAATAGTTTTTACATGGTCAATAACAAACAGCCAATTATTATACATTTTTTTAAAAGAAAATACAAATCAAAGAGTAAAATTCTCAGTTTCCTGCACGGAAAAAAATTTCCTGTGTAATTCACAGAAACTTTTGTGCTATCTACAAATGGAGGTTATAGTTTCCACAAACAGCCTGGTTTGTAGAAACCATTTCCACAAATACCACAAACCATTTCCACAAATACCACAAACCATTTTTGTGAAATACACAAACTAGTTTGTGGAATTCACCAATCAGTTTGTCGAATTTACAAATCAGTTTGTGGAATGCACAAAACAGCTTGTGACTGACACAAACCAGTTTGCGCCTGACACAATTGTACGTATTTGTGAAGTCTACAGGACCTTTTCTCTGTATGGCATGTCCGAGGGCATGTCCTTTATTGAAAATGAAAGTTTACAGGTAAAAAAAGAAATACTTTATAAATTAATATAAAAAAAATAATAGTGCAATAGTAACTTTGAATTGTTAGACTTTATACTAATGTGCCAATAACTATAGGGGAGAGGGCCCCAAGTTGAACACCCTATCGATTTATTGCTGTAGAATCCAAACCGAATAAAATATATTAAAATGTTTTATACCGGATGAAAGTACAATTTATAAGGTAACTTATGGCCACAGAGATAAAATTTTATTTTGAACATAAACATTTTTTAAAGCATTTTTTCTAATTGTTAAAATTTTCGGTCTAAAAAAAGGTGGCCCCAAGATGGACACCTTCTTAAAAGTCTTTGAAAATGGTAGTAAATAAAAAATTAACATCGTGTAACAATTCTTGAACTAAGTTTTAATCATTTTACGGAATTTATCAAGAAATAAAATTTCTAAAAACTTTAATTTAATAGCTCAACAGTAAAAAGTAATAAAATATCGAAAAATATCAATATAATAAATTCTCTAACGATAAAATCACATTTTATGGTGGAAAATAAAAAATTGTAATTAATTGGCTCAAAAAATTATTGAAAAAAGTGTAAAATCGAAAATATGCAAAAAAAAATACATTGAGATTTTAGGCCTGTCCATCTTAGGGTACATGACACAATTTTTTAATCCCCAGTAAAAATATATATATGAATACTGAATTAGTAAAATCATTTTAGAATATTATTATACGATAAATAAAGAATATTATAACGTTCAGTACTCATTCTAAATCATAAATTTAAATAACTTTACCAACTTGAGAAAAAACTGTTACAAAACTTTTTTAGACACAAAATTACGTGGTATGTGTAGAAGAAAAACCAACTGGTTTTTTTTCTTCAAATGTGCATCAAAATGTTCGTCTATACAAACAACAAAAATGACGGAAAGCATAAGGCGCTGTCACCTTAAACAAAAATTTTATACGAAATGTCCATCTTGGGGCCCTGTCCATCTTGGGGCCCACTCCCCTAACATTTATCTAGGTTTTATTTGAAAAATATCTGAGTTTTGTCCGTTGACTACTGACACATGAAAAAACGCTAAAGTTAATAAAAATTAAAAATCTGATAAAGTTACACTTTGTTTATAGTTGTTAATGAAAATGAAATAAATACAACAATGTAAGCGATATTTCCATGATTTGCGTTTCTGTCAATTTGCTGTGGTGCTCCTCATCATGAATGAGATTATATTGTCTCAAGTCAAATTCTCATTTTTCCGCATGACACTTAGTTTTGGCAAAAATATTTTGTTTTTTAACAAGTATTCTGTTCCTACTAATTATAAAAGTTACTAAAAGACGTAATCAGTTGTTGGATTTTACCATTTAACGTTAATTTTCGATTTTTGACCGAAATTCACTAAATTTCTATGCTTCTTGACAATTTTCATTTTACTATATATAGGTATCACCTAGTTTTGGGAAAAAAAAATTTTTTCAAGTTTTCTATTTCTATTAGTCATAAAAATTACTAAAAATTGTAATTAGTTGTTAGATTTTTTTTCATCTTTATTATTTTAGTTTTTATCGAAATTATACAAGAAGATATGTTTTGTCACAATTCTCATTTTCCTGGCACCTAGTTTAAAGAATATAATATGTATAAATATATAACGAACAAAATCGTTTTTGAGTGTCGAAAAAAATTTAACCTGAAATATATTTATGATTTTCATTATTTAAAAATATTTAAGCATCACCTTTTATGCACCAGTTTAAGATCCTACAATAGATCATCAACTTATAATCAACAATGGATAATTGATGATTGAACTGTCAAAAGTTGAGGTTATGTTTTAATAGCATTTTCTTGATTTCAAAATCTTTTTAATTTAGTCTGAATACTTCTAAATAATATAACCAGAATCAATTTATTATCAATAAAAAAAATTTAGAAAACATTTGTATATAAATAAGTTGATGCACAATAGCTATAAGAATTTATTTGATTTTTTATTTTCTTCTTTTCAAAATTCCCGCTGTCTTATAATTAGTTGCTAGGTTTGGTTAGACGAGTATCAGAAGTGATAAGATTTCTGGTACTTGTAATATTTTATTTATTTATTAAATAATAAACAACTTTCATGATAACAAATTGATTTTATTCTAAAGAATACTTATCAAGGAATTTTATTACGTGTAGAAAGCTGTTCCACAATTTATATTCTTTAAATAGGAAACGATTATTTACTGTTAGCAGAAGTTCATTTTTGAGTAAATTTTTATCATATAATAAAGGGGTTAATGTTAGGCCCAATTTGCTGATTGAATTAATTAATTATGTTGGTATATATGTATATTATAAATTGAATAGATTAGCTTCATTTTAGTGTTAAACATTTTATTAATTACTTCAGCCTAAAATAATTACACGTGATTGAAATTTTTGCTATTTATACTATTGGGCGGTCTTATTCCGAATTTAATTTTTCACAAACATTAAATTTCTCGCAAAGAATTACATAAAAATAAATTATGTTGACTAATATTATTTAGTATAACTGAAAATGTGAAATTGACTTAAATTCAATCAAAGAGTTGTAAATAACTAACAAATTTTGAATCAATCTGGCATAATTGATAATGGCGTTTTTACTGTCAAGAAATCATTGGGTTTCATTAGTGACCGACTTTTATCAGAATCAAGCCAGTGACTACCTAAAATTAAAAGAGGTGTAAAAAGTTTTTATGGAAAATCCAGTTACATAGTAATCTGAAGAAAATATTTGGGTCAGTTATTAAAATACTTTGTATGTAAAATTTGAATCTTAAATGTTGAATAAATAACAGACTATCAAATCGTGAACCGTTTAATCTTTCTATTGAAAACCAGCTCTTTAATCAATTTCTTTTAACATTCGCATTTTTATTGTCATGCGAGTTCTCGAAGATTAATAATCTTTAAAGAAAAGCAATTTCAAACATTCATTGGCACATTTACCCCGAGAAAGTCTGTCATTTATGTCCAAGAAGTCGACAAAGTCATCTTGTTTTTTTTTTTTAATACAAAAGTTGTGCTTGATTTGTGCTCTACTGAACCGCAAAAAATTTCAAAAAAATTACTATTTCATCAAAAATTAAAAAAAAAAAACACTTTTTGGACCCGTCATTTACAAAATGCAAAACATTTTCTAGAAAAATTTTAAAAATCACATTTTCAAATAGCATTAGTTGGAAAAATTATATTCAGCTTTTTTTTACAGCAAAAAAAAATTACTCTTTTGCCACTCCATTATTTTTAATAAATCGAAATTTGCTATTTTGTCTTGTCTTTTAACAGCAAGAAATCTCAACAAAAAAATCAGTTGAGAGCATTTTTTTCACAGGTTCAATCATTCTTAAGATGATTTTTGGAGTTTTTTGTTAGGTATATTTTAGAAATTAAAAAAAAAACTTGAACATTGCTAAAAATTGGAATAAATAAAATTTAATTCTGTTAAACATACTGAGAAATAATAAGAAAGATGCGATATAAAAAACGTTCAATCATTTAACTGATGATGGTATAAATTTACCTATAGGTAAATAAAAACTTTGAAACATAAAAATTAAATCTTAATGAAATATTTGTCGAAATAAAATTGATCATAAGTGGTCACTTAATTTCGGTGAAAAAAAATATTATGAGGATTTAAATTTAATAGGGGAAGGGGATTTTTCAATTTATCAAACTTTAATTTGTCATTTTAGAAAATTGATTTGTAGAATATTCCTTTCTTTTTTAATTTATTAATTAAACGTTATTTAAATTTTATAAATTGTAAAAGTTCTTTGAAATTTTATTATGTTATGTTATAGGTTTCTGTATAATTCATGTTTCATACAAGATTTATAAACAATATTATATTGATGTGCGCGATTTCCTTTACAAACTTTCCTAATAAGGAAAAATTTCTAACATTATTTAAGGATAAAATCTTCAGTCTTTTAGTGTAGTTCTGTTAAATTTAGTTTTAACAATTCAATATCTGATTCGGAATGACAACACAAATATGATTTTTGATTTTATTTTTCATCTATAGTAAATATATAATATTATGATTCATGATTTGTTTTGAATATTTGATTAAATTTTGTTTTTTATTGAATAAACTCTGAACAGGAAGTCGGAGATTTTGATACGACTTTCGGAATTTATGTTGCTTTGAGTGCATCTTATTCTGTTCATATAAATTAATTGAAAAATTTTCATCTTTTTGCAATAATTTAGATTGGCAGTTGGATTGACAATTTTGCATACTCTAAATTTGAATTCTTCAATGATTTAGATTCTTCTTCAATCTATACCTTTATTGGTATTTAAACTTTTTATCGTTGGATTTGAATTCATTTTCAGTGACCGTTAGCTCAAGAATACATTGTGCCATGCCAGATTATTAGCTCTTATTGTAAAATTTCTTTTTAACATAAAATTCTGAACTCGAATCCTCGCAGGGTAGTAAAACGACCCTTAGCATGCTATTTATCTGCAGTGTCTATTGAGGGACATTATTCGATCAGACAGACGTTTTCTTTCAATTCCTTTTGCGAATTGACGAGGTTTAGTAGAAAGGATTTTAAGAGCCTCATAAACCCAAAATGCGCCATCAAGCGTGAATCGCACGTTGAAACGACATTGACACTTTTTGTCGGTTCTTTATTATGTACGATTCATGTTAAGAATAAAACTGGAACAAATCGTTGCTTACGATTGTGCTATTTGTCATTAAATATTAAATTGCCATTTATAAAGGCTCTTTTTAAAGGTGAGGGAATTAAAATAGAGGCCTTACACCCTTTTATAAAAGCCTTGATTTTTAACCCCGGGACATAAAAAATTATCTGAAATTTTCTCTTCTTTCTTTCTTTCTTTCTTTCTTTCTTCTGAATTGAAAATTCTTGTTTTCTTTCAAAACTTTATTTTGATAAAACTAACGCTATCTTAATTTTCTTGGAATGTTTTTAAATTCGGTAAATTTATGCTAAAAGGATTGCAAATCCTGGCCTAATAACTTAAAATGAAATTTAAGAATCCATCAAAACGTGTTTTTAAAATAATGTCTGAAGTCATATCATGATTTGCGTCAATTATTCATTAGCTTATCACGTTAGTTCCACATCATTAAAACTTGAATTAGCTGCTGGCCGGTGATTTAATGATTCAAATTAATGTTGTAACCTCTCTTGGAAATTTTAAATTCAATTTGTCGACAGTTCAATACTGCTTTTATATGTATATTCCTTCTTTCGGCGAACGGCCGGAAGAGAAACTTTTTTGCTGGTCAAACAATGTATCATCCTTTTATCTTTTTTTACTCTTTTATCTCAGCCTGTTTATTCACACGCTTTATGTATTTCAGTCATCATTACAAAGCACTTAAAGGAAATTACTTAATTTTTTTTGGTATACTAGGTAAATTGCACCTTTTTTTTTTGTTTAATTTTGATTTTTTAGTTATTTTTCAATTACTTCAGATATTGTCTATTATAGAAATTTTAAACTTGTTTTCCGTAGAAAAGAAGTTTGTTTAGAAATTTTATACACACTTGAAATGTTGACTTTCAATTGTTTGAAACTTCTAACATTATTATTCTTTCATAAACAAAAGAAGCAAGGATAGATTGTAATAAATTATCTAGAGAATTATTTTCAAAGGTGTAGGGAAAATAATTTTTACTACTAGTTTCCTCGGCTTGGTTAACTTTCTCACAGTTTATTAGGGAAAGTTTAACAAAAAAGTAGAATGTTATAGGATAATACGTCTTCTAAGAAAACACTTTATTAAATCACTTATTTTGTACAAAATAATTTTAGCATTTTAAATGTAATATTTAAAAGGATAGGCCACTTTAACATTTTTAAAAGATCCACATTTGGTGCTTGTTAAAATGATAGTTTTGGCTCTTTAAAGTATAAAGTACAGTTGATGTCATTAATGACTTGAAATTTATACAGAAGCTTCTTTTATAAATTATTATGTAGGAAACACGTAGAGATTTAAAATTTGTATACCTTAATTATCGCAGTTATAAGTACCTCGTATCAATTTTTTGAGATTAAATTGAATTTTTCACTTAATAAATCTTAACTTTTATAAATTTAGATATTTTTCAAAACCTGAGAGTACCTACTTCCCTAGCCAATACTATGTAGAAAATAAATTTGTTCTTAGTCCAAATATAACTCTTGTCGAGAACTCCTGCGCGTCAGTTAATTTAGTTTAAAAAAACCCAGCGCTCAGAAAATGGTGCAATATACTTTTAAAATACTTTTTATGGTGATTTTCAATACTGTATAGAATTTTTGAGAGAAAAAATTTAACAAAAATTGTAATAAAATTAGTAATTATTCTTTAAAGAAAAAAGGGTTCTATTTTCAATCAATACTAATTTTATTTTATTAATTTTAATCCATTTAAATTTTAATCTGTCCACATATCAACCCTATTTAATTTTTAATAATCCAATTTTCAGACGATGTAAGGTTCAATCAATTCTAATTTTTATTGGTCATAATAATTAGTATTTTTGTTGATTTTAATTTTATTTTTAAATTATCTAAATTTCGATTATTTGAATCAAGCTCAGTAGATTGTTTCATTAAATTTTATAGAATTTGTTTTCTTACAATCAAAATTGATTCTTTCAAATATTATTCGAAATTCAATTTATCTAAATTTTAATGGATTCAAATCTCAAATACAAAAATTAATAGATCCAAATATTATAAGTTGATTTAAATATTGTCCGAATTTAACCGATAAAAAATTTTAATATATCCCAACTTTTATCGAATTAATTTTAAATGACATCTTAATTAAGACGATCTAAATCCCTCCGGACGTCCGCACAAATGAAATTTAAAAAAATGTTTTTCAACTGTTGCCAAAGCAATTTCTTTTAAAATACTTTAATTCCCGATTTATGCAAATTTTAATAGATTTACTTTTCGATCCATCGAAATTTAATTGATCCAAATTTTAATTGTTCCAAATATCAATCTTGTACAAGTCTTAATCGATCTAAATTTTAAATGAACTAACATTTAATCTCAATTTTTATTGATAGAAACATTTATTAGTTAGAAAATTAGAATTTTTATTATTTCTATAAAATGTATCCAACTAATTTTTAATTAATTGATCTAAGTTTCGATTTATCCAAATTTATATCGATGCAAATATTGATCTTGTCTAAATTTTAATCCATTCAAATTCCAAACAAACTAAAATTTAGTCAATTTAAATTTTTATTGCTCCAAACATTTTTTAATCAAAATTTTGATCCATGGTTATAACTGATTCAAACTTCAGATCATCTAAGTTTCAATTTATTCTAATTTTAGTCGATTTTCAAATTTCCAATGTTCCAATTTACAATCAATTCTAATTTCGATTTTTAAACAATTATTTATCAAAATTTTGATCTATTCTAAAGTATTCAAAATTTCATATCTAAATCTCAATTTATTATAATTTTTAATTTTTAGCCAGATTTTGTTTCAGTCAATCGAATCATAAATTTATGAAATTCTAGATGGTGCTGTTCTCCTGAAATAACTTGAAGTAGGGAAACCGGGTAAATTGCCCTATGAAAACCAAGAAGGCAATTTACCTGACTCTTCTCTAACATGAAGTAGCCTGAATTATCTGAAGTATCTTGAAGTGTCATTAATATTCACAAGTATCTTGAATTACTGTCAATCTTGAAGTATTTTGAAGTATTTTCAGAGTACCTTGATGACAAGAATAGGGATAGCTTTCTCTTGATTTCACTTTCTAGGGGTTTTCAAAATTAGAAGTAATTTTCTTTTAGTACTCGACCACAGTGTTTAGGGACGTTATGCAAAATTACACTGTAAAAAGAAAGTCTTATTTTAAGACGCAATATTTTTAAGACAGCTTTTATTTTACAGATTTTTCTTTTGCTTTAAACAGTGCCAAAAAAAATTAAAAACTCCAAATTTGCATAAAAACGTGAAGTTACTAATAAATTTAAAAAGGTACAAGTGGAATTATTGTAAATTCAGCTTGATTAGGACAGTATTTTTTACATAAACATATTTATATAGCAGGGCTTGCTGAATTTAAGACACGTCTTGAATTAAGATTCTCTTTTTACAGCGTATCATTAATTTGAAGTATATTGAATTATTCTAAATTATCGTAAATAATTTTTAAGTAGTGCACCTATAATACACCAATTATTTTTTGAGTTTGGTAACCCCTTATAGTAGGTAATTTCAATCTATCGAAATTTTAATCGACTCCGACTTTAAAAATAAAATCCGAATTTAAAGACAGGTAATTTTAAATCGTATATCACAACTTAGATATGACCTTAAGAATGTTCAATTCATTGACATAACCTCAAACTATAAAATGGTTTTTTAAATAAAATTAAAATATTATTAGAATTGATCTCACCTGATTTTGAAAGAAATAGTTGTACATCTTCAAAAAAATATGTTGATACAAAATTTGTTACCAAATAATAATAATTATTTAACATTTTGCGGTTTTCCTTTAAAGTTTGTGAACAAACTGTAATTTTTATCCAATTTTGACAAATAATAGCTCATTTTAATCTTCGAAAAATTCTCTACAAATCTACTTGTTGGATTCTGTTTATAATATTTTGTTAAAAAATTATTACACAAATAAAATTTTCTATTGTACATTTAAAAAAAAAATTTTCAACAAAATTTAACAGGAACAGACTATAGAGAATATTTTAAAGATTAAAATGAGCTTTTTTGTTAAAATTGAATGAAAATTACAGATGTTCACAAATTTTAAAGAAAAAACACAAAATGTTAAATAAATATTATTTCATAACAAATTTTGTCATTCTACTTTTTTTAAAAAAAATGTACAGCTGTGTCTTTCAAAACTGGGTGAAATTAATTTCAATAATATTTTTATTTTATGTGAGAAACCATTTTCTAGTTTGAAGTTATGTCAATGGGTTGAACATCCTTAATTGATTCAAATATCAATCAAAAACACAAAAAATCTTACGTCGCAAACGAGCGATATGGTGAATATAAAATTTCGTCCCCACAAGATACTAAAAGTTATATGTATTTAAAAGTTGTCTGTGTGTGTTAAAATTATGTTGAAGTAAATATTTCGAGTATTATAACAATTAGAATAATGTTTTTTACGAAATTAAAGGTCTCTTAGAAAGACATATGTGACACTCCACGAGAAAAGGGACCTAACGCGGAAAAAATTAATTTTCATTTTTTTATGCTAAAAGATCATTTTTGAGTTGTTCTTTCATTTCCATGTTTTAAACAAAAAAAATTGTAAATTCCACTTTTTGTTATAATGCTTCATACCTAGGCGTGCTAAGTGTTTCGCATTTTATAGATTTTCTTTGAACGACCGTCACGTGAAATTGGCTTTTATTGATTTTATTTTTTTATGGTAATTGGTAGTTTTTGAGTTGCTTTTTGAGTTAAAAAAATAAAAATTTGATTCATGCAATTAGTTTTCTTGTTATGAAGCTTCAAACATAGGCATGTTAAAGTCTCGATTTTTCTCCCTCCTCTTTGACAGTCCGTTCTTGAAAGTTTATTGCTTTTTTCGCGTTAGGTCCCTTTTCTCGTGGAGCATCACATATTATGACATATATAACCTTATTAATCAATTCTAACTACTTTTTATTATTCATATTTTAAAATTTTTAACAAATCGCTTTTTATGAAAGGTTTGTAATTTTTTTAAGAAAATTAAAATGTAATTTTTCTGCATAACATTTCTTGACGGAGTAAGGAGGTCCAACGCTTCCTCCACTTGCGGCCTCAATAAACTTACTATTCGCAACCTTTGTATAACTTAACTACAATTCAAGCTCGATGAACTGTTTAAGTGTTTAAATGAGTTTTTGCAATTGAAGCCAACAAAACTGTTTCTCAGTTAAAAAGTATTCTTTTGTGTGCTTTATTATTATTATTATTTTATTTTATTATTGTTTGTAACAATTCACGCAATTTGAAACACGCAAAATTAATCAAAAATGGCAATTTTATCATGTTTCTTTTTCCGAAAGTAGCATTTTACGATTGCATCCTTCACGCGAAAATATCACTTATTCACGTGATGAGAAGGTAATTTCCTTGATATTTTATTATTAAGTTAGATCAGGTTTTTAAAATGACAAAGCGTAAAATTGCAGATTGCAGCTTACTTATATATTCAGTATCCCTCTCAATTGCTTATTCCTTTCCCTTTATCAATCGAATGATGCAGTAGCCCTTAATTAAATGTAATTTTACATCTTCTCCTCTTAGGGCTGAAATGAGCGGAACATTCGAAATCCTCCCACGGGAGCTTGGATGGTATAATAAAAGAGTCGATTTGTGCGATTCGAGGAAAAAAAGTTTTAAATTGGCAATTCGTCGAGTTTCATTTTACGTCAGCAGGTTTAACGATTAGCCATGTATTCCGAAATCTTCCTACAAACAGAGCAATATTTTGAGCTGAGAAAGGGGAAAGAGAAGAGAGCTTTTACCGGCATGGATAATAACGCGGACCCTCAAATACGTTTTTTTTATGATAGTACAAGATCACATGACCATATAATATATTACAGGACACTTTATGTTGGTCTTTGGAGAAAGAAAAAAAAAATTCGATATGGGGAAGCACCCAAGTGGCAATGCCCTCGCAATAAACCTATGGTGAAGCTAAAGACCAGGGAAGGACGAATACGGCCTTCCGCCATGTTGCCAGTTCACTATATATACCTTGCCTTGGAATCCATTAGACATTAGAAGCTTATAGGAATATTAAAAGTGGAAATCCGTAAGCTGGTCTAACGAAAACCCTCGTTTTATATCGATACTCGCAGTATGTCTACGAGACATTCACCGTCGTCATAAATTCTATTTTATATTGTATTTTACTGCCATCACCTTACAGTTAACTACCGTTTTCTTATAATAAAATGCATTCCATACCTTAAATTCGCTTTCACAGTCAATACAAAATAATGAAAAAATCTACGTCTTTTTTTGGGAAAGTTTTCCTTTTTTAAATACTCCTGTTTATATCGGTATATTCTGCTTTATAGACTAGAGTTTTTATTTTGATTATTTTATATCCCGCGATGATTTGCTTTGTATTTATTATATTATATTGTATTTTGGGCTTGATAACACGAGAATTGAATTCAGGATATGAAGCTTTTGAAAGTAACGCTTTCTATTGTTCTTTGTCGGTTAGACTACTGTTACGAACAATAGAATGTAACAATGTGGGAAGGCCAAAATTGAGCTGAAAAAAGAACTATTTTTAACTTTCCAAGGGAATTGAAAATAACGATCGATTTTCCACAATATTGAAATAAAATTTATGAAAACTTAATAAAAATGAATAGATGTATTTTATTATAATTAAAACGTTTTAATTGAATTGGTTGATTGCTTTTATTTCAATTGATTTTGAATTTTGTCAAAGTTTCCCATTTCTGCTAAAATTAATTTTGAAATACCTTTTCACAAACTGTAATATAAATATTGTACGTTGTAAAGTGTACATTTTGCTCATCTGAATAAAAAAGATAAATAAGCATTTTTTCCCAATCCGTTTCAATTATCCAAAAAAAAGTTGCGTCTCTTTAATCAAAGACAAGGATCATAAAAAACGGGACCAGGTTTTGAAAGAGGATTTATAAGAAAATAAAAAAATATTGCGAAAGTGAAGACGTCGCGGATGAAGCGCTACTAAATTGAAGATGCCGGAAGAAATTTATTGGCGGTGGTAGCTTACATAAAGGAAAACGTTTACGACGGTAATTATTCAGCGGTGGTGAATCATTTCCCGCGTTCTTACTGGACGGAACCCCACGATTTGGTTCGCGGTCCGAGGGAAGAGAAAAAGGTGATTTCGTCCTGCGGCAGGATTTGGCCACGGTGCCACCGTAATAATACTTTGAGGAGAGCAGGAACCGCTCTCTTGAGCCTCGCGATCGTGGCAAAACCTAATGGCCCTCTTTCATCTCCCTTTCGTTTAGTATTTCTCATTTTACGTTGTCCCTTCTTTACCTCCTCCCCAATCGTTGTCTCTTTTTCTCCTCCTCCTCCTCATCCTCATCCTCAATCCTCCAACTCCAACTGTACCTTGGTTCCCGCTCGAAAAATCACCGACAAAGGTACCTTCCACGGACTTTCGAGGCCTAAGGACTCCTCCAATGTTTCCCTCGTTTTTAAAATGTATAATACATAATACACACTACATCTATAGACAGAGGGTGCTTTCAAATTTCCTACAATATCTGCTGCAATTTAGACTTCCTTATGATTTTTATTCGTGGTTCCGGTTTTACCCAATTATTTTTATTATCATTACACAGACACACACAAAAAATAAGGTACCATGATCTGGATATGAGTCGCATGTATTTTTTGAAGTATTTTGTTGCGCTGAATTCAAATTCGTCATGAAAATTGGTTCAGAGGGTCTGATATTGGTCCTAACCTCAAAAATACCGAAAACCTAATAAAATGGCATTTTTGTTGATTAGAAACTGAACCCGACTTAATATTAGTATACATCTAGGGTCAATAGAAAGCTTAGATTATGATCTTTAAAATGCTTTTTTTAAAGATCATAATTCAAGCTTTCTATTGATCCTAGACAGTATTGTCTAGCTCCAACTTAGACCCTCTGGACCAATTCTCATAGCCGATTCAGATTCAGCGCATCAAATATCTACCTAGGAAAATATAGGTTAGCTATCATAACCAAGTAAACTTAACACGATATTGAAGAAACTCATAACCTTATTCAGTTAACTGAGAAAAATAAATAGCTTTCTAAGCTGTTGATTAATAGTTGCAGGAGGCGCATGAATATTCCCTAAAAACCATTAGCATGAATCCTATTTAGCCTTAAACGCTTTTGGCCTAAAAGGCATTTGGCCTAAAATTCATTTAGCCTAAAACCCTTTTGGTCTAAATCCCACTTGGCCTACATCCCATTTGACCTAAAATACATTTTTTATAATACCATTTGACATAAATTTTACATTTTCAATTATGCCAAATGAGTTTTAGACTAAATGAGCTTTAGGCCAAATGGAATTCAGGGGACATCCATAAAGCATGTAATACATATTTTCGGAAATTTAACACCCCCCCCCCCCCACCCCTCTTCGTGATATTTTTCAATGGTTTAAAATTTTTTGAACATGTGAATGGGTTTCAGGGAATATTCATGCGCCGCAGTTGCAGTTTTCACATTACACAAAAGAAGTATCTTAAAAGTGACTACAAAGATACTTTAAACATCTTAAACTAAGTTGTTGACATTTAAAATGTTTTGATAATCTTTGTAGTCACTTTTTAGATACTTCTTTTTGCAGTGTAGTTGTGTAGGTATAGAGCAATTAAAATAGTAGCCGTAGGAAATTGTTTGTTGTCTCAACAAAATCCATTTTGCTGCTGCTAAAAACAAAATTAGTTAAAAACCAACACTAACAAACCTACAAACACAGTTAAAAATGTTGTGTTAAATTTAACATAAATTACATATCCCAAACGGTCTACTCAAAATTTGTGTTATTTTTTAACATAAGGATTTGTGTTGTTTTCTTTATCGTCTGCTTGACAGAAGTAAAATATAATCGTGTTATTTAGTTAAGGACACAATATTATTCAATTAGTATTGAACTTTACCTTTTGATTACTAAAATCAATTTTCAAAGTGAAATTTACGTTTTACAACAAACAATTAAATGTAAATTACAATGTTATTACTAAGAAATTAGAGGTTATGTTTAAGAATCGAATGACAGTTATTAAATCAACACGCGAAGAATGTTAAAATTTGACACAAAAAATTTAACAAGGACCGATTGTTACACAAATACACAAAATTTTCAACGGTGTACTAACAGAATATACACTTTTGTCCCTTTTGTCTTTCATACTTGATGTGTGTCACCATGGTATTGATGTTTAGTATCGTTCTTTCTGTTTAAATTATAATATTGCATATTATGTAAGTAATGACAATGTGGTTAACATTAGTTAGTTTAGCGATACTTAAGTGATTAATATATTTAAATTGAAGCAGTAAAGTTTTATGCCAGTTCAGCAATCGTTTAACTCTATTAATAATAATGTGAATTAATATTTTTATCGGTAAATATATTATTCTTTTAAAATATTCACCAAGAATTCTTTCTAATAGTTTCAACAACACCCAAAACATAATTGCTAACAGCAGCTAAGATAATTTGTTGAGGTGACAAAAAGAGAGTGCTGCTATACCCAACAAAAAGAATTCGTGTATACTTACAACTAAAATATTTGTAGGCGCTATAGCTGCTGAAATTTTCTATTAGGACATAAAATAATTTGTTATATGATAGCAATTCTTTTTTCTCAGTGTTAGTTAAAAAGAAAGTTATGTTTTGTAGGTGCCTCTCTCGGTAAGTTTTAATTCAAAATTGATCATATTCAGACATTTTTAATTTTCTCAATGAACCTACTCCTGAAATATCAAAATTTCCGTGGAAGAAAGGTAAGGAATCGTTACTTTTTAGAAGGGTATAATATACGTACTTAACCAAATGTGTAAAACATATTCTTTACACAGAGTAATCCTCATTGTTAGATCTATAGATCATATTTTATTTAAATCTACCATATTTTATGATACATTTGCACCCAGTAAAATGATATAGATTTGAATCTTTTTTCTGGGTGTATACTGTACAGGTTTTGTGCTACATTTAAATTTTTACCCAAATCGTATGTTAAAGTAACAAATATTTTCTTTTTACGATACCAATGCTCTTTGAAATTTCATAACTATGTTGAATCATTTAAATGCTTATTTACGTAGAGAAGGTTTAAGTCGTAAAACTGCATTCAAGTTGAGAAAAATAATTGACATTCTTTCAAATCTTTGAATTTTAATAAATCTCATAACATTTTTTTTTAAATACACTAGAAATTAGGATTAAGTGTCAAACACCAATAATATAATTGAAATGCAATTTATAATGTCTTACTTCATCCACGCAGATTTGTTGGTCCATTTATATTTAAATTGAACAACTTCATGTTTTAATTATGGAAATTCTTAAAGTTCGAACACTTCTCTCAATAAGTCTCAAGAGAATATACATTTTTTAAAGACAAATTTAAAATGATCGATTTTTTATAGTTGGTTAAAATTGACCTAAAAACTTAATTGAAAGTTCACTGTGAAGTGGAAGTTAAATTTTTTTTACACGAATAAGACGTATCAATAATCGTTATCAATTCATAAGACTCTATAAAAATTATATAACCCGGATCCAATTAAAAACTTTATTAAATAATGCACTTAAATTTGTGCTGAAAATTTCTCTTCTCGCCATGAGTTTCATGTTTCTTAAGTGCTTAATTGCACAGCATTTTTCGTGGACCAATATTTTTTACTCAGCGAGCTCCAGTTACCAACAGATTTTTGTAAATTAATTACATATCTGTAATTTCTCACTTACACTTTCTTAACATTTAAGGTAAAATTGTTCACCATTAACAACAGTTTCTCTTTGTCAACTTTTTATTGTAAATTAATGCGCCGAATAGAACATCAACGATTGTAAACAAAAAAAATTGCAATCGCAATAAATATCAGTCATGCATAAACATTAAACATTGTATATAGTCGTGCGGAAAGTTTGTTAAATGTGAAAAATTGTCTACGACACTTTTGCATCGTTGGAGCGTTGTTTATGCAAAACTCGTGTATCCTTTGGCAATTTTCATGCGCATTTTAATTAGTTGCTATAGAAAGTGCGTCTTGAAAAGACCATCGGTCTATCTCCGAAACACACTTGTTGAACGCGTGGTTTATCTTTGGCCATAGATCACTCGACGAACATTGAACGTCCCCCAACCCCTTTGAGCTGTCGCGATTCTCCTCCCCCTTTAGAAAACACTGCAACTTACCCTTCAGATTCTTTTCTTTACTTCACGTTCCTTACGCTTTAAGCTTTTTATCATTTTCCCTGGACCTAATTTTATTCAGATCACGCAATTATTACGTTTTACTACGTTTTTTAAAAGTTAATAGTGCACTCGATAAAATTTTTTCTGAAATTAAACAAAGGTTTATATTTAATATATTTTTCTCAGACTTAGGTATTTTATATGGAAATATTTATTTTAGTCAAATAAGCGTTTTCTTCACCGAAAAAAATGAATAGGCGAGGGTTACTTTAACTAGGAATCCTGGTTAAGATATCCAGCATCCTAGTTAATGTGACTCTGAATTCCTAGTGGGCTCCTCTCGTAACTAGGAGCATAGTCAAATCGCCTATTCATTTTTTTCGGTGTTATAAAAGTTTTAAAAATGTTTTTATGGAAGGTTTGATACAGAATCTGGATTACCCTTAAATGTCATCGGATATTTTTAGAAAAAGTTCTTGAAAATCTGGAAATGTCAGAAAATGTTTTAATTATGCTATGCACTTTAACAATTTAAAAATTGGCGAGTTATTGAATTATTAAGGTTCAAAGTCACACGAGAATGCTTGATGGCAAAAGATCCCAATCTTTCCAACTCAAGCGTTCTCAAATTTGCTTAATTAAAAAATGGTTTTGCTTTAAATTCCAAAAAATATTTCTTTAATTTTATATTTTTTGTTCTCTACCCCACCTCCCTTTAATAATAAATAGTTCAGGGCCTCCCCACTTCTTTTGGCACAATCTCAGGCCTGGGGGCAATGTATGTATTATTTAAAAACTGAAAAATTATGCTTTCCACATAAACATTGACCCCTCCCCCCCTCCGAAAACAAACTGAAAATTAATTTGCAGTTAGTAAAATATTTTGAAAATTTACATATTAAAAGACATTAGATTCTTTCTGAAAAACCCGAAAAAGTCAAGTAATTTTAAAACCAGAATTTTGTAGGAATCCTGTTTAGGTGTAGGGAAGTGGAACATAAATAGTGTGACTTTCCATTTTTCAATCATTTCTCAGAAAAATAGATTGACCCACTATATGTTCCACTCCCCTAACTCATTCTATTTTCGATTCAAGTGTTAATTTGTTAAATGAAAAAAATGTTTCTTGATCAGATAAAAACGTTTTTTTAAATATCTTGTAGAAAAAGTATCTCATTGATGTTGGCTCTTCCCTACAAAATTATGCTTTATATTAAAAATAAACTAAATTGAAATTTCAAATATTTTATTCAAATATGTCATATCGTACAGTAGGGGAGAGTTGGGTAAGTTCGGTCTGCAGCTAAGTCCGTTTTTGTTAAAAGTGACTACAGAGATACTTTAAACATTTTAAATTAATACATTTTATGTAAGCATCTTTAATTAAGTTGTTGACATTAATGTGCTGGGTTAGATTTGTAAAATTAAATTAATTTTCTTCGATAAAAATGAAAATTAAAGATTTAAGATCATTTTTCATGACCTCCGACCATTTAAAAATTTTCTTACAATGGCTTGAAAAATAGTTTAAGAATTGGAGAAATTGTATACAAAATGACAAAATGGCAACTCTTTTAGTTTAATAGTTATTTAATTTATAATAATTTGTCATTTTACATAAACATTTTCAATTTGTGGTTAAATGTTTTGGATGTATACGCAACACTGTTCATGGTAATGTTTAAAAAAAAAGACTTAAGAAACGTTAGAAACGTAATATTTTGAACTTGTTTAAATTTATATCCGTAAAAGATAAACATTTTAATCTTTTACGGATTAAATTATTTAATTTATTTATACCCTTCAAAGATCAATGAATGAAATGATCTTAAATCTTTAATTTTCACTTGACTCGAAGAAAATTAATTTAATTTTACAAATCTAACCCAGCACATTAAAGACCGTTTAATTTACTACAAAAAAGGCATAATTTTTTTCCATTTCATACATTTTAATGGAAAAAACAGCATTTTAAAAATGATGTTTTTCACTTTACAACTTTTGGAATATCCGCTTTACGTTGAATGCCCCTTGTGCCAAATAAAAATATCTTTGTCTCAGAGCCTACTAAATTTTTTAATTGTTTCAAATAAAAAAGTTATTTGACCTAAATAAACAAACAATTACACCCATTTATACCTATTTTTTTGAAAGCAACAGACTTACACTCCTACGTAGTTGAATAACTTATCCGCACTTCACACTAATTTGTCAATTTTGCCATCGCTACTTTAATTATAATTTATTTAATGTTTTCATTAATAAATACTTCAAATAACTATCTCACTTTATTTTTAAAGGTTGATTGTTTAGTGTGATACAGATAGTTTATTTAAAGAAGAGCATTAGATAATTCCCCAAAATCCCAATTAACAGAACTTGCAATCTGTGCAAACTTTTAAACTTCCCGAATTTGCATTTGTCATAACTTTAAAATCACCGAACTCGCATTTTTCAAAACATTTAAAAATTTTAATCCACGAAATTGCATATGTTAAAATTTTCAACTCCCCGAACTCGTATTTGTTCGAACTTTGAAATCCTCGAACTTTCATTTGTCCTAATCTTTGAAATCACCGAACTCAAATTTAGCCGAACTCTTAAATCTCGGAACTTGATTTGGCCCAATTCAAATTCAAGTTCAAAGTCACCGAACTTGCATTTGCCCGATCCTCGGAATGTAGAATTTCTAAACGAGTCTTCTGATTAGTTGGTAAATTTCCCGAAAACATCACCAGCCAATCTGAGGGCTCTTTTAGAAATTCTACATTCCGACGATTGGCCAAATGCAAGTTCGGTGACTTGCGTAGTCGGTGAGTTAAAGGATCGGACAAATAAAAGTTCGGACAGTTGAATGTTTTGACACATGCGAGTTCGGTGATTTAAAATTTGGGCCAAATGCAAGTTCCGGGATTTAATAGATCGGTCAAATGTGAGTTCGGTGATTTCAAAGTTCAGACATATACTATCCGGAGTTTAAACTTTAACATACCTATTCTCTCCACGAGAGAAGGGACCAAAACCGTAGAAAAAATCAATTTTCATTTTTTTATTCTAAAAAAGATCAATTTTGAGTTGTTCTTTCATTTCCATGTTTCAAAATAAAAAATTTTTATTATACTTTTTGTTATAATGCTATGAACCTAGGCGTGCTAAGTTTATCGCATTTTTTGGATTTTCTTTGACCGTTCGTCCTTTAAAGTTTGCTTTTTCGCGTTAGGTCCCTTCTCGCGTGGAGCGTCACATATGCAATTTCGTCGATTTAAATGTTTTGGTAAATGCGAGTTCGGTGATTTTAAAATTATCACAAATCAAGTTGGGGGATTGCAAATTCTGAGAAATGTAAATTCGGAGAATTACAAATTAGGACAATTAAATTTCGGACAATTATAAGTTCGGTCAATTGGATTTTGAAGTAAATGCAGGCGACCCAAATAAAGCATTATTAAATAATGCTGTTTTTGGCGATTGATTCTAGAGATTTTGTAGTCTGCTGTGAAACGTGTTCCAGTACTCATAAAGGAAAATTTCAAAGAATTGCTATCCTGAAAAATTTCGAATTATTTTTGCAGGCTTAAGGAGGTTCTACATCGTAAATAGAATTAACATCACCGCATTTTAATCAAATTTGGTCCGTCTGGTACATAATGATTTCATAATGATACAGTTACTCACACGCTTGGTGGCGCATTATTCGTGGCGCTCTCGGCGTCTTCGTATCTGGAATTCACACGCTCTTGGGCGCGGTAGCTCACGACACAGAGAAACGCGACTTAATTCGCGGGTTTGATTCGCGGGCTAATTCGCGGGTAGATTCTAGCCTAACTTACACGCTTGGTGGCGCGGTAGCTCACAACACTGAGGTAACCCCGAAATGGGTTGCTTGGTTTATCCGTTACCAAGCAGCTCAAAGATACTGGTCCGACTTGGCTCAGTACTAAGATGACCATTACAGAACATCGTGTAGGTATTTGATCGGGTTGGTAAGGGACTTGTGGTAACCTTTACGGGATATCACAGAATTTCTGAGCCAACTGGGTCAAGCACTTGAATGTCATTTAAGATGGGGTTTCTGATACCCCAATCGGGCGCCTCCCCAGGTGGCTGATAGGGGCAGGCCTGTCAAATATGGGAGGTATCGAGGAAATTAGAATACCCGGGGCAGACCAAAAGTCAGATAGGGGTGGGCACCCGATATAATTGTCCACTCTGTGTTGGGATAACCCCTCACACAGAGTATTTGCGGTTACGACGACTGTAACGCGCAGTGCCACCTACGATAGGTCTCTCTCGGATGGAGATCAGGGTTCAGTTGGGAGTGGCAATAGGACAGAACCCAGGCAACGACCAGTCATTGACCCGGGACAAGCTAGAGTACGTTTTAAATGGACGGACCAACTTCGGAAGGACATCATGCTATGTTGGCAAAACAGTAGTCCTTGCAGAAGAGGATACATGATAAGGTTGCATGAGCGATGGGTCAATATGTACCCCCAATACGCTCAAATGACACTCAGTATTTAAGAGACCAAGTATCCTCTCTGCGAAAAAAGGGACATGAAGCTTTTCTTCAACAGGAAGAAGAACCCTCAGAGAACCTTCAGGTTCCAACAGTAACACCTACACCAACGACCGAAGAAGGGAACATGAGGTCTAGGGAAACCAAAGTGCATCTAAAGGTTGCCGTTAAAATGGACAAAATCGCTGAAGGAAATAACGAGCTCTCATTACTCCCAGAGGATGTAGATCTCTGGACATTAAATTTTGCTGTGTATAAAAAAGCAAAGATCCTGCTTCGTGAAAGTAACAGAAAATCTGTTTCAGGCCGCGTCGATAGAACCTATAAACGAATCAGACAAGTACAGTTTAAGATTGGGGTGGCTCGAAGGCATGCTTCTCAATTGCAGAGTGTGATTGTATATCTTGAATCGAAAAAAAAATTTACATCCAGAGTTTTGGAAATAGCCCAGACTTTAAAAAGATTGCATCACACTCTGAAGAAATAGAAGTTGCAGACCATCAAGCAACATTGGATTGAGAAGATACGTTCTCTTGTTGTGATGAAAGAGCGTCTAGAACGGCGGGTTAAATGGATAAAGCAAAATAATACCTATGCTACTAATCCTTCTCGCCTGTTCAGTCCACCATCGCCAACTGTCGAAAGACCCCCATGCAGAGATGCCACGGGCCCTCTACAAACGCATCTGCGCAAGTCTTTGCAAAGTTGTTTGATTGGTCGAAATGAGCGGGGTGGTTTGAAACTCTTTTAATAAAACGATTTCAAACCACCCCGCTCCTTTCGACCAATCAAACAACTTTTCAAAGACTTGCGCAGATGCGTTTGTAGAGGGTCCGTGGCATCTCTGCCCCCATGTCGTGAAGAGATTGAAAACTTCTGGAGTAACATCTATGGGAAAGCCTACTCAGTGAACGATGAATAGTCATCATTAACACTCTTTCGTAGCTTCTGTTTTAGACAGGGGCTTGACCATCCTGCAGAGGTAAGTCCACCAATTACTAAGGAGGAGGTGAGAAACATAGTTGCTAAACCGAAGAACTTTTCAGCACCCGGGCCGGATAAGATTAATAACTTTTGGTGGAAGAAGTTCTCACCAACATTTGGTTCGAATATTCTCTACCTTTCTTAACAGCCAACATCCAATACCACAGTGGTTGGTGGAAGGACGAACGGAACTCTTACCAAAATCTGGAGATTTATCCAATCCAAAAAATTATAGACCAATAGATTGTCTTAACACCTGCTACAAGCTATTCACTGGCATTCTCAAAGAGAGGATTTTGACATCCATCGAGCCAGTTTGGAGTGCAATAAGCGAACAGCGAGGGTGCAAGAGAAGCCTGGCTGGTTGTAGGGAGAACCTATTGATTTATACGTGTATTACCCAAGACTCGATATTTTATCGACGTAACCTGTCAATGGCTTGGATTGATTACCGAAAGGCATTTGACTCTACAAGTCATGAGCTGATCATCAAGCTCCTTGAATGCTTAGAGGTACATCCGAACATCGTGAGATGCTTAAAGGAGCTAATTGCATCTCCCTCTTGCCTCTGTCTGTAGTACTCCGAGAAAAATACTCTGGATACATGTGTGGAAAACCCAGAAATAGAGTCCATCAGATCAACCATCTGTACTATATGGACGATCTTAAGCTATATGAATCCAGCAAGGACGAATTAAAAATTCTGGTGTTCGCAGTAGCCGAGTACTCCAGAGCTATTGGTATGGATTTTAGATTGCATAAATGTGCTGTTATCCATTTAATTAAAGGGAGACGAGAAACAGCTGAAATGTCGAGCGACTCTGAAAATATTTAGCTCATTGGTGGCAATACCATTCATCAACTTGGTGTTGGGGAAACTTACACGTATCTTGGAATTCGACAATCAGAAAGTCAAGATGTGTGTGGGATTAAAGATCATTAACATATAAAATACCGTGGTCTTCTCATAAAAATTTGGTCATCCGAATTATCTGGGAAGAATAAGATTCAGGCCACAAAAACATTAGCCATTCCTTTACTACTCTATACATTTGGAGCAGTTAAGTGGAATGTGAATGAGTTGAAGGATATCGATAGAGAAACTCGCAGGATGATGACGGTACATCGAAGTCATCATCCAAGGTCTTCTGTACAAAGAATTTACCTTCCACGAGATCGAGGAGGAAGAGGTCTATTAAATTTAGAGTGTCTTGATCGTAGAAATGTTTTGTCTGCGGCATGCTCAATCATGAACAGTAGAGATCCGCCTTTGCAATTTGTACACCAACATGAAATTGCAAATGTTGGGGCGTTTTTATATCGAGCGGCAGAAAGAGCTGCAAATGAACTTCGTCTCCCATTTGAAACCAGTGATATAGAACACGGCATAGTATCGTTAACACCTCTGATGAATAAAAAACGTGTGAAGGAAGCAGAAC
This sequence comes from Ganaspis brasiliensis, assembly GCA_037103525.1. Classification (NCBI taxonomy): domain Eukaryota; kingdom Metazoa; phylum Arthropoda; class Insecta; order Hymenoptera; family Figitidae; genus Ganaspis; species Ganaspis brasiliensis. Next base: position 1,595,494 of record JAZKLR010000001.1, on the reverse strand, counting down.
ATTTGCTTCTGTTACAGGAATATATTAGCAAACCTGTACATGGACAATTCTTCAGTCTCATAAAAGAAATAGGATTGTCTGTGTGTTTGTCATTTGCTTTCCTCAAATCTGCTGGTTTGAAATCGGAGACTAAAGGATTTTTGTTTGCTAGTCAGGATGGAGTAATAAATACTTTAGTGTACCGCAGTCGAGTGATGCATATATCTGTCGACAATACCAACTCTCGTGCGTGCAAGCAATATCCGGAAACACTTAGTCATATTCTATGTGCGTGCCCGAAGTATGCATGTTGCAGATATATAGAAAGACACCAATATGGTACAGATAAGGAACCCATTTTGTCGTATGCTCAAAGGGATCAGGAGTCCGTTGTGGAAAATGATTAGTGTAAGATCTACTGGAATTTTTCTTTTTCCACCACTCATCGTATTACCACTCATCAGGCTACAAAGCCTGATATTGTACTCCAGGATCATAAAAGTCAGATCATTTGTGTGATAGAGTTTTCGGCTCCTGCTGAGAGCAACATCATTCAAAAGGCGGATGAGAAACGGACGAAATATCAAGACCTTCTGTTTGAATTGAGTAGAATGTACGCAGGCTACAGGGTCCGATTAATTGTTCTTGTACTCAGTTGTTTGGGAGGGATGCGAGCTTCATTTGTGAGCCAATTAAGGAAGATACCTAGCTGCGAGCATCGAGCCGATGCATTGGTAGTTCGCATGCAAAAGGCTGTTCTTCTGAACTTTCTTAATCTGGTTCGGCAGCACTTTTCATTGTAAGATCTTATTCGGTAGCTCTAAAAAAGCATACAACAACGTTCTCGACCACCGCTTAAGAACATCGGCGGCTATGGGTGAGAACAACAGTGCAAGAAGTAGGCATAACGTCTCTAGCAAATGAATCACGCATTTGCTGACCCTCCAAGACGGATGGAGCAATAGCGGATTAGAGTAAGTGAAGCAAGAAAGGGAGAGGTTGTTTTAGTGAGGTATTACCACAGCGCGTGGTCGAGTCCCACACGAACAAGTGCGTAAATGCATTTTTTCCTCTCCTAAACTTGTTTTGTAAAAAAAATAGTAATTAGAATAATAAGGTTAATAATAACAATGACAATAAGAATAATAATAATGATAATAATAATAGAAAAACATTAATTAACACTAAAAATTACTACTCTAATTACAATGTAATTGACCTAAAATAATTGTACATAATGAAAACTAAACGAAAATGAACCAACTCGCTTGCGTCGCCGAGCGCCTGCTGGAACTCGCTCGTAGGCCTCTGCGGGGGGTGGAAACTCTGAGGGGAGTACCGGTGAAACCGATTCTTGCTGGCGCCAAGAGCTGGCTGAAAAATCTACCGCGAAAAGGCTCTCAAGCAGAGGATTCGTGCAGAGGTTCACTTTCGAATTTCGGCGTGATTTTATGTTTGACATATAACAAATTTTACGAAAAAGTTTTTAGACATCCATATAATTTTTATAGAAAATTTTATGTATTCTTTATAAAAGCAGGTTACCAACACGTATTAAACGTACTTCGCAGTACGTCATTTTCAGACATGAAACCTCCGTCAAGTGAGAGATTCGAAATGGACGGATCTGACCCATTACACCTACTGCGGGTTCTTAAAAACATGAAGAGCTCGGAACTGGTCCCAATGTGGGAGTTGCTCTTTTGGAATTAAACCCATTAAAATCATGGCCAAATGTAGGATGTTTCGTCCCGCGTCAACGTCGCGATTCTACGCAATTCGGCACTTTGAACAGTAAGTCGTAAGATTTATGTAGATCTTGACCCGCTCATTGCATGCAGATGATTTTCCAGCAAATCAGTCTCGCGTTGAACTTTCATGTATTTTTCTTGTTTCCAAGAAGGGTTGATTGTCATAGAAAGCTTTCAACATAAACTTTGTGCAAACTATGATTAAGTCTGGATCTTTATGATTCACCTTTCCTTTAAACTCTTCCATGTTTTGCAAGTTATTATAATAATTAACTGGATCATTCCCATAATTGTAGAGAATGTCACGTCTTTTTACTTCTCCAGTTTGCGATCTAAAAGCAGACGTTTTTAGTTTTACGTGCTTGTCTAGACATTTAATGTCAAATGGTTCGTCAGTCATCTGTCTTTCAATTTCGCCAAAAGCTAACTTTAAACCAGGGTCTAATCCTTTGAGAATTTCAAAATTCTGAGGATTGGCAATGTTTAGTTTTCCCGTTGGTTCAAAAAATACAAGCTGTTTTGGTTGGGATAAATCATACAGGACAGAGACTGCCACCCTATCAGTCATTATCGTTCCTGAAAACGTTAATTTCTCTTGCATTTCCTTTCTGCAATGTCTCTCTTGTGCTTCAAATAAAGTTGTTTAATTTCTTCCTTTACAGCCGATAAGTTTTCTTTAGCTTTATTCAGTTGAGTTTCAAGCTGTTTGACTTTTTGCATTAGTTTTGCATCCTTGTTTTTCTTTATACTTTTAATTTCACGTTCCAACTTTTTCTTTTCTTCAGAAAAACCTTTGCTTTTGCTCTTTAACGGTGTCATTGTATCCTTGTGTTCCTTTTCTTGTCTTGATGTTTGCTCCTTTTTAGTTTCCTGTTCTGTACTTTGTTTATCAGTTAATGGTTGTAATGAACGCTTTAAAGGATCTTCATCGCCTAAACCCTTCTGAAACGCTCTTTTCAATTCTTCTAAACCGGTGTTTGTAAAAGTAATATACTTTAATTCCGGTCTCATGTTGGGAACTAGCATAAAACTTGTACGTTTCTCCTTGACAAGGGGTCGTCCATAAACTACGTAGCCTCATTTTTTGGAAAATTTACCCCCCCCCCCCTCCCCGCATAGACGCTGTTACATGTATTAGCGCCATTTTTTCCTCTTATCGTAGACAATAGCTTGACCCCCCCCCCTTCCCCCTTAAAGTGCTACGTAGTTTCTGGACGACCCCCAAAGTACTTCTGTAATCTAATATAAAAGTTCAGAAATCTGTGACACTGTCTGCTATTTTCAATATCCCTAAAATCCAAATGTTCTTTATTCATATCATTTGAAGTTGTATTACTACATTGATTGTAGGAAAGAAGATTCTCCAAAGGTACTTTGATTTTTTCATCCCAATCATCGTCTTCTTTTTCTTCTTCCGCTTGGTCATTATCTACTTGTTCCTCGACAATAGCTTCATCCTTCGTCTTTGTCGATGTTTGGAATTTTCCCGATTTGTCTTTCATTTTTTTCTCCTTCTTTCCACGCTTTCTGTTTTTTGTATTGGGCACATCGTACAACTTTTCTCGAAATAAAACAGGGGTTTTGGATTTTCTTCTCTCTCTTTGCAAATCATGGAAACTTTTCTTCTGGATATTTTTAATTTCAGGATGCAATTGCATCAAATCTCGATATCTTTTACGTCGTTCATCCTTTTCTCTCCTTCTTTTTCCACTTTTTCGTTGTTTGTAAAAGTTCCGCTTTTTTCTATTCCGTTTTCTTTGTCGTTTTTTCTTTGCTTCACGTTAAGTATTTCTTCTTTTCTTCTCGGCATCAAATAATCTTGACTTACCCTTCTTTTTTGAAGTTTTTAACAGTTGCGACTTAAAGAAGAGACCTAGTCGACTTCTTGCATGATACTTTAAATTGGTTTTGAAATTTGTGTTTATTTGATTTGCCATTTCTTGAATGAGCGAATATAAATGGGTGCAGTCGAACTTTTCAAATGTTCTGCCCATGTATTGTTCAAATTCGGGAACAAATTCTTGGTTTAATTCTGCAAGAATCGCAGCTGCTTTTGGTTTTGCTTTATTTTTCGTTTTAAACAAATACATTATAGTCAAGTAATCTGGATCTTCCCTAGACCAAAGATTACGAAGGTAATCTTTGGTCGGGTGCCGTAAGGCGAAATTAACGAAAATGGAAACAAAAATAAACATTCTCGATAAGAGTTTTGTTTTCTCAATGATAAGGTTTCGTAGATCAGCATAAGGACAAAAAGTCTCATTGAAGCCAGTTTTTATCGTCATTTTTTTTTTGCTTCTTCACTTCCTCTGGCTTTTCAATTTTCTTCTGTGGTGTCTGCTTGCTTGTGTTTATCATTTTTTTTGCTGTCTTTGATTTCGATCGACGATTTGATTTTGCATCAGCTTGTTTGCTTGTAGATGGTATGGGATCCTTTGCCAGTCGTGACTCAGCTTCCGCATCAAACATTTCAAAATCTTAATCGTCTAAACCCATTAAAAGAGCTTGTTCACCACGATTTTGTTGCACTTGGGAATTGTCTTGTTCAGCAGTCGCCTGCTGAACGCCAAGTTCAACATGTCTTTCAGGTTGGGGGGGGGGGGGGGGGGATAACACGTTGAAATGGACGCGACACTCTTTACTGATTGAGTCGCATTGACCGTTCAACACGACGTCGTTGAACCGCATTAGGCGATAAGGTGCCAGATCTACCGCCATTTACATTTTTGTTATTCATTTTGAACAATTAATTAAGAGGTGCGCAAATTTCCAGGAACAAGATTGAAGACGTGTCCTTCATAATCAGCAATCGTTTCTGAAACAAAAAAAAGAAAACAATGTGAAAAACTTATTTTTATATTAAATTTCAGCAGAAAAAAGATAAAAGTATTGATAAAAGCAGTTTCTAATCATATAAATATACATTAAGCAGCATCAATATTCGGGGGTTTTTGGGGTCACTAATTACGAACCCCTTTTTAGTTTTTAAAAATACAAAATCGCAGATCCAATATGGCGTCTGAAAATTGAAAAAAAAACTTGACAGTTGCCTAACATTGGTTACTGAGGGGTTTTTCGGGTCGCTGATTACAAATCTAATATCAGTTTTCCAAAATTCAAATTGGCGGATACAATTTTCCGCACGAATTGACGACACGCTGGGTTCTGTTTATTTGGAGTTCAGATAATTTATAACCCATTAGATAAGCAAATAATTATTATTTTCAAATTTAAAAACAATCAAAATTGTACAGACTTGGCAAGGTATGCTTTAACATTTTTCTATACAAATTGTTATGCAAAATGTTAAAGCATACCTTGCCAGCAGTGTACATATACAATAATCCTATATAAGAAAACAGCTAGTTATAGATATAGGTATTTCAGAAAGTACGAGAGAATAAGACATAGAATTTACCTGCGATAGATAAAGTCAAGATAAAGTCAAACATAAATCTAGAGACTTACGGTTTTTTTTATTTTGCAACTTTTCATATATATGTGTCGATTCAGGGTGAAAGGGACCTTAGGTGCAGAACTTAGTTTTACGCGTACGGCCGTTTGAAGTTGAGCCTCCCTATGTTACTGTTAGGTTATACCTATGTTTCACCTCTAATAACACAAAAACTAATAGACATAAACAAGTTTTGATTTATGTAGGTGAAAAAGCAACTCAAAGTCTATCGGTTCATATTAACAATTAAAAATCAAATGTTTTGAATTTTACAAAAAGGGAGTTTGAACTTGTGTCTGCCTATGTTATTGTTAGGTTATGTCTATGTTTTATCAAACCTAAGTATCAAACTTAAAATTTATTTATAACAATTGTTTAAACAAATTACACAGTGGAACACAAAAAATTGGGACAAGACTTGAATTTAATGGGATGAAAGCACTAGCCTAGCAGAGTAAAATTACCAAAGGCTTTTAAAAAATTAGCTGCCATTTGGTTTTTATTATGAGAAAATTGGCAAAGTAAAAACATTGATAAATTAGAAACTTGGAAAAAATGGTAAACAGGTACTTTCAAAAATTGGAGATTTGGTTATTGGAAAATTGGAAAAGTGATTATTGTAAAATTGGAGAAACTAAAAATTGGTAAATTGGAAAATTTGGTTATTGGAAAATTGCCAAAGTAAAAAATGGGTAAATTAAAAATTAAAAAATTAGAAAAAATGGTAAACTGGTAAATAGATAAATTTAAGATTATGTTATTGGAAAATTGTCAAATTAAAGAAATTGGTTAATTATAAAATTGGACCATTAGAAAATACAGAAATTAGGAGGACATAAGAAGTTTGCGCGCGTAGCGCGTTTTACAAGTTCTACACTGAGAGAAATAGATGCTATAGGGTACCATCTAGATGGTACCAGATACCATATCTGATCTTAAATATACGGACAAGAATCTAGATGGTACTGGATAGCATCTGGATGGTACGGTTTAGCATCTGATAGCATCTGGATGGTACGATGTAGCATCTCTGATGGTCAAGTGTAACATAACCTCTCTACCATCAAAGATAGTAAAGTTCTTTCCATCTATTTCTCTCAGTGCAGTGTAGTAATATATAATGTTGACTATCTATTAGTCGCAGATAAAAAGGACCGACATTACTTTCAAAAAAGAATGTACGGCTAATCTAAAATATTTGGAAATTCGTGAAATTGAAAAATTATTTATAGATTTTTTTTAACAATAGGAAATTTCTTTTGTAGGTGGCACATTTATGTCCCGTGGGCGCACAATGGTTGGATTTATCGAAAAATCGGGAAAAATTATTTTTCTACGTTATTTAGTGTAAAATATGTTTTAAATGATATTTATGATTTTTAATAACTTAGTTCCAAAAACGGCGTAGATTGCACCTCTTGCGATAGGTAGGAAACTAACGTTTGCTGAACAGAGTGTAAAACGGGCTTTAGAGTTCAAACAAGAAAAATAATGTAACGCTTTTTGGCTTGAGAGTACGAATAAGAAAAATAATGTAACGGAGAAAGGATAACTGAGTTGATGTTTTTAACAAGAATTGTAAATTGTCAAATTTACGATTCTTACTACTGCCAACGTCGTAAATTGTCAAATTTACAACGTTGGCAGTAGTTATATTACGTGAATCTGCTCACTGTTACCAACAAAATTTCAGTCTACCGCGCAGATGCGACGCCGAGGGTTACATTGAAAAAATTCAAAAATTTTACTTGAAACATGGAACCTCTGTTACATATAGAAAGCCTTATTTTCAGCTTTAACTTAAAAAAAATTGATGAAATCGGACCAAAAATGACGAAATAACAGTATATTTTATAAAAAAAAGTGCAGAAAAACAGTTTTTTTAGCTCTAAAATAAAATTTTGGGGCGGGTTAAAGGGGGGGGGGGGGTAATTTAATACACATTTCGTTTTAGTTTTTCATGACGAACAACTTTTTGTTTTATATTATCTAGAAGCAATCTATTTTAAGAATCTGGAAGAAAATTCTTAGTGTAGGAAGTTTTTATTTGATTTTGTTCAAACGCACCGTGATTTATATAACTCAAAATCTTATTCGTTATCTTGAAACCTTACTGAACAAATTTAGAAAAAAATTAAAAAATCAAATTTTACATGAGAGACGAATAACTAAAAAGAAAAAAAATTCGTTACTTTCAGAATCAAATAATCAAAATTTCATGAATGAGGTCGCTGATTTCAAATTTCAAGTCAGATTTGAAAAATTCAAAATGGCGGATCCAATGCGACCAACAAATATTTAAAAATTAACTGAATTTGCATAAATCTTGGTATAATAGGGTTTTTGGGGTCGTTGATTTCAATTTTCAAGTCAGATTTTGAAAATTCAAAATGGTGGATCCAATATGGCGGACGAATTTTTAATAAACATAAAAATTCTTATAAAACTTGGTATCTGGGGATTTTTGGGCCGCTGATTACGATTCTACAGTCGGTTTTTAAAAATGTTAAATGGCGGATCCAATATGGTGAACAAATTTTTAAAAAATGACTAAATTTGCATAAAACTTTTTATTGGGATCGCTGAATACGAATTCGTTATTTATTTTTCGAAATTAAAATTTTAGAATTCAAAGTAGCGGATGCATTTTAAAATATTGTTCGAATTTATCTGTATTTCGTAACTCGGAGATTTTTGGGTTCACTGATCTCAAATCTTAACGAGGAATCGTACAGACCGTCTGAAAAAAAGTTAGTCCAAATGCATTATTTTGATTTTTTTAACTAGAAAACTCATATTTTTATGTAATATTTTTCAGTGGAAGTGTGAACAATTATATTTTTTACATAATGAGTAATTCAAATTCGTAATTTGAGTACTCATAAAGGAATATTTCAAAAAATTGAAACTTTTATTTATTTAATTAATTTTAATGTTACAAACAAAAATACGAGAAATGAGAAAAAGTAAAAAATAAAACTATATATATATATATATATATATATATATATGAAAATGTATGAAGAAAAACAAGACAAAGGGAACAAAGAACAAGTGTAAGCTCTTTAATAAAATTGATGATCGGGAATACTTTTAGTCTAGATTGAGTAAAATGGGGTTTACGCTGTTTTATGAGACCCTTTGCCTCCTTATTTGCAAACTTTTGAAGGAATCTAGATTCTGTGCTCCCTCTCTGATTATATATTTCCTCGAGCATCCTTCTTTCTTGCATTGAATGTAAGTTGGGATTTTCCCCTCTTAGACCTTCCCGCGATATATTTTCTAGCCAGCTATAAATTGCCATGTCCTTTTATTTGCAGGACTTTAAGTAACAGGATTCAGACTTTGGCAAGTATTGGCAATAGTGTTCCTTGTTGAACTGGACTTGTCTGCTTTCGTATGAATGAAAATGAGACCACCCTCGCAAAGAATCACGGCACAGATGCAATCTTATTTCACGGGATCACCCCCATGTTTCACATTCACATGTTATACGCGCGAGGGCTTCCCACCATACTTGTTTGAATTATACAAGAGGCTCTAGGCGTCGCAAACGATTACTTTTTCTCCCTGACCTCACGTTTACTCCGATTCGGGGTGTCCGGTCGTTTTGGCTGAATTACGCTCAACAATTTTCACTTCAATTTTAATTACAGTTTTTGTTTGTTTGCCTCTTTCATTAGCTCAAGTGATTTATTATGTGATTTAGGAAAATAAAGACAGTCAATTAGAAAGTTTTAAAAAATTTGTGTGCACATACGGAGAAAATTAGTACTACAATAATTCTTGAATTTGTGTTGGGATTGAAGATATCGCTTTTCTTCAATATGTCCAAAAAATGCAATAATCATTCCAGCATTTTAGGTACCTATTTTTAAAATGAGTGAGAAAAGAATTCTTTCTGGGGCACGATGCAATTTCCCCGAACTTGTATTTGTCCGAACTTTTAAATCACCGAACTTGCAATTGCCAGAACATCAAAAAGTCCAAACTTTTTAATCACCAAACTCGACATTTATAAAACATTCAGCTCATTAAACTCGCATTTGATAAAACATTCAAAATTTCGAACTTGTATACGGAAAAAAATAGTTCCGTTAGAATTACAAAACTCGTTTCGTTCACTGTAAAAACAAGTGTCTTATTTTAAGACATTTTTGTCCTTAATTTTAAGACGTTTTAAGGTGTCTTAATTTTAAACCAATGAGAAAGCATCTTTTAAAATTATTAACCAATGAAATAGCTTGAAATAATCGTAAGAAGCTTTCTTAATGTCTTGTGTCTTAAAATAAGACACTTCGAAAACAGCAGTTTTTGCAGTGTTTTTGAGGACTTGTGCAAAAAACCGTAATTTTTACAGAATTTTCCGTAAAATGAACATAACTGTTCTGAAAAAATTACGAAACTGTTTTCGTAAGTCAATAAACATAACGATTACGGAAAAACTCTGGGAATTCCGAAATTCTTCTAAATAATTTTGGAATATCTACTTTTACCTGACTGTAAATTTTACAGACTTGTACGTCGGGAATATTAAGCTCCTAATTTCGTAAAAGTTACTGTACTGTTCCGGAGTTTTTCTATATATAATTCTGAATTATCTATACGTCAAAAATTTTGACTTTCTTACATCCAACGGGCCCGTAATAATTACGGTATTCTACACGAATCCTCAAAAGGGGAACTAGCTCGGTAATTCTTCCGGAACTATTTTTTTCCGTGATTTGTCTCAACTTTTAAATCACCAAACTTGCGTTTGTCACAACATTTGAATTTTAATACGATCCTTCTAATTGGCTGGTAATATTTCCGGAAAATTTACCAGCTATTCAGAAAGTTCTTTTAGAAATGCAGTCTTTTCCGTGGGTCAGAAAACTTCAAGTTTGGGGAGCTGAATGTTTCGACAAATGAGAGTTTGGTGATTTCCAAATACAGTGGTTTTAAAGTTCGGATAAATGAAAATTTAGTGATTTAAATTCCTGTATTCTCAATTCCTGAATTAATTCTGAAAGTATTACAGCATTAATTTTTCCATGCAGTATAGTTTTCGTATAGAGTTGAATGCCCTTTGAGTTTATAAAAACATGGAAATGTTGTCAAGTTTTGGCATTTTGAGTATCTTTCATCGCTTTCGAGATATTTCAAAATTTTTGATAATGTCACTTCTCGCTTGTATGGGAGTTGTTCATAAACTAAATCGCGCTATTGAAGATACATTTTAGACCCCTCCCTACTCTTCTTCATATTCTGCAGCATAAAAATTGGCTTTTTTCCTGCACTTGATCGCAGATAGTTTGACCACCTCCCTCTTTTATAAACATGTTTTTATAAACGCAGTTTGTGAATAACCCCATGTAGATGAAAAATTATGCATGACCCGCTATTGATTAACTTTACATTTCCTATTTTGTATAAATGTTTATAGGTATCAAGTAATATTAAATAGTGGATCATGCATAATTACCCGACCCACCTATAAATAATTTAAGGATTAAATCATCATTTCAGAAAAATCAAATCCTTTCACTATTGTCAAAATAATGGACTTTGTGTAAAACTATACATCAATTGGATTTAAAAACGACGTCAAAAAGACTTTATACATTTGTTTACGTTCAGGTAAAAAGAGATGGTGAAAGTTGGGTAATAGGAGGCCTTTCATCATCTTTTATGATCCAGATTTGGTAGTTCTTGTTCATTTCAATAGATGATTGGACGTTAAGTTTAAAATTGCAATATTTGCTCTCTGTTGTATTATTCAATTCAATTAAATGGAATACTTTTTTATCTAATTATATACTTATTTCCGGGTATTTTTGCGGTTGAAAGCACCCTCTACATAGTTATGGGAAAGAGTCGACAACCCCATAGCCCGGTATCAATTAGTCGCGGGTTAAAGCCCGGTCTAATCTCCATCATAAATAACTCAGTGCAGATGCGTGTATATTGGTGCGTATTCGGGGAAGCAGTCCCCTAAATTATTTCGTAGCGATTGTAATTCTTGGCCCCACCATTCATGTGCGTGTGTCTGACCCTCTCCTCTCCTCCTCCTTCACCATATAACATTATTCCCCCATTTTCCCTCTTTCTCTGGTACACCTCCTCGTTCATTCACATATGTCACGTGTTTGCGTTGTTTGGTTCAGTATTAACCAAATGAACTTTAAGATTTCAACGTACACAATAAAAATTTTAAATAATCCGATGCTTCACTGACAATGGTTATTTGAAAAAATTACGGTAAAGCCGTATATTGAAGGAATCATGAGTTGGTAATCTTTATATATTATAATGTTCGAATAACCATAAAATGAATGAAAAATTTAAACTTATAAAAACAACAGGAGTTTTGGACAACTTTTCTGTTTCAAAATCTGAAGTATATTAGCACGATGCCTGTTGTTGCAAACGTGCTCGTAAATGTAATATATGGATACACCTAACACCTAATAGGTAAAATAAACCAGGTGGAACAACCGGTCTCAAGGGGACGGAAACAAACTCCAGTCTCACGAGAGTACCTATGGATTTCAAGTTCTGCAAGTCCAGTAATTATAATACTTATTCAATATCCTTAAGTCTTAACTCGTTTTGGCAATGTTGGTTGACTGAAAGCTGATAAAAATGGTGCTTTTGGGATTTTTTAGTTTTTGTATCAATTGTACGAAAAGCGATTCTTTTATAAAATCTTATCAAACGCTTGATATAACACATTTTATTTGCAAACTCAAGTCGCACATATAGGAAATACAAAAATGTGTGTTTGTTACGTGCATAACTTTTTATGATAAAAAATTCTTGAGGCAAAAGTAAGCTGTTGTGACAAGAAATAAAGCAACAGCATATTTTACGCATACTGAAAAGGTTATGTTGAAACAAATTTTTTTAATGTTTTAACAATTATTTGTAACCTCAACAAAAATATTTATTGTAACAACTACCTTAATTTGTAAAATAGGCTACTTTATGCGTAGGTACAACAACGCATTTCTTCCGTGTTAAATTTATAATATTGTATTGATGCTTTGTATTCTTTTTAGAAGCGTACTTTGCCTGCCCAGTGCAACATATGGGAAAAGTGGTATCATCTGGTTAGTGTAGGGTTAGGCAATATAGATATTAAACTTAATACACCAAAGAAATGTATAAATTTTACAAATGTTACGATGTAACGTGTAAACGTTACCTTTAAAGGATTGAAATATCATCACAGATAGGAACCTAAATGTTACCATTAAACGTGTAAATATCAGTGCACATGTTAACCGTATTTTTCGCAGTGAAAGGTCTTGATCTCGCTGCTCTTGAGTCCTGAACCGTAATTCCGAGCAGTGCAACTCCCTAGTCTCTACCACCTGATTTCTCTCTTGCGCTTTGTCACGAGGTCGCACATAAGCGGTAAAGAGTTTCAAATTGCAGCACTGAGAATAGGATAATGTGGATGCTGACGAAAGCTCTTTCTCCAGATTGGACTGTGTGAAGAAAGAGATACAGACGGAAATAGAGATTGTGAGTTATAAAGAAAGACATGTTTTTATAAACGTAGACAACGGTATTGGGTTTCTAGGACGTACTAGCTACTACCAAATCCCCATGGACCTTTAATATTAACGAACAAGTTAGTGGGTACTCTAAGGGCATAACGCGGGAGCGAGCAGCCAAGGCATACATATCTATATGGTTGACTGCCATTACGAGCCTCGTATAGGGCCGCGAGTTTACTGCTACGGTGTTTTACACGCACGTGGGGTTCCTTTTTTATGGTCAGGTGATTTCCGCTCGTTTCTATCTCCTCCATCCTTTCCCTGTGACTCATGTTGGAATGGGGGAGCCAAAAGACGGATCGAACTTTGGCACTTTTCTTACATGTGTTGCCCTTCGCACTTTTAAGAACATCCTCAAGAATCAAGAGAACCAGTTTTCCGGAGTGGTTTGCAAAACTTGTCTGGTTCATCTTTCAGTATATTTTCTTCTTTAAGTGCATTGTTGGAAATTTTGTGTGTTTGTGATAAAGAATTGCTTGTTAAATTTTTTCTGTTGAAAGTTAACACTCTCTCGAATGTAGATTCAATGTATTCTTATAGTGTCCTTGGGTTATTGAAGGTCAATACAATTTAACGCATGTTACACATTTCTCTTTTTTTACATTAATACAAAAATTTGAATGAATTGTTTGAATCATGTGTATTATGATTTTAACATAAAATTTCCTACATGTGAGTATTATATTTCTATCATTTACTGCTTATTATTATTTATTCACGAATTCTGGATTGATATCGAACATTAGACCAATGATGGTATAGAAGCTTGGCGTGTATAATTGTCATTGTCAATATTGGTCCAGTATTTTTCATAACATGGCTTAACTTACGTTTCTCACAAGTGAGTTGAGCTACTGAATATATATAGAACTTCTGATTCTATTCAGTTTACCTTTAACTATATCATTAAAAAATTATTGCTCCAAAATTTGCGTTCCAATATGTGACGCGCTCTGAAGAAAGGTTCCTTACACTGAGAAAAATTTTTAGTAAAAATTCCTGTGCTGTTCACTATAAAAGCGTCATAATTGACAGTCCTTGAAATTTTACCGTGCTCTCTTACAATTTTTAATGGATTTTCTGGTAAAAATTGTGGGAAATCCGCTAAAAATTGTAAGACAGCACGGTAAAATTTCGGGGACTGTCAATTATGACGCTTTTATAGTGAAGGCACAGGAATTTATACTAAAAATTCTTCTCAGTGTAGAACCAACAAATTTTAGTTTATGTTTATGATCGTTCTATCTTGATTAATGGATTCTTTTTTAATTTTGTAGAATCAAAAACAATTTTTATTGAATATTTTAGATGTAATAAACACTTAAACATCAATAGCTTGAAATTTAGAACAAAAGTTGTGTTGGCTTAACTAAATTTTTTTTGTTGATATACGCGCAACAAAGTTGTTTTGTTGTGTCAATAAAATTCTTTTATTGAATCATTTTGTCAGTTCACCAAAAAAATGTAATTGTCGCAATAAAACTTTTTTACGCTTAACAAACATTTTGTTAATTAGATGTAAAAGAGAGAATATGAAGAAAAAAATTAAATACATATAGTATGCTCTATGCAAATGACATTTTCATTTGTAACTTCTTTTTAATTGTTAAATTAATTTATAATAATTCTTTATGTGAAAATGACAATATATCTTTTAATATTATTTGCGAAATAAATACTATGAAAGTAAACGTGAAATAAATAATTCGAACAGCAGCGCCGCACCCGGAAACCAAAAGAAATTAATTTTTGCAGTGAACAAATACGTTACTGTTTCACAAAACGAATTTTTTTTTAAACATTGTTTATAATCTTGAGTGAACCGTCTAATTATTTTCGTTTTTAATGTCAATTTACCATTTTTATGGATATAAATTGAAAATAAACTTTTTTCTAGCAACATTTAATGTTCTTTACTAATATTTTTTATGATTTCTAAATAGGTTTTGTCGAAAACAGTATAGAATAAGAGGGAGTCAAAACTAGATAATTTACTGAAAGAAATTAAAAATCGTAATCTTTCATCATGGTGACATTTCCTTAATTGTTTCATACAAGAGTATTTGAAGAGAATAATTTTTCAAAAGTTAATAAATCCATTTGTTGTTATTTCGAAAATTTTAAACAAATTACATTTCTCATATAACCACTAAAATAAATTGTATAAGATAGAAAAATTATTATAATAAGTTATTTATAAAAGAATGTCTTTCTTTTTTGGATTTAAGACGCTTTTTTTAAATTAAAGTCCACCATAATTAGAGGATTTAAAGGTTTTGTTAGTTTTTTATAGTAATCAGAATAAAATTTATAAACTGTCTTGGTTCAGTCCAAATATTTTTAAATTGTAAATTGTTTGTTAATAAACTTTTTTTCTTATAATCAACAATGACAGATCGACTTTAAATTTAAGGTTAGATTATAGACTTTTGTTTGATTTTTCTTTTTTATAAATAAGTTTAATAACTGTTTAACAAATATAGTTTTTACTTACAAAACTAAAATATTTTTAAACAATCAATGTTTGTTGTTTGCTTAAACTATTAATTAAATTAGAATAAATTAACTTTTTATAAGATTCTGTTTTGAGTCATTTTCTCAAAAAATCATATTCAATACGATTTATTATTGAACTTTCACATAAAAAAACATTAATTTTATTATATATCATTCATTTATTATTGCGCATATGCTGTACATATTTGGTACAGCCAAAAAAAACATTTTAATAAACTCAAATAAAATTGTTTAATTATTTCTTAACAAAACTATTTTGTTATATTTAAATTATTAATTTATTTAGTATAGCTCAACTCACTTGCGAGAAAGGTAAGTTAAGCCATGTTTGGAAAGTTAAGTTTTCATAAACTTCCGATGCAAAATTTCTGAGTTGTTACTCTGCAAAAAGAAACATCTTAAAATGTATTGTAGTCACTTTTAAGACACTTAAAATACATATTTTATATTATTTTATCTATTAGGAAATCTGAAAAAATAATGTATTTTAAAATACTTTTTCTAACTTTTTGGAAACATCTTAAAAGTAACTACGAACGTATCTTATAATAAGATTACTACTTTCTGCAACGTGCATGGAAAAAACAGAATGATTAAAATTTAGTAAACTATTTGATCAGAGTTTTTTAAATATTCTATAACGAGTTCACTAAACTTTCTTTAACTGTGTTCTAGCTATTCTATAACTGGAATGCGCAATGGTGCTTTGCGCATGTTTTCGAGACAATATTTCTGCTTGTGATGCAAGATTTAAGTATTCATGTATACAATTTTACATATATTAGGAGTACACTTTGTTTTAAAAATTGATCGATGAAAGTTATACTTTAGAATATTTTTTTGAATATTTCTGACAACAATAAAAATCTGTGAACAGTTAACATCTTTGCTCACAAGTTGTAAACATATTTTTATCATCATTGGCAAAAGAAATCTTTTCTCTCAGTGAACTTATATTTAATATTTCTTGAACGTTTTCTATATTTTCATGAATTGTTTTTAAAATTTTATTAACTAATCAACCAATGCTTAGCAAAAACTTTTTAATGTTTCATCGATTTTATGTCATATCCAAAAGTAGGCAACTAGTTCACTAAAAATTAACAAACTTTTTCCTGTGTAGTGCCAATTTCGTTCAAACTTCAGGCAATGAACTGTATTGTGTGGGTAGTCAGTTTATTAATAGGTGATCAGTATTTATAGCTAATCAATTACCATAATTATTGGTTATTCTTACACTGGAAATAAGATCGTCAGATCATTACCACAAAAATATTTTTTGTATTGTTCTGCTTCATTCAAAAAAATTCTTAGTAGATTTGGCTACTTTTTAACTGCCCGGAGTAATTCAATAGGACCCCAACCGAATTTAAACAACTATATTGACTTTGAAAAAGTAGTTAAAGAAACTACGATGTATAGTTGGTAAAATGAGATTTTGTAGTTGTTTTTTAAATTTAACTACTTAAAGCAATAAATTGAACTACTAATGTTTAACTATATAAAAAATAGTAAAATTACCAACACGAAAACGGTTAGATATAGATTAACTAAAAAGTTAATTACTTTAACTGCACACAACTATCAAATGGTAGTTTCGATTTTCTCGGATAAATTTTTTTCAGTGTTGCACTTGTTTTTATACTTTTGATACTGTTTTTAATGTTCCTGATCCCCAAAATAATTTTACAAACATCTTTATACTCATTTATATATATAGAGATCGTAGGTATTTTTTCTTCTTATGATATCCAAATACACTTACTTCCATCTTACTTAAAAGTTTCCCCTGAAAAAAGTACAGAAAAGTTGTGCATTCTTATTTTGTGATCATGAGAGTTTTCCCTTACTCGTATTGGTTAAAGATATCCTCGTACTCGAACTTCCAATCACATTTGGTTGAAAATTTATACAAGTAGTAGCGTACCTTTCCAATCGCGTAATCGAAACTTGATTTTTATTTTGTTTGCTCCTTCATACTTCCTGAATAGCCTACTATAGTAGTTTAAGAAATGATTAAGAAAAGGAATTTCACTCCTCGGCCGATGAAAAATTGTTTGGGTTTCCAATATTCAGCACCTAAGACAGACACAAAAAGAAAGGAAACCGTGAAACTGAAATTAGTGGGTGGTACCTTTCGACAGTTGTCTCCACCTGCTAGTGTGGCCACCTGCCACACGCTCTATTCTTCCCGGAATTTCGAAATAAAGAAAGTCATTACTAGATGACTTTGAAAAATTTCCACAATTCGAATAGAAAATTGAAAGCGAGGAGAAGCTCGCAGAGAAGATTTCTCTTTGGGAAGAATGGAAAAACGAGCTAGTGGAAATCAATGGAGGAGCAGTGCAACGAATGCATCAAAATTGCCATAGGATATTGTCGTGATTGGTTGAATTTCTCGATGAGGGTTGGAGTTCGAAGAGGGCCATAGAGGGTGGAGCACTCGAGAGCGTAGAGTAGAGTACTCCAGTGCTGGAGAACCAGCAGTAGGAGCAACGCAACCAGGAAACTGGTGGCGGATCTCTTGCTGGACGAGTAGAAGCGTGCATATGCATGTGCTTGGATTCACAGCTCAAGTGTCCTTCAGACGTGAAATAACCCTTGCTGGAAAAAAACCTCGAAAGCTCGTTAACGAGTTTCGCCATTTTTTTTACCTCTCCACTTCACCCGGTGATCCTCTCCGGACTGGTGTGCACTCTTCGGTTCTCTTGTGCATCCCAGCCTTTCGTGGTACATGTCGATGAAGAGTGAACGGAAACTGGAGGACCCTCACCCCAGTTACCCTGATACGCCCCATTCTTTTCATTATCCTTCGCGTATACAAGAGCGGGAAATGTTGCTTGAAATCGCAAACGCTACATCCAATTTTTCCCGACTCACGTGATAAATTTCAAAAATTTTTCTCACAAACTACCAGAAATGTAGAAAGATAAAGGAATAAAGCATTCCCATAATAGTCAAAGTCATTCCTTGCTATTTTTGCGTCGTAGTTGTATTTTTTCGGTTGGTCTGTTTATGGCAGAAAAGATTTTTATTCATGATGAAAGGATTTATGCGGATTGATTAATACATACCTTAGTTTAATATTATGCTGTTATAAAGAAAATAAATGGCAAATACATCATCTTATGAATTTTTTGTCTTTATAATTTTTATCATGTCACAGTTAGTTTCAACGACTTCTTCGTTTTGTTTCACATTTGTGATCTACATGAAGATTTTCCAAATTTCACTTTAGATTTTTATGTGACCGAAATTTAAGATTCAGAATTTTAAAATGTTGTAATTTTCAACTGACATATTCTCTATTTTCTCTATTGATCTATCATAATTTGTATTTCACAGAATTTTTATTTAGTACAGTACACGGAAAAAATTATTTCAGTATATTTTACACAACTAATTTCGGAACAGCCGACGCAGAGAAGAAGTTAGTATTATTTAAATCACTCATTTATAAAACCTGAAGGTGAGTTTCAGGAAAATGTAAAGAAAATATCCGTATAATTTAAAAATATAGGTAATTTAAATTTTGCTTTATCTGGTCAGACGTATTACTACAAGAGTTCTGTAATATGTGTTGCCTAAAGCACCCTTGACCGTGCGGCTCTACCTATACGTCAAATCAATTTCTTTTAAATAAAATCAATTGTTTAAAGTTTTGATATTAAAATTTCAATAATTATACCTATAAGTTAAGTATTGTTAATAATTGTGTTTTTTTTCATAAAAATTCAATTAACTGCCTTATTCTGTGCGACCACGCGGCCTACAAGTATCACGTGAAATTATACAACGTGATATAGAATATTACAGAACTCTGATGGAACGGTTACGGCAGAAATCATAGTGCAAATTCAAACAGTCTCAAACATAGTTTGTACTAAATATTTTCAACATTTTGTCATAAATTGTTCTGTATGAAATACAAAACGCTTTAACACTAACATCTATTTCAAAAATTACAGAACTATTTACAGTTACTCCTAAAATGTTCCGCTTTAAATAATGAAAGTTTCTGAGATTATAAAAAACTTCGTTCTGGAATCTTGTATATCCGCAACTCCTATATTAGTTCTGCAAAATATACTGAAATAATTTTTTCCGTGTACCGGCCGAATTTGTCAGTCCACCCATTTTTTAAGAATTGTAACACTTCTTTAAGCGTACACTGAGAGAAAAGAATTGTTCTGATAGCAAACTGAATTGTTAATATAGCGCCTGAAACTTTTTTTGTTACTATAACAAAAAAATTTGCGAAGACAGCAAATCATTAGCTAAGTTAGCAATGTCTAATTTGTTAAATTAGCAGTTTAACTAATTTTTTTTATTGTTTTATCAATTCACTTGCTCTTTTAACAATTTTTTTGTTATAATAACAAAAAAAGTTGCAGGCGCTATATTAACAATTCAGTTTGCTATCATTTCAATTCTTTTCTCTCAGTGTACAAAGTATAATAATTAAAATTTTTTTTATTTTTATTTCCTAAAAGTAGATGAAATTTTGAAGAAAGTAAGACCTGAGTGAAATGATTTAGTCCATTTTTCATTAAAATATATTTAAAAAAGTGGAATTTTTACTGTTTTACAAAAATTCAAATTTCTGCCGAAATAACCATGATTTTTTTAAGTTCCTATGCTTGTTTTCAAGGTAAATTTCTGAGGAATAAAACTATTATATAAGCATTAAATTGCAATTTTTATCTTAGAATATGCAGGGCTCGGAATTTGGACAAAATAATTTATAAAAATTTGAAAACATTATATTGACATAAAAATAATTTTAAACATTTTAATAAATATATTATATTATTTTTTTCCGAAATTTGTTGACATTTACTACTTTGTTATATTTTATATATAGCTGTATTTGATATCAAGACGTAAATTATAATTTTTCTATCTTCTTTGGTCCTAATTTCAAGCCCTGCATATTCTAAGATAAAAATTGCACTTTAATACATATATAATAGTTTTATTCTTCAGAAATATACCTTGAAAACAAGCATAGAAACTTAAAAAAATCATGATTATTTCGGCAGAAATTTGAATTTTTGTGAAACAGTAAAAATTTCACTTTTTTAAACATATTTCAATGAAAAATGGACTAAATCACTTCACTCGTGTCTTATTTTTTTCAAAATTCCATCTACTTTTAGGAAATAAAAATAAAAAAATTTTAATAATTATATAGTTTGTACGCTTAAAGAAGTTTTTTAATTCTTAAAAAATGGGTGGACTGACCAATTTGGCCGGTACTGTACACTGAAAGAAATAGGTGCTAACGGTAACTATAGTAAAAGTTACTTTATATTTTTTACCGTGGGTATAATCACATAACCTAAAATTTATTTAATCATCTTAATAACATCTTTCAGATTAATAAAACCAAAATATAGAATTTTTATTTCTCATAATACCAATTTAGCACTGAAACAAATTCAAAATTATCCAGTCATGCGTCGAATATTAAATATTATGTCAAATAAGGATTCAAAACAAAATGAAAATTATCTTCATGTACCTCAAAATTTGCGTCACTGTTTAAAATAAAGATGCACTATCTGAAATCTTTTTCAATAATAATCTTCAAAATTTATTTTAAAAATCTCTTACATTTTCTCTTATATTGTTTGTATAGTAGTCAGTAGTGAGGTACCTAAGTACAACCCAATTATCAAGCCATTAATAAAAAAAAAAAATTGTAAATTTTAATTTTTAAAAAATTTGAAAAGTAAGACTTATTTTATAAAATCTTGCCAAAATATAAACTTTATATAGGTCAATCGATTTATTTTGAAGTAAGAAACATGATTTATTTATATATTAAATAGAGGAAAATTAATTTTAAGCGTTTTAAAAAAATTTTAATTTTGAAGGAATACAAAGCTGCCTCTATGAGGAAGCAAAAGAAATGAATTTTATTATCTTTAAAGTAAATTATAGATCGTTCAAATTACAGAAATTGACTAAGTTTACCTAAATATTCAGATAATTAAAAATTCTATTAAATAATTATATTGTTACATAAAATTTTGTAAATGAAAATTCTGTAAGAAAGAAATTCTGTTACATAGAAATTCACAAAATTAAAAATTCGACATTATATTAATTTCCATCCACAAGAAATTTGGCGTAATAAGATTTCAGTAAATTCATGCGTCTCAATATTAAAATAAAAAATTCCCTTTTAAACATAAAAATGTAAAAGACTTTTAAATTAATTAAAAAAAATTCAGAAAACCAAATTTAATTTAAGTTTTATTTAGAAAATTGTGTATATTTTAGTAGAACCGAATAAGCATTTGTTCTCAGTTGGTTTTAAAAGCTTGAAACGGAATTTTTCTGTGCGCAGTTGACGTCAAGAAGCAACAATGGCATTTAGTTCTAGTAAAAATGGTATATAAATTTCAAACTGTTTAATATCTAGTCGATAGTCGCCCCTCGGTGTATGTTTTGTCGTCGAGCAAATATGTGCATTGTGTGCGATTTGCGGGACAAATCGAGTAAACTGAGAATCGATATGCGGGGCTAGGTTCATAAACACAGAGCAATATGCAGCGATTGAATAGTTCTTCAATGGTAGAACGAGTGTTGACTTTAGCTAATCAACAGGCAGGGCGATTCCGGCATCAATGAAGGCAATACACATTTTTTCCCTCCAATGTTCCGCACCAAAGTTTCAACAAAAAAATACCCATTGTTCCTCAACCGTTATTTTAACTTTTTATTGTACACATTATTTTGAATGAACAAACATTGCCGTGTATGTTTTTAACTACCTTCATTTGCTGAAGAGTATATAGCTTCAGTTTTATTTCATTTTTGTGCTTTTATTCTTACTATATTATGATCTTGTCCTTTTCAACTTTGTTTTTTGATATTAATAATTACAATATTAATATATATTATTATTAAATAATTAAATATTAATAATAATAATAATACTGTTGATAAAAAAGGGCGAGGTGCATAAATGTTTCTCAAAATTCCTCGGATAAAATTTATTATTAAACCGAAATTTAAAATGCAAATATGCATCATCAAATAATGATTTATTTTGAGAAAATGAGAAAAGGAATAGGATTTCTTTTTAGAGAGTTTATTAAATACATATTGAAGTGTGAAAAAAATTGTAGGTATTTGAAATTTTACTGCAACACTTCAAAACTGCTGTCTTCTAAGTGTCTTATTCTAAAATGTCTCAGTTTAAGACATTAATTGCGTCTTAGACACCAAAATGTCTTAAAATCAGACACTTAGAAAACAGCAGTTTTTGCAGTGAAAATGGTGGTGATAGATACTATACTTAAAATCAACTATTTTTTTATTTACCAAAATGGGAGGACAGTTTGTTTAAAAAGTTTAAGACCTGGAACAAAAACCCAAGATATGACTTTTTTTTAAATTAATTTTTTTTAACATATTTTTTTAACAAAACATTTTAAACAAAATTCAACAAGTAGAATTGTAGAAAATGTTTAAAAGAGCAAAATGAGCTATTATTTGTCAAACTTGGTTGAAAATTTAAATTGGTTACTAACCGTTAAAGAAAAAACACTAAATGTTTAATAATTATTATTTTACAACAAATTTTGATACAACCTAATTTTTTCTGATAATTGTACAACTAAATCTTTCAAATTTACTTAAATCATTTTAATTATGGTTTCATTTTCTGTTAAAAACCACTTTTTAGTTTGAGGTTATGTCAAGCGGTCGACCCTCCTTAAAATATCTTTTTATTTTAGGAAAATTAAACTATTAAAGGACGTTCATCCGAAAAATGTACTTTTATAGATTGTTATAAAATTTTAAAGATATATTACAATCATTATTTTACATGTGTTACTTAACATGTTATGATAGTTTACCGTACCGTTTTCAAGATATAAATTTACAAAGTTATAAATTTTGCAAGTAAATAGTAACAAAATGTACAAAAATACAATGTTTTAATTAATTAAAAAAAAATGGTTTATAAATTCTTTTAAAAAATTAATGTTTAATACAAGTATGTAAAAAAAAGTTATAATTATTTACCGTCTAGTTCTAGAGAAAATGTTATCTAAGGTAAGCAACTGTTATGCTTTTCTTATGCTACAGGGAGAAAAAAGTTTCAAATAGCTTAACATTATAATGAAAAATATTTTTTAAAATAAAATCAGTTGTGTGTTAATTCTTAGTTCTTACTATAAAATAGTAATTAAAAAAATTAAATTATAAGAATAAATTCAATTAAAAAGATTGGACGCCTAGAATGAGAATTGCTTGAGTAAATGAACATCCTTAAACTCATATCCTTAAGTGACCGACTGACTTTTACCCCTTTTAAACTAATTAATTATAGAACCCATGTCATTTGAATTTAGAAACTTAAACTTTACATGCGTTAAAAGCTTGTTTCTTTAACTTTCCAAAAATATATTTGAGGCAATATGAAGAAAGGGACCCAAGCAGCAAAAAATATTAGGTTATGTTCAGTGATAGTTTTACCTCGATTAAAAGTTCCTTTTTAATTATGTAAAATTAAAATTAGTTTTTATTGAATATTCTGGTCGGAATGAACACTAAAACGTCTATGGTTTGCATTGAGAGTTGATCCTCTTTGTGTATTTTCATTTGAAAAATCACATAACCTAAAATCTGTTGCTGCTTAAGTGCTTTTCTTCATATCGCTTCACATATATTACTTTGCTTTTGTTTTAATTCATCATACTTTCACAACGCAATTTTCGAGATAGGTACTTGTGCAACAGTATATTTTATCCTATCAAAAGGATGTTGAACGTTTTATGGTTAAGCACCAAAAACAAATAGACAATTTTCTCTTAAAAAAAATGTTTGTAAAATACATATTGAATAATATTGTGTGATGCTTCTTATATAATTCAAAATTCAATAATTAAAGGTTGAAGTGTATAAATCTGCATAAGTTTCAATTAAAGGAAAAACGAAAAAGAATACATTATCTGATGAACTGGGAAGGGTTTCGCTATCCCTTAAGGCGGTCTAACCCCCTCACATTCTTTCCCTCCTTTTTGTTATTCACGAGTACTTACGAGAAAAAAATAATTACCCGTTTCAGCGAAATTGCCAAGTTTCCTTATACCGACAACTTACGTCTTTCTCTTCAAAAAATTTTAACGAACATTTCATAATTATTATTCAATATATCATAACATGCATTCGTATTTTAAAAGACAGACAAATTTTTTTTTTCGAGTTCTCCCTTTATGCTCTGTGATCAGAGTACACCAATTAACTTCTAAGAGCGTCTAGTTTAGCAGGAAATGTTGCTGTGTCAGCAATGCTTTTTCCCGTAATAGTAGTGTCAGCGATTGCCCTCTTTCTTTTGATGCCTCGGCCGTTTCTTTTTTCCTTCTCTTTTTTTAATTCGACTCTCACGAATATACATCTCTTCTATCACAGAGGAGACATACGAACAAGAGTGATAAGGAAAAAAACGTAAACAGCAAGCGGGCAAACACACAACAACAAACAGACAATATCACCGCGGCATTCAGAGTACGGCGGATTATGCCTTGAATTTTGCAGGGCCATATTCATTTCTGAGATTGGTTTCTGGCTTCTTCCGCTTTTTCTTATCGCTGTACGCTGAACGGGTCCCCCGTCCTGTCGTCCCGATGAATTTGCAGGAGGAAGAAAGAGGAGTGCAGAAATAAGAGAAAGAAACTAGGAGAAAGGAAAATAAAAAGAGTTCGCAGGAAGAGCTTATTAGTTTCTTCCAACGGAAAATAAAAGTTTACCCGAGATCGGCTACCAAGACCCGTCCAATACCAACTAGTTTTTGTATCGAAAATACAATCTGCCGAATCTTGCGATATCGAAAATTGAGCATCCAAAAAGCAGCAGCGAATATTCAGGTCTTTCATTAGGAACTGGTCTCAAGGAAAAAGAGGAAAACGTGTGCCTCCGCATTTTTTGAAAAGTTGTCTTTTTACTTCCACTGGATTCTTCTCTATAATAAATGACAAATATTTCCAGAATTTCTACAAAGAAAAATAAACATAGAGTTCATCCAACAATGATTGCATTTAGCATCAAATGACAACTCCGACAAAAATATTTTGTAAAAAATGCAACATTTTTCCAAGTTAAACGAATTAAAAATATAATATCTAATTGTTTTAATCCAGTAATATAAGTAACCTGGTTTATCAGAACTTTATTATTATTGCTAATATAATTGTTTGCATCCTGTTAAAAAGAATGCAGAGGTTCAAATATTTTACATGCATATATAAAACAGCTCAAGTAATTCCTTCTGACTGTCGGTACTAAGAGAAATCTATAATTAGAACCCGTCTTGCCCCATCTTCTCTGAAACAATTAATTAAAATTCTCCAATAATTAGAGGCGGGATAGACAGGCATCCAGAATGTTTATCAGTTTAAACAGGAGGAAAAAAAGGATGGAGGAAAATAAAAAAAAAAAGAAAGGGTTGGCTGATAGTGGTTAGACTTAGAATGCATTCCAGC
Organism: Ganaspis brasiliensis; assembly: GCA_037103525.1. Classification (NCBI taxonomy): domain Eukaryota; kingdom Metazoa; phylum Arthropoda; class Insecta; order Hymenoptera; family Figitidae; genus Ganaspis; species Ganaspis brasiliensis. Next base: position 1,569,747 of record JAZKLR010000001.1, on the reverse strand, counting down.
GGTTATCAGACGAAGGGTAGGGAATATAGCCGGTGGCAAACAAGCTCCATGATGTCGTGTTTCGTTATGAATATGATGGGAACGAAATAATACAATATGGATCTCCACAACCCCCTCTATACTCATCAACTTCCTATGTTGTATATGGGTAATTTTCCACAGTCAAAACAGGAGTTTATGTTTTTCATTTCAGTCATAATATTCAAATAATAGGGTTCGAAAGACATTCATATTTAATGAATCATTATGTACTCTTGTTTCATCAACTATTCATCATTATTTATTGTTGGTTTACAATGACAAATCAAATTTTTTGATTTCTTTATATTTATATGGGTAAACGACAATCAAAGATGTGCAAAAAATGTATAAAAACAAATTAAAGAATATCTTTTAAGTATGAAATACTTTATTCTGTTTTTGTTTTGTAATTACATATTACTTAATTATAGAACGTCCAAGCACCTATCCTGCCAGAAGAGGCTCAAGGTGATTACATTTGAACAGGCGTTAAAAAAGTACCTTAGATTCGGAAAAACCAAATTCCGTATATGTTTTTAAAGATAATGAAACCAGCTTTTTGATCATACTTTGTTTAAGTTTCTTAATTTAACCATTTAAGTTAAAAAATCTTAAAAAGTGGTCTCTTTTTGCTTCCTCATAGAGGAAACTGTGTAATCGTTAAGATTTTCGATTTTCCAAAAATAGTCTAAATCGACTCATTTTCATCTAAAAAGCGTAAATTTTCATTTCTAAGCAAATGTCCAGATGTATGTATGTGTGTGTGTGTGTGTGTGTGTGTGTGTGTGTGTGTGTGTGTGTGTGTATAGCGTTTTTTGTTGCCAGGATATTTCGAGAACGCTTGAACGGATTTCAATTAAATTTGGATGACTTATTTAGCTCATGAATATCTAAATTTGGACACAGGGATTTCTGAAAATACCCCAATCAACAATTTTTGAGCACCTTTTTCCATAAAAAGAAATTGTTTCTTTCCAAAATTTTTTTCCATGCTAAAAATACAACATAATGAATAAAAAAATCATATTCCTTATCTCAAAACAAATCGATTGATCTAGGGTAAGTCCGGGGGAGATGGCCATACGGGAGAGATGGCCAATTCAAATATTTTACTGAATTTGTTGTTAAATATCAGTTATTATTGGTTATTTTGCTTCATTTGTGTGCGTGAAAGCAAACAACAACAAAAACTTGAAAATTAAAAATGAAAAAGTACTTGAAATCCTGGTGTATTTTTTTGACTAGTGCTCGAAAACATCAATGGGTTGACTTTACTGATTGTTAAAGTGTTCTTTTTTGTAGAATAATGCTTATTTTCGTATTTTTTGGAACTATACATGAGGCAAGCTTTGTAATAACGTCAGAATTATACATGAAAAATTTTTATTTATTTAAATATTAGGGGAAATCTGGGGGGATGTCATAAGGGATAGATGGCCAATTCAAATATTTTTACAGAAATTGACTCAAAAGGTCACTTATTCTAAACTAAATTTCTTCGTTTTGCATTTAAACCTAAAGAAAAGCAAAATTTTGGCGAAAAATAATAAAAAATTAAAAATAATACTTTCTTTTTATTTTGTCTATTACTCCAGTACTGAAAAATTTCAACTTGTTTAAATATCTATTTATTGTGGTGATATTCTTTAAGATAAGACTTATTTTTGTGTTTTGTTTATTCTTTCATGTAATAAACTCAAAATGATATATTAATTATATTTATTTACTTAAATAATAGGTGTGTCCAACTCTCCCTTACACCTATGGCCATCTCACACTACGATTGGCCATCTCACTTTACGATTGGCCATCTCTCCCTGAATGTCACTTTTTACAAAACATTAATTTTATGATTGTTAACATTAAAATATTTTATATTATTTATGGTTGTTTTAAAGTTAAATAGTCAATGTTTAATTAACAATAAACATCAATATATAAATGTTGTTTTTTTTATTTTTATGGACCTTTATAGAAAGTATGGCCATCTCCCCCGGACTTACCCTATATAAAGTTTATAATTGATTAAGAATTCGTAAAATAATTCGTTTTTTTGCATTTAAAAATTTTTTTTTAATAAAAAGCAAAAAATAGTTGACAATTTATTTCAAATCAGATTCCGCATGGTCGGAACTGAAAATCAATTTTCTATAAAAAATGTTGTTTTTTAAAGAATTTTAGAAGACGTATTTTTTTGTTCAGCTGAAAATTTTTTTTTCATAAAGTTATTAAAAATTTTAATTTCTAAAGTCAAAACTCTTGTTTATTTAAAATTTAAGAAAAAAAATCTTATAAGTATAATAATTTATTAAAGAATTGGGATATTTTATTTTTTTTACGCTCTGAAAGAGTTTTTAGTCTTCTTTAGGAATCAATTAAAAATTTTTGAAAATGTTCTAAAGTAACAAAATGGCGGCTGTTTACTAAAAAATTTCGAATTGAAATTACTCAAAAACCCCACCGTTTTTTTGGTTAAATTTCTTTTTTTGAAATTGTCTCCACACTAAAGATTACTTTCCATAAGAATTTAACTTGTAGGGGAGAGTGGCTATCAATGTACCGGGTTTTTTTCAAGGTCATAGTACTTATTGAATTTCACCAATTTCAAGCACTTCTTTGCATCAATATAAAACTACAACACTTATCTAGGTAATGCACACATATTTTACACGATTTATTTTGATTAAATAATAAAATTTAGGATTTTTCTAAAGTAACAAGCTATTTTCATTTTCAACAAACTGGGTACACAATGAACCACCTCTATAAAAATACTAAAAATGTTCAACAATAATAATATTGCAATTTTCACTTTGTAAAAAAACTTGTTTTCTATCAAATACTATGAAAAATTGTTACTTAACACTTTTTAATTGATAATGTATAACATAAATATACCTCAAATTTAAGTTAACTAGCTAAAATGGCATTTTAGTTTTGCTATGTTGAGAAAAGTACTGATAACAATCGCTGTAACATGCTGTACGCATGCCTAGTTTTATAATCAGGCATACCACTCTAGAAATCGAAAATACACTGAAATTCCAGGTGGTTCATTGTTCCCCGGTACATTGAATCAACATGACATTTGCAACAAAAATGGTTTTTTATAACTTAATCCAATATTTCAAAATCTTTATCTCATTAGAATATTGTAGTTAAGGCCCAAAACAAAATAAATCGTAAGTACATTTATTTTTAAATGGCCTTATTTCAATTAAAAAACGTGTTCGTATTTTAGGTAAATTTTTTCTTCAGTACATCAAAAACAGTTTTTTCCAGTTTTCTGTGTAAAGAATAAATCCACACGTCTCAAATTTATGGACGTAGTGTGTTTACGCAAACTTCATTTATATTTAAAATTAGGAGAATTTTTATTCAATTGTTTCTGAGAAAATTGAAATGGTTCATTGAAAAAACTGGTACATTGATGGCCACTCTCCCCTACTCAATTTCGATTGAAGAGAAAAAAATGATTTTTTATTCTTTTAAAGGAAATTTTCATTTTTTTCAAAAAATACACTAGATATAAAAAAATTTTCCCAATAAAAGTTTTTTTCTTCAAAAAAAAAAAAAAAGTTTTTCTCTATTTCTCGTTTTTCAACAAATTTCGTTAAAACTCAATTAATATCTTATTTTAAAAAAATTTTACAGTGTTTTTGAGTGCAAATCAGCAAATAATTGTTAGAAAGGTGTAATTTATTAAAAGCGGTTTTATTTCAAATATATAAATTATATAACATATTGCATTTTAAATAAACGAGAGTTCCGACTTTAAAAATTAAAATCTTTATAATTCTATGAAAAAAAAATTTTCAGTTAAGCAAAAAAATACATGTCGTCTAAAATTCTTTAAGAAACAATATTTTGGATAGAAAGTTGATATTCAGTTCTGACAATGCCCAGCCTGCCTGATTTGGAATGAATTTGGTCAGTTTTTTAATAATATAACTTTAAAAGTTGTTCTTTTTATAACTTCACTGCAAAAACATGGTGTCTTAAATTGGCCAAAAATGTCTTAAATTAAGATACTTTTGGTGTCTAAGACAGGAAAAATGACTTATTTTAAGACATTTTTGAACAATTTAAGATACCTGTTTTTGCAGTGTTGATGTTTGAATGTGCTAATTCCCTGCTGTAAGTAAGACTCATTTTTCTAATTGCAAATTCTTTATTTTTTATTTAAAAATAGTTACATACTACTTTTTATTATAAAATTCGTAAAGTTTTATTATTATTTGATAAAATTAAAAATGGGAATAAGTGTTTTTTCCGGGAAGAATATATATAACTTGGGTAATACCTACCATATGAACAAGGTTCTACATATGCGGTAATTAGCTAAAGGGGTTAGTTTAGCAAGGCGGAGCCTACACGAACCAATGGGATCGTATACTTCTTGCGGATGCTGTACAAAACACACTCTGATAACACCGCCCGCGGGTATTTCTCTCCGCGATTTTTAATTCTCTCTTCTTTAAATTTGCCCCTCTAAATTTAGGGTTTTGCAATCTTGAATAACATTAAATCTCAGTAATTTATAATTCATTAGCTCTTTATAAATTCACGAAATTTTATAAACACAAATTTTTACCAATTTATTGCCAGAACTTGTTATTAAGTGTTTATCAAGTTAACTATATTATTATAATAGTATAAGCTTCCTAATTTTAAATTAATTGAAATTTAATATAAAACAGCCACTGAGATTTAAACTGTAATGAAAATTATGTTCAAATTCTAAACAGAATCACAATTATAAATTAAAATAGATTACTGATTTAAATTTTTTTTTTTTTAATTATAATAAATCAATTTTTCCAAAGTTTTCGAAAAAATATTTTTAAGTTTTGATCTATTGAATTTATGTTATTTTTTCACATTGGTCAAATGACATTCAATTTTATCAATATGTTTATTAAAACGACTTCATCCTGAACTTATTTTATTCAGAATTTAGGTAGTTTTAAACAAAATTATAGAGAATGTATTAGATTTAAAAATATTTTTGATTTTTAAACATCACTAACGTATAAGTTCTAATTAATAGGTCGCAAAGAAATTATATTTATTTATATGACAATTGATGCGTTTTATTTTTGAATGGCCTCCAAAATTAGTGCAAAATATTTTTTATAAAATTTAGATAAGATGCCAAAAAAAGTAAAAAAAGAAATATTATTTTTCAAAATTTTCCATTTTTGAAATCTGAGCAGGATTATATTAGAATGTTCGCAAAAATCTCATTCTACAAGTTGATGGAAATATATTGAAACTCGCAAAACAATACAAAAAAAAAAAAATTATTAAAAAACATGATTTTCAAAATTTTTCATTTTTAAAATGTAAAATGTTAGAATGAAATATTTAGATTTTAATTTTTAAAAATGAATTGTACAATTTTGAGAAAACACGATTTTTCAAAAATTTTTAAATGTAAAAAAATATAATTAGAATTGATCGATCGGATTGAAACGTAAGATCAATTTTGTAAATTTTTTTTTCGAATTTGTTTTCAATCGAATTTAAATGAATTCGAATTTTTACCTAACAGAATTTTTAGGTCACCGAATTCATATTAAACAGAATTTTCATTTAAAAGAATTTTAATTTAGAACAATTTTTATTTTACAGAATTTTAAGTTAATCAAATTTTTAAATGACAGAATATTCATTTGAACGAATCTTCATTTGTCCTAAATTGTATTAATGCGAATTAACATCTGATAGAAAACTTAAAAGGTAGAATGTTCATTTGTTAGAAATTGCAAATAGATGAAAAAGCATCTGACAGGAATATTTTGGCGCGAATTTTGAAATTGACCAATGGGAATTTTTTTCATATTTTCTGATTGGTCAATTTAAAAATTTTTAAAATTTCAAAAAGTCAGACGCTTTTTCGGCCATTTGCAATTTCTAACAAATGAACATTCTACCTTTTAAGTTTTCTATCAGATGTTAATTCGCATTAATACAATTTCGGACAAATGAAGATTTGTTCAATATTCTGTCATTTAAAAATTTTATTAACTTAAAAATTTGTAAAATGAAAATTGTTCTAAATTAAAATTCGTTTAAATTGAAATTCTTTTAAATGAAAATTCTGCTAAATATGAATTCGGTGATCAAAAAATTGTGTTAGGTAAAAATTCGAATTCATTTAAATTCGATTGAAAACAAATTCGAAAATATGTAATTTCAGCTACAAGAAAATTCTACCTCATGAAATTCTATGAAATGAAAATTCTAAATAATTAATTTTAGAACTTAATTATACGTCTCGCAGGAAGAATGAAAATTGAGCCACTCTATAAGAGTGAGATCTCACTGATATAGAGCGAGTTTCTCACTCTGGTTAGAGTGGCTCAATTTTCATTTTTCCTTGAGTGAAAACTCACTCCAAGAAATTTAGAGAATTTTAATCTTAAATTTACATATGTTGTTAACTTTGTGATGCCTTGAAATTTTTATCCAAATCTTATGTGAAATTAACAAAAATATTCTGATTTATAAAGAACGGACTTTTTTAAATAAATAATTCTGAGTTACGAAAATTGCAACGTTTAGAAATAAAGAATACACTGTAAAAACAGATGTTTTACAGGTGTCTTATTTCAAGACGTATAAATAAGTCATTTAGAAAGCGTCTTACAGTTATTTTAAGTTTTTCCATTGGTTAATTATTTTGTAAGACGCTCTCTCATTGAAAAAAATTAAGACACCCAAAAATGTCTTATAAATGACCACATAAATGTCTTATAAATGACCACATAAATGTCTTAAAATAAGACATTTTTCGTTATTTAATTTAATAACGAAGAATTCTACAAGACATGCTACTAATGTCTTTCATGGTTTTTTTAGTAATTTTTCTCTACATGTGTTTCATCCTGACATATCTTCCTAGCTTCTTGCACACCCGTGCATGTTTTCATGCAAACTCTGCTTTTTTGGTTCTTTATATCTTTCTGGTTTTGAAGTCTCATTCATTTATTTTATTCGTTTCCGTCATCGGCTTTCCTTTAGACGTTCTATCGTTTATTTTTGTCCAGATTAGTTGAATGCACTTCTTCCAGTTTAAATCATCTGGATCCAGACGATTCCTCTTTCTCTATCTCCAGGTACATTTATTAAAAGTACCCGTTTATAATCTACTTTTCTTTTTCCCATTGTGCTAGGTACGTATACATATATTGTATATTATGTAGGTTATCTGAGCGAGTCTAGGTGATATTTATATGGAGTAGGGTTACAAATTCAAATGAAAGCTGATAGTTTTGTATTTATTGGTAAAAAGTTTCAGAAATTAGAAGTTTTAACTTAGGCAATAATTATTCGTTTAAAATAAAATTGCTTATTACAAAATAGTAAATAATCATTTAAATTGGTAATATTGCGAGTCTCGCAATACTTTGGATTTGTATAATTTTTACCCAATTTCGTTTTAATGACTTTTAATTTATTTAAAATTCTTCAATGGTAAGTGATGATAATTGTTGAAAAAAATGTAGAATTGTTAATTAGGATGGAGTTATCTGTAATTTGAGGCATTTAGCGATTAGCATTGGGAAGGTAGAAACAGGGTATGAGCATTAAAGAGAGTCGATTCTGAAATAAGATAATGGAAGAAGGGGTAACGAAGACATTTGAGTTCTATTGGTCCAATGGAGCGACGATGCTTCTGCAAGGCAAAGCAATTAAATGCAATTCCAAAGAATCCACTCAGCACTCAGCTTAATCTGTAACTCAGTCTGATCTCCTGAGAACGAGAGTAGTGGCGATTTACCTTTATCTTATTAGCCTACAGTTATATATTACAGTCTTTAAATGATCTACTTAACTTCTTCATTTCCAGCTGCACGTAAACCTGTTAGTACGTTAGTAGTAACAAAAACATTATTTTAAACTCTATACTTTATCACGCAGTTAATCAAATTGTGCTAAAGTGGTCAATACTTGAAAAAAAAATTGATAAAATTCGAAAAAACAAAATATTAACATTTTTAGTGGACATTTTTAATAAAAGAAATTTTATACAGAAATAGTAGCAGAAATTATTTAATGGGAAAAATCCGAAATGTTGAAATGATAACTTTATTATTTATCACAAAAAGTCGGAATGTATTAACTAATATTATAATTTTTTTTTAACAAACAGAAACTAACTTAAAATTAAATCTTGCTTTTTTTAGATTTCGTATTCGAAGAATGTATCAGGATTTTAATATCAGAATGTAAATATCAGTTTGTAGAAATTAAAAATAAAGAACTGATTTAGCAAAACCGCTAAATTTATATAAACTTATCTATGATGAGAAACAGATTTAATAAGAATATCTAAATCAAAATTTTGTTTTAAATAGAAGCAACAAAATTGATTTACTGTGCCAACCTAACTTTTTGTTGAACCAATTAGTTTAGATCAAATAAATTGTATTAAGCTATGTAAGCAAGAAAATATATTTTTAAATATATGTAGTTTTTCCAATTTAATTGTGACGCTCTACGAAGAAGACTTATGTAATCTAATTTTCTTTCCACTGTTTATTCATTAGCTCTAATTTTTCTTCTGCAGAAATGTTTCTTTACCAGGGTTGCCACAGACCCTGGAAAACCTGGAAAACCTGGAAAAGGTATGGAATTTCCAAAAGGGTATGGAAAACCTGGAAATAGTATGGAATTTAAAAATATTTCTGGAATTTTTTTCTTGAGATTTCAAAATTTCTGAAATTTGTGAAATTTCAAAAACTAATGGCATAAAAGACTTGAAAAAATCCTTCGATTTAACAATCAACATTTCCGTAAAATATAAACAATTCCATAAAAGAAAAAAAAATTCTTGCTTTACGCAAGAATTATTATAATTTCTTTAATATCAACTTAAAAATTAAAATCACCAATAATATTTATTAAACAAATTCTCAGGGCTGTTATTGTTTTAAATCCCTTTGATTAAAATCATGATTTAAATAAAAAAAAACTTAAAAAAAACTTCTTATGCCTAATATTTCATGTGAAAAATCGCAAACCATAAACAAAACCCACAAATTTGTGGATAAACCTTAAAAGTTTCAATTTTAATATTTATATATTAAAAAAAACATTAATACGTTCATTTTTTTGCAAATTTATTTAATTTGTTTTCACATCTTGTCTATTTTTGCGAAATATTTTTCAAACTTACTTATTCTTCCGTACAATTTTTAGATTTTCTTTATTTTTCTAAATTTACTGTTGGACTTGCTTTGAGTGTAATATTATAAAAAGTTTTTGGTTTTATTTACTTAAAGTCTTTTATTTTTAAAAGATTTTGAAATTTCTTTTGTGGACTATTTATTTATCCTGATATATACATTTTTTATTTTATTTTTAATAATTTTAATTTTTCAGTACATTTTAACCAAAGATTCTTTTTTGTACTTTTTACATTTTTTTTACAGTTTGTTAGATTAAAGAAAAAACATTTCTTCATGTTCCTCCTATTTATTTAATTTTCTTGATGTTTCACTTGTTTTTTAGTCCTTCCTTGCGTTTTAATTAATTCTTTAAATTTTGTCATGATTTTTTCATTTCTCAGAAACATTTTTCCTTCTTTTCAATTGTTTAATTTTTATGTCGTTATATTTTTGAAAACATTTATTCAATGTTTCTTTCTATAGATTTTTTTAATTTCTCAATCTTCTACTTCTTTGAAAGCTTTTTTCTTTTATTTGATATTAAATACCTAAATTTAATATTGTACTAAATATTCTCATTTGAACATTGCGTTCTTCTATATCATAGTATTTCATTTTTCTACATTTTTTTAAATATATTAAAATTTTTATTCAGTCTTTTTTTATTTAATTTGTAAAATAATTTTCTAATTTTGCTAATTTAAAATTTTTGTTTTCTTTAGAAATATATTTTAACGTTCTGTTAATTATCATTTTATTTAATATTTTAATTTTAAAAAAATATAAGTAGTCAATAGTTTAATTTTTTAAAAAGAGTTTCTACTTTTTTTTATATATTTTTATGTCAATGTTTCATTCCTTGTGTTTTTTAAAAAAAAATTTTGTTATTTCTATAATAAACTACTAACAAATGAAGCCGCGCGTGGAAGAGGGGCCTAACGTACAAAAAGTGAATTTGAGAAAAACGGAAAAAAGTGAAATTGCATTTTTTTAAACAAACAATAGTTTAATACGTTTTAGAATGAGGTAAAAATGATATAATATATTGATTTCTCTGATATTTTAGTCGCCTTCTTATATAAAAATGCGAAAAAAAATTCTTACAGTGGAAGAGAGATCTAACCGATATTTTACATAGATCCCTCTTCCACGATACAAAATTTTTCAGCTCGTAACAATTTGTAGAAGATCGTTTTAATAATTTTTTCTTCACATGATGTCCTTTAAAAAGCTAAATCATTTATTGCAAATATTTAAATACATTTTTGGAAGCATTTCATAAAATACCTAATTATAGTTGTAGGTTAAATGATAAATTGGTTGTGCAGATAGATCCCTTTTCCACAATGTATTTATATTCGATATTAAAGTTAATTTCTCTTCTTTTGCTATTTTATCTTATAAATTATAACTTTTTTCTGATTCTTTCAGTTTTTTTATTTCTTTGTATTTTCATATTAAAGGCTAATTTGTCCTTTTCTTGATATTTTGTCAATTTTACAAAATTATTTCTAGATAACCTGCATTTTAAAAGTTGACAGTTCGAAAACATGACAATATTTTTTTCTAATTTTTAGTATTAAAACATTATAGTTATAAATATTTTATCACAGAAATTGAAAGAGGATATTTAAAAGAATCTATTTTTCTATTTAGTTAAAATTCGACAAAATTTGAGTTAGATCCCTCTTCCACGCTCGGCTTCAAATAAACATTTGAAGATTTTATATACTGGCTATATTTTAAAAACAGCAATTTTTGAATTACATAAAAAAAAATCTGATTTTTTTAATTTTTTGAAAAAAATCATGATTTTTATGAGCCCTACAAATTCTAGTCAAAAGTTTTAGTGCAATTCTAGTTGTACCAAAGTTTAAAATATTAGAGTAATTTACTCTGGAATTTGACAGAATTTGAACCTGGAGAACCTGGAAAAAGCCTGGAATTTCAAAAGATAATTTTTGTGGCAACCCTGCTTTACAGAAATTGTTTTAGCATGAGTAGATATCTTCATTTTTTTTGATTTATTTAATTTATGGGTTGAAATAATTTTCATTTTACTAAACGATTTAATCTATTCTAATTTCTATTTTCACAATTTTTTAATTAACAGAATTTGTATGTGCACTGAAAAAACAGTATTATTTGTTTGAGAATTATTCTTGGCGTTTATTTAAGAACAAAATATTCTTCTATTAAGGATATAATATTTTGAAATAAGAAGAATATTCTTAAATTAAGGAGCATATTCTTAAGCCATAAGAAACCGAATTCATATTGCACACATTTACATAATTTTAAATAAGTCATGTTTTCAAATGACAGAATATCCAGTTTATCAAAATTTCGTTTGTCCGAATTGCTATTTGATAGACTTCTTACAACATAGAATTCCCATTTGTCCGAAATTGCAAATGTCCAAACAAGCATCCCGCAGAAAAATTTGGCGCGAATTTTAAAATTGATTAATCACGATTTTCTTTATCATTTCTGATTTGTCAATTTTAAAATTCGCGCCAAACTTTTATGCCGGTTGCTTGTTCGGGCATTTACAATTTCGGACAATTGGGAATTCTGTGTTTTAAGAATTCTATCAAATATCAATTCGTGCAATTACAAATTCGGACAAACGAAATTTTGATAAGCTAGATATTCTGTCATTTGAAAACTTGACTTATTTAAAATTATGTTAAATGAGAATTCTGCTTAATTAAAATTCGTTTAATTTCTTTTTCTTGTCTACATAAAAAGTTGGTTAAAAAGAAATTTTGTAAAAATTCGGTCACCTAAATGTTTTGTTAATTAATTAATATTCGTTAGTAAAACGAAAAGTATTTCAACCAATAAATCAGATCAATAAAAAAATGCAGATGTCTACTCATGCTAAAACAATTTCTGTAAAATAAAATTTCTCCGAAAAGAAAATTAGAGTTAATGGATAAAGAAAATTGGACTAAATATTAATTCAATTAAATTAAAATTATGACAGGTCTTAGGTCTCTTTCTTCAAAGCGCGTCACAATTGATCTTTTTTATTATTCTTATTATATATATTTAAGTTTTCCTTTCGATCTATCAATCAGAACTTAGCGATGTTTAAAGAACCAAAATAAACACATGAATATAACTTGAAAGCGGTTTTTAATATTTTAAGATATCAAAAATATTAAAATTTATAGTTATGAAGTGAAAGCAGAACAAGAATGTAGACATGTTTAGAGCTTTTTGTGCTTTAAAATAGTTTATTCGGTTTTTATGTTTTTCTTAGTTTGATTTATGTAGTTTTTCTTTTTTTCTTCTTTTCCGTAAAATACGTATTATGGATAACGAAGCATAGTTGTTTTTACATGATTGAATGGAAAGCATCAGGGTTGCGGCACTGCACATCGTTGAGCGGTACTCTACTTGATATCCCAGGGGCAATATGCCTCTGCACTTTTAGACTTTTCCTAAATAAATCTACATAACGTTCACGAGGTACGTATCAACGTACAGGCATGGTTAAATCGTAAACAAGAACAATGCCTTTTCCCCGGGGAGATTTCTCATACCCTAATTAAGAATGGCCTTGTTTTTACCAAACTGCAAAATGATTTGCAGGGTCCCTCGTCATCATCAACATCAGCTTCATCATCATTATCATTATTCACATCATCATCGTTAGGCTGGACCCTCATGTTAAAATCACTGATCGACTTTGTGATTAGGTAACGACAAGCTAAAAAGCCTGATATCATCGACATTTCATTCTCAAGTTTCGGGTTGAGACAATTTACTCGTTGCTCCATAAAAAAAAAGTGTTGTGAATTAATTATCTTTATGGTTTTTGATTGTAGACAACAGGTTTTTTAAATTTATTTTTCATCTTTTTATAGTTTTTAAAAATTTTAAATAGCATTAATAAAATGTTATACACATTTGCCGGAATATATATATTCGTGCGTGTTTAAGCATTTAAACGTGTTCAGTGCACTGTTTATTTATTTCGATGAAACTCTTTTTTGCATTTTAACTTGTAAATTATTTATTTCTCTTAAATCATTATTGATATGAAAATCATAATAGAAACGTTAAAAAGACTCGAGAATCTACTCAAGTGGTTTCATACTGATAAGCAGTGAATTGATTTTACAAGAAACGTTGATCCTCAATTTTGTGCAGGATTCCCTGCTGAATGAAAATTGAGGATTGAAAAGGAAAGATGCGATTCAGTAGAATAAGAGCTAAGAAATAGAAATTGACTGCAATAAGTAAAGGAACTATTTCTGGATTTCTTTTTGTTAAACTTATTAATTTGAGTAGTGCTTTTCTATTATTCGAAAAACTTCTCATTCTGATAAAGAATAATATAAATGTAAACAATTACTTTAAATAAATGAATCAGAGAAAAATTTTTTGATTCTTATCTTATCTTACTGCGTCTCACAGTGGGAGAAAATTGACTTATTTTTGTATAAATTCGATTGTGGCAGAATTTTCATCCGATTTTAAAGTAATTTGGGTGTTTAGTTTTGTTTAAGTAATTTCGAAAGAAATTAAAACATTTAGAAATAAAAATTATCAGAATACAAAATGGCGGATCCAAAATGGCGTATCAAAAAAATGAAAATTCACTCATACTTGCTAAACATTAATATAAGTATAACATTGGGATACTACAATCAAAATATAGGCATAGAAATCTTAAATTCAAAATGGCGGATTCAAAATGTCCGATTACAAACATAGCGATTCTCTCAAACTCACTAAAAATGAATTTAATTCTATTTTTTTTGTTTCACAATCAGAAAGTAAGAGCAATTAATGTCTATATACATAATGGTAAATTCAAAATAGCGGATTACCATTTTTTTGTGCGTCGGATGTGAAAACATTCTCTTCCTACCAAAAGTATGAAAATACACTCATACTCGCTAAACATTAATATAGGTATAACATTAGGATACCACAGTCAAAATATAGGGATAGAAATCATAAATCCAAAATAGCGGATTCAAAATGACCGACCACAAACATATGTACTATATGTTTTGATTTTTGTTATTATTTATAACTTATGAAACGGGTGGGTTTTTAGTGGGTCGGCAAAATTGGTAACCTCCACATAACCGACAAAAAAAATGTATTACGTCATTTCGAATCTATCATTATGTATCTTGCTCTGACTTTCTGATTGTAAAACAAAAAAAATATAATTAAATTAATTTTAAGTAAGTTTGAGAGAATTGCAATGTTTGTGGTTGGCCATTTTGAATCCACTATTTTGAATTTATGATTTCTATGCCCCTATTTTCATTGTGATATCCCAATATTATACTTATATAAAAATTGTGCCAACAATCGAATTTATACAAAAATAAGTGCATTTTTTCCCACTGTGCGTCTGCGCTAAAGTTCGTCGTTTCGACAACTAACTTCTGCGCAGACGCAAACATAAGAAAACAGTGTATCATAAGGTGCATTTTGAAATTCCCGCATCATAAAGTAAACGGTGTAACCAATCTCTATAATATACGTTCTGCTTTTGTAAAAAATCTATTGTTTAAGAAATTTTTCGTTTAAAAAATTATAATTTTTATTGATATATGAGTGCAGAACGGAAGGAAAGGGATTTCATCAAGTAAGGAGTGGTTTCACGTTATATTGTAAACAAAATACTCATACGTTTATGTAAATACAGATGTATGCCCAATTTGTTTGGCACGCGTTTCGTAAATGGAGCAAAATGCACACGCTTGTGATGAAATCGGATGACACGAGGTGTAGACAGAACCCTTTTAGAATCACTCCACATTTTGCTGGATCTCATTCTTTTTTACTTCCAAACAAAACTGACTTATATTACATACAAATGGAAAACATAAATAAGTTCATAAAATTTTCCGTTTACAAGACGAACATTTCGTTTGTTTTAAAATAATTTTAAACTAAACTTTTTTTGTATTCGAAAATCTGGAAGATTTTATTTTAAGTGCTACATTTTTTCTGACAAGAAATTTTTGGGAATTTTATAAAATTATTAGAAACTCATATTTACTTTTCAATTTGACATTGAATTTTGTAAAGTTAATTTTAGGGCAATTTGTAAAAAAAATCTAGAATCAGGCAAATTGATTTATTTAGTAAACTTTTTTTTACTTTAGTATCTAATTATAAACATAGTGTAAATAATAAATTAAATAGCATTGTATTTTTCCTTCTCCAGTTTTAAAATAATTGGGTCATTCCGGAAATAAACAAGAAAACTAGGTTATTAAAAGTTTTAAAAAATGGAAATTCTCGTACAATATATAATTTTAGATTTATTTATTATTGAAGGCTTTATAATGTTGAATATCTTGTATTGTTGGAAGAAATAAATAGTGTTTAAAGAGCTTGCGTACACTGTAAAAACAGGTGTCTTACAAGTGTCTAATTTTAAGACATAAGACGTTTAGAAAGCGTCTTACAGGCATTTTTAAGACACTATCTCAATGGTTTAAAATTAAGACACCTCAAAATGTCTTAAAAGTGAGGACAAAATAAGACACTTGTTTTTAGAGTGTACAAACCGGGTATATCTACTTATATCACAGAAAAAATAAATGATAATAAATTATGATGCAGATAAATTTTTACGATCGTCTTTGCCTCGGTTTTTGCATGTTTTAAAGAGGTCTGAAATTAATATGCACGTAAACTTTGCCATTTTCCTAAGAAATAAAATAATGACTGACAAAATGCAAGATTTTTATTTATTTTTATGAAATTTATTGTATGGGAGTTTTTGAGTAAGAATCAGATATCATTTGTGCAAAATAAAAAATGTCGATCAAAATTCAAAAATTTGATTTATAAATTTTAAAAAAGCTAGACATATGGACATTTTTGCCATATTATGATTATAATGTCACTCCTCAAAATTCAAAACAGTGAATTCCATACATGAATACTGTTTGTAAATTTTAACAAACAGATTGGATCTGCCATTTTCAGTTTTGAAAAAAACATTTTAGTATTTTGAGACCCCTATAGGGGTTATAAAATAGAAAATAAAAACTAAACAAATAATTTGGCAGGGTTGAAAATAATGGAAGATATCGGTTTATTAGTGTCTAAATATCAAACAGGGATGTTTTCCTGTTTTATTTCCTCTTGTATGGATTTTAATTCTCTTTTAGAGTTTGAATCAAGGTTATATGAAAAGAGTTTATGGTATATCCTATTGAAGGTTGAATTGTTGCAGAAGAAAACGAAAAGGGAGAAAAAAAGAAATGTACTGATGTTTATTATTCTGGGACTTGTACATACAATAAGCATATATATTATCAGCGGACAAGTTTCTTATCATTCCGCTGTTTAAAAAAAACCTTCAAATTGATTTAAAATATCAAACAACTACCAAACGTTTGCAAAAGAATTTTTAAAATATATTGTAACTGTTGTGCTCGCGTGCAGTTAGCACACACAACTTTAAACTTTAATATTTTTTAAATAAATATCTACCAAACGACCAAAAGTGTCTACCAAACCCTATCGAACGATTAATAAACAATTCCAATTAAATAATGATTTAGTATGGTTATTTTACCAGCTCCACGTCGCCAAAGAAAGGTACCTTATTATTAGTATAGTTTGTACAAACCGCTAATGATTGAATTGTCATAACTTGAAAAATATCCAATAATAGCATTTTCTGACTTCAGATAATGAAAAAGGAACCTTTTTGATGAAGATAAATCAGTCATAATCAAAAAATCGATTTTTTTGCTTCTAAGGTACCTTTTTTCGGAGCGCGTCACAAATTTGTATTATTTTTTCAAAAAATAGATTTTTAATGGTATAAAACATTCTAATTGATAAATAGATGGAAATAGATTCTCCTGCTTATCTGCTTTAGTTACTAAAGTTACCTATTTCTGTCATTCATTTTTGTTTTGTGACATCACGACCGCCAATCCCAATCATTGTCTCAATATTGAGACTTATGTTACCCTCCATAGTATCCCACAATATTGCAGTAACATTAAAATGCAATATTTCTAAATGGCGGACATTTTAATGTTGCAGACATTCTACTTTAAATAAGAATAACTTTAATAAAACTGTAATTATTATTAATAGTAAAAAACAATTTGGTGTCACTTTATATTGTCAGGAAAATGTGACCAAAAAAATGTCAGAAAAATATGACGTACCTGTCATTAATTTCCTGACAAATTTTTATAAGGCCACCAGATTACACTGTTAAAAATTTGGGGAGTTAACGGTTGCTGGAGTTGGGAGTTGAGATTTTAGAGTTAAAAATTGACTCCCCAAGGTGAGTGAGTCTCATAGGCTCCATGTTTAAGAAGAGTGGGGACTGAAGGATTAAGCGTTAACTCTCTTTACTTCAACTCTTCAAGGCGTGCGACGTTTATAGAGTCCCGTAGGGAGTTAAATTTCAACTCCTTTTTTTAACAGTGTAGTTGCTAAGAACTAAAAGACACTTTTTTTATCTATTTTTTAATTCTCGTAGGTATCTCATTTTTCCAATGAAAATAAAAAAAACTAATAACACTGGACATCAATGTTGAAAGTACACATAATCCTCCCGATTTATATCAAAGTTTAATATTATTCAGGACATTAAAATAATTGCAGTTGGCAAAAATTGCAATTAATTCTAAAGTCGATTCGCGGAAATAAGCCTGATGAATTCATTACAGTGTAATTAATACGTTTCCCACAAAAAGCGGGTTATAATTACCCTTCTCGGGGGGTTGATGGCAGTACGTCGAGGACCATTGTTGGGCTTTTGGGATTTTATCCTATTATGCGGTTAGTGAATACTCACTGCAAATGGGCCTTATCGCTGTCACGTGGACAATGCTCCCTCTGACGTGGTTATGACGGCAATGCGATACCCTCAAATAATAATCATCGGTTGCGCAATAACGATGATAATGGGCGGCACGGACATTTTTCTGAATAGACATTCATCTTGGCCATCGAATCTGAATATGGATTTTTTTCCTGTTGCTTGCCATTGTTGTATTTGCACCCCTTAACCCACCCCTTATTTTTTCTTCCTCACTTCCCCCCCCCCTCTTTCCTCTTTCCTATACCTCTTACCTTTCCCAGAGGACAGAAAGTCTGCAGCTCGACTTACCCCTTTTACTTTCTTGGTCGTCACCCTCGCATAGTCTGCTTCTCGATCGATTTTGAGCTTCAAATTTCTCCGAGATGTATCGAGGGAAAATAATTCCTATTATATTACCTTCCAAAATTTCTAATTAAATAGAGGGTTCTTCAATTTTTCGAACTCTCAATGACAGTTTCTATTCAATTTCTTTATCCTTTGTCTCTCAACGATCAATTCTCATAATTCTTGGAAATGATTTTTTTTTAATTTTTACTAATGGAAAACTTTGTCGAGAAGCAGTGCAAATTTTAGAAAGTTTTCTGTTTGGAAAATTAATATTTTGGATTTAGTAAACTACTATTTTTTCTTCCTGAAATTTCTAATCTTCTTCTTTTTCTTCTTCTTCCGCACTGAGAGAAATCTACTGCTATGTTGCCACAGTTAGTACAATTGTACTAGATCTAGTACTTTTTGGTTGAATCTATAGTAATCTAATATATTTTGATTTCAACAACAAAAAGCTTGAGAGGAATAAGGACAGAGATATTTTCTGTAGATTACGGTAAAATTTTTAGATAAATAAAAACTTATGTTATTCTTTCTAAGTTTATAAAAACTATAGAAGAACAATTAAATGTCACCTAATTGGTACATATAAATAATTTATAACAATTTATAAACAATTATTTATATTTTAAATTTGAATTTCCTGCGCTAAAATATAGATCTAGTATATCTTTAGAAATAATATTTGGTGGAGTTATTTATCACTACACTGTTAAAAAAAGGAGTTGAAATTTAACTCCCTACGGGACTCTATAAAAGTCGCACTCCTTGAAGAGTTGAAGTAAAGAGAGTTAACGCTTAATCCTTCAGTCCCCACTCTTCTTAAACATGGAGCCTATGAGACTCACTCACCTTGGGGAGTCAATTTTTAACTCTCAAATCTCAACTCCCAACTCCAGCAACCGTTAACTCCCCAAATTTTTAACAGTGTACTGAAATAATGAATTTGCAGAAGAACACTCAAATCCCATACTCGGTCACGAAAATTAATCTGATGAACTGAGGTGGAATCCACCATAGGCCAAAAATGATTATTTCATAAAAATGATAAAAAAGATGATCAATATATTGAAATAATATTGAGATTTAAATTTTTCCTTGATTTTTGGATTAAGCAGAAATGGAACCTGGGACTTAGATTTCGAAATAGGTTCGAAACATTTCAATATCGTAGGATCGTTCTCAGTCCACACCCTCAGATGCAAAACTTGTATTTGGCAAAAGGCTCAGCCGTATCGTAAATACACTTTATGAACAATACGAGTACCAAAATATAGTATGCTCGCTCTGTCAAAGTAAGCATGACTTTGATTTGGCAATGCTTACCGTTTCTGAGCTTGAGACAAGTGTCAAACCCACTCCAAATGTATGTATTTATATAAAAGTCATCTCAAAGAAAAAACTTTATCTGATAAGCATTTCTGACTCTGTGCCACTAACAATTCACAAAAGAAAAGGAGGAGCGCGTGATATATGACTCGGAACAATTTAAGGAGTGTCGACCGCTTGATATAACCTCAAACTAAAAAGTGATTTTTAACAGCAAATGAAACCACAATTAAAATAATTTCACCAAATTCTGAAAGATTCAGTTGTACATTTATAAAAAAATCAGGTTGGATCAAAATTTGTTGTAAAATAACAATTATTAAACATTTTGTGTTTTTTCTTTAAGGAAATTTTCAACAAATGTTGACAAATAATAGCTCATTCTACTCTATGAAACATTCTCTACAATTCCACTTGTTGAATTTTGTTTAAAATATTTTGTTCAAAAGTTATTAAACAAATTAAAAAAAATTTAAAAAGTTTTATTTGTTTAATAACTTTTGAACAAATTATTTTAAACAAAATTCAACAAGTGGAATTGTAGAGAATGTTTTAAAGAGTAGAATGAGATATTATTTGTCAAAATTTGTTGAAAATTTCCTTAAAGAAAAAACATAAAATGTTTAATAATTATTATTTTACAACAAATTTTGGTTCAACCTGATTTTTTTTATAATTGTACAACTGAACCTTTCAGAATTTGGTGAAATCATTTTAATTATAGTTTCATTTGCTATGTTAAAAATCACTTTTTAGTTTGAGGTTATGTCAAGCGGTCGACACTCCTTAAACATTGCTCTTGTATCTACCTTTTCTTATTTTTTTTAAAATTCCAAAAAGAAGGGATTTAAAGTGCTTGAACAGTTTTTGCTTTGTCACTGCTATTATTCACTTTTGTAACTAAATTATAATGTTAGATTACTGATTTAAATGATGTAAAAATTTACTTCGAAATTTAGTGTACGGTAAAAAATACTGGATATTAAATAAGGAGAATGTAATTAAAGGAAGATAGTAATTAAATGAAGGAAGT
This sequence comes from Ganaspis brasiliensis, assembly GCA_037103525.1. Taxonomy (NCBI): domain Eukaryota; kingdom Metazoa; phylum Arthropoda; class Insecta; order Hymenoptera; family Figitidae; genus Ganaspis; species Ganaspis brasiliensis. The sequence continues at coordinate 1,549,019 of JAZKLR010000001.1, read as the reverse complement.
TCTAAAAACAGAACTTGAAGTTCTATTTTTAGAACTTAAAGTAGCTATATATAGAGTTTCCTTTCGAAGAAACAACATTACAGTATTTTTTTCTATTTTTATTCTGTTATTTCTTATAGTAATGTATTTTTAATTTTTATGTTACAGGTTTTTAGGAATAGAGCCAAGAACAAGTGTATCTCACGAAAATGGCGGAGAAGGGCAAATCGGAGCTGGAGTAATTGGTCCAGCTAGTGCAGAAAAAAATTGCAGAAACCCACATCTTACCCCTAAACAGCAGGCGATATGTTTACGATCGCCTCCTTCCTTGCAGGTAATTTTAATTATTCACAGTTAATTCCTTTTCTTACCAGTTAGTTGCATGATTATCAATATCAACCATTATCTACTATTTTGACTCTTTGAAGTACAATTTATTTGAAAACAAAAATATATGTGGCGCATTATGAAAAAAGGGACTTAAGAAGCAAAGAAATTTCAAGTTATGACTGTGATTTTTGGAATTAAAATACACAAAGAGGATCAACTCTCAAAGCAAACCATTCATGTTTTAGTCTTCACTCTTTTCAAAATATTGAATGAAAACTGATTTTAATTTTATATAATTCAAAAGGAACTTTTGATCAAGGTAAAACTATTCACTGAACATAACCTAACATTTTTAGCTTTTTATATCCCTTTCTTCAGAACAAAAGAAAGTCACATAAAATGCCAAAAAATTACTTTTTCAAGAAGTTAAAAGGAGAAAATTAAAATAAGAGTCTAAAATTTGGCCTTTTTCAAATTAAATGAAACATTTTCATTACCGTTTTCTAAATTTGCTTTTAAAAATTAAATATCGAACACCAAAGACAGCGGTTTCCTCGAACAATAATTTTAAAAAATATTTTATTTTTAATTTCGTCCGTGCGGACGTCCGGAACCTTAGATACATGAAAAAGTCTTCTCACAGGATTTATGTTTTCAATTATGTATAATGATTCGAAAAATCCAGAAATTTAGTACATTTTGAAAAAAAAAAATTGGAAAGAATTCTATCTCTAAATCTGAATTAGTGAAAAATTACTAATGAAATGATGAAAAATCGTCCACAAAATAATTTAGTAAGAATTTTTACTAAAAACTAGTGAAATATTACTAATTTTTTATCAAAACCTACAAGTTGATAGTGGAAAATTACTAATTCACATTTGTAACAGTTATTAATGTGAATTAGTAATTTTTACTATCATTTTTTCGTTTTTGATAAAAATTAGTAATGTTGCACTAGTTCTTAGTATATAATCGACCCATTTTCATAAAAAAATCATAAATTTCATTTTTAAATAAAAATTTCGTGTGTGAAAAATTGCTAATTCACATTTGTAAGAGTTATTAATGTGGATTAGTAATTTTTACTATCATTTTTTCGTTTTTGATAAAAATTAATAACGTTGCACTAGTTCTTAGTATTAATCGACCCATTTTCATAAAAAATTCATAAATTTCCTTTTTAAAGAAAAATGTCGTGTGTGAAAATATATTTTTTGTCGCCAGAATATCTCGAGAATATTTTAACGGATTTCAATGAAATTTGCTATACTTATATTAACCTAATAAATATCTAAAATTCGACACATGGATTTTAAAAAATATTAAATGAATTTTTTTAAGTACCTTATTCATCTAAAAAAAATTATTTTCCGTAAAAAATGTTTTTTATGCTAAAAATGCATATTTAAAATTAACAAAATCATATTCCTTGTCTCAAAATGAATCTATGGATCTACTAATTGTAAGTATTTAATTCGCCAAAACTCCGCGTAGATTTAATCTATGATTTTCAGGTTTCTTTGACATTTATAATTCAGAATTTAAATTACATAAATTTTGAAAATTTTATTTTTTTAAATTATAATTTCTTGAGATAAAATGTTCTAGATGAACATAATTTTCTGATTGTTTTATTTTTAAATAATTAATTTCTCTATTTATTTTGTAGAGTTTTTAAATTTTTCATTTTATTGCTTTCTCATCCTCCTAGAGAGAAAGCTTAGTAATCATATAACGATTTTCGATTTTCAAAAATAAGTTTGACCGACACATTTTTATTTAAAATGCATAAGTTTTCATTCTTTAACAAATGTCCAGATGCATATATATATATATATTTCTGTGTTGGTGTATTGTAATTTTTCTTGTCGCCAGGATAACTCAGGAATGTTTTAACGGATTTCAATAAAATTTTGTAAGCTTATTAAAGCCCTAAAGATCTAAAATCGGACATAAAGAATTTTTAAAATATTAACCCAATTTTTCAAACCTCTTTTTTTCATTTAAATCGATTGACCTATATAAATTTATAACTCATCAAAAATTCATTCAATAATTTATAATTTTGCAATTTTTTATTAATTTAATTTTTTTTTCTTCTTCCTTTTGTTAATAAAAATTTTTTTTTTTAAATAATTCATGACTTTTTTTATTTTTTAATATATAATAATAATAATAATAATAATATCTATAGTTTGTTTTACTTTTCTTTATACATTGTCTGTTATTCTATTTTTATTATTACATTTTTTTAGTTTTTATTAGATTCTCATTGAGTTTCTTATTTTTGCATTCATTCATAAAATTTTCATAATTCTTTGACACTTAAATTTAGACTTAAATTAATCGGAGTCGAATCCGACATTTTGTTTAGAATTTATTGTACAATGAAAAAATTAATTAACAACTATTAATGAATTTAATGTATAAATTAATTATTTTTTTAGCTTTTAAAAACTTTTAATGTCAAATTTGTCGAGGTTTTTTTTAAGGACGAATCGGGTCTAAAAAAAGTTAATCTAAATGTATTTTTTTTCTTTTTTTTTTTAATAGATAACAAAATTTTTAATGTAATGTTTTTTTATATTTAATGTTTAAAGTTTTTTAAAAAAAAGTGTGAAAATTTTATTTTTCACAAAATGAGCCATTAAAAGTTACCTTTGGATGAAAATAACAAGAAATTTAGAATCATAAAACAATCATCTAATTTGAGGTTATAGATTAACCCAATTCATTTATGACTTAAACATTTATTAAATAATTTATTAAAATTAAATAAAAGCTAAAAATTAACCGATAGTTTTAGCTTCTTTATTTGAATTTTTTGAATTATTTAAAAAAAGTTAACCCTGTGAAAAAATTTGTTCATCATATGCTGCTCTTAATGATGGATATTTGACTTCTTTAAACAAATTTTCAATTTTGTATGTCAGTATCTAAATTAACAATTTCTTTTTTTTTCAAAAACCAAAATTGGAAATCGTAATTTACATTAATATTTACAGTAACGATTCATAAAACAAAATTCCGATTTTTTAAAGTGTAAAGTAAATATCTTCATGATACATATTAAATTATTTTATATGTAGACACTTTTTTTCATCTCACGAGTTTCTAAAAGTGCGTTTACCTTTCTTAATGCACAAATCTGGTGAGAATCTTTGGTCTAGACAAACTCCAGCCAAAAGTTGAATCCTTTGACTATTGCCGACGCGAGAAGTGCAGACCGGTACAAAAAAAATATCACATGTATTTATGGGAACCTTTTTCTCCTCATTGATTTAAAAATGCTGCATGTCCAAGTCACTAAAGTATACTTTTTGTAAGAAAAGAATCATTTCTGATATAATTTAAATTGAATTTAAGACTTGTTTTGTACGATACGAGACTTTCATCCTGTATTCGATTCCTCATTTTGAAAGGAAGTTAAAAAATTCGTTTTATTTATCACTGAATTTCGCAAAATTTAAAGTTTTGTAAAAAGTTATCAAACAAAACGACTGTATTCTTTATTTCAGAGAAAATCGTGGCGAGCCTCGTGCAGATGTTTTACGCAATATCTGCTGAAGACGTAGAGTCGATGAATCTTGAAATTGAAAATCTCTAATTCGTTTCATATAGCATTATTTTAAATCTTGAGAGACTTAAATACTGAGAGAAATGATTTCACCAGTCAAGAATTAAAATATATTTAACCAAAAATAATTTAAGTGATACATTATTTTTTTCAATTTCAATTTATTGAAATACATTGTTGAAAATAATGTCTCGATAATCACGACCCTCTCCTATACCTTGGATTAAAAAACATATTTTTTATACAATGGAAATCATATTTATTTGCAAAACAATTTATTTAAAAAACCAGACAAGTGCGAGTTGAACTAACACAACACACAAGATATAATTGAAAAAGAAAATATATTTATGGATGGAATCTTTACAGATTAGATTTTAATTTATTCAACAATGATAAAAAAAATGTTACAGTCTCTTATTATTTAAATTGTTTCAGGCCATCAGTGCAGGTGCAAGATTAGCGATAGAAGAATGCCAGCATCAATTCAGATCGGCAAGGTGGAACTGTACCATCAATCCAGAAAATCCGGACAACATTTTTGGCGGTGTCATGTTAATTAGTGAGTACTGATATCTCAAAATTTTATTTCTTCATGATATTAACCTTTTTTTATCATTCTTTCTTAGATCGAATCAAATCTTACTCAATACCTTGATTGAGAAGAGAATTTCTATTCATACATGTTAAAATTATAATTATTAAGGATGTTCACCTCATTGGCATAACCTCAAACCAGAAAATGGTTTTTTGCACAAAATAAAAATACTATTAAAATTTATTTCACTCAAATTTGTAAGACCCAGTTGTACATTTTTCAAAAAAAAAGTAGGCTGACACAAAATTTTTTATAAAATAATATAATTTTTTATAATAATAACCTACACCGCCCCACAAAAAAAATTTTTTTTTAATACATTTTTAATAATGTCGTTTAGGACACTATACTAGTGTATTTCTACGTGCTTTTCTTCGCTAAATCCGAATCCAAACTCAGAATTGCTAGATTGGTTCTACCTTTTGAGATAATCTCAAAAATTTTTAACAACGTAAATCAAAACCAAAAACCAATTGTTTTGTTCAGGACACTACGCTGGTGTATTATTACGTATTTTTTTCAGATGAAACTAAATCCCAAGTCAGAATAACCAGATTAGCTAAAATTTTGTAGATAATCTAAAAAAACTGCTCAAATGCACGGAAAAATCGCTTTTTTAAGATTATCTAAAGAATTTTAGGCAGGCGTCAAGTACGCCGAGGTAAAATATCACGTCAAACGATTCTATGGAAATCGCAGTGTCCCGGAAAAAAAGAAAAAATATTTTTGGTTTTTATTTGTGCTTTACAATCTTTTTTTAAATTATCTCAAAAAGTAGAACCAATTCTAACTTCGGATTCGGATTCAGAGAAGAAAAATACGTAGAAATATACTAGTGTAGTTTGTCGGACAAAAACTTTTTCTTTGTGGGGCTGTGTTAATCAACATTTTGTGTTTCTTCTTTAAAGTTTGTGAACAATGGTAATTTTCATTCAATCTTGACAAATATTAACTCATTTTAATCTTTGACGCATTTTCTGCAAGTATGTCTGTTGAATTTTGTTAAAATATTTTTTGTTTAAAAAATAAAAAATAAAAAAATTTTATTTGTTTAAAAATAAATTTTTAACAAAATCCAACGAATAGATTTGTAGAAATTGTTTAAAAGATCAAAATGAGCTATTATTATTTGTCAAAATTGGATAAAAATTACAATCCTTCACAAACTTTAAAGAAAAACCACAAAATGTTAAATAATTTTTATTTGAAGATAAATTGGGTGAAATCAATTTTAATAATATTTTTATTTTATGTGAAAACCATTTTCTATTTTAAGGTTTTGTCAATGGGTTGAACATCCTTAAGAAAAGAATTTTTTTTTCTTCCCTACTAACCAGGAAAATCAGGAAATAACTGGAAATTTAAATTAATCAGGAAAAAACATTTTTTAGCTTCTCTATTAACCAGAAAAATCTGAAAATAAATTTAGATTTTTAATTTAAAAAAGTCCAATTTGGGTCGCCTGCATTTTCTCCAAAACGGAATTGATAGAACTTGCAAAAGCCCGAAATTTAATTGGCGAATTTGTAACGTCCCGAACTTACAATTTGTCAGAATTTTTAACTTTTATAACTTCAAACTGTCAGAATTTGAAATTACCCGAATTCGCATTTGTCAATAACAATGGGTAAGAATTTGTAAAAAAAATCAGCACACATAGAAAAAAATGTTTTTTCTTTTTTATCGAAATATTGAAAAAATTATTATGTTAAATCCTAAAAATGTTGCTACTAAACAAAAAATTTTTTACAAAAGTTATTGCAAAATGAAAAATTTAAACAGTTTTTAAATAAAAGCTTATATTTCTTAAATGAGTTTTACGATTTAAGTGTACCTTGGATAGAATCAAAAGGCATAAAACAGACTTCCACTTACAATTAAAAAAATAAAAAAATAAATTTTTTCCACAATTTATTTAAAATTTTTTTATAAACAATTAATTTTTTTCAATGTTCTGGACCTTTTAAAAATCGGGAAAGGATATTAAAATACACTTAAAACTTTAAGAAATCGAAATCCATTGATAAAGTTGACGAGCTATTATTTTTTTGGGGCATTTCGTGAGAAATTCGTTCGATCGAAAATAGATTCTATTTTCTATTTTTTAGTTTTTCTTTAGTATTCTAGGTGCTAAAAAAGGATCCCAAAAAGTTTCACAACATTTTAAATCACTTATTTAGCACCCAAAATACCAACAAATGACGAAGTATAAGCAAAAGCTATCCGAATTTCTCATGGAATGCCCCAAAAAAATAATCGCTCGTCAATTTTCTAAATGAATTTTAATTCCTTAGAGTTTTAAGTGCATTTTAATATCTTTTCCCGATTTTCAAAAGGTCCAGAACATTAAAAAAAAATTAATTGTTTATAAACAAATTTTTTTTTATTTTTATTTTTTTCTTACTGTAAGTGGAAGTCTGTTTTATGCCTTTTGATTCTATCCAAGGTACACTTAAATCGGTAAACTCATTTATGAAATATAAGCTTTTATTTAAAAAGTGTTAAAATGTTAATTTTGCAATAACTTTTGTAAAAAATTTAAAAATTTTTTTTGTTTGGTGGAAATATTTTTATGGTCAAACATAATAGTTTTTTCAATACTGTAAGTGGAAGTCTGTTTTATGCCTTTTGATTCTTTTCAAGGTGCACTTAAATCGGTAAACTCATTTATGAAATATAAGCTTTTATTTAAAAAGTGTTAAAATGTTAAATTTGCAATAACTTTTGTAAAAAATGTTTGGTGGGAATATTTTTATGGTCAAACATAATAGTTTTTTCAATAAGAAAGAAAAATTATATTTTTTTATGCTGATTTCAAAGAATTCTGACCCTAATTCAAAGATACTAGCTCTATTAAATTGTTCAAAGAAATGTGTCCGGAAAATACTAGAGTTGGTCAAATGAGAGTTCAAGGATTTGAATATTTTGAGAAATGCGAATTCGGGGAGTTGAAAATTCTGAAAAATACGAATTCGGAACGTTATGAATTCTGACAATTGGAAGTTTTAAGAATTACAAATTAGGAAAAATGCAAGTTGGGAAGATTACAAATTCAGACAATTAAATTTCGAGCTATTTCAAGTTCTGTCAACTGAGCTTTGGAGAAAATGCAGGTGATTCCAACTGCAACTTTCGCATTTTTTTTTTAATTATAAATTCTCTTATTCTAATTCTCTTTTTTTTCCAATTTTTCACCCAGGACAAAATGTTTCCCTAAACCCTGCTAAAATATTTAAATTTCAAGTTACAAGTTTAAATTTAAGAAAAAAAGAAAGTCTTTTTTAAAATGCAAAAAGCAATTTTTTTACAGATAGTCGAGAGGCAGCATTTATTTATGCGATATCAGCAGCGGGAATCGCTTATAGTGTGACGAGAGCTTGTTCACGAGGAGCTCTTACAGATTGTTCTTGTGATAACCGGGTGAGAGCGAGACATCCCAATAACTGGCAGTGGGGTGGCTGCAGCGAAGTAAGTGTATTAAATTTCAACCCTTTCATCTTTACCATTTTTAAACACGAGAGCAGCACTTTTCTTTGCAAAAGAAGAAAACAACTGGATAATTCCGTTTTCTCTTGGATTTATAAAGTTGGAAATCAAAACTTATAAAGATTCTAAATCCTTAATATAGAAAATGATTTTTCTTGATAATAAAATGGAAATAGCAGTGTCATTAAATTATAGGGACGATGACTGGTAGTGAAACATTTTCTTTATTCTGTAACACAGAAGGGGTCGACCGCAGGTATTTCAGTTACGACAAGACGAAGCACGTAAACGGATGCATTTTGCGTGAACAGGTGACCCCTTGTAGACATTGCAAGCTTACAAGGGGATTAAGGGGACACTAAGCTTGTTAACTTGCGACAACCCCTCTATTCACGAACCCATGCTTTGCCTATGAAACTCGTTTCATCAACATAAAACCTAGAAACAATCCTCCAGATTTCTCAATCCTTGACAGTTTCTTTTATTTTTTTTTATTCTACTGATTTATTTTCTTAAAAGAGATTTTTGAATATTTCTGTAAATTGAGACGCACGAATGTTCGAGAAATTAATCTCATTTCACATAATGCACACTTTTCTAAATATATTGCACTGAACCAACAGTTGTCATTCTGTTTATTTACTGGAAATATTATTTAATCTAATTTTCATTTTTCTATTTATTCATTAGCTCTAATTTTCTCTTAGCAGAAATTTTAATTGACAGAAATTGTTTTAGCGCAAGATGAAATATTTTAATTTATTTTAATTTTTCTAATTTATTAGTTGAATTAATTTTCGTTTTATCAAGCTTTCATCTATTATAATTTCTATTTCCACCAATTATTTATTAACAAAATTTTTCTTTAGTCGACTTTTAATTTAAAAGAAATCTACATTAACCGAATTATAATTTAGAAGAATTCTCATTTAACATAGTTTTAAATAAGTTGAATTTTTAAATGCCAGAATATTCAATTATCAAATCTTCATTTGTCTGAATTAGTATTCGAATGAAACGATATTTTATAGAATTCTTAAAAGTCCGAATGTTCATTTGTCCGAAATTGTAAATGTTCGAATGTATCCTCAAGAATTTCTCAATAATTATAATAATTTATGACAATTGACCTCTATACGTCATTAAACTACCAGTTTTTCTAAAAATCCTGCAAAAGAATTTATTTATTTTAACAATTTAAGGTACTTTTTTTGTAATTTCAACTACTAAAAGTCAGCTTTCTAACCTGTCCTATATCAATTTTTCATTCTTTCAAAACGTGAAACAACTATTTAATATTTGAAAAACAGTACTTTAGAGATATTTTCTAGAAACTAAGGGATTGTAGAATACAGGGTGTCTACTAACCGGGAAAACCGAGAAAACCGGGAAATAACCGAGAATTTAAATTGACCGGGAAAAACCGGGAATTAACCGGGAATTTTCCGTCAAACCGGGAATTTTTTTTCTGGGATAATAAATTCTTTTCAATTTTCAATTATTTTCTTCAATTTACAAATATTTTCTACAATTCTCAATTATTTTCTTCCATTTGGAATTATTTTCATTAATTTAAACTTATTTCTTCATTTCTCAGTTATTTTCTTCAATTGACAATTATTTTCTTCAATTTTCAATTATTTTCATCAATTTCTAATTAATTTATTTAATTCTGAAATATTTTCTACTATTTTTATTTATTTTAATCAATTTTTAATTATTTTCTTCAACTATAAATTATTTTTTTTGAATTGCCAATTTTTTGATTCAATTTTCAATTATTTTCTTCAATTTTTAATTTAATATTGAATAATTTTCGACTTTTTTCAACTATTTTTTTCAATTATCATTTATTGATTTCACATCTCAATAACTCCTTCAATTTTCAATTATTTTCTTCTAGAATCAATAATTCTCGGCTTTTTTCAATATTTTTTTTTCAATTATCAATTATGTTTTTGAAACTTCAATTCAATTCATCAATTATTATTCAACAATTTTCATAAAATCACATTTTCTTCAATTTCAAATTATATTCTACAATTTTTAATTAATTTCTTCAAATTACAATTACATTCTTCATTTTTTATTTTTCTTTTCAAATTCTATAATTCTTGGGTTGTTCAATTTATTTTTTCTTCAATTATCACTTATTTTCTTCTACTTTCAATTCCATTGTTCAATTCTTGAATTATTTTCTTTAATTCTCAATTATAATTTTTAACATTCAATTTCATTCTTTAAATTTCAGTTATTTTCTTCAATTTCCAATTATTTTTTCATATTTCTTTCAGTTTCTCAATTTCTTTCAGTTTCTCAATTTCTTTCAATTTTCAATTTCTTCTCAATTTTCTTCAATATTTAACAATTATTAGCTTTTTTAAATTATGTTTTTCTTTCAATTTTTATTTATATTGAGAATTTTTAAATTATTTTCATCAATTCGCAATTATTTCCGTTGATTTCTAAATTTTTCTGCTGTTTTAAAATATTGTATTTAATTTTTAAGTACTTTCTTCAATTTTTAATTATTTTCTTCAATTGTCAATTGTTTTCTTTAATTTTTAATTATTTTGTTCAATTTTCAATTGTTTGTTTCAGTATTCAGTAATCTTGACTTTTTTCAATTATTTTTTTTTTTAATTATCAGTTATTTATTTCATGTTTCAAAAACTCCTTCAATTTTCAATAATTTTCTTCTATTTTCAATTTAATTGTTCAATTGTTCAATTATTTTTTTCAATTCTCAATTAATTTCTTTAAATAACAATTCTATTCTTCAATTTTTAATGTTTTCTTCAATATTAAATAATTCCTGTCATTTTCCATTTTTTTTTTTAATTATAAATTATTTTCTTCTTTTGTTCAGTAATTTTCTTTAATTCTCAATTATTGTATTCGAATTTCAATTTTATTTCTCAATTTTCAATTGTTTTTTTTTTTTTTTAATATTTAATAATTCTGTGTTTTTCTGATTTCAATTTGATTATTTAATTTCCAATTTATTTCGTTAATTTTGAATTATTAACTTAAATTTTAAATTATTTTTTTGGATTTTCTATCTAGTTGACTAATTTTCAATTATATTCTTCGAATTTAATAACCATTGTTCAATTTTTTCTATTATTGTTCAATTGTAGATTAATATTTACTTTTTTTTAAATTTTGTTTCTAATTGTCAAATATCTTTGTCATTGTTCAATTATTTCTTTCCATTATTAATTATTTCTTTTCATTATTAATTGTTTCTTTTAGTTCTTAATTATTATTTTTTGTAAAGTTTAATATTTAATTCTTCAATTCTCAATTATTTTCTTTAAATTTCAATTATTTGCTTCAATTATCAACTGTCATCTTCAATTTTTGTACCCATTTGTAGGTCTATTTTTACTTAAAATAAATTTTAAGTTAACAAGAGAAAAAACCGGGAAAAATAGGAACAAAAACCGGGAAAAACCGGGAAATGACCGGGAATTTTGTGGGACGAAATTAGTATACACCCTGAGAATATTTGTATAAAGCATAAATAAAATAGATCTTATAGATTTTCCATAAATGGAAAAGGAATTTTGTCCTCTGATTTCGCGTCATTCCTCTGGCTTGTCGAATATTATTTAATATTTTTAATATGGGTTGAGTTATTTATTTATTTTTATACTTATTGAATAAATTGACATCCTGAGTAATAATTCGTCAAGTGGATTTTGTAAAAATATCATTATTTAAAGTTAAAAAAATATAAATTGAGGCTTTTTCAGCAATTCACAACCTGAAGCGTCATTCCTCTGGCTCAAATTAAAAATAGAATGACAATAGATAAAATTTTTTGGCAATTTTTCTACAATAAAGTTAACTTATATAAACATGCTAAATTATTTTAAGTTTAAGAAAAATTGCTTAATTTTAAATAAAATGTAAAAAATGTTAAAATCATTATTCCTCTGGCTCAAATTAAAAATTAATATGAATATGGATTGTTTATAAACTTTTAACGAAAAGTAAACTTAAAAATCTTGACAATTAATTATTGGTGGTCAAAAGAATTAAGAATTTTACAGCTTTTCTAAAGAAAATCTTAAGAGACCTAGAATTTAGTTTTAAAACTCAATTTGCCATTACTATAGTTACTAAATTTCTTTCTTCCTTTGCGAATATGACATAATTGGTTTTTTACATAAAATAAAAATATTATTAATATTAGAGTGACCGCAACTGGTTTTCTGAAAGTTTGACTACAAAGCTTCAAAAAGAGGACAAATTCGAACAAAATGACGGTATTATACATAATAAATAGTTATTAAAAAATTTAGTAGGTAAATTTTGGAAAATTTTTCTAAAACAAATATATAATAAGATTGAAGCACTCAATTTTTGCAATTGTTCAAAAATATAATTTTAGTTAATAATTATTTTTTTGTATGCTTTTTTACAATTTCTGTGTTTTGAAAAATAAAAATTGTAAATAAAGAAAAGAAAATACATTTTTAAGATTAAAAAATAATTTAATCATAGTTCCAAAAACCAGAACGAAAATCCGGACAATTTAAAAAATCCTGTAGGACAAAAATAGAATATTGTAAAAAGAGGATATGTCCGGAAAAACCGGACGTATGGTCTTAGTCACTCTAAATTTAAAATTGACTTCACCCAATTTTAAAAAAACCAGTTGTACATTTTTAAAAAAAAATTAGGTTTGAACAAAATTTGTTATTAAATAATAATTATTTAACGTACAATTTTGTGTTTTGTCTTTAAAACTTGTGAACAATTGTAATTTTCATCCAATTTCGACAAATAATAACTGAATTTCGAAACATTCTCCACAACTCTGTTCGATGGTTTTTTAATAATATTTTGTAAAAAAATTAGTAAACAAAGAAATTTTTCTACTTTATATTTTTAAACGAAAAATATTTTAGCATAATCTAACGAACAGAATTGTAGAGAATATGTCAAAGATTAAAAGAAGCTATTATTTGTCAAAATTTGATGAAAATGACAATTGTTCACAAACTTTAACAACAAAACACAAAATGTTAAATAACTATTATTTTATAATAAATTTTGCATCAACTTCATATTTTTTCAAAAATATACAATTGAGTCTTTCAAAATTGGGTGAAATCAAATTTAATATTTTTATTTAATGTAAAAAAAATTTCTAGTTTGAGGTTATGTCAATGGGTTGAACAACCTTAAAATTTGAAAAATAATCATGATTTATTTGACTTATTTTGTTGTCCTTAATCAATTTGAAAAACAAGAATCAATTTTATAAAATTTCATAAAGAAATAAAAAATATTCTCATGACACTTTCTCTTGAAGTATCCCTGGAAAAAAACTAATTGAATAAAACTTCTAGTGAATTGAACAAATATATTAAATTTTTGTTGAACATATTTCTAAAAAATAAAAAACACTTGAAAAATTAAAATGATTTGAATCGGAGTTAATCGGAAACTTCCTTTTAAGAAAGCAGATTCACTTGAGTTCATGACCGATTCAGAAAAAAGTGAATAGGTTTTTTTTTCCTGGACAGGTTGAAAATTGGGAATGTTTTCAAAGAAATGTTTAACATGCAAACAGCTGCAGGTAAATTATATTTTACAAGATAATAATAAAGGCGTAAAATAAAATGTTGTTTGGTTTTAAATTTGAATAAGGTAAAATTTATTTACGAACCTTAAGGACGATAAGAATGTAAACTAGAGTTTGTAGGTGTGTTGTGAAACAAGTTGACGTTAAAATGAAGAATTTCTACTGGACGACCTTAAAGCCCACGCTATTTAGATAAAGGATAGACGTAAATAATGCGGCTAACTGGGCTAACCATAGTCAAACTAGTATACCGGGTTTGTCACTAGGATTTATAAACAAGAATCCCGTAAGATCCTGGAACTGTCAGAAAGCATTGTGATCTCAAGTAACAATGTTTGCACCTCACTTCCCTTTTTAAATTCGAAAAGGAGTTTTTGCTTGGTACTTGTTAGCTCAAGAGGAATTAGGATCAAGAAGAGATTATTTTTCATAGAAATAGCCATTTTAACTTTCACTTTAAAAAGGAATTTGTTGATGTAAATGCTCTCCAAAACTTATTTTCTACAATACAAATAAACTTCACTCCTGGGAAGATTATTTCTTATATTCTAAAAAGGAAAACTAATACCTTGAAAAATAAATATATTTATGGTATTACACGTTAAATAAACTAATAGTATAGATTATAAGTGTACAATAATTTCAGAGAAGTTAATAATCGTTAAATGTGAACATTACGTAAATTTAATTGCTATTGAATGGGAACATTAAGTAAATTCATTGCTAGTAAATGTGAATATTAAATAATTGTATTACTTATTATTATCGTTTTTGTTTGATATTATTAATTACGAATTATACGAATTATTATTTATAGACTTTAGGGTTTAATTTGCAAAATTGTTTATTGACCAAAGTTATTGAATTTTAAACTTCTGTTTGTTAACATTTAATTACTTCAATTCTTGTGCAGATTTTGCCGATGAACCATCGAGAATAGAAGTTTGGAACAACTCCAACATTTTTAATCGAATATCAAAGAGTATTTATTTTTAGATAATTCCTGAGGGTTTTACCCCGTGCAAAATAATATTGTGCTACACATTGTTGTTTTGTATTTTTATTTATACTACTTTTTTAAAAAATCATTTCTTTGCCACTTAACTTCTTTCTTTTTTAAATAAAATTTTATTTTATCAAAAGCGGGTTTAAAAAAAACTTAGAAATCAAAGTAAATTAAAATAATAATAAACTCAATTTGCAACTCAATGAATAAAATAATTGTAACTGTAGTAGAGTTAAAATAAAATAAACTAATAAAATAAGATGAAACGTATCTCTTTGGAATAAAAAAAATGTTTATTTTTATGAATAAACATGACTTTGCTTTAATTAACTTGAAACGGATACTTTGCTAATAAACTTATCTCTTATCGTCACAGAGTTTGAGCATAAAAAACATGCAAATGCGAATCGGGACAAGCTGATTTCATTGAAAATGTAACCATTAAATTTCAATTAGTTTTGATCTGGAGATTAAACTCATTATTCAGTGTGCTTGACATGGTAATATTTACTCTGAAAGAAAAATTTATTTGATATTTATTAAAATTACCTGCATATTTGTCAGGAATACCAACGTGAAAGTTTGTTAATATATTTTCACATGGACTTTTACAATTTTAATTTTTTTCTTTTTATTGATTCGATTGATCAAGCTTTAATTTGTGAGAATCTTAATATATAAAAACTTAATTAATCCAAGAATTTTGCAGTCGATCTTCATTTTAATTAGTTACAAATTTATTAACATTTTAGTCGATTCTAAATTGAAGTCATTAAAATTTTAAGCGATTTAAATTTCATATTTTAATTTTAATCATGTCCTGAAATCAATCTTTTTGAACTTCAATTTATCCGAATTTTAATTTATCCAAATCGTAGTCATTTTTAATTTTAATTTATATGAAATTTAAATTGTACCAATTTCAATTAACACTAATTTTTAATACTCAACATTTTTATTGATATAACAATTTGAATTTGTTTTAAATTTAATTAATATACAATTTATTCGGAAAAACAATCGTTTTAAACAAATTTGTTAATAAAATGTTAACACAAAATGTCTTTTAAATTTATTTTGGAAACACAAGAAAACACTATAATTTAACTATATATTATAAAGAAAGCAAAAGAAAACAATATAAATAAGAAATTTTATACAAATAATAATTTTTATATGGTTTGCAACATTTCTTTGACCTTTTAAATAACTTTTTAATTATCATATCACTTTTCTATGTTTTCCTTTCTTGAAACTCTAATTATTTTTTATAACTTTTTATTTTCCAAAACAATTATTTAGTGTTTTTTTCCTACCTTCTTTCAACATTTTTTACATGCAATTCTCATTTTTTAAAACTGTTAATAAAATTCTTAGAAAACTTTTTTTAATTTTTTTTTATTCGTCAAATATTTTGAATTCGTTTCAATACTTTTTTGATCAATATGAAGAAAGGGACCTAAGAAGTAAAAAATGTTAGGTTATATTTGTGATTTTTGGAATGAAAATACACAAAAAGGATCAACACTCAATGTAAGCTATTGATATTTAACTTTTCATTCCATCTAAAATATTCAATAGAAACTGATTTTGATTATGCAACGTTAAAAAGGAACTTGTAATCAAGGTAAATCAATCACTGAACATAACCTAAAATTGTTTCCTTCTTAGATCCCTTTCTTCACGTCGCGTTACATTTTTTTTAATTTTATTATTGTTTTTGTAGATTATTGCATATAGATTCTTGATTTTCTTTCATAAATTGATTTTTTAAAAATATTTTTCTAAAATGTTCTAATATTGTAATATTTTTTTATTTTTTCAAAGGGTTATGCAGATATTAGGTGATACATGTTTAAAGTCATTTAACGCCCCCCCCCCCCTCCATAGAGGGCATAATGTCATATGTGTTTTTAGCTAGTTTTATTATTGTTATTCTTTTTTTAATAATTCGTCAGATACTTTTTAAAGATTTTTTTCAAAGTTCTCTTAAATATTTTTATTTTTTGAACAATTCTTCATTCTTGTTCAAATTTTTCTTTCTTAATTTTATTATTTTCTCGCAAATTATCGTCTGGTTTCGTGATTTTCGTTTTCAAATAAGTTTTTATGGGTTTATCTAATACATTGTCTAATATTTTTAAGTTTTCAAGCTCTTTCAAAGTTTTTTTTTAATTTATTTTTTTTCATTTGATCATTTTTCAAATTACTTTCTTAACTGTTTTATTTTTAAAAATAATTTTCATTTCTTGTGTCATTGTTTTATTTATTTTTTTACATTTTCTTTTTTTGTCTTTAAATTTTCTCAGTATTTAATAGATTTTCTTCGATTTTTGTATTGTTTCAGAATTTATTAGGTTTTTAAAAAGATTTGCTCTGTTTTTCAAATATTTTTTCAATATTTTTTGTATATAATGTTCTATTTTTTTCTCTGACTTTTTCAGTATACCTATTCTATGACTGGTATTTAATTTTGATTAAAAAAAAATGACTTTTTATGAATACAATGTTTATTACTTTGAATCAATCCCGAACTCAAGTCATTCAAACTTTTTTTTATTACAATTTCAATTATCTTTGACTTTAATTTATAAAAATTGCAACCTATGTAAAATTTGCATGTTAATTTTTTTTTGTGTAAAATATTTTGTCCCATTTAGAAAAAAAGTAGGTTTTTGAGAGAAATAATGAAAATATGTCGACGGTTTAGTGTGAACCTGCTAAATCACAATATACTGATTTTTTACCCTATTTTTTGATATATTATTTTTCTGCTTAGTAGATTTTTTAATTTTTTAAGTTTTTGTTTTAGAGAAAAAAAATCACGGGAATGATGATGGCAGGTTTTCACTACTCTAAACGGTCGATGATAGTTAAACTCACTTTAAGATTAAACTAAATAATTAAAATCCAGGGCAATACATTTTTTAAGTAAAAAAATTGCACTGAAGCTTTATTTGTTTTAACTCTTGCTTATTTAAAGATTAATTATTTCAAGTCTGAGACTTGAATTATTGAAAGTTTTGCTATGTGACACTTGCAAACATGCTCTTCTTTTGTCTAATTTATGCAATTTATGTAATTTATATTTATATTATATTATATTTATATTTATTTATATTTATTCGATATTTACAAATGTAACTCGATATGAAGAAAGGGACCTAAAAGAAGGAAAATTTTTTAGGTTATGTACAGTGATAGTTTTACCTTTATTATAAGATTTTTTTAATGTGCATAATTTAATGTGTAACATTTAATTTGCAGGTGTCTACTAAAGGTTCTTAAAATTCCCGGTCATTTCCTGGTTTAAAATATTAAATTTTGTATTTTCAATAAATGATATAACAAATCCTACCGTTCCATTATTTATAGAATTAATTAATCAACAATAATAATAATTGATTTTCAAAATTAAAAAGCAAAAAAAAATTGTTTGTTCTTATATCTTATAATTTCAGCACAATCTGTATTAATAGGTTCACAATTATATTTCATTTTCCGGTTTTTTTACTTGCCGGTTCAGCCATTTCAAAAACCACAAATATATCCTAAAATATTTTGCTTCTTAAGTCCTTTTCTTGATATCGTGTCACATAATATATCAAAAGTGTAATAATTCGAAATTCTTTAATTTTGTCAGCTAAATATGTTGTTTCAAGTAAAACATAATGCAGCTGAGGAAAAGAATTTTTATTTTTATAATTTAGCTTCAAGTAGAACTAAACTTAACGCAATGAAAATTTTTTCAGGACATTCACTTTGGAGAAAAGTTCTCTCGTGAGTGGTCAGAAGGAGGAGAAGAACCAGTAAAAGACGGCGTGGTTCAAGGCCCAGCTGGATTAGCAGGATTACTCATGAGAAGACATAATAGTGAAGCTGGAAGGCGAGCAATTCGCTCGAGGATGCAACGTGTCTGCAAGTGTCACGGTAAACCGCAAGAATTTCATCAAGAAGAAAAAATAATTAATTAACTTAACGACGTCTGTTAAAGTGATTATAATCTTTTCTAGGTATGTCCGGTTCTTGTAGTGTTCGTGTTTGCTGGCGGAAATTACCGGCTTTTAGGGTGGCAGGAGTGGCATTGGCAGCACTGCACGAGGGCGCAGCTCTGGTACGTCTTGCTCAAAGGGGTGGCAAAAGACCTGCTAGATTAAGGCCAGCAAGACCTGACCTCAAGCGGCCAAACAAAACCGACTTGGTCTACTTAGAAGATAGTCCTGATTATTGCGAACGAAACACCACGTACGATTCTTTTTCAAATATTATAATAATTAAGCTAAGAATGACGCGTTTCAAATTCTACACATTTAAACTCTACACTGATCAATTCTACAAGAAAATTTTTTATAAAAGATTAATATTAAATCCTACATAGTTAAATTCTACAGTTTAAAATTCTTCACATTAAAATTGTACAATAAGATTTTTTATAAAACATTAAAATTAAATCCTTTGTTAAATTCTACACAGGTGAATGCTAAAAATTAGGGTTCGTGCACAAATTACTTAAGCCATTAGAGAGTGGGGGAGGGTTTGATAAAATCTTACGGCATCTTACATAGGGAGAGGGGGGTTCCTGCGAAATCTAACGTAATATTTTTTTAATTCAAAGAAAATACTTTTTTTGAACAAAATTTTAAGAAGGATTTAATTGATACTTTTAAAGACTTTAGAAATTAGGTATTATAGTTTATTCATTAATCTTTTTACTATAAAAACTATTATATATAATCTGGAATAATTGTGCAGAAAGAAAATTTTTTCCAGCGAAAATAGTAAAGTTTCAATCCAGGATAGGAATATTTACATTTTTTTAAAAAAAAGTTCCTTTCATGCATTGAAAATTTACTATCTTCGCGAGGGAAAAATGTTTGTTTTACACGATTATCCCAGATTACAAACCTGATAGTAAAAATTATTTCCTAAACTTTTTTAGTGTATGCCTTTAAGACTGTAGTGAAAGTTACTATACATTAATAATCTATGTCATCTACTTTTAAAAATACTGTAAATATTTTATTTAATAAAAATTTTAATTCAATTACATTAAGAAAATGTTTTTGAAACATTTTTTTAACTAAAATTAAGAAAAAATAGATCTTAGTAAGATTTCAGGAGGGAGAGGGGAGGTTAAGAAAAATCTTACGGTGTCTTACAATGGGGGTGGGAGAGGGTAAAAAATCCTGAAAAATGGCTCACGTAATTTGTGTACGGCCCCTTATATAATTTTTTATCTAAAAAACGTTGACATTACCAAAAAATGTATTTTTTTAAAACAATTAATAATCACTTTTAAATTCATTACTTGCACAATTTAAAAAAAAAATTTACAAAAATTAAATTAATTTTTTGGAAGCTACTAAAATGTTGAAGATTTTTACAGGGTTGCCACTGGTCAGGGAATTTAGGGGAATCAGGGAAAAGTCAGGGATTTTCATCAAAAGTACTGGAAAAATGCAAAGAATCTCTAAAATGGATGAAAAATTATATTGTTCTGAAATTCAGACCTCCCGGCAAGAAGAGGTTGATTGAAATAAATAAAAACGTTTCCGAATATCGTGGAATTTTGAACCTTATCAATTCAATCTAATGTCGTTTTTGGTCTTTGACGTTTTTATGCTTTTGTGAAGCATTCATCTAGACACATGTATATTCATTTTAATTCCTGACGAAAATAGTACACATTTAAATTCCGATGCGGTAGTTAGAATTGAACATACTTTAATTATGTTTTATCCTAAAAAAATTTGGAACCAATTGAATTACGTTTAGAACGTAAAAAATGACAACAGTTTAATTCATTTTAATCAAACGGAGTTAAAACGAATTAAAATATTTGGAAATATGATCAATATTAATATCGCTTTCTATTCAAAGCAATGTCGTTTTTGGTCATTTTACGTAAACATTTTAATTCATTTTAATCAACCTCCTTTTGCCGGGCTCTCACTCAGTTTCGCAATGAAAAATAGTGTCAAAAGTGGCATAAAATGTTCAAAAAAGGTGTCAAAATAGTGGCATATTTTTATTAACAAATGTATATAAATTTATTTGTTTATTTAATCTTATGGTTGTGAAGAGAACAAAAATTAATAATCTTACTGTTTTTATTTTATAAAATAAATTAAAAGTACGTCAAATTAAACAAATATAAAAAATACTTTATTTACAAAAGTTTTTCATTTTTATTTGTGACTTTAACTGGAGTAATGTGTAATTTGCGATGTTTTAAAAGTTTCCAATTTTTTAAGAGTTATTTTTAGTCTTAGAATCTTTAGCCCTATATATTTTATCATAAGAGTTACTTGTTTTCAATTTCTTCCCCAAAAATTAGAAAATCTTCCGAACTAGTGGATTTATTTCGCAAAGTCTAAATTAGTTAAAAAGAACTAATTTGAAAGCAAAAATTCAGTTAATATTAATTCAAATATATAACTAATATTTTAGAAAAATTCTGTTTACTAATTTAATTAGTCAAATTTGAACTATTTTTTAGTTAGTTAAATAATGGCATCAGCTGAAAAAAGTGACAATAGTGGCATAAGTGAGAGGCCTGAAATTTAGTAAATTAATTTTTGGAAGCCATATTTTAAACATTTCTAAAAATAATTAATGTTTGCAATCTGAAAAATATTGATCATTTTATAATAAATATAGGAAAAATTAGCTTTAAGAAGCAGGGTATTAAATAAACTTGGTTCTTGAAAAGCCCGTCTACTTCCTGGTTTTTCCCGATTTTAAATATTAAATTTCTCATTGTTAATAAATGATATATAACAAATCCTACCTTTTCATTATTTAGAAAATTAATTAATCAATAATAATTTTCAAAAATTAAAAGAAAACAAAAAAAAATTGTTTGTTTATAAGATTATGTTCTTTGTAAGAACTTAAAAAATATCAAGAAAAAAAATTTGTCTGGAAATCAGGGAGAAGTCAGGGAAAATTGTAAAAAAATATTTGTGGCAACCCTGTTTTTAGTTAGTTTGATATTAATATAATTAATTTACTCATTGAAATTTGACGAATGCAATTTGCTTCGTTTTTCAGATAATGAAGTTAAGGAGGTTCTATCGTAAATAGAATTAACATTGCCATTTTAATCAAATTTGGTTCATTAGTAGATAACGGTTTTAAAATGATGCAGTTAAATTTTTGAGACCTCGAGGTACTTGTGAAAAAAGTTATAAGCGTTTATGTTTTTAAGATTTTACTTTGAATCTTATGGGAATTGAGTAGTTTGTCATATATATCTATATAATTATATATTTTTTCAAAAGTATCTTGAGATCTCAAAAACTTAACTGCATCATTATAAAACCAATCGACCAAATTTGATTAAAATTAATTCTATTGACTATAAAACCTCCTTAAACTATTAGAAAACTGAAAAAAATGAATTTTAAATAAAATATGCTATATTTCTCATTTATAGAAATTGTCAAAATACATTATAATATAAACCAGAAGTCGGATAAATGAAGAGAAATAGCAGAAAAGCAAAATGTTTGAAACAAAAATCGCACAATATGTTTTTGAAATATTTTGACGTCCATGTACAAAAAATTGTTTTGTGTAACTGTTTGTGACATCATTTAGTATCTCTTTTTACCTCTCATTTGCATATTTAATTCTAACAATTCACATTCTGACATATTCATATTTCTTTGAAATATGACGTTTCAAAAAAATATGACGTTTCTTCAGAACGCGTCACATATTATGGTTAATACGATTGCTGATAACAAATCCATTCATGATTTTTCAAAATTCTAAATAGTGTACAAGCAAAGTTTTTGACAAATTTAATGAAAGCCAGTATTTAGTGGAATATTTGGGGTCACTTTTTACAAAACCGTTCAAGGTTTTTTAAAATCCAAAATGTCATTTGCAAAATGGAAGACACAAAATACAAAATCGTTGACAAAATTAATAATATTGAATAAATCCATTCTTATCAAACTATTTTACATGGGGTTTTTTTTCTGCAAATGTGATTCTTAAAAGAAAGTTATTCATCTTATTGCTCTAATTGAGGAGTAAGCAGCTAAAAGTGAACAAATCCAATTTTTATAAAAGAAAAGATAAAGATTTTACATAAAAAACAAGTTTTAAGCCATTAATTCCACACTTCTTTTAAAATTTACAATATTTTATAACGACGTTTCGGCAGCTACTGCTACCCTTCTCAAGTTTATTATTTTTTTTTCCTTTCATAAAATGATTTTGGAAATTACTAAAGCTGTCATATTAAAAAGATTCTTATCTTTCATTTTTTTTTAATATTAAAAATCATAAAATAAATCAATTAAAAGATTTTTATACATGATGATGATTTTATTCATCATCATGTCTCAACTGTCATCATGTATAAATATCTTTTAATTGATTTATTTTATGATTTTTAATATTAAAAAAAAAAGATAAGAATCTTTTTAATATGACAGCTTTAGTAATTTTTAAAATCATTTTATGAAAGGAAAAAAAAATAATAATAAACTTGATAAGGGTAGCGGCAGCTGCCGAAACGTCGTTATAAAATATTGTAAATTTTAAAAGAAATGTGGAATTAATGGCCTAAAACTTGTTTTTTATTTAACATTCACAAATCCACAAAAACTGACACTTAATAAAGATTTTACATATTTAGGAGCTTGTAAATCGAACTGTCGCTGTTAAATTTAAGAAATAATGTCCTCGGGACATTTTTATTTTTTCAATTTCCGGTTTATAAAACAATAGAAAATCGTTATCCAATAATTTAATTAGAATTATTAGGTCAAGCAATAATATACATATTTAATTATTAATAAGCATTTACTATCAACAATTCGCTCTGATATATTATTCTGTGTTTCTACTTCCCATAATTAATTAAACTGGATCAATCGACTGATTTAATTAAAAATAATATTATGTTATCAATAATTCCTTGTTGTTTTTAATGATGATTGTGAAATTATATTTATGAAATATTACATATGTTTTGGCCGATTTCAACTAAAATTTTTTACTGCACATCTAAATTAAAATAATTACTATAAATCAGACTCTGAAAATTTAAAAAAAAGAACTCGAAATATTTTTATTTTTTAATATTAAAATTTTTTCTTACAGCAGGACTTTAAAAAATCAATTTTGAATAATTTGTAAATATCCGTTTTTGAAACTTCTTTTTAAAAGTTTGATGAATTAAAATCTTGAGCATTATTTTCATTATTACCTAATTGAATTAATTCTTTTACGAATTATTCGTAAACCAGTTTGAAAAAGCTTTCAATAAGCGACATTTTTTAATTTTTAAAACATTTTGCACTTAAATAATATATCTAAAATTTTCTCCAAACCTCAATTCACAGAATGTGCAATAAACCGAAATTGATTGGTTCAGGCATCTTAATTCCCGAAACTTCATTTGTCAGAATATTAACTTTTTCGAATATGAATTTGTCATAATTTGTATTTATTAGATTTATTGTTTGTCCGAATATTTACATAATCGAAACTCCATTTATCCTGAATAATTAATTTCCAGAATTTGAGTTCGCCAGAAATTGTACTTGTCAGATTTACAATTTTTTAAAATTGAACTTTCCAAAACTCCGTTTATTTGAATGTTTAACTTAATACGCATTTGTCAGAAATTGTATTTATCAGATTTAATATTTGTCCGAATATTTAACTGACCGAAACTTCATTTGTCAGAACTTTTAACTTCCCGAATACTAAAACTGACAAAATGTGCATTTGCATTAGTATAGTATTTGGGAAATTAAATATTCAGATAAATGGTAAATCTGCAAGTTTCTGACAAATGGAGTTTCGGTTATGTCAAAAATTTGGACAAGTGGCAAATCTAATAAATACAATTTCTGAAAAATATATGTTCGGATGGTTAATATTCTGACAAATGAAATTTCGTGAATTTAAATATTTAGATTAACAAATTTCGGTCTACTGTAAGTTCTATCAATATTAAGTTTTTGAAAAAATAATGGTGACCCACAAAATGTTTAATATGAATTATTCAGATTACAAAATTAATGTTTATTTACTACATAATAGTAAAAAGTATTTACGAAATTTATCAAGAAATTTTTATTAAGAAATATAAAATCGGTTTTTTTTATAATGTACCGTAAGATGAGGTAAAGTTGGCCTTGGAGGGAAAAGTCGATTAGCAGTTTTAAACATTTGAAAGATTGACGATTACTTTTTCCAAGTGAAAATCTCAGTTTTATCATTTTTGTAGATAGAATAAATGTTAAATATTATTTAAAATATAATATTTTTCTATTTAAAATGCTGGCCGAATTTTTCCCATAAAGCCGACTTTACCCCATTTTACGGTAATAAGATTAAAGTATGTTTTATTTTTTTTTGTGTCTTAAAGTCGATCCGAGGCCTGAAAATAACTGGGTTCCTTGAATCCACCTTAGTTGTGAAGCATAAAAAATGAACTCAGTCACGCGAGGGTTAAGTTATTATTTTTTTTTTCTTCAAGTTTAAGAGCTTCTTTATACAATCTAATTAGAATTTTGAGCAGTATAAGTTAATTATTTAATCATTTCTGAAACCTTATTCATTAAAATCAAAAGGATTTACTACTTGTTACAAAAGAACACGCACTTGTTTATATTTATTTTGGAAAGAAAGTTTTTTAACGAAAGCTTATTTTTTCAGTTTGGGAATTCCGGGAACGAGAGGAAGGATATGCAACCGAACATCGCTGGGATTAGATGGATGTCGTCTACTTTGCTGTGGCCGAGGATATCAAACTCGAGTGCGGGATGTGACTGAGAAATGCAATTGCAAATTCGTCTGGTGCTGTGACGTAAAATGCGAGCTCTGTCGAGAAAACCGAGAGGAGCATGTTTGCAACTAAAAAAAAAAGTTTCCTCTCTTAAAAAGGCAATGGTACTTAGAAAACTCGGCTTGCAATCAAACGAGAAGAAAGAAACAGTTCTGACCCTCACTTTTTTACAAAGTGATAGACACTCAATATTTCATTCATGAAAAAAAATCACAAATAGTAAATATAAATAATGTAGAAGACGGATTAAAACAGAAAGAACAAAAACATTCCATTTTTAAGACGTCATGAGACTGATTTTTATGTAATTAATTAATTTTCACGAACAAATATTTTAGGATAATTAAGGAATTTTTGAATTCGTGGCAAATAATCAAATCTA
The DNA here is from genome assembly GCA_037103525.1 of Ganaspis brasiliensis. Lineage (NCBI taxonomy): Eukaryota > Metazoa > Arthropoda > Insecta > Hymenoptera > Figitidae > Ganaspis > Ganaspis brasiliensis. Next base: position 1,523,243 of record JAZKLR010000001.1, on the reverse strand, counting down.
TCTCTACTTGGACAAATTTAAAAGAGTTAATTTATTAAATATTTTGTTCATCAATAATAATTTTCTTTATTAAATCTGTGCACAAAATATAAAACGTTCCCTGGCGTCTTAAGTCTCGAGGATTTCTCTTTTTTCTAACAGAAAAAGTAATCAGATTTCGTAAAAGCCGCCCGAAAATGTTTGACGCACGACGTACGCAAATTCGCGCTTCCAGTGCGTAAGCGCCAAGAGAGGCTACATATAAAAGATATTTATAATTTATGATTTCTCAAGAGCGTGAATGCCAACGAGTAAATGTAAACGAGTTTGTAATGTAAAATTGTAAACCGTTTGTCGTGAAGCTCTCGGCCCTCGGCAAAAAGCGCTCCAGGATCATCAGGTTGATCCATAAAGCGCCAGTGCTCTCTAATGAGTATAGTGATTTCAATGACAACCCACGACGCCTTCGGGCCGACCGAGAAGATTTTTCTCGTATGCCAATGAATGTACATACACGATTTTTATTTTCTTCGTACTTAATACTTATCCTTACCGCTGTATATGTATATAAAAATATGTGGAACTTTATTTTCCAAGCGGCTCAGCCAGAACAATTAAATTTTGTGGTGAGTCTTAAATTTGAATAATTGTAAGCGAATTCAAATCAAATTAGAAAATTGTGATTTTTATGTTACAATGATTGGAAAATAAAGTCCCGTATATACATACTAAACGTACATAGTACTGATAATACGAAATCCAAGGCACTTTCATTCGAAAATTGTTGAGCCGAGGATTCCGTCCACTAATTTAACCCATTTTGTGTATTTCCAAGGATGCTTTGGAAAATTCAAACATTGCGTCGAGATCCTTATTTCGATATACTAGACTCCAAATTTCATTTAAAAATCGACTTTTTGAGTCTTGTTATATATAGAGCTCACGCTTTATTTTCTTTTGAATCTTCAAAATGCACAATCCACAATTCCAATATCCGTCGGCAACAAATTCGGTAGGTAGTACCTTCGAAAAGTTTAGAAAGTAAAAAGTAAGTCAGCTCTTGCTGTACAACTACGATATACAAAGCGCAGTATTGAAAGATTGTAATTTATTTTGTTTGAGATAATTTATATAAATATATATAAATATATATGTGTATATTCATACAGGGTAATTATCCAGTGATTTACACTAATTCGTGAAAAACACCTGAAATTGGGATTTTTCGTCTATAAATTAATTTTCCTTTCATATATAATTATTGCATGTGATTTTGTAAATGTAAACTTCTTGGTAATTACCCTGTATATTTATATCGTAATCGCAACTTTTCTAACGTTACTTTTGAGTAACTGTTTGAAATCGCATCACTCGATTAGCCTTAGGATACAGTAGTTTATAATATTTATATATGCATGACTTGTATCTTATACGTGTATTTATAAATACAAGATATAAAACTTTGATCACATTTTTTTCATTTTTCAAATTAAAATCAATCTTTTCATTCTTTAAACTCTAACATTTTTCAATTGTTCATTTTCTTTAATTAAGGAAGATAACAGTGGATCTTAATAAGTATTTATATTTAGGGGATTATTATTTTCTTTATTTATTTACTTCTCAAAAAGAGCATTACTTTGCCAAATGTAATAATTTTCGGAATTGAAAACCTTAATTTATTCAGTCATTAGTTAAAGTTATCCACTGCAAAACAGTCTTCCCCGATTAAAAAAAAAAATGTCTAACTATTAACAATTTTTCGTTGACATTGTACTTTTTGTACGAATTGTGAAAGAATTCCCTTCTTAGTGCTTTGCGTTTCGATGTTAGTCAACTAGATTGTTACTAAAATTAGTTATCTTTTATATTTTCCTTTAGATTTAGGCTGTTGTTCGTTCATTTTAACAAAGTAAAGCATCGTCATGAAGATACTGAGTAAAGTACCAACAGCGATACCTGAGAGAAATTGCCAAGTCTCGGCGTAGGTGTGGATGTTTTTAACCGGTAGAAGAAAATTCGCACCCTCAGTTTTGATTCTGCCGATGTATTGAAGCCAAAAAAGAAGCCTGTCCATTGCAGGAGTTGGCCTGTCTCTAATAGAAAGAGAAACTTTCCTTCCACTTTCCCGATATGTTATCGAGTTGTGGATTTCATTTATTGCACCAATAATACCTTCCACTGATGAATTTCCACCAGTCGAATATGCAAATCCCAATTCCAAAACACGTAAAGAGTTCTTAGATTCTGCGAAATTTCTTGGAAAGCATACTACAGGAGTTCCGTGGAATGCTGCTTCTAAAAGTTCTGTGTCCGAACAATGGCTTAGGAAAACTCTCGTTCTGGGATATCCTGAAAAATAAATACTTGTGATTAAATTATTCTTATTATTAATTTCATTTTTTTTACTTATTTGAAGATATTATTTTAATTAATGTTCTTTGTCAGTCTTTGGGTTCTCAAAAGGTCTTCCTCTTAAAAATACATCTTTTTACAAAACACTTATTTATAAAGATCTTTTTAACACTAATATTTGTTATTGAATAATAATTTATAATTACGATGCATTTTTAAGTAATAATACAAATTATATAATTAAAATAAACAAATAAATAAAGTTTCTTTTATTGAATTCAAATTAAAAACATTTTTTCAACTTTTGGATATAATTTCAAATTGAAATGTCCTATAATTACTATTTGAGATTCTATTTTTGAAATTGTGTAATAAATTTTGTTTAAATAATGATTTTTTGTTGAAAAGATATTTATAGACTAGTGTTTAGCAAAACATTGGCATTTGTATTTAAATTCTTTTATTTAAATTTTAATCAATCGAAAATTAATTTTGTTGATTTTCATCTTTTTCATACTCTTTCAATCTAAGTTTCAATGTATCAAAATTTAAATTGATTAAAAATTCAATAACGCGAAATATTTACAAATTATCAGACTTAATTTAAAATTGGTCAGTTTTTTCTGATCACAATTTTAATTGACCCTAAATTTAATTCACACGTATTTTAAGCAATCTAAATTTTGAATTGATTCAAATTTTAATCAATCTTCAATTTAATCGATCACAACTTCAATTTATCCAAATTTTAAATAATTAAATTATACTAAATTACATTCAAATTTTAGGTAATCAATTTATGTTTAAACTAATCCATTTTGCTTCCTCGTGGAAGAAGCGTTGTATTCCTTTTCCTTCAACTTTATAAATTTTTTAAAATGCTTCAAATTAACTTTCCTTTATCTAGAAATGTGTTATATTAGTTCCTGATCAAATTTCCGTATATATGTTTATATGTATGCATATAATATGTTTATTTTTACTACTAAAATCTGGAATTAGACAGAAGGATTTTTAAAAATAATAATTAAAAAAATTTATATTAATTGTATAATTTGTTTTTAAAATTTTTTTTATCACAGATATTCAATTAAATATACAACAAAATTCGTGTTCCTTGCTTTAAAACAAATCGATTGTTCTATATAATTGATTGATTCTATCAATCAATTCTAACTCTTATTGGTTGAATCATTTTTATTAATGAAAATGATAATCAATTCTAAATTTAATTATTCATGCAAATTTTAAATGGCATAAATTTTAATTTATTTTGATTTTAAACAGATGCAATAAAAAAATTGTAAAATTATTTTTACAGGCTTCACAGCATAAATAAGGTTCAGAAAAAGAGAAATAGGGGGTTTTTACTTTAAAAACGGAAAAATAGGGGAAGTTCTAAATGTAGGTCTTCTGGTACAATGTGAATTTTAATTGGCAAAGAGAACAGTTTTAAATTAGTTGCTTTTCATTAAAATTTAATTTAGTTTAAAATATTTGGTTATTATTTCTCCACGTTTAATTTTGTTAAATTACCCAATATGCTTTTGTTTGTAAACTGCGTGCTACAATTTAAAAAAAAATTAAGGTCTAGCATTTTGGTTTTTTTTTTTTTTTTATAATAATTTTAAGTTTATAATTTTTGTACCAACTTCTGTAAAATGGGATATTAACCCGTATATTTTTATAAATAAATATTTTATTTAATGAGGTTCTATCGGTTGAATCAATTTTAAATCATGCAGGCCGACTAACTTCAAATTGTAATTTTAACTTCCACTAAAATATGTTATTCTATGTGAAAAATTAAAGGACTAGTTTTTTTATTTTGGTTAAAAGTCATTTTAACTTAGGAGTACTTCAATTTTGAATGGTAAAACTCAAAATAAAAAAAAAATTTTTATGAACAAACGGAGACATACGTGATCTTAGGAAGGTTAATAAAAAAATAAAAATTCAAAAGAATTTCATTTTTTATGTCAAGTAGCTACATTTCGTTGGGTCAGATTTGCCAACCTCATCATACTAAAAATGTTATTAAACAGATACACTTCATTAGCACAACACAAATCACACCGGCGAAATAAAGAAATAAAATATTTTTTTTTACCTAATTAATTAAAACATAAGTTTTTTATAACTTGTCAAATCATTACAATATTATATGTCAAGAGTTAAAGTCAAAACTGAAATTATTTCAGATTTGTCGACTTTCAAAGGTAACGCACCGATGTCAACAGTTTTGAATAGTTTTTAGCCTAATGAGGTGGGCAAACCTGAGCCAACGAAACGTAGCTACTTGATATAAAAAATAAAATTCTTTTGAATTTTTATTTTTTTATTAACCTTCCTAAGATCACATATGTCTCCGTTTGTTCATAAAATTTTGGAAGAAAAAAAATCTCTACTTAAATAAAAAAAATTTGTTTCACTTGTAATTTTTTTCCTAATTTATGTAATAAATTTTTGTTTATTAATCTTTTAGGTGATATTTTCTTCTTTAAAAATGCCGTTAGAAATTTTTAAAAAGTTTTAAAATTAACAAAATTATAGATGTATTTCAAAAAATAAATAAGGTCTATTTTCTCAAAGAACTCATCTTTTTTTCTTTAAAATTTTGACCTATAAATTCTTATTAATATTCCGAAATATTTCTATAAGTTTCAAGCGTGCTAAACTATAGTGGCATCCAGGAAATTTTTTTTACACAAATAATTTTATATTTAAAATTTGAGATTGTTAATAAGCAAGTTTAAGAACAAATGAAATACAATGAATTTAACTAAAGTATAAGTCCTTTTATAAAATCAGTAATAATTAATGCACAATAACAAACTCAAATTTTTGTGTAAAAAAGAAAATTTCGAAAAATATAAAAAAATTCACTTAGCTGACAGTATGGTTTAGTATCTCTTTAAAGAAATAAAAGGTGGGGTTTTTGAGAAAATTATTTCTTTTTGGAAAATCATCTATAATAATTTTAAACGGCATTTTGAAGAAGAAAAAACCACCTAAAAGCTCCAAGAAACAAAATTTGATTGTATTAATTAGGAAAAATATTACAAGCGAAACTTCGTTAAAAATAACTTTTATCAAAAATAAAAAAATGTGTCTTTTCATTTTTCATATAGAATAATTATGGCTTTTTTATTAGTATAACAGATTTTTTGTTATTGTATCAATCCTCAATAAAACTAAATTCTAACATTGAATCTGAATTTTATGAATCTACTTCAAAATATTTACAAAAAATTATATATTTTTGACCCTAAAAAAAGTGAAAAAGGATAAAAAAAAAGGTTACAAATCGTCAAAAAAGATGAAAAAAGTGAAAAATCATCAAAAAAGGTGAATAAAGATGAAAAGGTGACTGCCTGTGATGCCTTGACGTAATAAAATTCAAAAGATTGGTACTTTTTCGATTGTTAAAAAATTAAATTTCAATGGACCATTTCCCACTTCTAAAGATATCACGTAATATGTGGATAACCCCGAATTAAAAAATCAGAACTAAATATCTTCAACAAACAGAGAGCAAAAGAAGTATCGTTTATATTTTACAACTTTCATAATCTGAATTAATAAAAAGTAGGATGCTAATTTTAATTAGTAAATATTCCACTCATTATTGTTAATATTGTACTATCTAATTTAGTAGTTGTTACCTTTTTGGACTAAAGTTTTAGTGAAGGGTTAATGAAAATTAGTTGAATTTTAGTTATTACTTGGGATTTTTAGTCAACTTTTTAAAATTCCATTTGTTGTTTTATTAATATTTAATTTCTTGTTTGAATTTCTTTTGTTAGTTTTAAATTAATTCTTAAGATTCTTGAACTTGTATTTTATGAGTTGTATTTTTTATGAATTTGTTAGTTTTTAGTTCTTACGTTTAATTTTGCTCCATGAATTGCCATCAATTTTTTTGCATTTTTAGTTATCAAAATATTAACATAAATAAGTATATAATATTTTTATTTATTATCACTTCTTCAATTTATAATCTATTGAAACCGTTTATAAAAAGTCTTTGTAGAACAAGAGTCCCCTGCACTATTAAGTTCCTGTATAAAATAGGGGAAGACAGTTGAAAAAAGGGGAATTTTTTTTAAATATAGAAAAAATAGGGTAAGCGCTGTCAAGTCTGTTTTTATTTTAAGAAAAATGCAATTTGAATAAAAGAAGTTTTAAGAAAAGACCAATTGTTATTTTTTTAATTATGTGTTTCTTCAGAAAACTTGTAAAGATATCCGAGTAACTTAAGAAGTATTTAATTTGATTAATTTAAAAAATCCAAGAGGTCTTTGAAAAACTTGGAATACTTTTCAAGTTTTTTCAACTATAAGCAGATTTAATAAATTTGAAAAACAGATGTTTTTGTATTAGGGTATTACATAAAAGAACTATTTCAGCTAGGGTAATTTTAAATTTTGTTATGTTTAATTTTTTTACGAGTGTAAATAGTTCTATTAAAATAATTTAAATGCAATTATTCGTTTTAGAATAAACATAATGAATAAATTATTGTATAAAGGATTTTTTCTTGGCCCGTGGAACAAACAAATAAATAAATATTTACAAAAAAATTATGTGAATTAACTATTAAACAAAATTATCAAATATATACATATATAATTATATTTACCTATAAGATCTTGACGATCAACCTGATTTTCAATGAAGAGATTTTCAGGTTTTATTTGGATTGTTACATTCTTTTGCCTCCACACGAGAGCTTGACCTTGTCTTCCTTGTGGTAGTCTTTTTGCTACTTCTTCCATAAAAGTTACGAAAGTTTCATCTAACGTTGAAAAAATCGTTCCTAATCTAAATTCAATCAATGCATTTTGAAGCGTTGCAGGCAACGCTTGGACTCCCCTGCAATGAAAACATCCAACCTGAAATCATAATATTTAAGTAAGTGATAAACAGCTGAAATTATCAAACATTAATTACAAACAAAAAATTTTACATAGTAATAAGCCGTGATTGGATAAAACATTATCTTCTCAATGAAATTATTCACTCACAGTGCCAATTAAAGTTTAGATAAGCGAGAGTTCTAACTAATTAAAATTAAAATTTGGATAAATTGAATAATTTTTACCTCTACCACTAATTGAGTCAAAGGCGCAAAATTTGATTTAAGTACTGTATCTCCTCCCCATAGAACTAATTCTACGTCGTTGTAGAGATTTTCTGAAGTAACATCACTATTGGGAAGATATTTTGAAACTAATTTCAAAGCAGGTTCGACATAGTTACTGCGAATAGAAGAAATGAAAAATTTATCTTTTAGACTAGAGATCATAGTAATTATAAATCCATCAGTATGAACTGGAATAGCTGATCCTGTATGAAGAAATGTATATAAATCTTCATCTGAACCCAGAGTCCAAATTACAGGAATTGATTGAATTGATTTCACCCAGGGAATCAAGCATGCATCATGTCTGAAATACAAATATATTTTATTTATAATTTATTTAAAATATAAGTATGTTAAATTATTTTTTTATTTGTTATCATTATTAATTATTATTATTACGATATTACTTTTGATTTATTCGTTACTTGTTATTTAATAGACATAATTACCTAATAGAAGGAAATATTGTAAAAGTAGGTTGCAATTCACGAATTCTTTTTAAAATCTTTTTATCTGTTAAGAGTTGTTCGCAACCTTTGAGAGCTTTGACCTCAGGCTTCAAAGTCTGTTCGACAGAAATCTTGAGCACATCAACCTCCACTAAATTTTCGTAAACATCATTTGATGTTGATAATACGATTAAAGTAGTATCAATCCCTTGATCAGACAAAGTATTAGCTAGTAAAGATAAATCATAAGTATCTTCGAAAGCAACAACCAAAGCATTTTGTGGTGGAGTTGCTAGAAAAGAACCTCTAGCAGAGCAAATAAATAAATAAAGTACAAAATTTATTATATAAATTTTTATACTCATTTCAAAATTGTCAATATTGCTAATAATAGATTTTAATTCACGTTTAAATTCTCGTCTCGTTAACACTGTCTTATGTATCACAGGACTTTAAGGAATGACACGGAATTCCACACCCACGTTCATTTTCAATAAATCGCCGAAAAAAGCTCTTCCACGTGGATCTTATAAAATGTAAACACACTTTATTTTTCTTGTAGAATTGTTACGAACTTTGCAATGTATATTTTTTACTAGTGCAATGTAACCACATAACAATTTTATTTAACAAAAGACAACAGTTTATTCACAAAAATTTAGTTATTGTTTATTTTTACATCAAATGGTAAATATTATTTTTAAAAATAAACACAAACAAGCCGCAGAACCTCCCGGGAACGTTTTCGGTCGGTTAACCGCGTATTTTGATTTTATTTTTATCCTTTTACAACTGAATTTTTCTCACTTAAATTCACAAACTATTAATTCATCTTCAATACTTTTTGATGAATACTATTTACTATTATTATTCGTTTATACTTCAAAGTGAAATATAAATATACATTTTAATGATTTTATAAATATTTACATTAACTAGACGTTAGGCCTTATTCACAAGACGAGTTTCAACAGTAAAGGTGTATACATAACCCTCCTTGTTTTACGTAAATAACGTAATTCACGTAGCTGCCGTCTATTTTGTCCAGAAAATAGTGGTTATGAATGCGCCTTAATGACCTAGTATTTAAAATATATTCTGAATAAATTAAATAATTCGATTACTGATCATTCTAAAAGCTCCATTAACATAAAAAACTTTATTATAATGTTTAATTTAATATTTTAAAGTAATAGAAAAAAATAATTTACTTTATTGATTAAACTTTACAACTGCAGTTAAACTTACCCACCCCTGAGAATGTCCCAGCTTGTCCTGGATTGTCCCAAAAAGCTGTCAGCCATATTGGTGTATTGTATTGTTCACTCAGTGATTTTAAAGTGAAATAAAGTATTTCTCGCACTTTATTCACGTTATCTCTTCGCTCACAAATTATTTAAAACCAGAAAGTTTTTGGTGCAACTTCTCGAATCGTTTAGTACATCGTGCTCAGGTAATCTAGTCCATTTTGTAGCCGAAAAAAAAGTGTGGTTAACGTTGCCACCTCGGCTTACGGAAATTGCCTGAATAAAAAACATGTCGTAAATAAAAGCTTCAAACCATTACCTTACTCTCAGTCTTCGCAAATTAAACTTTTTTTTAATCTTGTTTTCTGTAATGTTTGCCTTAATCTAACAACTCAGTATGAATCGTTTTACCAGCAAAAATGTCTTTCTTCATGGCCATTTACATTCTATTTGAAACCATCTTTCAGTAACAATGTTCTAGACAATATTTACCCAAATTTAATTCTTTAACACGCAATTGTTTTTATTTTTAATAACTTTTTAGTGTTAAAAGATTTTTCTTTGTTTCTTTTTTTTTTGTATATCACAAAAATGTTTTAATAGTTTTTGTATCATTTTCATTACTCTAACAGATGGTACTGTTAGTTAACATTAACTTTTAGTCGTTCTTTTAACAAATAGTTACATTTTTAGTGAAGTGAACTTTAATTGGAAGTAAAATTAAATTAATTACATACTGAGTAGTAAATGAATAAATAAAAACATTGATTTCTTTGTATGCAGTAGTTTCAGATGAAAATTTGCTAGTCTATGTTTGAATTTTTAGAACTTTGGATAAAAAAGATACAATTTTATTTTAAAACGTAACAAAGTTTAATGTTTTTTAGTTTTTAAAATCTAACTAGTTATTGACAATTAATAAAGTATTAATTTAAAAATAGTGAATACTCGTCTCATTTCAGTCAAGTTGACTGGGTTATTCTTTGTTTTTGTTTTTGTTGTAGTGGCCCTTTTTAAATAACTACTCTTCTTTTTTAAAAAGTAATTTTTTTTATTTCATCTATTAAAATTATTTAAGTGTTTGAGCTCTTTTACTCATTGGGAGAATTTTGAAATATTAAAATTAAAAATACCAGAACAATAGAAAAGTATACTTTCAATTTAGAAAATTATAAGTTATTGTAATTAAAAAGTTATTAATCAAAAATGCATAATGTGTACAATTTTTTTTATTACAGCAGTTAGTACATCATGACGGATTCATTGAAGTTTGGCCCAGAGTGGTAGGTTTAATTAAACATGTGTTATTTTGATAAAAAATTTAGAATGAGAAAAATCACGGATGTTTGACTCGCATTACTTTTAGTGCTTCATTTGTAAATAAAAAGTCGATATATATGGACTCATTTTGTTTAGTTAAGCTTATTCCAATCCTATTATATTAATTTATAGTAATAGGATAATCAACACAACAGCTAATAAAAGAATTTTGACTGAATGATTACATAACATCATCGTTCTAATAATATAAGTTCTGAAAGGATAATAAAAAAATGTTAAAAGATAGTGGGGGAAAATTCTCAATAAATACACAGAAAATGGTAAAAAAAATTATTTCTCTTTTTAATTACAAATTTAAATGTAAAGAGTCCAATATTGTATAATCAAGAGGTTAGTTTAATATTGCTAAGATCCGGTGTTTATCTAAATAGGTTTCTAACTTATCTATTAATCTTGTTTTGAAGCACAAAGATAACAGAAAATAATCTGAAATTAATTTTAAAGTTTAACGATAGAAGAAAATTAAAATATTCGAAGATAATGACTGTAATTGGGTTTTATAACCGATTGTTCAAGTTTATTATTGAATTTTAAATAATGTTGAAGAAAATGTTGGCACTTAAAAAATATCATGTAGTTAAAATATACGTTATCAAAGTTAAAAAGTTTATTTCTGTTTTTCGGTTAATGTTCAAATACAGTTTTTAAGCTTATAGAATTTAAATATTTATCATTTTTATACATTATTATCAAAAATTATGTGGACACCAGTTTTTTTATCACTGGAAAAACCATTTATTTTATAAAATTTATATATATTTTTTTTTTTTTTTACTAAGTATTAAAAATCTATAAAAGTGAGCTCTAAATAAGAAGGTTGGATTGATTTTTTAATATCATAAAACTAATTAATTCTGTGAATATATAATTAAAATATCTTATTTCTATTAATAAAATTTTTTTTAAATAAACTGCAAAAAGTTATTTTATTTTTACTTAAAATTAGCTTTGAACTATAGAGTTTTTTTTGGAGGTTTTATTCAATAATGGTGGTTAATTATGATGTTTTTTTTTCCATTTTAAAATGGAAAAAAAAATAATAATAATATTTTGAAAAAATATTGCAAACTCATAAGGGAATTTTTTCTCTGTTGAAAAAATATTCTGAATATTTTAAAAACTTATATTAAAATTTAGAATTTCTTATTCTGAAATATTTATGGATTTTCGATTGTTTTAAAATTTTCCAAGTATTTTTATTTTTTATTCATTTTTGGTTATTATTAACACTTTCCATAATTTTGTATTTAGTTATATTCTCTTTCGGTAATTTGTTTCAAATTCTCAGTCGTTTTTTAATTTTTTTTTTAAATTATTTTTTAGTTTTTAAGCACTTAATTTTTTTCTAGTAATTTCCTATACCCTATTAATTTTATTTCGAATTCAGTTTATAGTTTCCATTTTGATATATTTTTAAAATAATTTTAGTTATGTCGTACAATTTTTTGTTAAAATCTTCATTTTCTAGAATTTTCTTCAGTTGATGAGTTTTTTTTTTTAAATATCAGAAATTTTCTGTGTTATTTGCTTTTCGCAGAAAATTTTATTATTTTTAGATTATTTTTTTCAATTGTTAAATATGCATCTCTATTTTTATTTATTGCTTCCTCATAGTAATTCACTCCATTTTTTATTGTTTCTTTTTCAACAATGTTCTCTTAATTTCTTCATTTACAGTTATTACTTCTATTAGTTTTTACTTTTTTCTTGAATACACTTTCCTTTTTAATTATTTATTTTTTATTCTTAACGTCTATTTTCTGGTGAATGTACTTAATTAATTATTTATCTTTATTTTTCTTTAAATTAAATTTTAAAATGATTTTATTAATATAATGTAATTTCCTTCAGCTTCGTTTCTTTTTTGTTATTTTCTATAATTTTTAGATTTTTTTCCGTTATTAATAGAACTTTTCTATTTAACTTATCTATGTTTTAATTTTTTTAATATTAAATTACTACCAACATTTTTTACTCTCTTCTCTTTTTTTTAATGTTGAATATTCTTTTTAATTTTTGAGTTAATTTGTCTTCTAGTTATTTTTTTAAAATATCTTTACATTTTATTTTCCATTCTTAATGTTAATTTTTAAGAAATTAACTGTTTTTTTTCATTTTCAATTAATACTTTCATAATTTTGAAAGCAATATTTAAAATGGTTTTCAATCAAATTCTCTATTGTTAGTTAATTTTTTGTAAGCATTTATTGTTTTTTGAATTTCTATTTATTTTTCACTTTCTTATTATTCTTACTCTTTTTTATTTATTATGCACTTCTTTTTCATTTTATTTAATAAATATAATAAAATTAAGCTTTTTTTGCTACATTCTGAATAATTTATGTTTTAACAGAATGTTATATTTTCAAATTTCAATTTATATTTGTACATAAGAAATGAAAGACGAAAATCTTTTTTAATTTTATTTAAAATTTTAATTTTAACTGAATTTTGTAATCCTCCTTTTTTCATACTTTTGTTTTACCAGAAATATTATTTATTTCATAATTTTTTGAATCTCTTAATATAGTTCTAAGTCTGTTTTTAGTTTTTCACAATTTAACAATTATTATGGCGTTTTATAAAGAAAAAGTCTAGAAAATTTGGAAAGTTTTTTTAATCTATCATGACAATTTTTAAATATTCATAATATTTTTCTTAACTGTTTAAAGATATTGTAAAAAATTTAAATTTTCAAATATTTATAGATTTTAAAAAATTGTTTGAAATTATTCAAAAACTGAATTTATTTTTCGATAGTCTATGATTGATTGGTTTTTCTTTTGTGGATATTTATTATTCAAAAATGTTTAATGACAATTTGAAATATATTTATTTCAAAAAAGGAGAAAAGATTTTAATAGTACATTTTAGGAAATAAATAGTTTTTTATAATTTACAAATTTTTATAATGATAAAAGAACAAGTTTCTATCTAATTTCTATCGGTAGTGCTAAGTTTGTCAAAACATTTGGTTTTTTCCCTACGTCTTTCATCATTTTAAGTATGTATGTACATAAAAAAATTGAAACAATGAAAACTATTTTCCACGTGTCCAGGTTGCGCAATCTAGCAGGAGACAATTGCAGTACCGGTGGAGGTGGTGGTGGCTTGTCGAGCCTAACTGCTCCTCGGTATCAGCTAGCTGATCATAGATATGGTCGAGAAGAAATGTTAGCTCTTTTCGACCGTAATTATAAACCACCCGAGTCATTATCAAGTTTCGGAGCTATATTTGCTGACAAAGCTCAACTGCCACTGGCTTTAATTCAAATGACAGAAGATGAAACGGTAAGCACTCGTTTTATATAAATCTGAATAAAGAATTCAATTATTCTGACAAGATTCTTAATTTTTTAATATTTATGTGCTGTAATGATGATGATAAATTTAGAATGAGAATTTTATTAAAAGTCTATTTTAAAGTTTCAGTGAAATTAGAAATCAATGCAGAATATAATTTAATTTATTTGCTTTTAGTATAAATTAGAAATGAGTTAAATGTTGTTAGAAAAAGCGAAAAAAAAGTCGGACTCATTCATGTTGAGAGCGTTATGTCCGTATTGTGTCTTTTATATTGAGAACTGTGTCATACTTCGTTAGAGTCTAAAAATATAACGCTCTGGAACCCTAGTGCCAGACTTTCTAGCAACAGACTAACTATTTCACTTTTCTCAAAAATAGACATTTTCCTATTTTCTATTTGCTAAATCTTAAATCAATGACAGAGATCGATATTTTCTTCTGTAACAGACGAGAGTGCTTTGTAAGATTTCAAAATCGGAATGTAATTTACAACGCGCCAAAGGAAAATATTGATTGACATTTAAAATTAGTTTACTTTAATAGTATATTATATTTTTTGTTGTGCTTATATTCATTTTCTAATTTTAATAATGTATTTTTAGTAGATTTATTTTAAGAGTTTGTTTATATAGTAATATTGTTTTGATACATATAAATAATCAAAATATTTATAGCGGATGTGGAATGGCGGAATAACAAGTACTTCTGGTCGAGGAAGAGGAGGAAGTGTCGATCGTGGGGGGCGTGGAAGAGTCGGAAGAGGTGGCCTGTATTCTTCTTCGTATTCACGTGGTTTTGAAGAATCAGGAGATGGATCTAGAAGCGACACACAGCCTTTTTCAGTAAGGATTTATTTTTGTGCTAAATATTTTCAAAAATTCTCTAATATAATAGTATAGTTATAAAACTTTAAATACCGTCTTTAGAAATAAATTAATATTTCATTTTTTAAGATAGTGGTTACGTATCATTGAATCAATGGGGGGGGGGGGTTGCCACAGGTCAGGGAATTCAGGGAAAAGTCAGGGAAACTGAAATGGGTCAGGGAAGTCAGGGAAAAGTCAGGGATTTTCATCAAAAATACTGGAAAAATGCAAAGAATCTCTAAAAAAGATGAAAAATTATATTTTTCTGAAATTTACTAAGTAGAGAAATTTACTAAACAAATTTTTGAAAGTCATATTTTAAACATACTAAAAATAGATAATGTTTACAATCTGAAAAATAATTATAGGTATTTCACAATTTATCAATTTCTTCAATTTTTAACAATTCTTTTCTATTATGATTCCGACTAAAATTTTCAACAATTTCATTACTTTTCAATTATTAACTTCAATTATCAATTATTTTCATTATTTTTCAATTTCTTCGTAAAGTCTTAAATTTACTTCACGAAAATTTCAATTATCTTTTTTTTTCAATTTACCATTATTTTCATCATAATGCAATTATTTTCTTCCACTGCACTTCAAATATATTTTTTATTTTTTCCAATTTTTTTTTTTTTAATTTATATTTTTTATATTTTATATACAGATTTACGGGCTTGAGGCCCTTTGATACATATGTACTTAACAAAAAAACTAAAACTAGTTAACAATAAAAAATTTAAATAAGATATAAGTTTAAGGGGGCCCCTCCCCTCAAAAAATTAAAATTTTTTGTCTCAATTTTTAATTATTTTCATTATACTTCAATTAATTTTCTCAAATTTGAATTTTTAATTAATTACCTGAACTTTGAATTGCTTTCTTCAATTTTTAATAATTATTCAAGAATTTCATTTTGCAAGTATTTATTCAAAATTTTCAACATTTTTATTATTTTTCGATTAATTTTCTAAAATTTCAGTTGCCTATTGATTCTAATTTTAAGATCATTTTTCAATTATTTTTTGTTTTTTAAATGATTTTTGTAATTTTTTCAATTATTTCTCTCAAACTTTAATTACTTTTAAATAATTTTTCATTCATTTTCTTCTTATGCAATATTATTCTCTTCAACTTTTAATTAATTTTATTCAGTTCCAATTATTTTCCCATTTTAGCGGTAGTGAAAACGTTTTCTCCAAATTTTCGAATTTTTTTTTTCCATTTATCATAATTTCTAAAATTGTGGTCCAAAATTTCAATTTATTTCTATTATTCAATATATATTCTGGAATTGTTTTTAATTAATTTCTGAGATTTTCGATAATTTTATTGAAAACTCAATTATTTTGTTCTATTTCATAGATATTTTGTAATTTTTTAAATTATTTTTGTCAAATTTAGATTATGATATTTAATTTTTTATTATCATTTATCATTATTATTTATTTATTTCCCCAAGTTTTAATTATTCTGATTTCTTCAAATAATTTATAATATTATCAAGTATTTTTCTCAACTTTCAATTAGTTTTTTCAATTTGAGAATATTTCTGTGATTTTTAAATAATTTTCCCCAATTTTTAAGTGTTTTCATTATTTTTCAATGAATTTGCAAAATTTGTAATTATTTTAATTTTTCCCAGTATTTGAAGTCCAACTACATATTTTCAAATTTGCAATTTTTTAAATTTCAATTATATTATCTTCAATTTCTTTTTCCAATTCTAAAATGTTATTCATAAATTAAACTTGTTTTACTCATATTTAAATATTATATTAAAAATATTTATAATTGACGCTAACACAAGCCTCAAAAACTAATCGCGCGCTAGCGCGCGTTGTATAATCTAGTTTTATAGTAAATATATGAAAAATTAATTTTAAAAACTCAATAAAGGTCAGGGAAATAGAAAAAAATTGGTCTGGAAATCAGGGAAAAGTCAGGGAAAATTATAATAAAATATTTGTTGCAACCCTGATCATGCAAAACAATTTCAGATCTTATAATTATCTAAAATTAAATGCAATGCTAAAATCAGGGTAATGTTTACATAAGTGTAGAATTTATAAATTACGTTTATTCAAACAATCTCAAGTAATTTAGAGTCTGTTATTGTTAAAGACTAGGGTAAACCGCCCTTCGGTAGAAAATTTGAAGTTTCTATAAAACGGTTTTAAAATTTTTATTCAGCTTATTATAACAAGATTTAGACATTTTTAGGGTTTTAAAAAACGTTATGATCGAAATTTAAAGCTTTAAAAATAATATATACCATCTATCATAATTAGGGAATTTCAAAGATTTTATCATATTTGGGTGATTTTTCTGAAAGTGCCTCTTTTGACCGGTTTTACGTGTTTTATTAATTAGGAAAAATCTACACAATATTATTTATTGTCAACTTCCCCAGTCAAAATTTAGCCTCTTCTTAGTATTAATAAAAATCCATAAGCAATTTCATTAAGCCGTTTCTGCGTACGAGATAAATTGCATTCATCTCCGAAGCCTTTTTGGAGACACTTCATCTCCGAATCTTTTTTCACTTGACACAGCTCTGATATAAATTCGGATGAACCAAAATGCATAAAACAATTCTTAAAGTACTGAGTAAAGGGTAACTTTTAACTATAAAAATTGACAACAAGTAGTAATTAACAGATTGTGCAAAATTAATCAAAATAAGAAAATATTCAAAAAAGGCACTTTCAGAAAAATCACCCATTTGCTAGTAAAAAGAATCACAATAATTATAAATTATCTTGGTTAAGTCCATATTTAAACATTGAAAACTTTTTGTTACTCGAATTTTTTTTCAATTGAATAGTATCAGAGCGATTTATAAGGTCTTTAATATATTAAATTTGTTTTTATTTTTACGTTTTTGGGAAATAGACTTTTCAACTTTTTAAAATTTGCTCCACAAATATTTCAACACTTTTTATGCATAAATATAAATTCCAATAATAGACAATCAACAATAGATAAGCGCATTATAGAACGTGAGAACGATAGAATTGGCAAAAGTTAAGGTTATGTGTTGAAGTCATTTTCTGGTTTTCAACAACGTTTTATTTAGTTTTTTAGTTTGAATACTTCTATATAAACTAACTAGAATTGAATTACTATCCCCCTTTATCAAACAAATAATCGAAAAGTGATGGAAGGGTAAACAATTTTAGTTTATCGCATCATTTTGATCAATTTAAAGTTGCTTCTGAATAATATTTACAGTTTTCTTATATGGGTGAGAATTTCTCAAGTGGACCTCGAATTTTCGACTTCGAATGCTGAAATTATTCAATTTCAAAACAGAAAAAGTTTGGAGTATTATAATTATAAACACTAAACTGGTCGTTAAAAAACGACTTTTCAAATTTTGATGTTCGCCGGGCAGTATATTGTTGTAAATTGAAAAAAAGAGACACGTATTTTTCTATAATTTTTTTTTTAATATTTTTTATGGCCGTGCCCCGACCTTCAAATTTTATATGTATTTTGCTTGGGAAAAAAAGATTTTCTTTGTAGATTCACTATAAAATCGCCAAAAATCAATATTTTTTAACGGAATTACCCTGGTTCTCTTCAAAATTGTTCATAGAATGGTATTCAATTATTTATTTATAACTTTTTTAATATTAAATATTTTTTACGTGACCCCAAAAATACCCCATAAAATGCAAAATTAAATTACAAAAAAAACGCGTAAAACATATTTTTACTATGGTTATCTAAATATTTGTAATATTTTAAATAAATAACAAAAATAAACAAATTTAGAATGTATTTCATTTTATTGCTAATTTGTTTAAACTAATTAATATTGTCTATTTTCAACTTTTGATCGAACAAGGCAAGAAAGTTGCAACTTTTTCTCAATTTTGCAACTTTTCAAGTCCATTTGTGCTCAATGCTAACAACAAATTGAAACTTATTATCTTACAATTGTTTAAACAAATTAATATTGTTTCTATTCAACTTTTGACCGAACAGAGCTAGAGAGATGCAACTTTTTCTCAATTGGACAACTTTTGAAGAAGACAAAAAAAGTACATATTAAAAAACTAAAAAGTATAAATTTAAAATTAAGTGAGAATTACATCCTTTCATGGTTAATATGTGTAAAAAATTAAATGATCCTGGGAAGGTGACGTGAATAAAATTCAGAAGTTAGTTTTCAAGCAACGTTTCGTCAGCCAATATTTGCTGACCTCATCAAGCTGATTAGTTAAAATTATAAACTTATTTTAACATGTCAAATTGTAAAATGAAAAATCAATTTTCTTTTTCGAAACTTGTAAAAAATTTTTTAATAAATAAAACAAAATTTTCGTGAAAATGTCAAAAGACATTTTTAATTTGACAATTTTTGTTTGTTTCTCGTGTGATTTAATTGAAGATTGCTGAATTTTATCGTATGGCTGACGAAGTTTTTAATAATTTAAATTAATTTTACTATTTTTCAAATATTTAAAATTTTTAATTTTTTAAAATTAAAAACATCGTGAACGGGTAAGTTGTACTCTCTCAGAGGAGAACGACCATAATAAAAAAAATTGTTTACCCTTCCACCAAAACGCTTTTAAAATGTTAATGTTTTTTTCTATTCAAAGTGTACAAAAAATCAAAATACATTTTTTTATGTCATTATCGTGGATTGTACCAGTTTCCGTACACTTTTTTTTTATAATTTTGAGTGTATTTAAACAATAATTGAGTTTTTAACTGTATTAGAATGTTATTTACATTATTATAACATCTTCAGTTAGATTTACGAAAACATATCTATATTTAAATGCTTAATAATAATCAATAATAATTAATAACAAGTGGTTATTGACACCTGCTTACAATCATTTTGGAATTTATTTTATAATTTCTCATTTATGTAGTGTACTTTAGTTGCTGTTTATGGTTGTTAAACAGTGATCCTTCCTGGGTTCCGGTGCAGTTAAGTTCCTATTTGACCGCGTACCTTTTTGTTCTTTAGGTATACTTCGGGTCCCATTTTGAACAATGACCGTTTACTAATGCAAAATGATAAAAACCCAAGGGGGTCTGAGTCATGAAACTAGACTGAGGTAGTTCATTGAGATCTTTAAATCCCATAATAAAATGCTATTTTACAAAATCGCAAAAATCTCTACCCTGCGACTTATTACTTTATTCTTTGTTGTTTCAAATACAATAAAAACCGAGTGTAGTTGTAAATATTATAAACTGCTATTTTAAGTTTATCTTTTTCGAAAACAGTAGATACTTTAAATATGGTTATTTTAAGCAAAATTGCCTAAATTTTCTTTCATTATTCATAAACCTCTTTATGCTCAACAATGGTTTTTCCTCATTTTATAAAATAGTATTTGGTTCTCCATTTACAAAACAATGAAAAATTGTTCTTTTTATCAGGGTTCCTACAGAACCTGTAAATGAAGTAGGTATAGATTTTTTAAAAGTTTGAGGACAAGACTGACTAATAATTAATGCCATTATATTAATAGTATTAATTATAAATTTCTAATAAATTTTATTTTATTTACATAAATTCACGGTAGGCAACTCATTTTTTTATTTATACTGGTTTATTTAGGGTTAAAATATAATTTAAACTATCTACTTTATCTGATATAGTTCACTATATAATTGTATATAATTTTTAAGTAATCTGTTGACTGTGTTTTATTCTTTTCAAATACGGAAATGGGCTTACAGTGACGATAATTCCCCCTCTTAGCTTAAACATTTTCTTTTTTCATATCAATTTTCTATAATTTGTTTTTTTGAATTTAATTTATTAACCCTTTTCTTTCTTTGAAATAAATTTTAAAAGCCAAATAATGTTTATCAATTATTTTTTTACAACAAATTTAAACTGCAAATAATTTTCTAAAAACTAGATAATTGTCACTTTTAACAATTGATAAAATTAGTTTTGAATTTGAAAGTTTAGTTTTGAAAGTTCTTTCAAGGGTTTAAACCTGCTTAAAAATTTTCATATATGAAATGTATTTCTTTACATTTCAACAATTTCTTTTCTTTAATTAAAATAAAGAATATTGTGAAAAATAAGAGGAATACATTTTTAAAGAAATTTAATTAAAATTTAAATTAAAAAATTTAATTAATGCAGAAAAAAAGTAACAAACAGCACGCGGTATTCCCAAGCGGTCACCCATCTAACTACTAACCACGCTCAAAATTGCTTGGCTTCAGTGATCGGACGAGAACTGGCTTTTTTCATTTATTTATTTAACAACCATAAATACATATCAAGCAACGATAAACAAACAGATAACAAAACGTTATGGTCTTTTTATTTGATGTGGCCGTTAGTTATACATATACTTATATTCTCCAGTTTGTAAACTCTTACCATGGTTAAAACATAGTATTTTAATATACATTTCTATATATTAAAATTTAATTTCGACTTAAATTTAAGATTAATTTTAATATATTCAAAATAAACAAATAAAGAAGTAAATTTCAGGGATCACAGGTTGTCCCCTATTCACCTTTTTTCCCCTATTTGAAAATTTTGCACCTATTTCCCCTATTTTAAAGAATTGTCCCCTATTTCCCCTTTTTCTAATTTTCAGTATTAAAGTTTATAGTTATAGCCAAAATCGATAGAAAATCCCCATTAAAAATACTTGAAAAAAATAACCTTTTAAAAAAAAACCCCAACTTTTTGAATTTATAAGCTAAAAATATTTTATGTCAAATTTCTTCATTTTTAGCCATATTTTAAGATATGATGATGTTTAAAGAAATTAAATTTTCAAAATGTCGGATGTTACAAAAAATATGTAGAAATAATACATTGCAATATGTGCAATCTTTTATCACATGAATATTCAAGGAAATTCAACAAGTCTTATTTGGAGATTTTTGAGGTCGCAAATAAAGATTCCGATGTTAAAAATTAATTTTTCAAAATTTTGTATATACATTCAAAATTGTGACTTTCCATATTTTCGAATTAATCATCTTGAATCACGATTACCGAGGATTTTCGAGGCCTCTCAAATGACAAATCTCGTGTAAAAAATTCAGTTTAAAAAAAAATTACATTACATCATCAATTTTTTAAATACAGTCTACAAATATTTAATTTCTACAGCTCTTTTCAATTATCTTTTTCATTTTTTTGAATATCAATTATTTTCTTCAGTCTTTGAATTCTTGTCAGGAATATTTAAATTTATTACACAAGTTTTCATTTATTTTTGTCATTTTTAAATTATTTTTTTAAAATTTCAATTATATTCTAAAATCCATAAATTATTGCCAAGAACATTAATATTTTCTACACAAGTTTCAATTTACTTTTGCCATTTTTTAATTATTTGTTTAAAAATTTCAATTACTTTTGTCATATTTCTTAGTATTTTCGTTATTTTCAAATTATTTTCTTCATATTTCTATTATTTTTGGCATTTTAGAATTATTTTATAAAAATTTCAATTGTTATATTCAATTTTTTTTGTCGTGAATTTTTAAATTTTATACCAGTTTTAATTTATTTTCTTCAAATTTGAAAAATTGTCTTCATTCTTTTTATTATTGTTACGAATTTATTAATTTTTTACAACTTTTTCAATTACTTTCTACACGTTTCAATCATTTTCTAGAAACTTTAATTACTTTCTTCGTATTTAAATTTTTTGACATTTTTTAATTAGTCTATTAAATAACAATTATTTTCTTTAAACTTCAATTACTTTTTTCAAATTTAAATTATTTTCTTTAAACTTTAAATTATTGCCATAAATTTTTTAATTCATTACAACAATTTTCACTTATTTTTGTAATATTTCAAATATTTTCTTAAAATTTAAATTACGTTTTTAATCTTTATTTTATTGGCAGAAATATTTAAATTTTCTACACAAATTTCAATTTAGTTTTCTTATTCTTTAATTATTTTCTTCAAATTTCAATTATTTTTGTCATTTTCCAAATATTTTTTTCGTATTTTTATTATTTTTGACGTTTTAAAATTATTTTTAACAAATTTAAATTATTTTATTCAATTTTGTTTATTGTTAAGAAATTAAAAAAATTTTACACCAGTTTTAAATAAATTTCTTAAAATTTCAATCATTTTCTTTATCCTTTTATTATTCTCATGAATTTATTAATTTTTTACAACTCTTCCAATTATTTTTTCAATTATTTCTACAAATTACAATTATTTTTCTTATATTTTAATTTTATGACATTTTTGAATTATTGTCTTCAAATTTCAATTTTTTTCTTCAGACTTCAATTAATTTCTTAAACTTTCAATTATTTTCCTCAAACTTCCAATATTTTTTTCAATTGTTCAATTATTGTCTATAATTTTTAATTTTCAAACCAGCTTTCAATTATTTATCTCGCTATTCAATTAGTTTCTTAATATTTCAATTGTTTCGTTAATTTTTAAAGTATTGTCTTCAAATTTATATTTTTTCACACTTTTTTCAATTATTTTCTATAAATTTCTTTCCTTATATTTAATTTTTTTTTTTTGACATTTTTGAATTTTCCTCTTTAAATTTCAATTATTTTCTTCAAACGTCAATTAATATCTTCAACTTTTAATATTTTTTCAATTTTTCAATAATGATTGTCTATAAATTTTCAATTCTTTACATCAGTTATCAATTATTTTTGTCATTTCTCAATTATTTTTTTCAACCTACAATTATTTTTGTCATCATTCAAATATTTTTGACAATTTGGAATTATTTTCTTTAAATGTCATTTTCTTTAATATTTTTATTATTGTTGTCTATAAATTTTTAATTTTAATACTAGCTTTCAATTTTTTATGACATTATTCAATTAGTTTATTCACGTTTCAATTATGTCCTTAATTTTTCAATTAATGTAATACATTTTTTACTTTTTACTTCATTTTTTGAATTATATTTCTCATTAATTTTTTTTCCATAATTCAGCTTTTTTTTGGTAATATTTCAACTGTTTTCTACATATTTTCTACATATGTAAATTTTTTTATCATTTTTTAAATTAATTTCTTTTACGTTTGAATCATTATTTTTCGTCAAATTTTACTTATTTTTGTCATTCTTCAATTATTTTCTTGTAATTACCAGTATTTTTTAAATTTTTTAATTATTTTCTTTAAATTTCAATTATTTTGTTTTAAATTTTTGTCTTCATTACTTGATTTTTAATTAATTTTCCAATTAGTTTTCTCATTTAACAAATTTTTTTTTTAAGTTTGATATTGGGAAGCCCTGATTAATTATTTGCCTGCTGGCGGGCTTCAAATTAATATCAGTAATATTTTGTTTATTATTGCAAATTATTGTTTATTCACTTTTTTCACTTAAAAATTCCCTATTTATTCACTTTTTTAAATATAAAAGTCACTTTTTTGTACTATTTTTAATCTACAAGTCCGCTGGCAGCCCTGTATATTCTTTCCACATTTAAAATTTGTAAATAAAAATGTCCTAAAAAATCTTCAAGTACATAAGTTGAAGCAAATTTTCTGTCCCCTTTTTGTCCCCTATTTTTGAAAAAACTCGCACCTATTCACCTTTTTCAATAGCAATAGGTCCTGTGATCCCTGAAATTTATAAATTTTTTTTATTATTATTATTTATTATTATATATTGTATTGAGGTATTAAACCTATTACAAGAGTCCGTCTGTAAATTTAAAAATTAAACTTCCAATTTAATTTAAAATAAATGAAATAATTTTTATTTCTTTAATATAAAATAGTTTAAAAATAAAACATTATATTAAAGATATTAAAATGAAAAATTTCTTTTATAATAAATTAAAAAAAAATTATAATTTTTTTTTATTAGTTATATGTTTGATATTAACAATTTATAAAGTAAATTATTTTAATTATTTAATTTTTATCAATGAAAAAGATTAGAATTTAAAAGATTAATTAATGTAATTTGAATAAGGAATAATTTAAGATTAATGAAAATTTATTTTATTAGGAATTACTTATTTATTTCATGTTTTTTAGTAATTATTATAATGTAGTATTATTCTGTTAATACGAATTAAAGTGTATTATATAGTATATAAATTATTACATTTTATTTTTAATAAAAAAAATTAATTTTTTTAAAATAATAAATATTTTATTTAGTATTAACTAATATCTTTATTTTTCTTATTTCATTAAGGTATTTCTCCGATGGTCAGTCCCTGACAAAAATAATATTTAAGTTTATAGCGATTATTAATTAATATAATTTATTTTCTTACTTATTATTTACTATTAATAGTTAATCGGACATCGGCCAATAGTTTTTTAATGAAAATTTTTCAAAAATGAACAAATGTTGTTAAATTTATAACGTTTTTCAAAGATACCTTTTTTACAAGTCTATCTTTTCTTACCATTTTTTTAAAAATGGTTCAATTTAAGTAAATAATAGCTTATTTTCTTCAGAAAAACAAACTTTACAACTTCACCAAGTCGGATTTTTGAAAAAGTGGATCATTTTTTAAATAAAGCAGTTTGTTTATAAATATTTAGAAAAATGTTTCTAAATAAATTACTATATTTAAAAAATGGTCCACTTTTTCAAAAATCCGACTAGGTGAAGTTGTAAAGTTTGTTTTTCTGAAGAAAATAAGCTATTATTTGCTTAAGTTGAACCATTTTTAAAAAAATGGTAAGAAAAGATAGACTTGTAAGAAAGGTATCTTTGAAAAACGTTAAAAATTTAACAACATTTGTTCATTCTTGAAACATTTTCATTAAAAAATTATTGGCCGATGTCCGATTAACTATTAATAGTAAATAATAAGTAAGAAAATAAATTATATTAATTAATAATCGCTATTAACTGAAATACTAACTTTTGGCAGGGACTGCCCGTCGGAGAAATACCTTAATAATTATTTTTATTAATATAATTATTTTAAAAAAAAACATATACATTATCTGAAATGTTCATCGATTTCTTTTTATTTGTTTAGTACAGTTTATACAATTTGCAATATTATTTATTATTTATAATTATTTTATTTACATTTTTGCAATATCCTTAAAATTTATAGATATTTCAATATTATTAAAATATCAGTTTTGAAGTACAAATTTAATAATTTCGTGTTTATGAAATGCTATCAAAAAGAAACGCTTTAGTAAATTTTGCTTGAAAAATTTATAGATATTTTCTCCTCCTGTAATACTCATTATACATTAATTTATAATGTGGAAGTGTGTCCAAAATGGCTACTTAATGTAATTCATATTATTCAATTGAAAAAGTAGTTTCTTTAAATTAAATAAGTGAGCTATATTAAATACTTAATTAATTTAATGCATACAATTAAATTAGATTAAAAAACATTTAAATATTTAAAAAATAAGATATGCCATTTTAGACTGAGTGTCTCTATTTTTTAAGTTATGACAAAATAAATCGAAAATCATAGACTACCATGCACTCTTGTCTTTTCTTTTCGCTCTCTTGTAAAATCATTTTTTTTCTCAGGTACCTTTCTTCGAAACACATTACATTTTCCTGAAAATTAGTAGAGTTAATGGCGTTTTTTTAATTTTTTACGAAACTGGAATTTCATTTATTTTTTTTTTTATTTTTAAAAGGTATTGCTTTCTTTATGAGGAAACATTTTTTGCACACATAGAAGCTAAGTGTTCATGGAATGAACATTATATTCAGCTTGTTTCGTTCTAGAAAAGAAGAAAATTTTTTGATTTTAATAAACTTTGTTCCGAAAGAATCATTGTTCTTTTATTAATTAAAACGTGTGTTAATAAAAAAAAAAATTTTTTAATCAATTTCAGGGTAGAGGTAGACCATTTGAAAGATCACAAAGTGAACGTGGATGGCCTGAAAGAAATGGAATTCCAGATCCAGGAGAGTGGAATGGTTCCACTAGTCCACGAAAAGAATTAGGCCGTGGACAAAGTGGAGGTTCCCTCATGGAAAGTAATTGGCGTCGCCATCGAGGCGGCAGTGAGGATGACGATGGTTGGAGAGTTACTTCTAATAATCGTGGAGAGAAATGGGGAGGTAGTTGTTCATAATAATCAATTTGCTTTTTATATTTATTAATTTTTTTGTCATTGTTTAAAAATTAATGTTTATAACGTAATTTGTAGTACAAGCTCATTATATTGTGCCATTTGTTTATAATAATTATTAAAAGTTATTTTTCTCAAAACATTAAATAAATTGCTCTATGAATTACTATTCTAGGGAAAGGCAATTGGCGAGATGGTAGTTATTCGGAAAAGGATAGAGCAGATGGAGAAGGAGGAGATGAAAATCGAAGCGCAGGACGTTGGGATCACAGAGGGAATCATAGAAATACTTATGATTCATCCCATCATCCTCCAACTCGTAACTCTAGACCTTGGGATCCGAATCACCATGACAACCACGACAACCTTCCAGAATGGTAAATTTTTTAAAAATTGCTCAATTAAATAATTTTAAAAATGTCAAGTTTTACAATCAATGAAGAAATCTAGCCGTATTTTAGCATTCGGTAGAGAAATTGAGGTCTTCTGATCACAATATTATCTACCTTGAGTGCTATGACGATAACTGAACTGAGAGCGAATCTTTTCAGAGATTGTGAAATAAAATAAAAGAAAGAAAGCAAATTGAATTGTCAGTGAGTAGAAAATCTGAATAAAGCACTTTTTATACAGGGCGACTGAGAATCCTAGTGAAAGTGGAGGAAGCTTCGACGCTTCGGGTGCATTCCACGGAGGAATGTATTCGGATGATGACGAAGATGGAGGTACTGGTAGAGATGGTCCACAAGAGTCGAGAACTCGCAAGATGTCAGAGGGAGGCAACACTTCTAAACATAATCATAAAGCGACAACGCAGGATCACACCACAAATCGGCAAACGTACACGATGACTAATGCAGCAAGTAAAGAGCGGCCAAAGTCATTACATCCATTTGAAGATAAAGATCCACCAGTCGAACAGGAGAGAAGAAGTCTTTCTCCACCAAGACCTGCCGCATCCAGACTCTCCAATACTCCATTAAAAGCTCCTCCACCCACACCAGAATCCAAAGCTCATCCCGAAAACTTCCCGTCCAGAAAACCACTGCCAACAGAGGCACCCAATGAAAAAGATGCTGACAGAAATTCAAAGTTAGATAAGTTAGACTCGAAACCTCTAGAAAACAAGTTCAAGGACAAGAATGAGGAAAATTTGAAACAAGACCCTGCTGTGATATTAACGAGCCGACAGCCTCCGCAAAAAACACCGGGCTTTATGAATATTCCGAATGTAGGAGTAAATCCTGCGCGTCAGAAAACGGACGAGGATTTGGACAGGATGAAAGAGGAAGCGGACGCTTTGGTTGCCAAATTAATGGCTGACGAAGAAGCCCACAGAGCCAAAGCGGTTAATCCTCAGGAATCTAATTCAATTCCTAACTTGGATAATACCGGTAATTTAGAAAAATGGTTTTATCGAGATCCACAGGGAGAAGTACAGGGTCCATTTTTGGCTAGTGAAATGGCAGAGTGGTGGAAACAAGGCTACTTCTCCGCTAATTTACTCGTTAGACGAACTTGTGATGAAAGGTACGCTTCGCTTGGAGATTTGATGAACATGTGTGGCAGAGTTCCTTTCAAACCTGGACCCACGATTCCGCCACTTAAGGTAAGTTTATCATGCAAAATAGAATTTTATTTTACGATTAGAATTTTCTTTTGTTTTGTGAAACATATCTAAAATTCTAAATATCGTGTAGCAGGTTGCAGGGATCACAGTTGCTCCCCTTTTTTATCTAATCCCCCCTTTTTTCCCTTTTTTTTAGAAAAAATTACCTAAAATCATATATTTTCATACATTTTTCCAATAAATTTCCTTTTTTTTTTCACAATCATAAGGAAAGTTAAAGTTATTAATTAATTTTTAACTACCTTTTTCATAAATTTTATATAACAATCTACTTATTTTTTAGTAAATAATTTACTTCTTTAAACGTACAAAGTATAGTTAATAGTTCATTCTTTTTTTTATTAATCCACGTGAAACGATTCTATGAAAAAACTTATAAGAAATTCTTACAAAGTTTTCCAATAAATTTTTACCAAAATTCCTGAAAAACATAAAAAAAAATTTCATAAAATTTCGTATAGAAATTTATGGGAAAATTGTGTAACAACTTTTGAAGAAACTTTGTTGGAATTTCTTAAAAGTTTTTTTATAATATAAGTATTTACTAAAAGTTATTGTAATTCTAAGAAAATCCATACTTAAAAGTTTTATATAAATTCAAATCATTTCTGAAATAATAAACATCATTTTATGTTCTTAGGTTTATTTTAAAATTTATATATTCTATAAAATCAAAATATGGAACTTTTTAATAATTTTCGGGCAACTTTTCTAAACTTCATTTATTTGAACTTTATGAACTATTTTTATATCTTTAATAAATGCCATAAAAATATTCTAATGTTTTTAAAACAAATTTTGCAATGTTGCATTTTCCATTTCTTTCAGTTATTATTTTTCTAAAAATTTAATTACCTTTTAAGTAACAAAAAAAAAAAAAAGAAAATGTATATATTTTTTTTTTCATTTACAGAAGAAGTTTTTCAATAGTAAAAAAATTGTATGTCCTAATGATTAAGTTTGTTAATAGTTTATGGATGTATTAAAAAACTTGTAATGTTTTTTTTTCTTAATTTTCCAAATCCCCTTTTTAAAAAATAAAGTCCCCTTTTTTTAAAGTCTAAATTCCCTTTTTAACCTAAAATTGAACAAAAGGACCACTGTGATACCTGATGTTGTTTAGCGAATGGTCATTTTCAAATGCCAAGTCGAAACTACAAATTTCTCGAAATCGTTTCTTTAATTGTTAATAAATGTATTATTTAATTTTAAAAATTGGTTTAAAACGTTTAAAAATAAGAAAGTTACTAAAAGTTAATTTAAAACCTTCTAAAAGTTAGAAAAAAAAATTTCTCAAAAATAAAAATAAGAAAAATTTTTAAAACCTTGTTAAATCTAACGAGAAAATGGTTACCTATATAAAAGAAGAAAGAATATAAAACTTTAAAAAATTATTTAGAAAAAGAAAAAGGAAGGCCTAAAAAATAAAAAAATAAAAGTTTAAAAAATGAAAAAATTTACTAAACATTTTTTGTCGCTTTTTTAATATGAAAATTGATAAGAAAGTCAACAAAAACAAAAGCTTTTGGAATAGTGTAAAACCAAAATAGTATGAAATGACAATAAATAACTTGAGTAAAAAGCAGAAAATTAGAAAAAAATTGTTTAACATAAAAGAAACTTAAAAACAAAACAAGTTTTTGCATGGAAAAGAAGAATAAAAATCTTTTTAAAAAAATAAATAAAGTAGGAACAAACTACAAAAAACATGAATACATTTTTTGAAAAAAATATTAAATTGTAAGAAAGAACTTAAACAGTTTTGAAAAAGTGAAATTTCTTTGAAATAGAAAAAGTATTATCATTAACATGAAAAATAATTAATTTTTGACTACACTGTAACTTAATTTGAAAATTTGAAGAAATAAGAATATGAGTTAATTGACGGTTGAAATTTAATTATTAAATTTTATTATTTATTTTATAAAAATTTTATTACATTTTTTCAGTTAACGGGACAAATTCCTAGCGTCCCTAATTCAGTATTAACTGGTATGCCTGGAAATAATTTACCGAAACCAGCGATTGATGATCCGATGTTGTTGCTTCAGTATCAGCGCCTTCAGCTAATGCAGAATCGACAGATGTTCCTCAGGCAAATGGCGGTAGCAAAACTTTCTCAATCAGAGCACTGGGCATCATTAAGTCCAGTTCAACAAAATCAATTAATATTACAATATATTCTCCAAGATTCCGAGATGCCAGATATGCCAATAACTCATAATCCTTTCATGACAACATTACCTACGCAAACGCCAAACCCTGTGATGCAGTTATTCAATCAAATGCAGGTCTGTATTAAATTAAATCTGGAATAATAGTATGTCATATTTTTCTATTGCAAATAATAATTCAATCCTTCTAAATTTCAATCATTCCGAATTTTAATAGACATTTTAAACAGTCTTAATTTTATTATAGAAAATAAAATGAATTAAATTTTAATAAATCCAAACTTTCGTTTATTCACTTATTAATCTATTTAGTTTCAAATTTTAATTAACCTCAATTTTAAATCGTTTCAAAATTAAACTTTTAAATCCCTTCAAAAACAGATTTATTTTTAATAATCAAAAACATTTCTTTGGTCGTACGATCACTTACAAATGAATAAAATCGAACTAAATATCAGTCCTCTACAAATTACTGACGTTTCGACAACAAGTTGCGTGCTTCATCAAAGTTAAAAATCTATAAATTAAACATAGTTTTTAACAATTTTTATAAAAACCGAAGAAATTTTAACAATTTTTATTTAATAAATAAAATATTCACAAAAAACAATGTAAAAATGAAACATAACCTTTGACAGTTTCAACTTATATTTTTACTTTAAAAAACATTATCTCTCTTTTGAGAAAAACAGAACAAAAAACCAAACATCTTTACAAAACACAAACTTCCCCAAAAGAAGAAATTTGAAAATTTCCTAAATTCCATCCTTTCTTGGAAATTTTTGCTTGGTTTAAAATTTATTTTTATTTAATTTAATTCAAATTTTCTTTAATCCCAAGTTAAATTGATCCGAGCTTAATTGATCAAACTTTAATTAATCAAAATTATAATTTTGTTAAATTTCTACCGATTCAAAACTTTAATAATTAACTGTCCAGCCGTCAGGGAAGTTAAGAAATGTCAGGAAAATGAAATAATTTTTGTTGTTTCGCTAGGGAACTTTTTTTCTAATTGAAAAGAAAATATTTTTCTGAAGAATAAAAAGGATATTATTAGAATTTGATATAAAAAAGTGAATGAAAAAGTAAGGAAATTTTTTATTTTAATTGCGCTGGGCACCCTGTTTAATTAAAATTTTCAATAGATCGTACCACATAATTTTAATCGGTGCGAGAGTCAATAGATCAAAACTTTTTTTTTATTAAAATTTTAATCGATTTAAATTTTACTTAATTCAGTTTTCGCTCATCCAAATTTCAACATGTCCTAATTTTATATTTCTTTTATTCCTGAAATTTTTGTTGATCGTTTAATATGTTCATACTGTGTATATAAATGTTTGTCCTAAATTTTATATAAAATATGAGTTTTATGAAGTTGACATTTATCGGTGTAAAACATAAATATGTAGCATCAATGAAATTAAATAAATAAAAAACGTATTCCTGAAATGTTTGGTCAATTCTAAATTTAATTTACTAAAATTTTAA
Organism: Ganaspis brasiliensis; assembly: GCA_037103525.1. Lineage (NCBI taxonomy): Eukaryota > Metazoa > Arthropoda > Insecta > Hymenoptera > Figitidae > Ganaspis > Ganaspis brasiliensis. The sequence continues at coordinate 1,491,207 of JAZKLR010000001.1, read as the reverse complement.
TATATTCAAATTTTTAATCGTTTAAAATTTTATCTTACACAAATTTTAATAACTCCTGCTAATTGTCCTTTTTACCTATTTTAACGAAACTACTTTCTTTTCTCTCTGTAAATATAAAAATACTTTCTTTTAAATTACTTCAGATAATTGGGAAAAAATATTTGTTTATTTAATATAAAAAATTCAAATAAAATCTAATTTTTCAAAGTTATTTTATGTCATATGTAAAAATTGTACATTAAAATAAATATGAAATTTAATTGTGTAGTAATAAATTTAAATATTTTTGTATTATAAAAATTGTATGAAACTGTTTATTTTTTTTTACAATTATTGAGAGATTTATATATTTATATATTATATACAGAGATTTTATGACTGTTGAATTTATTGAATAAATTGAAATTAAAATTAACTTAAATTCTACACATTGTCTTTCTTGGACATAAAATTATTTGTTTTTTTTTTTATGTAGACAAAAACACAATTGGAGAACCACTTAGCGGCAAGCGGTCATCCAACATCAGCAGCACACACAGCCCCACTTGGATTTTTACAACAAATGATTCAAGAGAGGAATACCCAACAGAATTTGCCGGGAATGCAACCTTCGCCCATGGTTGTAAACCCCACTCCTACACAAGAAAACAATCCCATTAAATCATTGCTGAGACAGTTAAATGTTCATGCAAATGGACATCCACAAGTTCCAGTCGATTCCGTTTGGCCACAGCCACCACCTCATATTACTGCTCCATTTAATGCACAAAATTGGCTGGCACAGGTAAGTACTTGAATTTTTTTTTATCTTTATTTACTTTTCATTTCATTAACAGGATATTTAAAATATAATATCCGAGTAAAATTTGAATTTTATTGTATTGAAGGTTGGACCAATACCAGCAATGCCTCCGGGACAGATGCCAAATTCATTGTGGGATATGCATGGCAAAGACATTAAGACTGAACAACAAATATTAGTTAGTATAAAATATATAATAAATTGTAATTTCAATTTGTTTTAACAGTTCTCACGGTGAGGCTCGACAAAGTTTAACCCAAAGGTATTATCATTAAAAGTTTTTTTTTACAGATATTTATTCACTGATGAAATTAGAAGATTTTAAGCCTAACATGAAAAAAATCTGGCGAGGGTTTTTAAAATTAACTCTATTTTTCTCCATTTTTTTAAGGTTAACTGTTCTTATTTTATTAAAAATTAAGGTTTTTAAATTTTTTTAGTTCTCTTCTTTGAGGCAATTGATATACAGCAATTGATTAAAATAAAAGTTAATTTGTTTTAAAAAAATAGAATGCAAAATTTACTTAGAAGGTTCTAAATATAACTATAGACATTTTTGATTGTAAACAAAAAAATTATGACCTTATTTTCATTATAGGTTAATAGAAACTGCATTTTTATTGAAAAATATATATTTTGATGATTTGTTTATGTTCAGTGACTTTTTTTTTTTAATAATTATCAACTAAAAAATTTTTTTTTTTTTCCTAATTATATACTATTAGGCCTGAAAAACAATGACTACATTTATAGGTTAAATCTTACGAAAATAAATATAGGTTATAAAAAAAAAATACCGCAAAGGGTTAAACAGTAAAAATGAGGAGCCAAAAATATTTCGAGAAGAACAAGTAGATGTAGATATGTACTTAAATACTCTTGGCGAGTCAAATATTTTTATATATTGGAAAAGTTCATTAAAAATCAAATCAAAATTTTTAAAAGATAATTTAAGAAATCTGTTAAGGGATTAAAGATATTTTCAAATGAATTTGAACTTCGCCGTACTTTCCGCAACAAGCTATTTATAAAATTTAATAATATATCAAATTCATTTGAGAATACATCTTGAACCCCTTGACAGATTTCTTAAAGTAATTTTTTAAAAATTTGTTTGATTTTTAATTAACTTTTCCAATATATCAAAATATTGAATCCGCCAAGAGTATTCAAGAACCTACATCTACTTGTTCTCCTCGAAACATTTTTGGCTCCGTATTTTTACTGTTTTTAAAAATCCTGTAACTTCTAAACAATTGCAGTAAATGTAATACTTTTTTTATTTGAAAATAAAAATATGACCTTTAAAACACTCTACATTAGAAAGCCGTATTTCGCCATTTGTTTTAAGAAATAACACAAAAAATTGACAAAAATGACGGTTTTTGGTGATGTTTCTTAAATTCAACGACGATTAATAAAAAAAAAAAGTCTTTACCGATGGAAAATTATTCACGAGACCTCAAAGAAAAGAACTCAAAAAAATATTTCAATACCTTAATTTTTAATCAAATAAAAGCAATTAATCTTTAAAAATTGAGAAAAATCGAATTAACTTTAAAAACCCTCGACAGATTTTTTTCATTCTAATTTGGAAGCTTCTAATTTAATCAGTGAACAAATGTCTGTGAAAAAACTTTATTGATAGGTAAGACCGTTGGATTAAACTTTGTCGAGCCTTACTGTGTTCTTTTTTGTCATCGATCCAATTTTATCAGTTACAATTTTTGAAATTAAATTAAATTATCATCCTACATTTAAATTCTTCTGAAAGGGAAGAAGTTATTTTGTTTTGTTATTGTTTTTTTTTTTGTTTTTTTTTTGTTTGTTATTTTAAATCTTTAATTTTTTTGTTTTGTTTCAAAACTTACTTTAAGAAAAATCCTTTTTGACGACAGGCATTAATTGTAACAGGAGTAAAATAATATTTAAATTTCTTGACTTTTCGGAATGTTATCAGGAAATTTATTCATAATTAAAAATATAACATACACTTCACTTTAAATTTATTTCAATTTCATTCTTTTCTAAAATAAACAGCACTGTGTTTAGATTATTTCTATAATTATAATTAATGACTTTTAATTGTATACTTTTTATCATTCTATTTTTAATTTTATAAAAAGTGTTTTGATGAGGAAGCCAGACCTGATAACAAATCATCAAGAAATATTGAGAATATTTTACTCTTGTTTTAATAAAAGTGATTTATTGGTATATATTAATTAAATGTGGGATATTATTTAATTTAAATAAAATGAATTTTCCAGGAAGAGCAAAAACTTAGGCTACAGGATGATAAGAAAGAAGAAGAGATGAAAAAATTAGAAGAAATGAACCGACAGAATGCGGAACTAGTAAAAAGACAGCTAGAAGAATTAGCAAAAAAAGCAGAAGAAGCAAAACGACAGGAAGAGGAAAAGAAGAAACTTGAAGAAGAAAGGAAGCGCAAGGAAGAGGAGAAATTAAAACAAGAGGAGGAACTGAGGAAAAAGGAAGAGAAAAAACGAAAGGAAGAGGAGCGAAAGAAAGAAGAAAAACGAAAGTTAGATGAAGAATTAAATAGAAAGAAACAGGAGGAAGAAAAGAGAAGGAAGGAAGAGGCTAAAAAGCAGGAAGAAAAGTTGAGAAAAGAGGAGGAAAAGCGAAAGAAACTAGAAGAAGAACAGAAAAGACTGGAAGAGGAGGCTCGAAAAAAGGAAGAGGCAGCTATGCGAAAGGCCGAAGCGGAAGAACTAGCTCGAAAAGCTGAACAAAGACGACGTGAACAGGAAGCACTGCGTAAATTGCAAGAACGCAGTAAGGCTCCGTGGGCTCAAACAACCACTTCAGTAACTCAAGCCTCTCTTGCTGACATTCAGAAACACGAACGAGAGAAAAAGGCTGAGCAACAAAGATTCCAGCAGATTTTGCAAATGCAAGTGGCACAACAGAAGGCTCTTGAAGCTGCACAGGAATCTGCCCAATTGGACTCTTCAAAGCGTCTACAGTTCAAGTGGGCTGAGAAGACGTCCTCTTCCAATAAACAGCCTCAAGTCAAGAGTTTAGCCCAGATTCAGCAAGAGGAACAGGAGCGCGTTTCAAAAGAACGAGAGAGACAGGAGAAAACTGTTCCTAAAGAGCCAACGATTACACTTCAAAATGCTGGAATTTGGGGCACAGCATCGCAGTCGTTGACCTGGGCTAGTTCTGCAAATTCCGGAAGCCAAGCTTGGGCCAGCGCAAGTAGTGCAGGTGGTTTCTGGGATGACATCTCACCTCCTAAGTCAAATGCTGTGTTGAAGCCGCCACCAAAGCAAACGTCTGCAAAAGTGATTGCTTCGCAACCTCAAGCTCAACAGCTGAATAATAAAGCTATTAAAAATAAAAACAAACGAGAAGAGGAACTCGTTAAGAAGCTCTTTGAGCAAAACACTGCCAAGCCCGATGATTTTACACAGTGGTGTAATAAAGCCCTGGGTGGACTTCAAGTTTCTGTAGATAGTAGGCAGCATTTTTATTTATTATTATTATTAATATATTAATATTAATTTTTTTTTTGTGATACTTTCAGGCTTCACAGCTCTTCCCCTATTTTTCCTCTATTTAAAAAAATTCCCCCTTTTTTAAGAATATTTCCTCTTTTTCAACTCATTTCCCCTATTTTATACGAAAACTTAAACTGTTGTTTTACAAAGACTTCTTAAAAACAGTTTTAATAGATTATAAGTTAAAGAAACATAAAGTCTGATAAATTAATAATAAATAAAATTATTATACTTATTTATGTTAACATTTTACTGACTAAAAGTATTCAAAAAATTGATGATAATTCATGGGGGAAAATTATAGATACATAATAACTAAAAACTAAAAAATCCATAAAAAAATACAACTCATGAAATGTAAGTTTAAGAATGTTAAGAATTAATTTTAAACTAACAAAAGAAATTTAAACAAGAAACTAAATATTAGTAAAACAACAATAATTGTAATTTTAAAAAGTTGACTAAAAATTTCAAGTAATAACTAAAATGCAACTAATTTTCATTAACCCTTCACTAAAACTTTAGTCAAAAAGGTAAAAACTGCTAAATTAAATAGTACAATATTAACAATAATTAGTGATAATATTTTATAAATTAAAATTACTGTCCTAGTTTTTATTAATTCAAATGAAAAAAGTTGTAAAATATAAATGAAACTTCTTGTGCTCTCTGTTTGTTGATGATATTCAGTTTTGATATTTTAATTTTTGAAATTTTTTGTCAACTTCTACTGAAAAATTTGTTTAACTTTCTCTTTTTCATTTCTTTAATTTTTAACCGCCTTCTTTATAAAAAATATTTTTGAATACTTAAGTGAGAAATTTTGTTTGAGTTTTTTTAGTCTTTGAGAGTTTTTGTTTAATTGAAAGTAAGAAATCCATAAACAATTAATAAGTCATAAAATATATAAAAATACAAGACATTTTTGGGGAAGAAACAAATTTCTTGATTAAAAAGAACGATGTTAAAATTTCAAAATTGATTTTCATATTTCTGTTATTTCGCTTGAACCGTAATTAGAAACGTAATTATTTTGTTTCGGTTCAAATTATGGTTCAAGCGAAATAACAAAAACAAAAAAAATGAAAATAAATTTTGTAATTTTAATACTAAATAACTATTATTATTTATCTGTCTTACATTTGATGAATTGATTTCAATCTTTAAGTAAAATCTATTGACTTTTACGAGATATTTAAAAAAAAAACTCCAAAAAACAGAATACTTTCCTGATGCTCACTGTTAACTATAAAATAGCTAAAGTGTTTCATGAAAGTTCCATTAAGCTATAAAATTCTAAAGTATTTCGTGAATTTATTTAGCTTTGCTTTGCAGAATTATTTTTTATCTTTTGAATTTTATTACGTGAAAATAACGATAATATTACATTAAATATTGCCAGTATTACGGTATGATATTGTGGTGAAACCGTGTTTTAAAAGTAAAAAAAATGATCAAGAAGTAGAAAGTGTTTTATATAATAATCAAATGTTTGAAACAAAATTAAATTTTAACAACTTATTTAAAACTGTTCTCTTTTCTAGTTAAAATTCACATTGTATTTACTATGTACTAAGAAACCTACATTTAGAACTTCCCCTATTTTTTCCCTTTTTTAATCGAAAAATCCCCTATTCCCCTTTTCTGAACCTATTTTATGCCGTGAAGCCTGCACCTTTTTCACCTACTCCATTAATTTGTCATACCTATATTATAATCTTATAATCATTATTTATATTATTTTATATTATTTTTAATGAGCTCTAAATTAAGTCCATTTAAATTTTTAATCATAAATAACAGAGATGTCCCTGAAACAAGTTTTTTTTTAAATGCAAAAATTAAGAGCAAAATATTTTGCTCTTAGGAATAGAAAACATATTTTAATGTAAGCATTTAAATTTAAAGTGTGAATAATTAAAACTTCACAAAATGAGTAATTAAAAATTACAATTTAATAAAAATTAAAATTTAATAAAAATTAAAAAATAAACAATTAGAAAATTGGTATAATCAAATTCCATTTTAATTTCCATGAAAAAAAAGTGTTTTCTATTTCCAAAAAGTAAAATAATGTTAATGAACTTTTAGCAGACTGTCTATCTCATTTTTATTAAACGATTTAAATTTTAATTAATCTAAATTTGAGTTGATCCAAATTTTGATCAATTATAATTTTTATTGATTATCTAGTGAAAATTTTAATTGAAACTAAATTTCATTCGTTCAAATTTTAGCAGATTTTAATGTCAATTCATCCAAATTAAAAACGACCAGTTTTTGAATTCACCCTAAATTTAATTAAGCTCTAATTATATCGATTTTAATTTAAATAATTCTACATTTTAATTTATTAAAATAGGGATTAATTACATTTTTTATGGACTCTAAATTTTTCAATTCACATTTTAAAAAATAGAAATTTAATTGATCCAAATTTTGATATACATATTCAAATTTCAATATATTCTCGTTTTTAATCAATCTTAAATTATAATCTATTCAAATTTCGATCGATTCAAAATTCAATTAAACCAAATGTCAATTAATCTAAATTTCAATTAATCAACGGATCTTTTAAATCTGAAAAATTTATCAAAAATTTATCAAAATTGAAAATTTTATAAGCAAAAATTTATATTGATTAAAAATATGATCATTTTTATGTTTATTCATTCAATTTTTTATTTAATTTTAATTTCACTGTAGTGAAATTGCACACAATCGTAAAATTTAATCAATTGAAAATATATTCAATATAAATTTTATTAAATCCATTTTCAATAGATTAAGTTATTTTGTACGTTAATTTATTTTTCAAAACATTAATTGTCATTTAGTTGTGAAAAATAATTGACCTTTACTTGTTATATAAAAAATAAATATCGTTTTTAAAATTAATCTAAAATTAAGTTTAATTTAAAAAATGATTGTAATTTACAGTTCCAACATTTATTGGATTTTTGCGGGATATTGAATCTGCCTACGAAGTTAAGGAATATGTACGATTGTATTTGGGTGATGATAGAATGTGTATGGATTTTGCCAGACAGTTTCTAGAGAAACGAAGCAAATGGCGATCTGCACAGCGTCCTCAAGCGCAAGCAGATGACTTGTGTAAACCAGCTCCTGCCGTCAATCCAAACACATCCACTGAATTCCAAGAAGTTAAGGTAATAATTTATTGTTTTAGAGATCGTATATTAAAATCAAAGAATTTCCAATTATAATTTAACCGAAATTTGATTATTTATTAGAGTAAATTTTACGGATTTAATTTAAGTTTTAATTTATTATTTCAGGGTAAAGCAAAGAAACCTAAGAAAGGAAAAATGTTCAAAGTGGACAACAGAATCCTTGGCTTCAGTGTAACATCGGCTCCAGATCGAATTAATGTCGGAGATCGCGATTACGGAGAAGGATTTTAAATACATTAGCTTCATCATTGTTGAAATGTGAAAATGAAGCGACGCGGAGTTTGACAGTTGATTACTTATTTATTTATTGTAGCTAACTGGATTCAAGGAACTCGTCGGTCACACTCCGCGTAATAATTAAAAGATTTTCTGTGAAAATTGCCATGGAGACATCCGAATTCGACGAGAACCTTCGACATCTGCATAGACGCAACAGTCTTTCCTCTCTGACAGGAACACTTGAAAAAAAAAGATACAGTCCTAAATGTGTAAAAAGCGGCGATTTCCAAATATCATTCTCATTTTCAAATGTTTTCTTCCTTACGCGAACTAACTTGGGAGATTAAAGTAGATTCATAAAATATGTATTTAAAGACGCAAACTTGATATTTTCTTTCAGTTTTTACTTAAATTCATTCTCTTTGATATTCAGAAATATATTCAATAAGTTAAAAATACGTAAAGATATTATTAAAGCTATTTGTTAATCTTTAGATAGATCTTTATTAATAATTTTGATTAACTTTCAAGTTTTCTTAACGACTGAATATTTTACACTTCTAAGTTTTATACCTTTAAACTGAAGTTCGTGTAGTGATGGAAACAAAATTCTTATTCAATCTCGACTTGAACAGTATTCAGAATGTAAATTTCGATCATGTCTTTTTTAAGACTCGGCTTTAGGAATGTTTCTTAAAGCAATTGATCGGAATTATAATTCATTTCATTTCATCCTCCAGCGATTTGCGCATTCTACGAGTGCCATGTTTCGTTAATTTTGTGACCTGAAACTTTATAATTCAAAAAGTTTTAAGTATTGGAAAATTATGTCTAGACTGCACTATTGTTGAAAAATCACAACGGTTTTAATTAGGTTTAGTTTATAAAATCCATTTGTTTATATAGTTTAAAATAATGTTAATAGAAAATTTTCTTATTTTTCTTATTTAACTCATAGTTTACGCAGAAGTTGATTTTAATTACTTTTAATTCAATTTTTATACCTATAATAATCAAGTTAAAATATATCTTATACATATATACAGTTAGAGAAGATGAACCTATTTAAAACTTTTTTTAAATTCCGAAAATAGCGCAGTTTATATTTTTTTTCCTGTCATTTTTGTATGTTGAACTTTACATTACGTTGCATAATAATCAATAAAACTGAATACATTATTTCGAAAAAAAGAGTGTAATTTGCAATAATTAATGTTTAGCAAGATGCGAGAATGTCAATTGTTTTTTCATTAACATTGCGACTTTAGAGCATGATATTTTATTTTATCAGAAATTATTTTTGTCTGTAGATTGTCATCAAACAAAAATAATTTTCGACAAAAGCAATTCTTAAGAGCCGCAAAAGTTAATTGAAATTAGATAATTTTATGTTAAACTGTGAAAAAAATTTGAGTTGACAAATAATTGGAGAATAAAAAAAAATTCATTAAATTGTATTGTTATTAAAACATGTTTTCAATACAATACGATTTAATAAATTCCGAATATTTTTTTTTACCTTATTTGGGAACTCAGAATTTATTTTCTCAGTCATTAAAAAACACATCGTAAGAATTCTGAAAATTTTACTAGTTTTAAATGCTTTTGCATTTATTTTAATGTTTATTAAGTCTAAAAGATCGTTAAACGTTAAACATTACAAATTTTGGAAAATTAATTTGCAAAATAATTATTGGATGCTCAAAAAAGATTCGAATAAGTGAAATCGAGTCTTTACTATTTGTATTAATTTAGAAAACACTCTTTTGAGTTTGATTAATTACTATCATTATATATTACTGCGCAGATAGATTCGATAAGACCACAAGGACTGGAATTGTTCTGTCAGATCTGATCATTCATAATATTGTAAAGGTTGTTAAATAAGGGAAGTGGTTCTTCCACTGCAATAGTCGTTTATATCCTTATTCAGAGGAAGAACTATGTCCCTTAATTGAAAGATTTATGTATAAATAGGAAAAATGTACATTAATACAGTGATGATTTAACAAACAAAATAATGATTGATATTGTATCAATATTATTATTATTGTATCTAACGTACAACTTGGTAAAATAAATCTTATTATATTTTCAATCAGACTTTTTATTTTCCTTTCATACTGTTTTTGACAAATATACAACAGATTGTTGAACACAGAATTTTGTGAAATAATTAACTATTTTAGAAAAAAAATATTCTTAAGTTGTAAATGTTAAATTAAATGATTTAATTTTGTACAAATTATTTGGTTAAACGATGTACCTTCAAATATACATCTATACATATATATGTTTACATAATACGTGTATTTACATATAATATTAAAATGTTAACATAGAAATTTTAAGTTTCGTATGCTTACAATAGGTAACATTTTTCGTAAATGTAAATATTTATAAAAAAATATATTCTTCATAACTTAATTGACATTTTATGCACTTTTGTATTATCGGTTTGTTGCTGTTAACTAAATACGATTTTCAGTCCTAAAAAATTTGTTATAAAAATCAAGATTTGCTTGTTTGCCTTATTTCGTAAATGCATTTTATAAATATATTTTTTAAATATCCTGTATAAATTAAAAAAAATTATGTCTGTTTTCTTTAAGATATAGCACTTTCACTTGGTTTTCTTTGGTGATTTCGAATGATTCTGGCAAAAGGGGAATACTGGTGCAGTTAAATACTCTACGCAATTTTACATAACTTTAAAAGTTTTAAAAAATGTAAAATTACATTATAAAATTGAGCTAAGAAGGAATCAAATAGATTCGAGTAGTTTTCGCAACTTTTAATTGAAACTAAATCTTTGGATTCTTATTTTTTCCTAATCCGAAACCGAGTCCTTTTTATTTATTTTGTACCTTCTTTCCTTGTAATCGTTGGCAATATCTATGTACTGAAACCAAGTAATTATTATTCTGTAGTACAAATTTTTATTTTACAAAATAATACATTCAACAATCGGATTTTTTATACTCGATCCTTTTACTTATATTTTTTCTTGAAGATAAATTAAGACAACTTAATTTATTAAAAATGAAATTCTGATTTACTTATTTATTAAAAGATATAAAGAATTCTATCGTGTAAGAGGTCCGAGAGTCGAGTGTAAAATATAATTTAAATATGAAACAAATTTAATAAATAAATATAAATAATACAATTAGAGACAGGAACTTTACTCTCGTGCATAAAGACACAAACAAACACTGGTACTTCTAATATTAAAAAAAAAATTTCAATTTTGTTATCAAACTAAGCTCATAACACTACGAATAATAATCGACCAAATTTACCTTTCTTTCAAAATTTTTGGTTTTCAACTTGCTTATTATTAAACATCTAAAAAAATTAAAAGTGATATGATTATTTATTAGATTTTAAGGCTCTAAAAACAAATCGTTATTTTTTAATAAAGTTTGTACTGATTAATTTTCTTTAAACCTTGATGTACCGAATTTTGAATTTTCATTTTTTTTATAGTTATCCATGTCAAAAATAATAATTTTCTTTCAGGCTTAACAGTCTGATGCTTGTTATTTCTTTTTAAATAAAATATATTTTCAACATTAATAATGAGTAAAAACCTTTCTTCTTTTCTTTAATAAATTCTTTTCAATTTTCATCTTTTAAAATATTTTTTTGTAATCCTTTTTTTTCACAATTTTTTAAATTTTTTAAAAAAGTTTTTCCCTATTCTTCAAATATTTATCAATAATTATTTATTAAATGCTTTCACTTTTCTTATTTCTTCAGACTGTCGATTTTTTTACTTTTTCGTAGATTTTTTATAAACTTTTTAATTATTTTTAGATTTTTTAATAATTTTTCTCGTGTTTAGCTTTTGTAATTATTTTTCAAAATTTTTTTCTCTATTTTATGTTTGTTTTTAAAACTATTTTGATACATGATTAAAGGATATATGCAACTTTTCAAGAGCATAATTAAAGTATAGTTGCCATTTTTTTGAGAGCATAAATAATATTGATAAAATCAAAAAGTTCCTGCCTCTAAATATAATTAATAATAAAGCCGATAATAATGTAAAATTAATTTTGAAAATTCTTGTCAATATAATTTTTTTTTTTATAAAAATAGAACATATTTTATTACCGTTCGTGGCACGAAGTATTCGAGTGCCTGTAATATTATGTAGCATAGTGAAATGACTAGAAGATAAGCAAGAACATTGCTTTTTAGATAACTTTTTAACTGCTGTCCCAAATTCTTTATCTCTTCTTTAAGAACTAAATCATATACAACTTCAGTTCGTTTTGTAATATTGAACCAGTTATAAAAAGATTCTATTTTCTTATGTACTTTATAAGGACAAACACTGTTTCCAGATTTGTAAGCTTCAATGGCACTTTCTAGCCCTTCGAGTAAAGCAGGAACTGTTGGTTCGACGAGATCAATTAAATCTGGAGGTAGAACTTCTGGAATGCCTCCCACTTTTGTTGATATCACTTGCAAACTAAAATTAATAATTCGGTTTTTAAAATAATATAATCTTTTCCCCGAAATTTTGAGGAAAAAATCTTTTGAGATAACATAAGATAATTAAGCAATACATTGTAAAAGATAATTTAATTTATTTAATTAAGAAAAGCAACTCACCCACAAGAGGCAGCTTCAACTATTGCCATACAAAAAGCTTCAGTAAGACTTGTATTTAAAAAGATATGGCCTTTATTTAAAACATGTTTTACTTGAGAATGTTCTAAACTTCCCAAGAGTGTAACCCTGTGCTGTAATAAATTTCTTTCTCTTATTTCTTCAATTAACCATCTTTTTGGTCCATCGCCTCCAATTAGAAAATGTACATCTCTATGTCTAGCACAGATTTTCGGAATCACTTGTGCCAGAAGATCTACTCCTTTTCGATAAACTAATCTAGCAATCACAACAATCGTTACTGAAAACAGAAAATTCAATTTTTTTAATCATAACAACTTTCAAATTATGTTTCTTATCTAAAAATTTGTGTAATTCCATGAAAAAAAAATTGAATTTTGAAATAATTTTGTTGATTAAATCTTTTTTATCTTTTTAGATATATAATTCATGAAATACGAATTTAATTTGGGATAAGTTAAAATTAAAAATTTGTGTAAATTAAAAAATACTAACTGCAGTCTTTATTTCTTTTACTGATATCAGGAGTAAAATGTGCAGTGTCCACAGCATTAGGAATGACAGAAACCCTTTCTTTGAGAACTTTTGCTCTTAAGACAGTATTTTCTTTACCAGTGTGTGAAACACATATGCAGTGATTACAATCCGCTAAAGAAATTTCTAAACATTTGTTTGTTAAAATTGCAGAAGCATCTGCAAAACCAAAGAGGGAGTGGTCGGTAAAAACAGTCTGAAAAATAAAGAAAAATTATTTAACAAAATTAAAAATAAAAACAGTTTACAGTAAAATAGTTTAGTAAGTTTTATTAGTGATTAAAAAAATTAATCGAGTTGAATTAAAACTACTAAGGACAAATAATGCAATTAAATGTCACAGAAATTTTTAAAGCCAAATCGTAAATTCATAAATATATGTAAATTTTAGGGAAAAGATAGTTTGCTGATTAATTAAAAAAAAATTATACTTTTTTCTGATTATTGAATTAAGATAAATTTATATTGTAAAACTCATTCTATAAAGTTTATAAACATTTTATAATATTTAAAATTTTTGTCGAAAATTGATGTTTTTATGCTTTAGCAGGTTCTACTATATCTAAAGATATTTCAGCAATAAAATATATTTAAAAAAGAAGTCGAAGTCAACTTTAAAGCGTTAAGCTTCTATAAAATTACAATTTTCATTCTTGCTGGTCGTTTTGACTAAATATGCTTTTCATAAATAAATTCAATGAGGATAATTAAAATATATGACGAGAATTAAACATGAAGATATTAATTTTACACATGAAGCAAATTAATTATTATAAAATTACAAACAATAAATATACATATAATAAAATAATTTGCATAAAAAATAGATTAAAAGGATTTAGAAAGAAAATTTAAATTACCTTTAATCCTAATAATTTACCAATTAACATCCCTTCGTGAGCCAAAGCCGAAAATGCAGAATGTCCGTGAATTATTTGTATTTGTTCCCGTAGAAAAATATAACGTATCAGAGGAATCGAACAAAACATCGTTGGCAGAATGCATTGATTGTAGAATACTTTAATAGGTAAATAATAAACCTAAAAGACATGTGAATTATGTTATATGTAAATTTTAATTAAATATAAATTGTTATAATTTGTGCAATTCAAAGTATACATACTTTCAGTCCATTCGTCATGTAACGAACTCCTACACGATCATCATATGCATGTGTCATAATTACAACCTTATGACCTCTTTTTATTAAGCACTGAGATAAATTAAAAATATGTTGTTCTACACCTCCCATATTTGGATAGAAGAAGTCGGAAACCATACTACAAAGTAATAAAATACGAGTAATTTAAATCCTAATTTAAATAATGAAACTTTTCATTGACAAAGTTTATAACATTTATTATGAACTAATTCAAATATTTTATTATTTTGAATAAAGTTGAAGCTTTCTAAGATATATTTTTTCACTTATAATTAAAATTAATTTAAATTATCATGTAATTGAAACATAATAATTGATAATGACAAACCGAATTAAAATACTAAACAAATGTTCAATAATATTATATTCTTTTTGGTTAGAATTAATGTTTACATACCATATTCTGTGTTTTATCTTGCCCATACTGGTAAAAATTGTTTACTAATTATCACTACTTATAAAATGAGTATTATAATTTAGATATAATTATATTATTGGTCCTAAAATAACAAAACATATCTAGTTAAGTATTATATGGTAACTGACAGCAACTGTCTGAACTGACTATTCTATTGGAACTATAATAACCTAACCTATACTTGATCAACAACATGAGTCAACAACCATTATGATAATTAAGGTGTGAAAATAAAGTGGATTCTTTGATCTTGCAAACAATAATATTTATTGGTTTCAGTACAAAATAAAACAACAAATAATAAAGACAGATGTTGAATAAAATAAAGGTTTCATATAGTGTAGTAAAATACTAGAAGTAATTAATTTATTACATGAAAGGATAATCAAACAAAATAATGAGGTTTCTTGACAATTATGCCATACTCTGCAACCGCAGGAGTTAAATCTTCCATAGTCAGTGTATAACGACGATCTTTTACTTTTGTTTTAGCATTTAAATTTGCACCTCTCGTTTTACAATGTTGGAGAGCATCGTTCGATATTTCTGAAATGAATTTCTGTGCTGCCAGAGACACCAAACGAACACTGCAAATTAAAAATAAACGTTACATAGAGATTATTAAATTTTTGACAGGAATGTAATTCTTATTTTTATAGGAAGACCTACATTCTTGCATCTGTGGTATTGAATCCTCCGGTACGTAAATAATGCTCGGTAATTGCATCAGGAAGCTGTAAAAATTGTAATTTTGAATCTTCCAAACTTTTAAATATTTGAAAAAAATTATTAATTAAATAACTAAAAATACCGTTGGAGTGTAATCTTCAAGCTGAAGAAGAAAATCAGTCAGTGGTTGACCTGCAGTTGTTGGTGATTCTTCTTGTGCATAAGTAGATTCCTTTTCGTTATTTTCTTCCATCCTGATTTATTGAATTAATTTGAATTCTTAAACAGCTGAAAATAAATATTTCTTTGTTTCAAAAATGTAACCTCATCAACAAAATCACAATCTGTTTAATTGATATATATCTTTTGGCATTTAATAAATAATTTAATCAGCACTGTGTTACTCTAAAATCGGAGATTTTATTACATTCTTTTTTGCTTTATTATGAACATAGTTAAGATTTTGTATAAAATAAGAACTACACAGCACTATAATTATTACAAAATTATGATCATAACATTTAAAGTAGATGAAAATTATTACTTACAGAAACTTAATTACAAACTGAACGTGAATTAGATAAAGAAAGATGTCTTTATTTTAAAGCTGTTTTTATTAATTTGAATGACAAAAAACGTCAAAATATATTGAAATATTTAACATAAACACTTGTCTCACTTGACAATCAACATTGGATGACATTAGATCAATGGCAGGGATGAGTAATTTTTGAAGTTTTCTGTGTATTTGATGGTAATACCGTGTATTTTACGTAAATAACATTTTGCCATATTTAAGACACAGCCACAGCTTCCGTTGTTCGTAATTTCTCGAAATTTTATTGGCGGGTTATATCGGGAAAAGTCTTATCTATTAAACCAACCAATCATATTCTTCAAACTTGCGGAATGCAAAAACTGTGGTACACCCTTAAACTAAAAAATTTGAAACTGATTTCAATCGTTCCAATAACAAATTTACAATTATTGCAATTGAATATGAAGTATTAATATTGCATAAATATAGAAAATAGTTTTATAAAAAGTTAATTGAATTAAGTATTTTTGGAATATCTTTAAAAAAGAAATCCAAATTTTTAAACTTCGTAAAAATCATAGCAACCAATCTTATTCCTGTTCTTTAGAAATTATTCTAAAATATAAAGTTTAATAAAAAGCAGTTTCATAAAAATATTAGAAAATAATTATAGGTATTCATAAGAAAATAATATTAATGTTTCATTTAAAAAAAGCAATTTATTAACACAATAAAATTTGAATACATTTAAATTGTTTAATTCCAATATTTTAGTTTATTTGCGAATTATATTTATTAATCAAAATTTTAATCTATATAATCAGTAAGTAATATTAATATGTTAAACATACTAATTAGTGCTCGTGAATAATAATTATCAATTATTTAATATAGTATTAAAATACTATATTATTGAAAAATTTTTAATTAGACTTTAGCGAAAAAAACTTTTTAAATTATTTTTTAAAATGTTATGTATAGCTTATTCAGTTGTTTGAAATATTATTTTCGATTATATTAATAAATATACTATTGTTTTTAAACATCTTATTAAAAAAATTCGAGTTGGAATAATTTTTGCCATGTATGAAACGGGGATTTAATAAAATTGAATAATTCAGTATGCAATCATCCACGAAAGATAGAACTTTCAATGTAAAAAAGATTAAATATTTTTCAATCACATATAACTTTAAAGTAAGTTAAAGTAAGTTGACACCAAAGTTCCTCTTATTTGCAGATAATAACATATTTCATTATTTTGTAATTAATTCATTTAACATTTTTATTTACATAAAAATTGAATAAACATTATAAATTAGATGCTTCTGATATTTTTGAATCAGTCAATAATCTTTACATGAGAACTTAGAATTTGATTACAAAAATATAGTACAAAAGTATATGTATATAAATATAGTACCAGTATTTTATTGTTTATCAATTGGAGAATGTATTGGACATAATTTGTGCCTTAATTCTGCAAGTGAAATTATAATTGCTTCCTCAGTTCGAATAGTCCTTGAAGCCTGTCCAGGGCAAGTATTTAAGTATTTATTGAATATCAAAGTAGGATCATGCGTATGTAAAACAGGATCATTTTCAATAGCTACTTCTAACCCAGAAAGACCTCCAAAGACAATTAAAGAATGATTATATTTTAAATTATCCCGATAGAGATCATCAATAGGCGATCCTTTATCTGATGTACCAATAGATAAGTCATATCCTGCTGCATAAGGACATTTAGAAAAAATTTCAGATAAATTATTTGCCAATCGTACAGAATAGCCCCAATAAATACCAGTTTGAGATCTAGGTAATTCCGGTGACACAATAACACCGGTCAGTTTTTTTCGATTATTGTCCTCAAGATTAAGCTGAACTGTAACTCTTAGCCCAGGAGTTAAAACCTTATCAACATGGACATCATTAAAAAGCCCTACATTAATATGAGAGCCTTTTCCGTCTTTAACCGGTTTATTCGTAACATATCCTTCACGAAAGAGAGATATATCTTGCTGTCTTAAATGATGAGGGGCGTCAAGGGGATTTAATAAACCAGCAAATTGAAGATCCTTATGCAATGGAAAAAAGTATTTGCGTAAATACTGAGGACACTCGAGATACTGCAATATCCTGGCTAACTGTAAACATGAAGAACTTGCTTCATTGAGAGAGGGATCTCTTTCTTTCTTTCCTTTGGTTTGTAAATTCCCACATTTGTCGTCAAAAACTACGATTTCGTCCACTTTATAAATACACGCAGCACGTGCAATTTGACCCGCAAGATAGGTACGCAGCTCTTGAGATTGAGCATTGTCTAAAATTGATCCTGGCACTGCAATGCTAAGTGTTGAGATACAATTTTTATTCACTACACTTGTGACTTCATTACACTCTTGAACAGTTTCATTTATAGTTTGTTTGGATTTTTTCTCTAACTTTTCCTCAAACAGTTTTCTCCTTTTTTCTTTGTGCATTTCATTATGTTCACTCCACTTTTTTCTAGGTGATTTAACTGACTTCATAATTTCCAAAAATAAAAAAGGCAACACGTTTAACCACTTTACTCAGTTTATAATCTTTTTTTTTCTACTAATATTTCACAAAATCACAATATAAATTATCAAATTAATTTCACAAACTTTTTAATTTTCCATTTTTAAAGAGACGGCAAAGATGGGTATGTAATATTATAAATATTAAAAACCACGTGGTGATCAGGGTTGTGAACGTAACATACATGCGGTAAGAGTTGGTAAGTTAAGGTACGGCTACACCTTTTCTGTAAAAACTGTTCTTATCTTTCTCTCTCTCATGACAGTGGCATAATGGCCTGTTTACACCTTCAAAAAAAAATTTTTTTTGCATGAGAGTAAAGAGGACAGATACACAGTCTGTCCTCTTCCCTCCAATGCGAAAAATTTTTTTTTTCGAAGGTGTAAACAGGCCATAAGTTTGTCCCCTTTGCACTCAGGAGCTGGTGCAGGAAATTTCCCAAAAACCCAAAAGGTCGAATATCCAAATGGTCGAATTTCAAAAAGTCGAATCTCCAAACGATCGAATATCTATTTTGTCGAATTTCCAAATTGTCGAACATCCATTTCATCGAATATCCATTTTGTCGAATTTCTAAATTGGCGATTTTTCAAATTGTCGAATATCTACTTTGTCAAATCTCCAAATTGTCGAATATTCAAATTTTCGAATTTCAATTTTGTCAAATATCCATTTTATCGAATTTCTAAACTGTCAAATTTCAAAATTGTCGAATATCTATTTTGTCGAATTTTTAAATGATCGAATATCCATTTCCCCGAATTTCCAGATGATCGAATATCCAAATTGTCGAATATCTATTTTGTCGAATCTCCAAACTGGCGAATGTCCATTTTGTCGAATTTCCAAATTGTCGAGTATCCACTTTGTCGAATTTCTAAATTGTCGAATATCCACTTTGTCGAATTTCCAAATTGTCGAATATCCAAATTGTCGAATTTTCAAATTGTCGAATATCCAAATTGTCGAATATCTATTTTGTCGAATTTCCAAATGATCGAATATCCAAATAGTCGAATTTCCAAATTGTTGAATTTCCAAATTGTCGAATCTCCAAATGTTCGAGTCTCCAAATGTTCGAATGTCCAAATGTTCGAACTTTTTTTTTCATGTAAGTTTCCTATCTATGAAATTTGTTGACATAGTAGATTGGACAAGTGCGCGAAATTTAAAATCGTTATAGAAATTTTAAATTTTGCGCATTTGTCCAATCTACTATACCAACGCATTTCATAGATAGAAAACTCACATAAAAAAAAAGTTCGAACATTTGGACCTTCGAACATTTGGAGATTCGAACATTTGGAGATTCGACAATTTGGAAATTCGACTATTTGGATATTCGATCATTTGGAAATTCGACAAAATAGATATTCGACAATTTGAATATTCGACAATTTGGAAATTCGTCAATTTGGACATTCGACAAAATAGACGTTCGACAATTTGGAAATTCGACAATCTGGATATCCGATCATTCGGAAATTCGACAAAATAGATATTCGACAATTTGGAAATGCGACAATTTGTAAATTCGATAAAATGGATATTCGAGAATTTGGAAATTCGACAGTTTGGACATTCGACAAAGTGGATAATCGACAATTTGGAAATTCGAAAATTTGAATATTCGACAATTTAGAAATTCGAAAAAGTAGATATTCGACAATTTGGAAATTCGACAATTTAGAAATTCGACAAAATGAATATTCAACCAAATGGATGTTCGACAATTTAGATATTCGATCATTTGGAAATTCGACAAAATGGATATTCGACTATTTGGATCTTCGACCGTTTGGAGATTCGACGTTTTGAAATTCGACCATTTGGATATTCAACCTTTTGGGTTTTTGGGAAATTTCCTGCACCCGCTCTGGAGGCAGGCTGGAGCTCTGGAGAAGCCTATCAACATAGAAGCTAAATACGCGGAACGCATAGTCGCGTAATTATGAGAGAGACAAAGACAGAGATATGTTTTTTAAGGGTGAAGTCCCATGATTGCGTTTTAATGTTCGTTTTGTATCTAGACTATAAGTACGACAGTGACAACAGTATATATCCATCTCTTTTGCACTCATGGTCTAGTAACAAAATGTGCGTTAAAACTCAATCATAGGACTTCACCCTGACACGTTTTGACGCATAAACGCAGAGACCAATCAGAAAACGCTTTCCAATGTGGCCAATTATTTGTTTGGTCTATTCTATAAGGTTATTCAAGTTGGGTGGAGGGAAATTCAATATCGCGGCTACCTAGATTAGAGATCCTATAAAAAGAGTTGAGACAAAAGTGTGATGGTTCGCGATTGGTTGCGATTAAACCGTAACCAGAAGTGATTTTGTAAAGGCGCTTTTATACCTCGTCTCGTAACTTTACTTTTGTCTCAGGGCGCAATTACATGTCTGCGTCGAACGTTGCGTTTTTGCGTTGAATGGTGAGAGTGACAAAGATGTGACTATATTTCTGTCTTCCTCTCTCTCACTATTCAACGCAAAAACGCAGCGTTCGACGCAGACATGTAATTGCGCCCTCATTCTGCTACACAGCAGTGGCATAAGTTTGTCTCGTTCTCGCACTAGTTATGTGCCCAGACCGTCAAGGACACATAATTAGTGCGAGAACGAGACAAACTTATGCCACTGCTGTGCAGCAGAATGAGACAAAAGTAAAGTTCCGGGATGAGGTATAAAAGCGGCATAAAAGACGTATAGAATTAATTATTCAAATATTACGGTTCAACCGGCTTTACCGGTAATTACGCGGCAGAATTTGAAATTAATTTACGTTTAGAACTCTGGACACATGTGAAAGCATCTTTATGTTATTGGTAGAAAACGTAAACCTACCCATCTCTGTCATGAAGAGAGCAACAATGGCTGCGTTTGTCGAATGATTGCGAAAATAGGAAATCGGTGAAAACAAAGAAATCAGTATGGCTCTCTAACCAAATAAAAATGGATATGGACGCGAATGGTAACGGGAAGCGTGGACTTCCCAAATTGCGAGATGTTTTCTACCGGCAAAGACAAGATTCAGATGTGAGTCATTTCTAAATACTGTATGTTCTGAGATTTCTGAATGACCTTCACTAACAATCATGCACTTTGCAAGGCACTGATTATGGACCGCTTCATAACCTTATCTTTGACAGCTGAGCAATCATTTAAATATCTGTGAACAGCTTATTTAAAAGCATATTATTCAATAATGGTAGATTAAGTTTTATAAACTTCTTTTGAACTATGCACACAACAGTTTTGATTTATTTTGAATAAAAAACTAATTATACATGCCACTAGTCTGACATTTTTTTTAGTATGAAGGGAATCGGAAGGTATTAAGTTTACATCACATTTTGTGATTTTTTCCTGCTTTGTTGTAGAGAATTTTTGTCTACTTTTTAATATGGTATTCTTTTTTAAAAAGTGAAACAATGCTTTTTTTAATTTATTCTATTCTAAAAATTGGAGTTTTACATGCAGGAGATTGACGTTAATACTTTTGACTTATTGTTTCCTTATGGAAGAAATGTTTCTTTAATGTTTTTCTTTCATTGTTATTATTTAATAATTAAGTTTTTATACCCAAGTGTCGAGACGTCCGGCTAGCTGGATAAAGTAAGTTTGTCCGTCTAGATTTACTGACAAGAACCCCCAGGTACCCCATAAAAAATTTTATCAGAGCAAAAATATTTTATCCGGCTAGACAGACGTTTAGTCATATTTTATTCCTGAGCCTAAACGTCCAACTAGACGGACAAAATATTTTATCCGGTTAGCCGGACGTATGGTCGCAGCCTTTTTAAAAACCTTGAGTGATTTGTTCTTTAACAAATGTCAGTAGTTTATCAAAAGATATTTATAGATACTTATTTCAATTTTAACTTTCAACAGGATGGTCAAGAATCATCTATTCTGGATTTTGTTTACGATGATGCAGACACTTATACTAATGAGATTGCTGAACTTTACAGTTACACTGAACACTATGAATTGCAACTTAATCTTAAGGTTTGTTTAAATATTAAGTTAATTTTAAAGATCCATATTTAATAAATACAGTAAATGCCAGGTGGAAAAACTAGTTTAAAAATTTCTAATAATATAATGGAATATTTAATAGGTAAGAAAGCATATAATGAACTATTGAATAAAAAAGTAATTATTATGTTTAGGCGTTCGAAGATCAAATGGAAATGTACAATCTTCGACCCTTATGGCAAAATTTAACGACAGAGCAACAAAAGTCCATAATTTATAAATTGCTAGATCAACTTGAGATATCAATTAAAGAAATAAGAATGAAGGCAGCTCGATGCATTTTATATATTGCTCAGGGTTGTTGGGCAGAAGTTCAATCTGACAAAGAGCAACAGGAATGGTCAAGAACAAATGTCATGTTGCTTTATGAAACTGGAACTTTCGCCGCATTTGTTAAGTTACTTAACATTGAAATCGAGTAAGTAATTTAATATTTTTAACATTTGTTAAAATTCTAAAATGTTTGTCACATATTTCTTGAAATATTAAAGAGTATTTTTAAAGAATTATCGAAAAAAGTAATTTTGGTTTTTAATATTTTTATTTTAAAGTAAAATTAATTCAATCTTTTGCAGAGATAGCACAGCCGCTAATTCTGCAATGCGAAAATTAGCAGTCAGCCTCGCAGACTCTGTAGATATTCGATTAATTTTATCCGTTTTGTATATTATCACTGAAGTAATGAGAGAAGAATCTAAAAACTTGGACAACAGCCCATATAAAGCTAGCTTTGAAATGTTTAAAGAAGAACTCAGTAAGTTTAAAACTTTATGAAGAATAAGTAAAAATAAGTTAACGTAAATATGTAATTCTTAACTTTTACTTCTTGCTTATAACTTGGAAAATTATTTAACTATAACAATATCGTGAAATTTTTAATTTAAAAGCTTTCTTAATATGAAATTTTTTTCAGTGAATCCTTACGATGATGAATTCTTGATAATCAAGTTACTTGGAATGGTGACCTGTTTCTGCAGTGGGAACGCTCCTCATTTTCCTATGAAAAGAGTTTTACTTTTTCTTTGGAAATTAATTCTAGTTTCTTTAGGTGGTATTGAAACTTTAAGAGAATTGAAGAAAAAGTATCGAGAAGAAGCCGGACTTCCTGTCGACCAAGAAGACACGATAGAAGTTACAAAAAATATGAGACCAAGTTCACCTCCGACAAGTGCAGCTGATTTACTCGATTCTCAGAATCAGAAGAGAAACAACAGAGCATTTAGAAGGGTTCGTTATATATATAACATATATATTGTATACAGGCTGTGAATTTCACTTTTTTTTTCAAATGGTTCTATTTTAAAAATGTTTACTTTCTTTTATCTAATTAGAAAGTACTAGATTTTTTTAAATCTTCTAGTTTCAAGTTCAATTTTGTTTAAATAGGGTTTAATAAAACAAAGTTCATTGGATGAGCCATTAATGGGAATGGAATTCGAAGGTGGAGAGGGTGGAACAAATTCAACAAATAATGAAGGTGATGGTGATATGGTGATGTTTATGGGTCAACCTTCTGTAACACATTGCCAGTTCAATTTTGAAGATCAAAACAACCAGGCACAACCTAGACCAAGCACTCCTCAACCTGTTAAAGATAAAGGATTACCGTGGACTCCGAAAGTGAGGCAAAAAGATGTTGACATGTTTCTCGAAGTCTCAAGATTAAAATTTGTGGGATACAAATTGCAAGGGGATAGGGAAAGTTTAGCAGGTCTACCTCAGCCCATTCATGAAGGTGTGAACATTCTCAAGCGGGTGAGTGATAAATTGATAAAAATAACTAAAATTTGATGGGATTAAAGTAACGTATACCTATATAGTTACTTTGAAAATTATACCGACATAAGTTTAAATTCATTGAAATTGGAACTAAGTAAAATATTGGAAACTTTTAAGGCAATCGACATTTGAATAAATTGAAATTTGATTGGATTGATATGAAGATTTCTTCAAATTGTTATTGACAGAAGTTTGATTTGCTCTGAAATTAAAGTCAAAGTTAGAGGCGAATTTTTGATATTATTTTCTTTTAATATTTTGAGTAGTCCATTATTCATTTAGCATGAAATTAATCTAATTCTTTTTCCATAATTATAATCCGCAAGATTTATTCATTCTTTCATTCTGTTCCCACCTGAAGTTTGATACTTAGGTATTTTTTTGTTATAAATCAGTTACTTACGTTGGAAAAAATGTACTTATTTAAATTAATTATAAATCTGGAGTTTTTATTTGATGTATCTAATTATTGATTGCCTTTTATTATAAAAGTAGAATAATAAAGAATATAATAATAATAATAAATAAGGACATATCATCAATTATTATACCATTGAAAAGAAAACAAGCACCATTTTTAAATATTTTATAATTGTCTTTAACACCATTTAAAATAACTTTTTCATTTTTTAATTAAAATTTTGTTTGTTTCAAAACTTCCTACGTCATTTTTATTTAAAAAAACCTACTAAATTAAATTTATTTAAATGAATGTTTGATCTCAAAATAATTCTTTTTTATTGTCTGTGCAAATTATTATTAAACTTATTTAATTCCTAATTAAAAATTAGATAAAAGAGATCAATTAAAGATAGAGTTTAGTGAATTAAAATTTAATTCTATCAATACAAAAATTACTTAAAATGTTAATGCGTACAAGTTTCAATTGATTGATATTTAGATCGTTGAAAATTGTGATCTTTAAAATTTTGAAATAATTATTTATTAATGGAAATCCAAATTAGTAGTTAAGCATCGATATGTTTCATTTTTAATTTCAGTTTCAACTAAATTTCAATTTTAGTTAATAAATAAAAGTTGTAAATAGTCTAATGAATTTATCACTTGGTAAATAACATTAAAATAAATTAGAGAAGATATCAATCTATCCAAGTCAAGCTGAAAAAACACAAAAAAAAACAAAACGTAAACTTTAAAAAAAGTTTTTTTGTGTTTTTTCATCTTGACTTGGATAGATCGATATCTTCTCTAATGTATTTTAATAAAAGTTTTAATTTATACTTATTTTAATTATGCGAATCTTTATTTTATCATGATATTAATATTAGAAGTTTTAATTTAATGCTTAAAATAATTTAAATATGCATATTAAAATAATTTTAATTATGCGAATCTTTATTTTATCATGATATCAATATTAGAAGTTTTAATTTAATGGTTAATGCTTAAAATAATTTAAATATGCATTGTTAGACTGTGAAAATATTTAAAGTTTATAATAATTATAATTTTGATTAATTAAAATTTAAAGAATTGAAATTTAAGATAATTAAAGTTTATTGCCTTCTATTAAAGTATGAATAACTTGTAATTTCTGTACCAATTAAAGTTTAAAACAATTTAAAATCGTAGGTATAAATAAAATCAATTTTAAAAATGTTAATTTGTAAATGTGAGAGATTAAAATAATTAGGTATTTAAAAAAAATTAAATATACATAAATAATTGGAGGTACTTAAAGTACTTCAAGTAAATTTGAGTCAACATTTCGTTGGAAGTATTTTAAGTTTGGAAAAATTTTAATTTCAATTGATAGCAATTTTGAAGAATTAAATTTTAAAGTAAGTAAAGTTTGTAATAATTGAAATTTGTATTGTTTAAATAGAAATTATGAAAAAGAAATTTTCTGCAATAGAATTTTGGAATTATTGCATTTCGTATAAATTATTGTAGAAATTTGAATAAATTTTGTCCAAAAAACTATTTTTTCAGCAAAAATATACCAACTTTTTGTAACGTACATACTTACGCTATGGCGCGCGCCTATTTTTCTATTTTTAAATATAAAATTGGAAAATTTGTGTTTTTTTATAACACTTTTTATTTACTTTAACTTATTTTCTCTAATTCTTGAAGTCGGCAGCGGTTTTACTTTGCATACAATGAAAGTTATATTCATCTATAACATTAATTTTATTATAATTGAATAACTAATTTAATTAATTTAATAATCTTATTTGCATTTGAAAAAATTTATTGCTTGTAAATGACCGAAAACAATGCAATATTTCAGCGAGCGTTGATGTTGCTAGTTATTTTAATAATTTATTTTTCCTCAGCACATGTACACTTCGTTATCAGAAATTCAAATTCAGAAGGAAGAGGAAATAGCTAGAAATCCAATGAGCACAGAAGAACCAACAATTCGTCAAACTTCCACGGAAATTTTGTATCAAGCGATGCTGCCCAATCTTCCTCAATACATGATTGCCTTATTGAAAATTGTACTTGCTGCTGCTCCTACCAGCAAGGCAAAGACTGAAAGCATCAATATTATGGCTGATGTGTTGCCTGAAGAAATGCCGTAAGTTTTCAGTTTTATTGAAAACATTTAATAATTTAAACAGACATACTGTTTAATTGAGAATTAATTAATTAAATTAATTAAATTATCCATCATTATATTTATATTATATCGCTACATTTTTAAGTAGACGTCGACATCTTTAGTTTAAAAACTTTAATAATTTACATTTTAGTTTAAAATTGAATTGAATTGAAAAGAATTGTGTTCACTAATTGAATATTTGTTTTAAAAACTTATTTAGAATGACAGTATTGCAGTCCATGGAATTAGGAATGGATGTAAATCGTCACAAAGAGATTATCATAAAAGCTGTTTCTGCGATTTTACTCCTTTTGTTAAAACACTTCAAAATAAATCACATTTACCAGTTCGAATTTATGTCTCAACATCTCGTTTTTGCCAATTGCATACCACTGGTTTTGAAGTTTCTAAATCAAAATATTCTTGCTTACATTGAAGCAAAAAATGTGTAAGTTTAATATATTGAATTTAGAAGATTTATTT
This sequence comes from Ganaspis brasiliensis, assembly GCA_037103525.1. Taxonomy (NCBI): domain Eukaryota; kingdom Metazoa; phylum Arthropoda; class Insecta; order Hymenoptera; family Figitidae; genus Ganaspis; species Ganaspis brasiliensis. Next base: position 1,464,063 of record JAZKLR010000001.1, on the reverse strand, counting down.
TTTTAATATATACAGTGAGAGGACCATCATTGATATAATTTTTTCATAACGCCAATTGGCATTCAATTTGAGAAAAAAATTTAAAAACCGGTTTTATTTAAAATGTTTTAAATACAATGAATAAGGGGAATTCTACGTAAAGCGGACATCCCAAAATTTGTAACGTAAAAAGCATAATTTTTAAAATGCTGTTTTTTCCACTCAAATGTTTGAAATGAGAAAATTTTGGCTCTTTTTTGTAGAAAATTAAACGGTCTTTAATGTGGTAAATTTGGTTTTTAAAATTAAATTAATTTTCATCGAGAAAATGAAAATGAAAGATTTAAGATCATTTTTCATGACCTCCGACTATTTAACATTTTTTATGTAATGGCTTAAAAAATGGTTTAAGGATTGGGGATTTTGTATACAAAATGACAGAATAGCAGCTTTTGTAGTTTAATAGTTAGTTAATTTATAATAATTTGGTATTTTAATATAAATATTTTCGATTTGTGGTTAAACGTTTTGGATGTATACGCAACAGTGTTCATGGTAATGTTTAAAAAGAAAACTTAAGATACCTAATATTTTAAACTTGTTTAAATTTATCTCCGTAAAAGATAAACATTTTAATCTTTTATGGATATAATTCTTTAATTTATTTATCCTTAAAAGATCAACAATAGCATTAATCTTATACGGATGTAAATTTATATAAGTTTAAAATATATAATTTGAGTCTTTTTATTAAACATTACCGTGAACACTGTTGCGAATACATCAAAAACTTCTATCCCCAAAACAAAAATATTTGTGTAAAATATCAAGATATTATAAATTAAACAACTATTAAACTATAAAAGTTGACATTCTGTCATTTTGTATACAAACTCTCCAATCCTTAAACTATTTTTTATGCCATTGTAAGAAAATTCTTAAATGGTCTGAGGTCATAAAAAATTATCTTAAATCTTTCATTTTCACTTTTCTCAAAGAAAATTAATTTAATTTTAAAACTCAAACCCATCATTACGTAGAATGCCTCATAACTCACTTACAAAGATTTTTAAAAATGAAGAAATTAACTGATCTTCTCACTTTATATACGTATATTTTGATAATATTGATTATTTTTTATTTTGAAGAATTAAATTTGAATTTTGTACAGTATTCCTATGTTGGATTTTCCAATGTGTGTGATTGGGGATCAGCCAAAGATCACAGTAGATGATCTAGAAATTCGAACTATTCAATATTACTGTTGGAGAAATGTATTTTCTTGTATAAACTTGCTGAGGATTTTAAATAAATTAACGAAATGGAAGCACAGTCGCGTTATGGTAAATTTTAATATTTTTCTTTAGTTATTTTTCAATCAAAATCGTAAATTATACTAAATGAAAATTTTAAATTGCAGATGCTAGTTGTTTTTAAGTCAGCACCTATATTGAAGCGAACATTAAAAGTGATGCACGCCATGATGCAATTATATGTACTCAAATTATTAAAAATGCAAACAAAATATTTAGGCAGACAGTGGCGCAAAACAAATATGAAAACTATCAGTGTTATTTATCAGAAAGTCAGACATCGCTTAAATGACGATTGGGCTTATGGTAATGGTAAGTTTCAATTTTTTATTGAAAATCTCAATTCATTCTCATTTTAATCAAATTCAATTGATCCAAACTTTAGTTTATTCTATAATGTTCTTCCCACTAATATTTACAGGTAGTTTAAAACAATCCAAATTAAAATCCAATCCAATTTTCATTAGTTTAAACTTTTATTGGTGAAAATTTTAAAAACTTCGGAATTTAATAAATCCATACTTGAATTAATATTAATATCAATTCATTATGAATTTAAACAAGCCCAAAATCATTTCATCCAAACTTCAATTAAACCAAATTTTTATTGTTTCTATAATTATAATTACTTTTCAATAAATTTAAGGCTTTAAAACTTTTTTAATTTGGTCATTTTTTCGTACTACCTATACAAAATTGTTTATGATTAAAAACTTTAAAGAAAAAACACCAAATTTTAAATTATTATTATTTAATAACAAATGTTGTCTCAACCTAATTTTTGTTGAAAAATTTACAACTGGGTCCATTAATTTTAATAATATTTTTATTTTATGTGAAAAACCATATTTTCTAGTTTGAAGTTAGGTCAATGGAGAGAAAAATGAAAATTTAACTAGATTCAAGGGTTCCAATTTTTTTCCTAGCTTCGTTTTGAATCCAGAATTATGTTTTATTATCAAAAATAAAAATAAAAAACTTTTGATCCTTCCAGAATTAATTATTTCTTCTAAATTAACATTTTTTTAAATCCATCCACTATATTGTGGAAAATTATTTAAAAAGTGAAAAAACAAATTGTCGATAGAAAATACTAAAAATTGTGTAAGGAAGTTAAATTTTCAAAATTTGAATTTTTTATGGAATAAAAATTCTAAACTGGTTAAAATACTTTTTTTTTACTGCATACGTTAATTCTATGTTCTAAATGATTTTTGGAAAAAATTGGCACCTTTGAACCAAGTAAATAAATTTCGATGCGGTGAAATATAGTCCAACCCCTTTAACTTTGCTATTTTAACTTAAGATAATCCTGGAAAACCCCGGGAATTTTATATTTTCGAAGTATTAGACTCCCTGAATTCTTCAGAACGTTAATATTTTATTTTTCAAAAATTTATGTTTATTTGTTCAAAACAGATTTGGAAGCAAAACCATGGGATTTTCAAGGTGAAGAATGTGCTTTGAGAACCTGTGTAGATCAATTCAATAATCGTCGATATTCGACAGCAATTCGTGACGAGGAACTAGAACCAGTCGACACCTGTATTACTTCAGTTTTAGGAGGTAGTGTAGAACTCACAGATGAATTTAAGCAGCATTACGAACTGTGGTTGCAGCAAGAAGTCTTTCAAACTAACATTAATTGGGACGAACTATTAGAGCCAAATTGTGAACTTTAAGAAATTATCTAAGTAGCCGTAAGATATGTATCTCTGTAAAAAAAAAATTTAAAAAAAGAGACGGACCGAAAATTGAAAACAAAGTTTTATACGGTATCGTCATAACAGTGGCGTATTGACAAAGTGTTCGAAGAACACTCTTTCCGTGCGTGAACTAAGGATTAACGTTTAATCGGACAGTAATCGGATGCTTTGATTAAAACGTAAATATTTGATCAATGGCAAAATTATTCGATTTATTCGTTTTTCACATCACCGATTATACGTATATATTTTTAAGTTTGTGCAATTTACCGGAACTAGCCATGTAATATTTATAATCGAGACTTTAGCCTCCTCAAAAATTCTTTGTACCTTTGTAAGTATCGTTTTAGTGTTAAAATTAGAGAAGGAATCGAGAGTGAAGTAACGAGTAACATCTTTGGTGAAAATGGCCAACCATTTCAAAGATATTAACGTTATTCCTTTTTTGCTCATCGGGATGTAGGAATATAGATTATGTTTAGAGTGTCGTACGTTCTGATCGTGATTCCCACCTTTTAATGAATTTCTATTTATAACATAGCCACTAAACTTATACGCTGTTTTCTATTTCGTAATATTATTTAAGCATACACTCGACTATTCATTCTTTTGCATTCGATGTTTTTACACTCTTAGGTTCTTTTACTATGTATAATTTTCTTTTTTCTTTTGTTTGATTGGCTTTGTTACTGGCAATTTGCTAAAGTGAATTGTTACTAAAATTATTTCAAACTTTTATTTTTTTACATGACTTATTTTACCAAAAAGTATAAAGGAGCCTCAAAAAGTGCAAAAGAATCAAAAGTCAAGTATATTAGAAAGCGGTGTTGGAACACCAAAACGAACGTCGTCACTTTTTATTGTACATTAATTACCGTGTATTATATTTATGAATTGTGCGCGTGAGATTAAACCTTTTTATTTGATTTAATATAAAAATTATCAAGACATTTTTGTGTAAATTATTTTTATACTTTTTTCTACCTTTTTTTAATATAACACTTTTTGTAAAAAATGAAAATTTAAACACTTTTTAAATAATTTGATACCTTTTAATTTCGTGAGTCGCAGGTTAGTTTTTTGGGAAAATTTAATAAATAATACAAACTACCAGCGTGGGTATAAAAAAGATGTTCTGATAATTTTTATTGTATAAAATGAAATTTTGTAGAAACGACATAACTACTTATAGTAAGAAGCAAAGCAAAGTTGAGTTTTTCATTGAACTTTCAATTGTGAATCTTTGCTTTGCCTTTTAATGCAAAGCATGATAAATTTTAAATAATTAATAATAATTACTTTAAAAGAAGAACAATGAAATTTAAAAAATGTGATTAATTTCAAATGGAAAATAATTTTTAACTATTTTTTATGCAACTGCCATAATAAATTATTGTTGAAAATGCGGGAGCCGATAAACAAATTATTTAAGCTACTTGTTAGACCTCAAATATCGCGAAATTTCTTCTTTGATGGAAAAATATTTTTACAGTCAACACTGCCTATTTATTAATTGTTAATGTTTGTAAAGCATCAGTTTTCTTACGCTCCTTGCTTTTTAATTAAACAAAAAAATTAATTCTTCCACTTTTTACTTACAACTAGCTTCCAAAAAGAATAATCACATATTTTTTATTTTACGTTTGAACTAGATAATTTTTTAACAATCGTTCAAATATTAATATTTTGTATAATTTAATATTTGATCGACAGTTGCAAAATATTCTAGAAATTTAAACTTACATATATTAGCTACAAGTATTTTTTCATCAAAAGGAAACAATTCAAACCCAGTATTCTCTGTATGCATACAAAATTTTATTAAATATTCGCAAAATGTGGACATATTAATAAACATTATTACAAAAATAACAACTATTTGTCCTTTTGTACAACTGGATTACAAAAATCTTTTCTGTAACTTACAGACGTACATACCTAATAAGGCAGTTATAATTTAAATTAAAATTAATTTTAAAGAATCAAAATTTACTAACACTGGATGCATTCGAATTTGAAAGCATTTAGACGTCTTCTAATTTAGAAGCGTCTTCAGTCTTCATTTAATTCTATTAAAAAAAGATACGTTTCAAAAATTTGTTTACGTATCGCACACCTCTAATACATTTTAAATTACATAAAAATTTGAATTTAACTAAAGCTGTAAATCTATAACGAAAACTAATTTTATAAATTCCAACGTAATTTTATTTTACATTTCGAAGATTTTATTGGTGTGATCCTTAAAGTTTTAAAAAGTTAAAATCAAGGCACTTTTAAAATGTGGTTTTCTCAAGGTTTTTGTAAAAAAAATTTATAATTAAAATGATTTTATATGAATAAATCGCAAAGAGGTGGTGTGTAATCCACAATCGATTGATATCTTGTTCATAACAGGATTCTTGTTGTTCGATTAATTATTTAATTCAATGTATCGTTGAGACAAATAGATTGAATAAAGTAAATAATTTCGCAAGAAATATTATCTTTCTTTTCGAAGTTCGTCTCATTCTGGCACTAATGACAGAAATTTCATTGTTTCATTCATTATTTACAATTTTTATTTCGTTAACCGTTACGATTTCCATGACAGAAATTCTCTAGTACACTAAATTTTAATTCAACAGAATTTGTATTTAACCGAACTGTCATTTACTTACAAGATACATTTTTATTTAACCAGATTTGATTGAGGCCATCGAAAAGGCAGAGATTTTCATCAAAAATACTGGGAAAATGTAAAAAAAAAAAAAAAAATTCCAATTACAAAAAAAAGTATATTGAAAATCAAAATTTACTAAACGAATTGACAATCTTTTTTAACAAAATTTCTATGTAGTCGGATCTCCATTTAAACCAACTTTCGTTAAGGCAAATTTTCATTTGACATGACATTACATATAGAAATTTTATTCTTTGAAGGTTCACAGTAGAACAGATATTGCTAAACAGAAATTCTGTTAAACAAAAATCAAATAAATAAGAATTAGACCGGATAGAAATTCTATTAATTGGAAATTTCGCAATATGAAAATTCGACTACATAGAAATATTGTTAACAAGCCGAGAATTATGTTCATTTCATGAACATTTTGCTTCTTCATAAAGGAAGCAATAAGTTAATTTTTAAAAAATTCAAAATTTAAAAATTGTGATTTATTCTTTAAAATGTTGACAAAATATAAACTTTATATAGGTCAACCAATTTGTTTTGAAGCAAGGAACACGATTTTATAATATACTTAGTTGAATTTGTAAATTTAAAAATACTTTTTTGAAAAAAATAAAAATTAAATAAAATTTGTTTTAATTTTAAAATTTTATATTTAAAAACCCTTGTATCTGATTCTAGATTTTTATAGTAAAAATAACCATACCAAATTTTATGTTAATCAGTTAAACTGTTTTCGAGTTATCGTGTTCACAAGAAAAAAAGACATCCACACACACACGTATCCGGACATTTGATCAGGAACTCATAACACATTTCTAGATAGAAGAAAGTTAATTTAAAGCATTTTTAAAAATTGTTAAATTTGAAGGAATACAAAGCTTCCTAATTGAGATAGCAAAAGAAAATTCGGTTGAAAAATAAATCTGTTAAATGAAAATTTGTTGGAAATTTTGCTAATAGACTAACAATTGTTTAATTCTCTAATAATTAATCATAGGAATGTATTTTATTTTCACATTTAAGTCACTTATTTGTAACTAAGTAAACTTAGTTGTTGTACTTTTCCGACTCTAATGTGTAAAAAAAAAACTTTACAAAGAATCAGTGATGATGTTGAGGATGAACCCATTTATAAGAACCATAATAAACAAAGTTATTATGTTTTGCCATTTCGTCAGCCTCTTTTGGTCCTCGAGATCCATATCTATAAAGTCAGTATTTTTTATTATATAAGTTAATAATAATGTCAATTTATGGAAATTGAAGTGTTGTTTAGAAAAGTGAAAAGATTTTAAAAAGTCAATTATTTATTTAAAATATTTAACATAGAGATATATATTAAATGAAAATGATCTTACTTGTAAGAAGTAGGGCGGATTTTTTCTTTTTCAATTTGATGAAGAAGAGGAGTGAAGATTCTCCAAGCTTCAGAAAGTTCATCGCTTCGAACAAAGTGCATTTGAGATCCACAGAAGACATCCAAAATCAGTCTTTCATAGGCGTCAGGAAGTTTGAGACCCTAAAATAACATTTTTATTATTGTTGGAGAATAATAATTAAATTTTCTTTAATCCTTGTGACATTAACTTTGCAACTTTTCAAGATTATTGAAACCGAGTACTAACAACAACCTAAAAATCAAAACTTTAACAGCAATTATTTAAATAAATTTATATTTTCAGCTTTCATCAATTGTAATTTAATTAATTAATGTGTAATGACTTCATTAATTGTCACTGAGCCAGGGAATTAATCATTAATTTTGAAGATTTTTATTATTCAAAATTTTAATTACATAAATAATTGCAAAAGCGATTCAAATTTGAATAATTAATTTAAATTTTTGATAACTATAATTCATTGGAATTTTCACCCATATATTTTTCCCCAGTGCATCAAAAACAGTTTTTGTTAGTTTTCTCTATGGACGTAGTGTGTTTATACAAAATTTATTTAGAATTAGGAGAATTTTCATTTAATTGTTTCTGAGAAAATTGAAAAAAAAATTAATAGGTGTTAGTCTATAATTCCTGCTACATTTAAAAATTGCACCTACTTAGAAACATTATATCCTGAATATATATCATTTCTTTAATAATATACGATATTAAATAAATTTGTTAAATATTAACTATAACCGATCAAGAATAAAACAAGTTTTACCTTGTATCTGCTTCCATAAGTTAAATCAAGTTCTGTCTCTTCCATATCAAAAGTGATACCTGGAGATTTCGTCATCATTTTTATATAGAGAGCTTCACCAGGTTGAACTCGTATAACAAGTTCATTTCTTTTCGCTTTCCCATCGAAAATATCACCTGGAACGTCCTGATATTGCACTCTGATTTCCGCTTTACGCTCGTTTAACGCTAAAAATTAAATTATTTCGTGAGAGAAGTTTTATTATAAACTTGGTTACTATAGTAGTGATTTTTATTATCTTTTAATTTACCTTTTCCACAGCGCAAAATAAAAGGGACACCGTCCCAGCGTTCATTATTAATTCTCAGAACTGACAGAGCATAAGTTGGAGTATTAGAATTTGGTGGGACCGTAGAGTCATCCAAATATCCCAATTTTCCTTCCTCATCTTCTGCATTTGGATCACCTTCATATTGACCAAGCACAACATCATCGAGATTAACTGGCTTTATGCATTTTAAAACCTTCACTTTTTCATTTCTAAAAAAATGTACAATTATATAATATTCAATCTGAGACGATTTTATAATATTTTATCAAAAACTATTTTATAACATTTTATTTAATATTATTATAAAATTAAACTAATATTTATCTAATCATTTAATTTTATCTCTTATAAATATGAAAATTTTGAAACAATTTTATCTTCCAGTTACGTACATTTGTCCAATCACTTAATTTTTCAATTTAATCATCAAACTTTTAAATTAAATGATAAGAATCATGATATTTTTAATATTGTTATCAAATGACGCTGATAAAAATTTTTATCGATGCTCTAAAGAAAAATAAATCATAAATAGAGATTGCATTTTAAATATTTCAACGTTCCATTAATTTTTATTAACATTTATCTACCTAATATCATCTGGATGACACGAAGCAGGTTTCTCCATTGCAAATAGAGACAATATTTGTAATAGATGATTTTGCATTACATCCCTAATAATTCCAAATTCATCAAAATATCCTCCTCTGCCTTGTGTTCCGAAAGGTTCTTTAAAAGTGATCTGTACGGAAGCGACATTGTCCCGGTTCCAAGTTGGACTAAAAATCCTATTTCCAAATCTCAAGGTCATTAAATTTTGCACCATTTCTTTACCGAGATAATGATCAATCCGGTACAATTGATCTTCTCCAAATAAAGAAGCCAGGTGATCGGACAATTGTTGTGATGTGACAGCATCTCTTCCAAAAGGCTTTTCTATAATTATTCTGGTCCATCCTCTATAATTTAAACAGATAAATTAAACATACCTCTAAATTTTTGTGATTTTAAATTAAGAAAAATGATAAATCGCAGAATTTGTACGTTTTTATTTATATATAAAACTGTTCGCAATCTATAGTTTTTTAAAAAATTTATAATATAATTCACAATTGTTTATTGTGTATTTTAAATTAATGTAATTTTTCGGACAATAATATTATATCTAAATACAAAAAAGTTTTATTCTTATGTCAAGACTCTTTGTTGTAACTTAGAAAAAATATAATCAGATTATATGTTTATTAGTACTAATTATTTCATGGAGTTCGTTTCCCGTATACTTGTATTAAATAAAATTTAAAATATAAATAAAACCCTTTGATACTTTAATCAGCTACTGGATAAAAATTAGCATTAAATTTAGAATAATTCTAATTATGAAGAATGCCACATAATCTGAGTTCTATATCACATTTTTTCTAATTTAAAAGAAAATACCCCATTCTCTCTTTTATTTTTTAGCAGTGCAACTGACAATAATTATAAAAATAGTAATGAAATACTACGTAATCACATTAAACAAGATTTTTTAAATTTAATGAATAATTAATACTTCAAAAAACTAATTTTTATGTACATTACTAAAATAAATAGAGAGCGAGCAATTTAGAAAAAAAATTGTTATAAATTCCAAGTTTTAAAAAGCTTTAGGATTAACATTTATTTGAAATTCAAAATATTAAATTATTTTAAAAATTCTGAAATTCGTTTATAAATAAAAAGCCCTTTGCATTATAAATTTAAAAAAATTACTAATTAATAATTATTTCAAGTTCTAAAAAGTACGTTTATTAAATTAAAAAATACTTATATTAGAAAAAAATAGATAATAGGTTGTTTACATAATTTCATAATGAAAACCAATTCAAGCAATTAACGGAGATTTAGAAAGAAAATTTAAAAACTTTTTCAAAATTAAGTAACAAATAATAGATATGTTTTTTTTCAATTTTATTCAGAAAATTGTTCAAAAATTAGATTTTAATAAAAATTAAATTAATTTATTATCAAATTAGTTTCTAAAAAACTATTTAAAATAAAAAAATGTTAATAAAAGAAAATAACAAAGCAGATAAATTATAAAACAATAATTACAAAATGCCTAAGTTACAAGAATAATAATAAGTAATAATAAGAACTAAAATAAAAAAAATATAATAATGAACTAAAAATCAAGAGTAAAAATGATTGAAAACGCTAAAAGATAATTAAAAAAACAATAGAAAATAAAGAAAAATATTAGTAATAAATGAAGGAAAATACCCATAAATAAAAACACTGAAGATGAAGAAAATAATTTAAAAACCATTAAAGTTTCTGAGAAATACAGTATTATCAGAAAAATATATGAAAATTACTTAAAAAGTAAGAATATACTTGTAAACTAGAGAAAAAAAAAAAAAAAATTAAGACTTTAACAAAAAATAGAACAATATTACAAAAAAAGTTTTTAAAATAAGATCAAAATCGAAAATTAATAAAAAAAAAAAAAAGGATAGAATATAGAAATTTACTAGAAAAAAAATTAATAAACAATTTAAACTAAATGAATTGAGTAGAAAATTATGAAGAAAACTAATTACAAAATAATCAATCCTGATATGCATGAATATGATCAACTACTGTTAAAAAATTCTTAAGATTTTTTATTAATCCAATTACCATATACAAAAATTGTTTAAATTAAGTTAAATTTTCTTTTTAAGTTATTAGCTATTTAATTTATAAATAAATAAATGAACAGCACATATTTTTAGTGAAAACTTTTACAGCTTTTACTGGACATTGGACAACATGAATTTGAACAAATTACCACAAAATCTGGGTCAATAGGGCAAAAAATTTATTTTTTAAATGAAATAAACTGAAAATTGTTTTCAATACGTACTTTTGTCCCATGCAGGTGTTTTTAACATGAACTGTTACAGGTTCGAAAACAGTTGGTGGTAAGGCCAAGTAAAATAATCTGTGTGCGTTTTGTCCTTTCTCGTGATTCTGGATTTGCTGATTAAGTAATTCAAAATCCCTACGAGTGTTGTAGGATCCAACAACATAATAATTCAATTTCCAAAATTCTTCGTATTTTTCCTCGTCACCAGGTTTAACTTTCATATATTGTTCACATTTTTCTCGTATATCTTTGACAGTCAAATTACTCCTGGCATAACCGAAGAACGTTGTTGTTTTTGGCAGTAAATTATCTCTGAATAGCCACCAGAGTGTAGGATAAATCTTCTTCCTGGCCAAGTCACCCTGTTTTGCAAAATCAAATAAAAAATTAATTTACAATAATAATTTAAGAATTATAATATTATATAATAATTTTATATAATTTGACAAATAAAGTAATATTTACATTAATTCGTTTATTAAAAAATGTTCACCTTTAACAATCAACACGTATCGTTTTGATTTGGAAAAAAGAAATAGAAATTTGTTATCTATTTATTTATACTTCCTGAATTATTTACAATAATATTAAAGTTTTAGTTTATTTAAATCTTCAATTGTATAAAGAAGTTCAGTCAAGAACTGCAAAAAATGTTCATATTTCAATCAAAAAGCGTTTCATATAAAATATCAGAATCAGCATTATTAAAAATGCGTAATAGTATTATTTTCATAAAGAAAATCGTTCCACACGACTTCTTTTTGTAAATATTTTTAATTTTAAATCATTTGAGATTTTCTGTACCCTAGAGAAGGAAAATTTGGAAATAAATGAATTTCTTAACAATTAATAAAATGTAATACCTACTTATATTAAGAAATTTTTTTTTTAAGATAAAAAATCTGCAAATTATTGCTATCAGGAAAAGAATATTCTAAAAAAATTCTTTGAAACTGATTACACTTCATTTTTAAAAAACGTTAAAATTAATAAAAATTACATGTATGTGACAATCCATACAAAACGTTCACCAATTTTCGAAGTTCTAGATCCCCCCCCCCACCCTCTAAATGGAACGTTAAAAAATAATTTATACCCCCCTCAAAAATCAAATTTTTTTTTTTTAATATATTAATTAAATCAAATTGTTCTTATTTATCGTATTTACAATTGGTAGTAATTAACACGACTATAGAAATATATTTTATAATAATAATCAAACAAACACGCGCTATTTGCGCGATTGCTCTTTGCCAATATTAATATATTAAGTAATTTTTAAAGCCTATTTTTATCCTATTAATATTCAAAACATCTAAAATTATAGCCTTAATTTGGAGCAGCACTAAACGAATAAAATTAATCTTTTTTTATTAGGAAATAGGATTTTCTTATGCTTTTGGGACCGCCTTACATGATTCCGTGATCGCGTTATTTTTTAACACCAGAAAATCCAAATACTTTTTGATAAAATAGTATCAAAAAATAACAATTATTTTTTATAATCATAATATTTAACCAAAATCATTATTTATGCATGAAATAAATTGGCACATAGTGCCATAAACTATCTGAAGATTAAAAATACACAGTTTGGTGAAACTTGAAAAAAGAATAGAAAATTTGGTACACGTGTATTGGATAAAACTTTATCATTTTAACAAAACTAACGGAACATGTTATACAATATTTTGGACCGCTGATTAAAAACCTGTTATTAGTTTTTCAGAATTTAAAATTGCGGATTCAATATGGCGGAGAAAAAACAAAATTTATTAAACTCAATGCATTGTGAGCATTCTTTGGATTGGTTCCCTGATTAAAAATCTGTTAATAGCATTTCAAAATTCAAAATGGGGATTAAAATTTGAATGCATTCAACTTAGAATCAAATAAAATTTTCTTCACTATAAATTTTCGCATATAAAAATTAGAATTGATTGAAATTTGTAAAAATTAAAATTCGGCTAGACGGAAATTTGTAATTTGAGTTAGTTTCAATTTAAAAAAAAAATAATAAAATTAATTAAGATTAGATTACAATTTTGAAATTTTAAGTTTGAATCGATTTAAGTTTGGATTAAGGAACATTTTAATCAATAAAAATAGTGACATAATAAAATGTTAAAAATGGGATTGATAAAGCTTGAAAAAATTAAAAAAATGAAGTTTAAATTATAATTAAAAGTTACGTTAACCAAAATTTTAATTCATAGTAATTAATAACAGTTTAAATTCAAATTGATTATTAAATTAATAAATTTTGAATAAATATACATTAATTTTAATAATTCAAATTATTAAGTTTCAAAAGTTTTGATAGTTTGAATTTCATTTGAATAAAATTAAAACAAATACGTAAATTTAGATCGTGTAAAAGTTAAAAGAAATAAATTTATGTTTGGTTAGAATTTTTGACATTAAATGTTTTGCTCTGTTAAATGACTAATGATTATAATAAAGATTAATTAAAATTTCGTTATACTAAAGTTCTTAAAAATTAGAATTTTTATGGAATGATTATATGACATTAAGCAAAATTATTATGAATTGTAATGAAAGTCAATCGGATTTTTAATCAATTAATTACATTTAGAATCATAACTATACATTTTCTTAATAAAAGATCTTTACTAATAATTTTAATATTTTATTAAAACGAAATTGTTTACCTGATTAATTACGTTTCTTACTTTTTGAAAGACAGACGAGTTTTTGTTATTTTATTAATTTTCATAATAAAATACAAATAAAAAATAACAATAAATTTTATTTGACATTTGATTATTATTTATTTATATTCTTCAATAAAAATACGAAAATTTTCAAATGATTTGTCAACCAATCAAGTTTTTAGCAACAATGATAGCGAGATATTCGATACATTTCGTTACATCACTTTTTTTAAATAATAATAAAAAAAAAAAAAATATATATATATATATATAGGATATAATAGGATATATATTACGTAATATTAATTTTCATAAATGTTTCAATATGAAAAACTTCAAACGATTCTTCAACCAATCATGTTTTCAACAACAATGAATGCGAGATATTCGATACATTTCGTTACATCACTTTTTTTAAATAATAGGATATAAATAGGATATATATTACGTAATATTAATTTTCAGAAATGTTTCTATTGCTGATTTTCCAAACTAAAGTCTAAAAATGAAAAAGAATATTATTTAAAAGTTGAACTTTCTTTATGGGTGGTCCCTATAAGTTGTGAATAAGAAATAGAATATAATTACAATATAATTATAAACGTTCAAAAGAAATGGAAATCGGGAAAAATATACAAAAATATGGGAAAAAGTTTAAACAAAAGAAGAGAATATAAGTAAGAAAAAGTTCAGTAAAAATATGTGTACGTCCGAGACATAAGCGTTTTTATAAAAATCGTTTATAATTTTGTTTTTTTTTTTATTGATGAAAAACAAACTGCAGAATGTCCCACGTCAATCATTTTTTTTCATTTTTTATCATCATGATTTTGTCGTAATTAAAAGAATGTAATTATCTCATTTTAAAATTTTAATTAGCATGGAAGCTAATCGTAGATTCAAACTAAAAACTCCTTCTTGTCAAAACTAAATTTTTGTCATTTCTTATTAAACCCTTGTAACTTCGTGAATTTTTCACCTAAAAAGAAATAAAATAATTTAAGGAAATTTATTTAAAAAGTAGAAAATTTAAAAAAATATGGAAGCAACATTAAAAAGGATTTTACAATTTAGAAATATTATAAAGTTTAAGAAAATTAAGAGAAATCTAAAATTGAAAAGAGTACGTAAATGAAGAAAAACTTTTAAAAAATGAGAAAAATAAAGAAATTATAAAACAATGAAAGAAAAAAATACTAAATAAATTTTTTGAAAAAATGGGAAATTATCAGAAAAATAAAACAGTTTCGAATAAATAAGACGATTTCTAAGAAAATGATAAAATTAATTAAAGTGTCAAACTTCCGGATTTTTTATTCTTATTTTTTAAATCTACCAATTTCCCGGATCGCTAGACACTCTGAAAGAAATCCTTTAGTAAATGAATGAAGAATTATCAGTTCATTCAGTAGAATTCAAGGAAATGAGAATTTTTAATTTAATTTGAAAAATACAATTAAAAACGAATTACTTGATAATAGGTAGGTATAACAGGTACTTGTTTGTAGGTAATTAAAATATAATGGAAAATAAGTTTAAAATGACGTTTCAGTTTTAGTAATTTTTAAGATTTATAACTATATCCTATATTACAATTATAATCCATTTTTTGATATTTTTTTAACCGACAAAAAAATTGAACATTTAGCTTTTTTACCTTTTTTTTTTTTTAAATACAAGAGAGAACCAAAACTCAAAACTTACTTTTAATTTGTAAACAGTATTTAAAACAAAAACGAAATTAGAAAAGATTTTCTCCCACCCTCTCGTCTAATCATAAAATCATAACAATCTACGAAGAAAAATAAACAAATTTTTTCGCCTATGCAAATTTTATAATTATCTTTTTTATTTACTTATTATTTTAAATTTTAAAAACATTTAACAAATAAATTAAAAGACAAATATATAAATACTGTTTATGTGGGTGAAAAAATTTCAAAAATATTTATTAAAAAATGTCAATTGAAAAGAATCTAGAAATAAAATAAAAATTTACTCTTAAGGAGGTTCTCTCCATTGACATAACCTTAAACTAAAAAAATGCTTTTCATACTAAATAAAAATATTATTAAAATTAATTTCACCAAATTTTGAAAAAAGAATTACGTTGAGCCAAATGTTGTCAAATAATAATTATGTAACGTTTTGTGTTTTTTCTTTCACTTGGGTTAAAATCTGCAATTTTCACTTAATTTTGACAAATAAAATTGTAGAGAATATTTTAACAATCAAAACGAGCTGTTACTTGTCAAAATTGGGTGAAAATTACAGATTTCAACTAGATTTGAAACAAAACACAAAATGTTAAAAAATTATTATTTGACAACAAATTTTGGCTCAACCTAATTTTTTCTCAGAATTGTGAAATTAGATCTTTCAATAACTGGTGAGATTAATTTTGATACATAATATTTTTATTTAGGGTGACTAAAAACCTGATTTCAATGTTGACGTTTTTCACACTTAAAAGACAAAAAAAAATTATTCAAGTTGGTTTATTAGAAATAATAGAGAGACACAAGTGGCGGAACTTCAATTTTGTTGCTTTTTAAAAAAAGTTAAATATTATTTATTAATAGTTTTTCCAAATTCAGAAAATACTTAAAAATAATATTTATAACCCTTTTTTATAGTAACAAAAGTTCCACCAATTTTGTCACTCTGTTTTTTTTTTAATAAATCAACATTAATTAATTTATTTTGTTTTTTAAGAGCGAGAAACGACAGCATTGAAATAAAGGGAGACTATTTTTGTTCACAGGTTTGATCAACCTTAAAAAACAGAAATCTCTTTTTGAGAATTGAAATAATAGAAAGAAAATAAATACTTTTCTTATCTGATTTTTTGAAAAATATATTCAGTATGAAATTTGTTCTAGTAATGTTATTACTAGAATTATTTTATAGAAATAAAAGTAAACAAACAAACAAAACAATAAAAACAAAATTTACAATCCTTAAGCGCACGTGATGGAGCAAAATTTGTTTGTAAACTTTCTCTTAAAATAATAAATATTTTGACACCAAATTTTGAACAATTACTTGAAATATGATAAAAAAAGGCCTACTTGGCCCCAATTTTTGAAAATTAAGAAAAATTAATTTTCTGGTAAAATTCAAATAAATTTGGGTCAGACATACCTTCCTAATGATATTCTAAGCAATTCTACAGAGTTAGATGTCAAAATATTTAGTATTTTAAGAGAAAATTTACGGACAAATTTTTCCCATACCGATGACGTCACTCATCAACACATCCCTTTAAAGATAATATTATAAAGTTTTTAACGTTAAAAAAAACTGCGTGATGATAAGGCAGTTTTGAATAATGTTCATAAGTTGTTGTAATTAGTTGTCAGGAAAATTTTACTCAAATAAAGACAAAAAATGACTTTGTCATTGTTTTTATTCTCTTGTCCAAATAAAGTGTAAAATAATAAACAGAATTTATTTGTTTGTAAATATCTAAACTAATTAAATAATATGAACTTACAGATGCTCCAAGGGTTACGAATACGTGAGGAAAAGAAGAATCAAAGTGAGTTCCTTCCAAATGATCCATTTCTTGAGATTTTAGGGACTGCCTGATAAAATTCAGGCTGTCCTCCGTAGAGCGTCCTAAAATAAAATAATCAAATATAATTTCTCATATTTTATGGATAAACTAAAGATTTTGTACAACACTAGTAAATCTTGATGGAAATTCTCGTCTACTTTAGCCTTGAAAATCAAATTAACTTGTTCTACAGTCGCAGTTGCTTACAATCAAGCAAGCATTCTACTCTTTATTATCTCCAAGGACCTTGTTGAAAATTAACCATTTTTGCACAAAATCAAAAATGTCCCAATTATAGATAATCTTTTATTCGTTAAATAACAATTAAAAAATTGTTTCATTTAAATAAATATACAAAATAATCATTCTTTTTCCATCTTTTAGAAATAATTCTCATTCTGTTTTCTACATAAATAAATATTCATTTTCGACAATAGTTTAAAAAAATCTTTTTCAGATTACACAGAATAAAAACTCGTATACATCAAAAATTTTGAATTTACTTCTTTGAAAAAAAAATTATTTAGAAAAATAAAAATTGTTTAATTTATTTTGTTTTTCACATGAATTGTACATTTAATTTCCCGCTCAAATGATATTTTTAATTTAAATTATATTCTTAAATTCTCTAGTCACACAACAAAAATTCTTCATTTCTCAATGTACACTAAATTTGCATATATGCTTTAATAAACTACAATTAAAAATGTGTGCTAATTAGAAAAATGTCCGACTTACTGATTAGAGTAACCATTTTTAAAATTTAAAATAAATACTTGAAAAAAAGTCCTGTAATTTAAAATAGAGTGTTAAAAAATATAAATTAAGAAAATAATATTAAAAATAAAAATTTATTTTAATGACAGACACTTGGTAATTTGTGTTCCAAATGGTTTGAAAGAGCAATTCGAACTGAGCATAGTCAATCGTATTTCCGCAGAGTCAGTGAATCGAGTTAAAAACCACGTGGAAAATACACATGTATATATACAAAACATCAGATATAAATATGCGTGCACAATATATATTACAAGATAATACGTAATTGTAAAATAACTGAAAATATCGATTATTTTGCAAGATTAACTGACGTTTACAAATTACGTTAAAAAAATTGTTTATAAAAATCGGTAAAATTAATTTCTAAAATAAATTTATATAAATATATAATTTAAAAATATAGATTTTTTAACAGAATAAATGGAGTTTTTTTTTAAGTTTATCCAATATGAACTTCAAATAATTAATTTAATTTAAAATATGTAATTTAAAAATAGTTTTCTATTAAATTAATTTCAATTATTTAATTTTTTAATCACTTAATTTTTTACTTATTTACTAAATTTTCAAAATATATCTACTATAATACTTTCCGAAAATGCGTATTTAATTTTATAAATAAAAATAAATTATTTCTCAAACTCGTCACTTTTGCTTTTGCCATTTACAATTTAAAAAAGGAAATTTGAATTTTAAAAGTGTGTTACATTTTTAAATATTTATAAGAAATAGTGCATTGTTTAATACACTGTAGTTAATAGGAAATAATTAAAGCAACAAGAATTTATTAAAATTGTAATCTAACAATGTTTAATCTTTATCAATCATCAAAAAAGAAAAAATCATATTACGTTAAGGTTTTTTTTTTGTATGTCATACTGAAGTGAGGGTCAAGGTTACAACGAGGTACTTGTGTTTAACAATCAAAGATATATTATGCAGCTATGCTTATTACCTTCAATAATGAGCTTTCAGATATCCAGAATTTTACATTTTTCTTCTTATTGTGCGAAGCGTATTTTAAAATTGAATTACGCAATCTTACAAATTTTAATTTACATTTACAAAATCTATAAAATTTTCTAGAATTTCTTTCAGAATATTAATTTAAACAATATAATAATATTCAACTTAAAAAAAATTCAACATTTTACTTTTTTATTTTTGTATTTTATGTATTTTTGTATTAACACGATCTTCTTTTTTTAATTCTTTATCATATTGAATAAATGTATATTTAAAAATGTAAAATAGCTTTTGAAAAATATAAAGTAAAACAAAAACTTATTTTTGTGTGGTTTTTCTAAAATAAATTTTTTTAAATTATTTACAATTTAATGGATTGTTTTAACTTATTTATTTAAGAAAATAAAATTAAATGAAATAAATGTAAAAACTAGACTAAATTTAAAACTAGCTTGTATATTTTACAGAGAAAATCTTTCAAAAATAATTTATGGATATACAATTTAAATATTTCTATAATTTTTTTTTTTTAAATTTCTTCATTACAAATTAATGTCATTGATCGTTAAAAAAATACATTAATGACCTTTCGGTGAATGGGAAAATCCGGAAGTGAAAAATGCATTAATTTCAAGAATACGATTCAGTATTGTCAGTAAATGCATTAATATTTATAATGAATTGAGTAAACGTAAAACCAAATTTCTTTTACTGCTTGTGTGAAATGAAAATAAGTTTTTCAAACTCTAAACAAATAAAAACTTGACATATAAAATAACATATAATTTTATATAAAAAAACATTTTTTTATATATAAAGATTATAAAGGATAATTTTAAATAATTTAAAACAATTTTTTTCACTCCTTGTCATAACTTCAAATTAAAACTTCTGTTTTCTCTTCAAATCTAATAAACAGTTGCAATTTTTATCCGATTCTGTTAAAAATGGCTCATTTTGTTCATAAAAAAAATTTGCTGCGAATACTTATTTTCATTGAATTTTATTAAAAATATTAAGTTTAAAAGTAACTTAATAAAATATATATTGTTATATTCATAATTTTTTTATTATTTCTTAAACAAATACATCAAGTAAAATTCAATCAGCAGATTTTTATAGCAAATTTTTCAAAGAACAAAATGAACAATTGTTTGACAAAATTAGATAAAAATTGAATTAATCATTAGATTTGAAGAAAAAACACAATGCGTGAAATAATCTGTATTTAAAAAAACATTCTAATTCAAAATAATTTTATCTGAAAATTATATAAGTGGATATTTTGAAATTTGTTAAAATCAATTTTTTAGGAGGTTCTCTCCATTCAAATTAAAAAATGCCTTTCACACCAAATAAAAATATTATTAAATTAATTTCGCCAAACTTTGAAAGATCTAGTTGTACATTTTTCAGAAAAAAAAGGTTGAGCCAAATTTGTTGTCAAATAATAATTGTTTAGCATTTTGTGTTTTTTCTTTATTAAAATTTGTAATACTCATCCAATTTCGACAAATAATAGCTCATTTACCTCATTCAAGCATTTTTTACAATTTTATTTATTGGATATTGTTAAATATTTTGTTTAAAAAATATATAAAAATCAGATTTTCTTTCTCTAATAACTTCTGAATAATACATTATTTAATAAAATCCAACAAATAAAATTGTAGAGAATATTTTAACAAACAAAAAGAGATATTATTTGTTAAAATTAGACGAAAATTACAGATTTTAACTATAGATTCAAAGGAAAAACACAAACTCTTCAAAAATTTTATTTTATAATTCCTACTAAAAACGACTTTTTATTTTCAGGACATGTCAAGGGGTCAAACGTCAAATATTCTTAATAATTTTAAAACCATGAAAAAATTTGTTCCATTCCAATTAGTAAAAATTACTTAATTATTATTAATAAAAAACTACTAATTCAGGAGTAAAATTTAACCAATTAAAGTAAAGAAATGACTAAAATATTAAGTAGACACGCTGAGAAATTAGAAATTTGTTCCTAATTGAAATTTAGAGAGAAGTGATGAGAATAAGGAATTAAAATTAATGCTACTTAATTATATTAAAATATCAATAAACAGTTGTAAAAAGGCAAATTTTCGAAAACTAATATCTAGAAAAATATTGATTGTTGCAATCGATTTACTATAGGTTCAAAAGGCTTTATTCTTTTTATCTATTTTTTAAAAAAAATAGACCTTCTCTTGTACATTTCTTTAAATCTTTTTTTCTATTAAGGAGGGCGGTGACCGTAACATAACCTTAAACTAAGCAGAAACACTTTTTAATACCAAAAAAAAAAAAAATTAATTGAGCCAAAATTTGTTGGCAAATAACAATTATTTAAAATTTTGTGTTTGTTTATTTTACTCTTTAAAATATTCTCTATAATCATTTTAATATTGCTAAGTTCATTGTCAACAAAATATATAAACAATACGAATACTTTTTAACAACAAACTGTTAACTATGTTAAAATGATTAAAGAGAATATTTTAAAGAGTAAAACAAGCTATTGTTTGTAAATATTTGATAAAATAATAATAATTTTGATTATATTTTAATTTTTATTAAAAAGCATTTCTTAGTTTGAGGTTATGTTACGATAACCACCCTCCTTAATGGAATTGGTTTTCCTCAGATATTAATCGTTTATTCCAAGAAGATTTTAATATCACATTTAAAATAATTTCTGTGAATATTAGAACATTATCCTTAAATTTTTTGTATTCATTTAAGAGAAAAAATAGATGGCTGTTTTGTTAATCAAAACTAAAAGTTTAAAAGTTTATTAAAAAACAAAAAATATTAAATATCAAAAAGAGCAGGGTGGCCGAAAATTTGCATTTTCAAAAATCCCTGACTTTTCCATGACTTTTCCCTGACTCAACATTTTTTTTAATTATTTTAAATCTTGCTATGTATGATAGAAATTCTACACTATTTTCCCTGACTTTTAAAGATTTTTTAAAAAAATCCCTGACTTTTCCCTGATATTCAGATTTTTCCTGACTTGCGGACACCCTGAAAGAGTCAAAAATACAAAAAAAGTGATTAAAATAAGTTTAAAAAAAAAAAAAATTTCTCATTTCAATGATAAATATTTTTTAAATTATTTTCGAAAATTATTTGCTACCCTTTCACACCCAACTGAAATTAATATTCTTTTCTGCTCTATTTTTCAATATTTTATCAACAATAATTTTTTTCAATATTGTTTTTTTATATTTTACCAAATAAATACATTCGTGAAAAGTTAAATATAAGTGGACATTTTTTGAACATTTTTATTAAAAACTTAAAAAAATGACTTAATTGGATTTAAAAAAAAGTATTATTCAATTTTCTATTCTTTATTAAATAGGCACTTTGTGAAGAAAATGTGAACTTTTTGGGAATTAATTGATTTTTACGTTTTTTGGGTCGCTGGTAATGAATCTAAGGGGCCGTCCATAAACTACGTAGCCTAATTTTTTGGAATTTTTAAAAAAAATTGTTTTTTTATTCAATCCGATTTTGTTAATTTTTAACCGATCATTTTTAAATGCTGACACTTTTAAATACCTGAATTTTTTGCTTCTGCAGGAAAATCAACTTAAAGAATTTTATGTGATTATAACAATCCAGGCAGAAGAAATTCTTTTCTTAGAATAAAACACTTTTGAGTTCTTTCTCGTGAACTTTATGAAAATTAAACTCATTCAAATATTTAAGATTTATTCGTCCTAGTACTTTTTAAGAAAGATAAAATACACTCCTGTCTTTTGCTAAATAAGGAAGCAATGATTCTTAAAGTACAGCGGAAAATTAATATAAAATACTTAAATTCGTAAAAAAAATTAATTATCAAAAAAGTATCAGTTTACTTATCACCTGGTTTTACTAAGTTGATTATAACAGAACTAGTAACAATAAAGATATGTTCCTTGCATTTGATCCCTAACTACTGGAAGAACTTACTTCATATGGATACATTGATGCGTTGCGATAAAAAAAAAATAAGAGGGGATAATTGAATTTTTTTTCTCATGAATAAATGTATGCAAAAATTTTAAACGTTAATAAGCTTGCAATTTCTTTTATTCATTTACAAATTCTGAAAATTTCTAAATTAAAAATTAATAAAAATAAAACAAATGTGTACAAATGAAAGGAACCAAATACAAATAAAATCGAATAAAATATGAGTAAAACAAAATAAAATGTGATTGAAATTGATAAAAGTAAAAAAATAAAATGCTATTCTAATGAAATTTAGTAAAAGTAATTTTTTATTTTTAGAGAACAGGTATTTAATTAGAATTTTATGAATTCAAATACACCTTGTGGATAGCTACTAAAATTAAATTTACAATTTTCTGATTTTCAAGACTTTTTCAACTAAATTTTTTAATTTTTTCAGATATTTATGTATTTAACTTTTAATAAATTTTTAAAATGTTTGTGGCATAATCAACTAACCTACACAATAGTAGAAACTTTACGTACTTTTCCTTAAAATTATATTTTAGAAATTTTCAACTTTAATTCTCTTCTAAATTATTTACACACAGTTGAAAATTTTATAAAAATAATTTAATTTTCAGTAAAAGTTATTTGTTAAAAAAAAATTATATTTTCGATAAAAACACCAAACTCCTGATAAAAAAGTGAAATTTTAAATAAAAAGAGAACATAAAATTAAGCTGTTAGTCGACAAGTTTTTTTTTTCACCAAGCATGTGAATTTTTGAATATTTAAAAAAACTGTACAAATTTTAAATTCTTTTTCACTGAGATAAAAGTTCAAATAAACTATAAATGTTTTACTTTACTATTTTAACATTATAACTCTGATTAAAAATGTTTTTCATTAAAATAAGAAATTTTAACAATTTAATAAAAAAAAATTTGTAAAATTCTGAGAATTGTTTAATGTAAATGGATTATTTTTGAAGGTAGAAGATTTATAAATTTTGAAATAAACAATTTCAAAATTTTTTATCCTATTTTTATCTGACTTTGCAATTAAATCCCATTTTACCAAAAGTATTAATTTTCTTGAAAAATATTAACATTAATTTAAAAAATTAAAATTTTTATGCAATTTAACTATTAGAAAATTAAACACCTCAGAAAAATTCTGGATGAAAACTAATTTTATTCTGAATTTAGTTTCTTCCAGAAAATTAACATTAACCAAAATTAGTTATACTTTTTAAAGAAAACGGACAATACATTTTATTTTTTAAATATTTAATATATAATATTTCAGATTTATTTTATTAACTTAAAATTAGTATTTTAACTAAGATATCAGTTTCTTAATTCCTAAATTCGACATTTTTTCAATATTATCCCCCTGGCTTGAAAGAAAAGTCCAGATTTTGGAAAAACGGGATACTCTGACATGACACACACACTATTAGATACATTAAAAATATGAGAAGACAATTTTGAAATTTTTAACAAGAGTTCAAGCTTTGTCATGATGACTAGAATAAAGCAATTGGAATAATTGTTTTTTCCCACTACTATTAGTAATAATTATTGCTGAGTTGATGAAAACCGAAGTCTGAAAAAAAGGAAAAAAATAGACATTTTATATTAAAAAACCTATTTAGTTTAAAAATAGAATTTTTAATTTAGGGCTTTATTTCATTCAGCTTTTTAAATTTAAATGCTTTCACATATCTTCGCTCGTGCATGACAGAAAACGTGACAACGTAAATTATGACATAATAGTGATATCGTTCAAAGCAGTATTATCAATAATTTTTGTTAAGCTGAAACAAAACAAAAAAAAATATTTAAGACATGATAATTTGTATTCAATTATGAAAAAGAGAATGAACAATTGAACAGAAGTAGAGGTATAAACTTAAAAAATGATTTTATTACTGAAACTTGCTGATCAATAATAAATACTTTTGAATAAAATGTAAAATAATGAGTTATTTTAGTATCTACTTTTGATAAATATGAAGAACAAGATAATTTGAGAAAACTGTACAATATTTTATAGGCTAAAAATATTATCTGAGAAAAATAGAAATAAAAAAATTATAAATTATCTGGAAATAGAATAAAGTTTAAAATTAATAGAATGAATACAATTTTTCTCCCCTAAAATTCTATATAATAATCGTAAAAGCATTTTTATTATTTTAATATACTTTTGGAAATTTTCTTTCTTTTTCAACTTCCATACCAAAATTCTTTCCGAGTTTTTTTCTCTCCCTTTTTGTTTTATTCATCTTATAAAATACAAATTTTGTTGTTATAATTTTTAAATAAAAGATTTTTTCAAAAGTACGATTCTGCATCAGAATTTGTTAGGGTGTAAAGATTCTGAAACATATTAGTTTTTGTAAATTCGAATTTTCCTTGCGTGTCAGTATTTCTCGAGAATGATCAAGGTATTTGACATTTTTGACGCCATTTACAGCATCCAGTTTCTGATTGAAAATACGTCAAATCCTTGAACGTTATCGAGAAACTGTCAGACGAGAATAACTTAAATCTAGTGAAACAAATATATTTCAAAATTCTTATTCATCCTAATAAATTCTGATACAGAGTTAATTAATCGAACAACCTTTCGAATTTTTAACAACCTTAATACAAATAAAGCAACAATACATGAATTACAATTGTTTCGTTAATTAATAACAGGTAAAATATAACATTTAAGATCCTAGTTAATAAAAAGAAAATACACTTACGTCGGCATTTTAATGAAGACATTTTCTTGGTTAGGTGATTTAATTATGTTTTTAAGAGGCTGAAAAGGTTTGAAGGTGCAAAACGGTGTAATCCGATTTTGTAGATTAAATTTCTCTTATTCTTGCAAATAGACTTTCGCTTTTTGTCAAGGTTGAAAATTAGAAACTGTTAATTATTGACATCAAGGTCTTTGAGTTTTCATTTTTTGTCTTCCTTTGAATAAACCTTTTGCGTTTATAAATATATTTAACGTTTTTATTAAACAGACTACTATAAACACAATTATTATTTGTATTTTAAAACACTTTTACACATTTTTGGGTATTTAAACTTTCAATAAAACAGATGATTCACACACGTGCTTGCGCAAATCAGCTGATCCTTCACATAACCTCTATCTTTTTATGCGCGCGCATGTGAATATTGCTCCGTCCGAATCCTACAAATTTTCTGAATCCTCCGGATCTTGCTCCGGAATATTCATGTTTTTATCAAGAAGGTTTTTATATTCGACTTTTAAGTTTATCAATTATATTTCGTAAGTTATCAAACAATATTTTCAATATTATATTTATCTATAATTATTTGAATACTGGATGTTGGTTAATTTACAATTTTATTGCAAAAACTATATAAAAAACAGATCAAAGTCAAATATTTTATAAGAATTTAAAAGTAGGATAAAAGATTTTAATGAAACATAAAAAGTCAAGGTTAAAGAATATAAAATAAGAAGGATGGTATATTTTTTTAAAAACTTTAGTTTTCCAGAAAGTCTTAAAATTTGAGTATAAAATAAAATTGTTTACAGTCGCTTATTATATTTTATAGGTTATAAATGTAGAATGCTTTTGATACGAAATTTGTATTTGTTATTCATATTTATTTATATAATGTAATATAAAATATAATAAGTCTTTGAAATATAAAGGAGAATAAATTAGTAGAATTACTACATTTGTAAAACAACTAAAAAATTCCATGATAATATTTCTACAAATTTTGAAAAATGTTACTAAAATTTAGCATTTGTAAAAATGATAAAAACAAGCACAAAAAACCAATTATTTTCATAGGTTATTGAAATTTCAAATTTAGTTTTTCAATAATTGGAAACAATTATTCAACATTTAAATCTTTTGTCGTTTCTCGATTCTAAGAGACAAAATAAATATTGTCAAATGTCGTCTTATTAAAAAATTAATTTCATTTCATTTTTCAAATAAAAATATTACGAACGATTTATTTAGACTTAGAACATTATTCTATCTATAATAAATTGACCCTTGACAATTTATTTTGTTTTTTAAAATTAAGAAATGACAAGATTGAAATCAGGTGACAATTTTTTATTCTTACTGACTCGATCAGCCTTAAACGTTTTAAAAAAAGTATCTAAAAAGTAGCATTTAAAAATCAAGGTTTAAATTAGTTTTTCAAGGACAGAGAAATTTTTTTTTTATTTTGTACGCACACAAAAGTTTAAAGTATACTTAAATCATAAATTATTTAGTAACATATCTGGTTTTCAGTTTTTAGTTATATAGAATTTTATTATTTAAACAATTTTTTTTACAAATTTAGCATTCAGGTTATATTCTGTTATTTATTATTTAATATAAATAAATTATTGAATTTAAAATCTAAAATAAGAATCAAATTTATTGATGATACATATCTTTTTTTAAACAGAAAATGAAAGTAAGTGATTTGTTGATGAGCATTGCCTGTAAAAATTTTGCACGAGCTCGTCAATGTGAAGATAAAGTGAAATTTAGAGCAGAGCTACCTTTGAGATTAAGGAATAGAGTCAGTGGAAAACATAACGCGGATAAAGGTAAAAATTTTATCTTATAAAATAATGAAATGTTACTAAAAATAAGTTATTTTTTTCAGAGAAAGGATGCCTTTCACAAATTTCTATTCTCCTTGCTTGCCTTGCGAAGAATAATTACGAAAACAAACGTTGCGGTAAAGAAATAGAGGAATTTTATGGTTGTTATAATAATTACTCAAAGAATAAAAGAGCTTTAAAAGAAAATAGAGAAAAGGGTGTTCTTACACCAAATGCAACGTCTCTCAATCACCATGAAGTTAATATACTTTTAAAAAGATATCCTAATCCTTAAAAACGTATGTACTTGTTCCATTTTTAAAATCATAATTTATTAAATATAATGTTAGCTATGAAATATGTACATTGTTTAATTAAAAACATGTAGAATCAGATTTAGATTAAATTTATAAAAAAAATGTAATTGATATGGTAAATACATGTATAAAATAGTTCTCAATGTATTTTAATTTGCAGAGTTTAGTTAACTTTGCAGAAAATATATATACAATTAATTCTTCTAAGTTAAATTTGCTACTTTAATTTTATTATTATGTTATTTTATAGCAATGTTGTCACCGGTATTTTTTAGGCGCCTAATGGCCAATCGTTCAGAGACACCTACAACAAAAATTTAAAAACATTGATTTTAATAATATTATTAATAACAAATGTTTAATTGAATAATTTTAATGTGTTTTGCTCTAGCCGATTCTTATCATCGGGTACTAAAATTAACACAATTTACGAAAACTTATTAACCAAAAATAAAAATAAAAATCTTCACTGCACAAAGAATGGGAACATGATTTAAAGAAAAACGAAAATTATTTTCTCATTTACTAAAAATTTGATTAAGTTTTAAAAAAAATACTAGTAAAATGAAATTTGGAATTTTTTTCTTCGAATTAATATTATTTCTGAAACAATAAACATTTTATTACATTTTACGTTTTTAATTTTTTACCACTTTTACGTAAACGGTCTCAGTTATAAAAAAAATTACTACTTACGAAGAACATGAGTCGTTTTAACGGGCCTAAATTCACCCAGATCTTGCAACTGATTTTCAATTCGTCGTAGAACTTTGTAATTTTCCAAATGTTCATCTTTGTAAAAAAGATATGAGTAAAATAAAATGGAAAAGCAGAAAAATAAAGCACATTTTCGAACGAACCAAGTTGAATGTAAGAGTTGCATCTAAAATAATTATAAATATATAAATGAGAGCAAATTAACAATTTCGATGCACAATTGTATACTTTGCATATTTTTAAAAAGTAGAAAACATTTATAAGTTATTTAAATAATATTTTAAGAATTTAATTTTTTTTTATATCTTCAAAATATTTAAAGAATTTTATATTTTTGGTTGTAAATAACTTATATAGATTGCAGAGTGTCTAGAGATTCAGAAAAATGACGTGATTTTATACATCATGAACAAAAATCCGGAATTTAACGAAAATTTATAAAAATATCTGAGAATATTTAAAACATTCTCAGAATTCGTAGAAAAAACCTAAAAATTTTAATTTTAATCTTGTATTCTTCAATAATTTTAAAAATTGTATTTGAAATTGTCAAAATACGATATAAAAATCTTGGGTAGAAATAATATTAACTTTTTTTAAGAATTCCAAGTCATTCTCATTTAAATAAAGCTCAAATGCCACTTAAATCAAACTTAAATGTAATTAATTTCAATTTCAACATCTAGTCAAAAATTAATTCTTTTGTATTTTATTTGTCGTACTTCAAATATTTCCAATTTTTTCTAACTTTATCATAATTTGTTTTCTTCTTTAAAATTATTATTTTCGTTTTGTAGATTTTCCTTTTTTTTTTCTTCTGTTTAGGTGTGCAAATTATTTTAGATTTTTTTATACAATTTAAACATTTAGGTAGAGAAATGTTATTTATTTTCATATACTTTGGTGGAAAATACAATTTTTTCTTCAATTTAAGGATTTTTTTAGATTTACTCGTTTTTTGTAAATTTATTCAATTTTCTTTAAAGTTTGTTTATTTTTTCGCAAATTTGTTTACTCTTTCATAAAATTTCTAGATTTTGTGATTTAAATTTTTTTTTATTGTTAGAATTGTTTTAAAAATGTATAATTATAATGTTTTGAACAAATTTTTATTTTTTTAAAGTGGGTTCCATATTTTTTTTAAATTTTCTTCATGTTAGGATTAATCTTCTAACAATTGTTATTTTTAATGGAATTTTTTTCTAGACTTTTATCTTGTTTTGTTATATTTTCTTATTTTATTCTTACTGTTTATTATTATTATTATTTTTTTTTTAGTTCTCACAATTTTTATATTTATTATTATTATTATTTTTTTTTTAAATTTTTTTATAACTTATTAAATTTGTTTTAATAGTTTTTTTTCCTTACATTTTGCAATATATTACTTTATTGTTTTCATTTAATGTTTTTAGTTTTTCCCATTCCTTAAAACTTTTTAACGTCGCCTTAAATTTCTTTAATTTTGCTACCAATTATTTGTTCTTTCATAATTTTTTAAATCACTTTTTAACTTTTAATAATTTAATAATTTTTATTATACAATTTCTAATTTTTTCCTAATTTATACATTTTTATAATTTCTTAAAGTCTTTTCTTTCTTTTCTCTATTTTATGTAAATTATTTAATTTGATCTTATAATAAATTTCTCATTTTATCATAATTTTTATATTTTTTTTCTCAAAAATGTTTAATTTTTTTTTTTTTATTTACTTTTGTAATTTTTTTAAATAAATTTTCTTCTCATTCTTTAGTATAGTTTTAATTAATTCTTGATTTTTTAAATTCTCTTATTTTTCGTATATTATCGCGCGGTGTCTTGATTTAAAACAAAAACAATTTAGTCATTTTTTCTTAAGCTTGCTAATATTTTAAGACATTATTAACATTTTTCTGAGTTTTTCCAACGATTAATAATTTTCTAAACTTTTTAATTTTTAAAAAATTTAATTTTTTTGTAGGTTTTTCAATTATTATTTTCCGAAATATTCAAAATGACTATTCGCTAGACACCCTGCTTATGTAGATCAAAATTATCTAAACATTTTGATTACCTTATCATCATGAAGATGATTTTCATCATTAGTGTAATAATTGACTAGCATTCTCTCTACTATAACATTAAAACTTAAAATAGTAAAGAGAGAAATTCTTGCATTTACTGTCTTTTTGGTAGCACTGAATAGAGCAGCAAAAATGCAAGAAATTACATAATATAAAATAGATTGGAACCAAGAAACTTCTCCAATAATCCAGCTTTGAAAATTGCGAATATAGGAAAATATTTGAAAGAGCAACTCTTTTTGATCTCTTGCTGATTCTCTGAAAAAGAAAGAAATCTTTTCATTTTGTCTACTTTACTTAATGAATACGGTAGCTTTTATAAATACTTACTTGAAATCACTGACAATATTATTAACCGTGTCAGCAGAATTTTGTATTACGCCCTCTAATTTAAGTCCATTGTCTAAAAGTTGATTTTGCATGTCTAGTCCTTCTTTCTGTCTCTCTAGAACGATAGTCTGCATTTTTGCAGCCTCCGAAATTTGCTCTTTCATGTGAGTCGAAGCCTTGTACAAGCTAAAATCATTAAATTATCTTAAAAAGAATAATTTAATACTCTCTCATTAGAAATAAAAATGTAATGATAAAATTAATGAGTTTATACTGAATACAACAATTTGAAAATTTGGTTTTGAAAAACAACTTAGTAAAACAAGTATAATCAATTTATGAAACTATTTTTTTTCAATTTATAATTTTAAAAATTATAATCTGTGTAAAATTTCCTTTTGCTAAAAATGATTGAAATTGATAATTACGTAAATAAATTACATCTTAATTTTACGCTCATTTCTATTAATTAATATAATAATTAAAATTTACTAACTGCTTAATTGTACTTTCCGTTTCAGCTTGCCATATCTCGTGACTTAAGAAAAAACACACATGAGATGTGTGAGTGTAGAATTCGTTGTAAACTCCAAAAGCACGATCTGTCATTCCATTAATACATTCTCTGATGATGATGATAATAGAATACAAAAAAGATTAATACATTTTAAACAATATTTAACAAAAAAAATATTTAAAAGATATACCAGATTTATATTAACTTGAAATAAAATCCAAAAAATGCTCAATTTTACCTTCTTTTGCTCTCTGTTTCACTGAGATGGCAAGAATAAGTAATATGTCCAGAATCTTCCAAAAAACAGTTTGCTAAGAAAAGTGCTAATAAAGAGTGTTCATGGTCGTTTAAATTCTCACAGCTTCCTTTTATGTTTTTCAAAGCTTCATGCCAACACTTTCCGTGTTGTGGTAAACTTGATTTAGCTTTACACGGTAATACGGTAAGAATTTTTATTTTACATCGTAAAAAATAAAATGGCACAAATAATAAACAATATTTTTATATTTTTGTCAATGGCTTGGTAAACGAGAAGGATTTTTAAATGACACTTCACAGTTTTAAAATAAAAATTCGAAAAGAAAATTTAGGTAATTAATGGAACAATTTTAGAAAAAAAGATTTTTAAAAAATGTCCAAAACTCCGAGGAAATAAGAGACAATAAGAAAGTTAAATTAAAAACAGTAAAATATTCAAAGATAGTAACAACGCTTGAGTAAAAAAAGTTAAATTATAAAATTTGAAAAATTTCTTTAAATACTAGATATTTTGTAAAATAATGACAAAGTTTGTGAAAAATAGAACAAATAAAAAAATGAATGAGTCTGTAGGAAATTAAAAATTGAAGTTTTTGAATTAAATTTTAATCAAAAATAAAATTAGAGATTTTAAAAAAGAGAACAAATTATAAAAAAAAAAATAATAATAAACTTTTAAATTTAGTGTAGATTTTTAAAACTACGAAGAAGATAACAAAATTAATATAGATAAAATAATAGTACTTAACAATGTAAAACAGGTGACAAATTTGAAATAAAGGTGCAAAAAGTTGACAGTCTGTGTTTCCTTATATTGAAATTTGATATTCAATTTTAATATTTAAAAATGTTTTTAGTTATTTAACATTTCTTCATTAGCCTTTGAATACAATTATTATCTATAAAAACTTTAAAAGTGGTGGTTTTTCAAAATCAGAGCAAATTAAACTTTTTTAAATTATAGTGTCAATTCCATTCTTAAAAATTTAAGTCTTTTAATGATTTCCATTTACGAATTAAATTCAATACGTTCTTCGTATTTTTAATGAATTTGAACCTTTAAATTTTGAAATATGTACCTAAGTATCGATTATTTAATTTTAAATTTTGATATTTTAGAAAATTACATTAATAAAATAAAATTACAGTAAATGCTATTTTTTTAAACCTATTTTAGAAAAAATTAATTACAAATAGTACCTAATAGGGATAAGAATCATTTTAATTTTTTTATGTTTTGAAAACTATTAAACTTAATTCAATTACACTTAAGTGTAATATTTAAAACATTTATTGTTTATTATTAAAAGCAGTATTATAAGAAATAATTTGAGCATGATAATAATTCCTTTATTTTATCATTTACCTTTGATGAGATGATATTGTTTTTCTCCCAATTCTTTTAACTGCGAATCTCCGTTAAAAGTAAAAACAAGCAAAATATAATTTGTTACAAAAAACAATTTTAACATGTCTAGTAAAAAGTAAATGTTTGTTTACATTTGACTTGTCAACTAACTGTAAAATTGGAGTAATCATTAGAAATAATAAAAAACTACGTTTGTTTTCGATGATTTAAGATCCTTGTATACTTTACATTTGTAAGTATCGACAAAAATTGTAACTTTTAATGAGTTGTAAACTAAAATATGTAATCAAAAATATTTTGTTTACAAATTGTGTCACCAACTGTCACTTGGTAGATGGCGCTATTTAAAAACGGTAATTTCCGTTGACTCCTTTACTCTTCTACTCTTTGATTGGTTAATAGCATTTCGAATCGTACACTACCATTAGTCAAATTTGTTTGGCGGTAAAACTTAAAATAAATAGTAAAATAAATGTTACATTAATATACAAAAATATATTCTTATTTTTCAATTTATTAAGGATGTTCTTTTCACTGACATAACCTCAAACTAAGAAATGACTGTTCCCATAAAATAAAACTATATTATTAAAATTAATTTCACCAAATTTTGAAAGATCCAGTTGTACATTTTTCAGAAAAAAATTAGGTTTTGCTAAAATTTGTGGTCAAATAATAAAAATTATTTAACATTTGATGTTTTTTCTTTAAATTTAATCAACAACTGCAATTTTCATCCAATTCTGATAAATAATAGCTCATTTTTCTCGTTGAAACATTATCTTCAATTTTATTTGTTGGGGTTTGTTAAATAATATTTTGCTTAAAAGTTATTAAACAAGTAAAAGTTGTTCTTTACGTATTTTTTAAATAAAATATTATTTAACAGGGTGTCTACCAACCGGGAAAACCGGGAATTTTCCGTCAAACCGAGAATTTTTTTCTGGGATAATAAATTCTTTTCAATTTCCAATTATTTTCTACAATTCTCAATTATTTTCTTCCATTTGGAATTATTTTCATTAATTTAAAATTATTTCTTCGATTTTCTACTATTTTCTTCAATTGCTAATTATTTTCTTCAATTTTCAATTATTTTCATCAATTTCTAATTAATTTATTTAATTCTGAAATATTTTCTACGATATTTAATTATTTTAATCAATTTTTAATTATTTTCTTCCACTATAATTTTTTTTTTTGAATTGCCAATTATTTGATTCAATTTCCAATTATTTTCTTCAATTTTCAATTATTTTCATCAATTTTTAATTATTTTCTTCAGATCTCAACTATTTTCTTCAATTTTTAATTATTTAATTTAATATTCAATAATTCTCGGCTTTTTCCAATTATCATTTATTTATTTCACATCTCAATAACTCCTCCATTTTTCAATTATTTTCTTCTATAATCAATTATTATTAATTATGTTTTTGAAACTTGAATTCAATTCATCAATTATTATTCCACGATTTTCATAAAATCACATTTTCTTCAATTCCAAATTATTTTCTACAATTTTTAATTAATTTCTTCAAATTACAATTACATTCTTCATTTATTATTGTTTTTTCAAATTCTATAATTCCTGGGTGGTTCAATTTCTGTTTTCTTCAATTATCACTTATTTTCTTCTATTTTCAACCCAAATTGTTTAATTCTTGAATTATTTTCTTTAATTCTCAATTATAATTTTCGACATTCAATTACATTCTTTAATTTTGAATTTTTTTTTTAATATTCAATAACTCTAGGCTTTTTACAATGATTTTTTTTTAATTCTTAATTATTTTCTTCAAATTCTAATTTTTTTCTTAAATTTCAATTATTTTCTTCAATTTCCAATTATTTTTTCATATTTCTTTCAGTTTCTCAATTTCTTCTCAATTTTCTTCAATATTTAACAATTCTCAGCTTTTTTAAATTATGTTTTTCTTTCAAGTTTTATTTAAATTGAGAATTTTTAAATTATTTTCATAAATTCGCAATTATTTCCGTCGATTTCTAAATTTTTCTACTGCTTCTAAATATTGAATTTAATTTTTAAGTACTTTCTTCCACTTTTAATTATTTTCTTCAATTTTCAATAATTTTCTTCTATTTTCAATTTAATTGTTCAATTATTTTTTTCAATTCTCAATTAATTTATATAATAACAATTCTATTCTTCAATTTTTAATTATATTCTTTGAATTTAATAACCATTGTTAAATTTTTTCAATTATTGTTCAATTGTAGATTAATATTTATTTATTTTTTAATTTTGTTTCTAATTGTCAAATATCTTTGTCATTGTTCAATTATTTCTTTTCATTATTAATCATTTCTTTTCATTATTAATTGTTTCCTTTAAGGAGGTTTATCCAAAAAACCAATTTCTACAGATTCTTATAAAATTTTAATGACATAATAAATGCATTACTTTACATGTACTGTTATAATTTTATTGAATTTTACCGTTCTGTTTTTAAGATATAAATTCATAAAGTTAGAACTTTTACATGGAAAAAGTAACAAACGCGCAAAATGACTATATTTTAATTAATTAAAAAAACACGGTTCTACAAATTTTTTTAAAAAACTAATATATTTTAAACTGTAATAGAATACAACTTTTACAATAATATTTAATTAATTTACCGTTCCGTTGTTAAGAAAATGTTATTTAAGGGTAGTAATCCTTCACTTTTTTGAAATAATCAGGAAGAAAAAATTTTAAAAAGTTGGAATTTTCAACAGAAAATTTTTTTTTCAATAAAATTTGTTTATGTAATGATTTTAACTACAAAATACTATTTAGAAACCAAATTATAAGACGAAATGAAATTAAAAAAATATTGACTATCATGGTCCGATAGAATGAGAACCGCTTGAGGGTATAAGCGTCCTTAATATTTAATTATTATTTTTTGTAAAGTTTAATATTTAATCTTCAATTCTCAATTATTTTCTTTGAATTTCAATTATTTTCTTCAATTATCAACTGTTATATTCAATTTTTGTGGCCATTGGTAGGTCTATTTATACTTAAAATAAATTTAAAGTTAACAAGAGAAAAAACCAGGAAAAACCGGGAAATGACCGGGAATTTTGTGGGACGTAATTAGTAGACACCCTGTTTAACAACATCTAACAAATAAAATTATAGAAAAGGTTTTGAAGATCAAAATGAGCTATTATTTGTCAAAATTGTCAACCTAATTTTTTTTTTAAATGTAAAACTGGGAGAAATTCAAAATTGGCTCGGAAACAAATTTCGGATTTTTTCCGAATTTCCGGATTCAATCCGATACTTTCGTCAGGGAGGTCTTAGACCCTTTTGGGTGAAAAATTCACGAAATTTATAGGATTTAAATTTAGAAAGTATCAAAAACGTAAGTTTAAACTTTAACTAGCATGCAAATTAATTGAAAATAATATTATTACACGTTTCTAATTATAAAAAAGTTTTGATAAATACATGATTCGACGCAAAACATTATGTAGTTCGTTTCTCAGAACTAAAAAAAAAAACAAAATAAATAAAATATCTAAACCATTTTTAGAAAAAATCGACAAAATGGATCCTTAATGATTAATATTAAAAACTATTTTTCTTGATCTAAATTTAAATCAAATTTATTAATTATTTCTCATTTGCTTAGAGTTCTAAAAATTAGAATAAAATGCAATAAAAAAGTCATTTTTAACTGTCGTAAGCAGCGTTTATTCGTTACTTAATCAAGTTGGAGCATTTTTTTTAAAAAACAGATTCGCGTTTTCGTTACTCGAAGCGAAAATGCGTTATAGTTATACAGAGAGAATATGCGCAATAATAATACTTGTAGCATAGTAATATCGTACATTCGCTTATGATTGTTTTTTTTAAATTCGCTTTGCGCAACCTCATTTAAAGAAAACATCGGGTAATCGATTCACCTTCTTTCTCGACTAATTCGAGAATCAGAAGAAGGAGGTACAATGCGGTTGGACACAACGGACATGGCTTCTTTTAATAATAATGTATAATTATAGTAATTAATGTAAATATCTCTACATTATGTATGTACGATTAAGAGATCAAATTTGCAGAGTCGCTTAAATAAAATTTACGTAAACCTAAACTTATTCAGTACAAATGATACAATTACATCGTGAAAATGTGGTTCTCTGCATGCAAAATGTATCGCCTCGAAAAAAAACCTAAATTTGCAGAATAAAGCTATTCTTATTAATTTAATTTACACGTATATAAATATCACATTCATTTTAGAATAACATTATACATTACAATTTTAGATTAATTACAATTTTTTTTTTTAACTGCAATTTGCAAATAATTGCAATTTATAGATTAAATTACAAAATTTCTATTATTAATTACAATTTTTAAATCAAAAAACACCGCAGAATAATTTGAAAAAACATTCAAATAATTAGCTGACAAATAAATAATTTTTCACAGTTGAAACAAATCAAAACAATATAACACATAACACGCGATACAAAATTGAATTCAACACGATTATAAACTCATAGGACACTTGATTCTGCAACATTTTTCTCAAAGCGAAACATCGATCAATATAACCAACTTTTCGGAGATGTTCCGGTGAACTCTTATTATTTCAGTCTCTTATTTTTGTTGTTTTCTTCAGATATTTTCATCTTTATGTCAAATCCATTGTGACCCAGTCTATATTCAAAGCACGGAGAAAAGATGATTCTTTTTACGTAACTTTTCTTTATATTCTTTCTTACATAGAATTTTAATGATTCCTTTTACTTGATATCAACTTGAATTATTGTTGATAAATAGAATGAACAAATTACTATAAATCAATAAATAAAATCAAACAATGTTTACAATTATTGACAAATGAGACAATTTTTAACAGACAACTGTCTTGAAGAAAAAAAGAATTTTAATTTCTCCGGCACTGAGTTACAGAGACAAATATGTTTAAATCTATATCTAAATTAGTCAATCGTCGAACATTTTTCAAGATTTTCAAATTTTCACAATAAATATATTTATAAAAAAAGAGTTAAATTTCACATGTTTTTGACGATACAATTACACTAAGATTTAACAAAGACGACAATTTCACACAAATGATTTACAATTCAGAATAATTTACAATTCAAAATAATATACAATTCATTTATGATTCAGAAGAATCTTATTTGAAAAATTCTCGGCAATTGTTGAGAGCAATTTACAATTCATCAACGATTCTAAAGAATCTTTGAAAAATGCTCGTCGATTGTTCGTGGACCATGAATTAAATGAGGCTTACATAATAAATCGACTAAAAACGATAATAGAAAAATTATCGTAAACATTCTGAGCGTGCAACTTACGATTATACAGTATTTTTTTTTCTTTTCTCTCTTTTCGATTTACGAATAAATCGCTGTGAAATACTTAAAAAAAAAGGGGGGAAAAAAGAGAATTAATTTTAACTGCGACTGCGTTTTATTTCTCAACCCTCTACTTAGTGAATAAAGAAGAAGACGGGTTGTTCGTTTTCGTATTAGAGAGTATTTCAAGCGCACCGTTGTTATTATTGTTGTTATTCTTATTATTATTATTATTATTATTATTATTATTATACACACACGACTCGTTTGCGGACTTACTTTCCATACTGTGCATTTTATCGGACAGAGAATGATCACTCGAACGGGAAGAGAAAAAAAAAGAACAAGGAAAAACCTGACTCAGAAAGCTTTCATTTGCTTCTGACCGGTGCAAATACAAAGAAGTACAAAGCAACGACCTTAACCCTAACTTATTTCTCTTTTCACTCTTTGGACAAAGAAACTCACTTAAACAAAATATTTCACGTACATACATTTTATTCACAGGAGTCGTGCCAACGTCAATAATGATTTCTTTTTTTTTTAGTTGAAACTTTGTAACTTTTCCGATAATTTGACATCTCACAAAACTATTTAGAAAATCTAAATTAAATAGAAAAATTCATTTTTCGGTCAGACAATTGTTAACATTATTTTTAATTAAAGAAGAATTTATAAGATCGTGATAAATAAATTATTTTTGAAAAAGTTGCAATTTATAAAAACAATTGGTTCGAGTCAACATTCAACGAAAATTCGAGTTAAATTGACTAAAATATTGGTCATTCCAACCAGAATTAATCGTTAAACTAATCACCAAAATTTTAGTTATTTTAACATTTCAATTCTGGATAGTTTAATAATTATCCTGATTGCAATAACCAGAAATTTAGTTAATCAAAAACTTTTTTAATTTACACGTTTTAATTCAGATTAGTTGAACTATTATCCTTTATAGCCTGACCACAATTATAGTTGCAATGACCACAATTCTAGTTAATCTTACCAGAAACATAAAAATACAAACACACAAAAATAATAAATATTGCACTTTACATTGGGAAATTTGAAAACTTCGAAAAAACATGTTTTTACAATATTTTGATCCTCAAAATTGGTTAAAAATAAGCTCATTTAAAAAATAAAGGCTAGTAAAATTTTTGTAAATAAATTTTAACAAATACATTTTTTACAAATTATTGACATAAATATATATATATTTTTTTTATTTAAAGAAGAAAAAGTGTAAATATAACTTAACAAAAAAGAATTGTAAAGAAACTTTGTTTGAAAAAAAGCCAGCAAAGTAATTTAAAAAAAAATGTTAATTACTAAAAATTGTATAGCTTAAACCAATATGCGAGCCAATATGCTTTAGAACATTTTTGTGGGTAAAATGAATTGAAATTTACCATTTTTTAACCTTTCTAAAGCTCAAATTGAATTCTGTCAAAAATCGTAAAATTATGTTTTAACGACAAAGCTTCAATATTTCATGACGAGTCAAATTGCAAAGAAATTTTTTTTTGAAAATACAAAGTAGAATTAATGTTACAAAGTTTTTACAAAATTTCAACAATAAATCGACACAATTCATTGAATACATTCGACTCATTTCATTTTGTGCAAAAAATTACTTATTGTTTCTTCTGAAAATTTCTATAAGTGAGTAAAACATACTCAATATTTCTCTTACATACATTTTTCATAAAAACATGCAAAATTGTCTATTTTATTAATTTCAAATTTTGTCTACATAGATCACATATAGTTGATATTAATTAAATTTTAACTTATTTAATTTTACAAATTTTTATATTAATAAAATTTTGTTCAAGAGAGAATTTAGAATTTTTCAGAAGTTTCCTTGTTCTTGTTCGCTTTTCTGTCACCGTCTTAAATCTAAATTAACATTGACAATTATTTATAATTGTTTTTTTTTTTACATTCGCAGGAACTTAAATGAGATGTAGAGGATTTTTTTGAGTATAAAGTACATACTAGGTTGAACACTTTAATTGTTTCATCGTCTCGATGAAAAATGAAATGCAAAAGTGATCAAAATGAGAAAACAGTTTACAAAAAATAAACAAATTTGTAAAATATTTCGAAATAAATCCTGTACAATATCTATAAAAAAAACCTCGTATTGAAAATGTTCTCTTTCAAGAAATCTCAAGTCATTTATAAAAAAAAAGACTGTTTTTTCATTTAAATTAATTAATCACAGAAGAAAAACTTTAAAATAAGTGGGACAGAATTATTGACAATTTGTAAAGATGTTAATCCTTTCGGGACGGAATGAATTTTTAGAAATGATTTTTTGCTGAATGAAGATGATTCGCTGATTTATGAAAGCAGTCGTTTATCGTGAGGGGATGGATTGAAAAATCGATTTATTCTGAAGAACTAAAAGATACTAAATCTTAAATCAGTTGGACGGTTCTGTGGTTTGCTCCCGCCGCACCGGTGCGGTGTTCGTCCCGAAAGGGTTGTTCCACTTTTGGAAACCTCTTTACCTAGAACAGAGTGATAAGATAAGAAACCAAATATTAATATAACTTATTAATTACATCTAAAATATGACGAAAAACTCCTAATATGTGCTTTTCATTTTAAAAGCACTGAAAGTGAAAAGCAATAGTTTTTCTTAAAATACCTCTTTTCAGAAAAGTTGTTTTAAACGAAATAGAAACATTAAATTACTAATATAAAATATATGTATACCAATAAATTATCAATTTATCTTATTATTAACTTCGTATATTGCTATAAAATGTAGTAGATTACTAATTTAATAAATTGATAATTTTACGAATTTAATGTTAATAGTTGAATTTGATAAATTGATAATTTTGCGATTTTTTTTTTTTAGTAAAAACAGAAACGCACTGGACAATTAGTCTTGATAAAATACACAGCTGAAAAATGTAAGATGAACGATAGAAAAATTAATCGATACGACCCCACGAGCGAAAATAAATGTAATGAAACTTGTCAAGAATATCAACAGCGAATGATCTACGACTTGAAGAGCTTTTAATTTCATTACTTATCTATGATTTTAATTCAATTACGATTCACTAGTTTAATTAAATATAATTAATTCTTTAACTATATTTAGCTCGCTGAGGATATACACTGTTTTGTGTAAAAGAATCACATGTACCTAAGTATCATTGATGCGCATAAGTTGTTTCAATTAATTTTAAAAACTAATCACAATATTTTACAAAAAATCTCGAAAAATTTCAACGAGTTTTAATTTTTAAAATTTCAAAAATGTTACCCCTTAACATAAGCAAAATCAAAGAAGAATTTAATTAATTCTTTACTTTTATTTTTGGTATTAATGAATTGTTTCCTTCTTTAATTTTAATCTATAAATACACTTTTAACGTTAAAAATATATTTAAAATCGGTTCGAGGAGTGTAGTACAGGTTTCACAAAATTTTAAAAGATTAATATCGTTTTCAGAAAAAATTATCGTTATCAGATAACAACTAATTAACTTTTTGTTTTCAACTTAGGAAACATTTGTGATATTAATACAAATTTTGAAAATTAAAAACAAAAACCATTTTAGGTTATTATTTCACATTTTGTGTTCTTTCTTTAAATTTTCGATATTTGTTTTACTCATTTATTTAATTTTATTAATTTATTTAACACATAAACGAGTAAAAATCCAGTCTTTTGTCAAATGATAATTAGGATAACATTTTGTGTTTTTCTTTTAAATCTAGTAGGAATTGGTAATTTTCATCAAATTTTGACAAATAATTGCTTATTTTGCAGTTTGGAAGATTTTCAATTATTTTATTTCTTGGATTTTGTTAAATAATATTTTATTCAAACGGAATTATATAAATAAAATTGTAAAGAATGTTTCAAAAAAGAAAAATTAGCGGCTATTTGTCAAAATTGGATAAAAAATACCGATTTTCACAAAATTTAAAAAAAAAAGAAAATGTTGAATATTTATTATTTAACAACAAATTTCGACTCAATATAATTTTTTATGGGAAACGTAGAAATTGATCTTTCAAAACTAGGTAAAAATATTTTTAAGAATTAAATCATCTGAATCGTAGACAATATTTTAAGAATCAAATTGCAACATTTTTTGTAAATATTTGAGAAACATAGCAATTGCTTTCTAAATTTATGGAAAAAACACAAAATAATAAAATAAGCATTTTTTGATATTAAGTAGGTAATTTACAAACTACTTACAAATTTTGACATAAATTTATTTTTTCCGAAAATTGCATAACTCAATCTTTCCAAAATTCGGTGAAATCAATCTGACATTTTCTCTGTTAGAAACCACTAGATAATAAAATTGTTTATCTTCTTATTCTTTTATAAAGCCATTTTAAATAAAAATCTATTAATTCCAATTAAACAAAAATCTCATATGATGAGAATGTAAAAAATAAAAAAAATACACCTACATGAATATTAAAATTTCCAATTAAATTTAAAATTTAAATATAACAAAAAAATCTTCAATTAATAGATTTTTTATAGTACTATAATTCACAATACCAAAGTATTAAAAATTCCTAAACCCTATTACTTTACTAGTAAACTTTCATTTTTTTTTTTTGGTAATTACTCTTATTATTTGATATGTAATTTTAATATAGTAAAAA
The DNA here is from genome assembly GCA_037103525.1 of Ganaspis brasiliensis. Taxonomy (NCBI): domain Eukaryota; kingdom Metazoa; phylum Arthropoda; class Insecta; order Hymenoptera; family Figitidae; genus Ganaspis; species Ganaspis brasiliensis. The sequence goes on along the minus strand of JAZKLR010000001.1, from coordinate 1,420,914 downwards.
ATCGATCGTAAATATAAAACTAATATTATATATGAAAGTCTAAATAAAATGAAAAATCTAAGAAATAGAAAATTAAAAAATCACTTTAATTAAAACTCGTTAAAAATTTTCGCAGGACTTATTCGGCATCAAATTTTTAACGAGAATCTTGTCTAAGACAAGTGTACCAAAATAATATTCAAAAGTGTTAAAAAATCACACCCTTTTTATAAAGCAAAGGATCCAAACTTTACCGAGTTCAGATTTAGACAAAAAAAATTAACTGTATAAAATTTTTATCTACGTTGGTTTTTACTCATTAAAAATGAGTTCAGATGATTGCGATGAATGATTATAATACAAATGCTAAGAGATTTACTCTAATATTAGAAACATAAAACAGTCTCTTGTTCATTCAAGTGTATACTGAAAATCAAATGCTGTTGCTTCCTCTTTTTTTCTTTTGTTCTTTTTATACATACCCTTCACGTAGTGAGTGATATTATTATCATTATTATTATTTTTTAAAATTACATTTTGAAGCGTGTATTTTATACTAATAGCGTATTAATTTCGCTTTCAATTACGATTACAATCTTCCATTAAGATATTTCTATAATAATTTGCTTTTTTTTCGCATCGCTTTTTTTGTCCTCACTTAACAAATTGCTACTTAACGGCGGTAGAAATTCGTATAAAAGTTTTCGCGAGATTCACGATTAATACAATACACGTGTCTAGTTTCTTACAGATAATTAAACAAGAGTGAGATGACTCGGGAAAGTTTTATTTTCTCACTCTTATCGCATTATTTATCTCGCCGAAAAGACAGAAACGAGTGACTACGCATTTGCAGATTATTTGCAAGATTATTTTTTTATCCTTCTCTTTTATCGAAGAATTACCCCAAAAAAGGTAATTTTTTTTTTAACAATGATTTTTCTAACATTGATAAAAGACGAGAATACTTTCATGTTAGAAAGATTTAAATTTCTGTTAAAAGTATTGACAACTTTAACGTACATTTAAATTTCTATTAAAAGTTTCGACAACTTTTTATTAAAGTCTCTTTTGTCTTTACAAATTTTTTTTGTTAAAGTTTCTTTTCTCTTTACAAATTTTTGTTAGTTTCAACTTTTGAGAGTTTTAACTTTCAAAACAATAATTCAAAGGAATTGGATCAATTGCACTACAAATGCACTCGTTTTTTTTAAAATTCTTTTCTCGAAAAAATGCGAGATATCCAAGCGAAAGACATTGTTTTTTTTTTAATGCTAAATATTATTTGTACGTTTTGGGCAAGAACCTTTATAAATTAGAACTCCTTTGAAAAATGTTCTTTTTTTTACTCAAAATTTCAAATGAAAAAACTTGATATTTTGTCTTTCTAGAGACTTGTCTTTATCAACAATTTAATCTTTATTACAGGTTTAAAATCTATGCAAGCTTATAAAAACGAATTTAAGTCTAAAATATTGACAAGACAATCGAAACACAACACCGAGTTCTTACAGTTATCAGCAAATTCTGTCTTTAACTTTCTGGTTATATGGTATATTTAACCTAAATTTGTCTTACTCAAATTTCGTTAGTATCAGGATGCGTTGCACGAGTAAAAATTAGTAATGGGAGCAAAATAATAAAAATTACAAGAACAGAAAAAGTCTTTAAAAGGAGATCAAATAGCAAGCTTTAAAAATAAGAATTAAAAAAAAACTGGTTTTTAAAAGAAAAGCGATTTTTTCGAAATGCTCGATCCATTATTGAGACAAAAGAATTATATATATATATATATATAATAAAATATATAAAAGTAGAAAAAAAATGATAAATATATTATTCATCTCATTTTGGAAAAAATCATTCTAACAAATATAGTGCAGTTTGAATTAAAATTGTTTATAATAAATTTTTTTTCTTTATTTATCATGAAAAATTGTATTTCTATTACATTTGGAAATTGTGAAAAAATTGGACTCAATTCCGCTAGAGATTATTAAAAAAAAACTTTCTTTTTTTGCATCTTTTTAAACATTTTTAATTTTAACAAAATTTAAATTTAAATTCTGTCCAATTTTAATACAAATAAAACATTTACTTTATTTTTCAAAACAATTGCTAAATTCGAATGACAAATTAAAAATTGACCCAAAACTGGTCAGAAATTATAATGTATCTTGTATTTACTCATGAAATGTTTTTTAATTAAATAAAGAATTATATTGCAGATATTAAAAATATTTTTTGCAAGTCTTCTAAAGTATACAAAAAATTTCAAAAAATTCCCGGAAATTTTGAGGATTTTCTGATTATTTTTAATTATCCTGAGAATTTCCAAAGGGAAATTTTTAATTTGCTTACAAACTTCAGTTTTTTAGGTGCTGTAGTTTTAGACAAAAAAAATTAATTTGTAACTATATTAAACATTTTTAACCTACTGCTCACAATTGAGAATCTAATGAACAATAATCACCAATCAAAATTGTTTAAATCAAGCATTTATTGTAAAACTATGATTGTTTTTCTGAAAATTTAAGTTCAGTCTTCGGATCGAGCATTCTTAAAAATAAAAAAAAATAATTAATTTTTAAAAACCAGATGATATCTCGCAATATATAATAAAAAATCTTAAAGTTAGAAAAAATTAGTAGGATGATATAGCTTAAAATCACAATAGAACATCAATTGTATACACTTAACGTAAATAAGGTCTCTTAGAAATTACGAGTAAACACGTAAAAAAAAGAGTTAAAAGGTACTGGCAGTATTGTTCTGGTTGGCGACATGCACAAAATAATTATGATAAAAGGACTAATTTAAAATTATGCTAGGGAGGTTTGTCTTTGTAGAGAAAGTCTCGTACAACAGTTCCCAAGACCGCAGACTTAATCCTCTGATTCGTCAGTAACTGACAAGAGACTAAGTTTTCTCTATATGAATAACTTCTAGGCTCTAGCTTTTAGCATAATAATGTAATGTAATATACATATATTTATAATCATTATTTTTAAAAACCACGATACGCCTAATGCTCCATATCACAAGACATGCCTTTCCATATCACGACTTAGTTATGTACACTTGTTTGTGTATTTCTGATTTCGCTGCTGTTGTAAATTTTTTTTTTGTTAGTTTTAGTTTTCTTAATTTTCTAAATTTTCTAAAGTCACTGGGCATTATGGCCCATGTGATAAGATTATATATATTGCCCCTTTTTTATCTTTATAGAAAATATCTTTCTATTTGATAATAAGAAGATTACAAAACTTTGAATGAAGATGGAGTTAAGCTTTAAAAATTAAAAAAAGAAATGAATTGAAGAAACATTAATGATAATCGAAAAGAATACAGAGTAATCGTAAGGAAATTTTTTTTTCTCTGATTAATCAGTTTTTGAAAAGATAATTTATTTATTTAAAAAAATTTCTCATTTATATTTTAATCATAAAGTCGTACATTTTGTTTGCTAAATGTGTTTGTAAATTATTTTAGGAGAAATCTGTCTCCGTCATTTAATTAGAAATTAAAATGGAAGCTTTAAATATACTTTTAAAAATTCAGAGTTTGTGTTGTTTAAAAAGAATGTCAAATTTTAAAAACTTTTTTCTTTATGATGACAAAATATTAATTGTTATCTCTCATTTACATGCAAATAAAGAAATCGAAATATTTGAACTGAGACAAATTAAAAATATGAAATTATCACAAAAGATAAAAATTATAAATAGGTACTTAATGGAGTTATTTTTGTCCTTCTTTCATATATTTGATTGTTTTATAATATTTATTCGTTATTTTTATTTACTTTTGTTTTTAAAAAATGGTAAAACTAAGAAAGATAAAAACGTAACAATAAACACAATATTTTATAAAAAATAAAATTCTGAAATAAAAATACAAATATAAATTTGATTTTGACAATAAAAAGTACAATTTTTTCAGTAAATAACATTAAAAGTTAAAACATTGAAAATAATTAAATTAAACGACAAATTTAAAAAAATGATTGTTATTGAATGATATTATACATATTTAAAAAAATGAAGAAACAACAATTTGATATTGTTGGTAAATTTATAAAAACTCTTTAAAATTTATTGCAATTAATAAATTTACTAAATAAATAACAAATAATAATCAATGTTCACAAAATAGTTAAATTACTATTAATTTAAAAAAATTAATTTTAACAAGGACATATTATGACGAAAATTGGTCAAAAATTTAACACACAACAAAGTATAGTGTAAAATAATCAAATACATTTACGGAAAAAGGACAAAAATAGAAAGAAAGAAAGAAAAATAAAAGAAGGAAGAAAAATAGTTCAATCCGCAAACTCGGTAAATATTTAAATTTCAAAGACGTAAGTATTTGCATTTCAACAAGAATAATTTAAATCGTATAAATTGAAATTTATTATTTAAATCGAAATAAATATTTAAAATACCAAGTGAGAAACAATTAAATTGCAACAAAATAAATAAATAAATAGAGTCATTCTAGCCTACAATTGGAAAAAATCGATTTTTAAAAATACAATCCAGTACCTACTTCTATATTCTGAAGAGTACATTTTTAGTGAAATTTAAAAATTCGAAATATTTCAAATCGTATCAAATATTCAAAATCCAAAGGAATAAATATTTAAATTTTAGCAATTTTTTTTTTAAAAATGAGTTTTATAGCAACTTTAAAAACTAATTCATTGAATATTGTTAGTTAAAATTGTTATTCTATAAAATTTCGTTAGATAGAATTTCTTTACGACTAAATTTTCATTTCCCGAATTTAAATTAACCACAATTTTTACTAAATAAAATTTTCAGATCACTGAATTTTTATTTAACAAAATTTTGATTTTACAGAATTTCTCGTGAACCAAATTTTTATTTAAAAAAACTCTCTTTTAACAGAATTTTAAGTGAGTCCGGATATTTAAATGACAGAGTTTCTATTTATCCTAATTAATATTTGAGACAGTTTTTAAAACACCGAATTTCCAATTGACCAAAATTGCAAATGCTCGAACAAAAATCCGAAAGAAAGATTTCGGTTCGAATTTTAATAATTGACCAATCAGATATTTAACAGAATTTTTATGTAGCAAGAATTTTGTGGTTTATTCAATATTCATTTAACATAATTATATACATGTATATAATAGAATTAAGATAAAAAAATGTATTTTCAAACGGTTTAATTTGTATTTTACAAAATTATTAACAAAGAATTTTCAATTTTGAAAAATCTGGACTTGTGCTCAAATTTTTTGTTAAATTGTAATTATTTAACATTTTATGCTTTTCTTTAATCTAATTAAAATCGATGATTTTCATCCAATTTTAACAAATAATAGCTCATTTTTCTCGTTAAAACATTCTCTGCAATTTTATTTGTTATATTTTGTTAAAAAGTTATTAAACAAATAAAATCTGCTTTTTACGTATTGTTTAAGCAAAATAATATTTAGCAAAATTTAACGAATAAAATTGCAAAGAATGTTTCAACGAGAAAAATGAGCCATTATTTGTCAAAATTGGATGAAAATTTTACTAGATTAAAAGAAAACTCATAAAATGTAAAATAATCATTATTTGACAACAAATTTTAGCTTAACTTAATTTTTTATGAAAAATGTACAACTGGATCCTTTAAAATTTGATTTTAATATTTTTAATTGGGGTGAAAAACGACTTTCTAGTTTGAGGTTATGTCAATGGAGAGAACCTCCTTAAGTTTCTCGAAATAAAAAAATGTGGATTTATCAACATTTGAAAAAGTGCTCCTCAGTTGTATTCATTTCTATGCACCAATATTCTATCATAATTAAGTCTGCCTTATTAAATGAGAATTCTGCTAAATTAAAATTCGATTTAATTAAAATTACTATAAATAAAAAGTTGATTAAAGATAAACCTTGTTAAATAAAAATTCTGTGACCCAAAAACTATGTTCAGTATTTGAGAAAGATTTTACTCAGAACGTATAATTCTATTTGAAAAATTATTTAAATTGATCAATCGAATCATCCCATAATTATCCTCCTTTAAACCGCACCTAAAATGAAATTTTTTTCTTATTTCCTAAAAACATTAATCTTACAAAATTATTCTAAATAAGAACATGAAATTCTTTAAACTTTTAAGACTTTGATTTTTTTATAATAGAATGATTTATAATTTTTCATGACTACACGTTATTTACTACAATTTTAACTGCCATTACAATTATAATAATTATTACAAAAATAATTAATAACAAATTAATCAATTTAATAATTGATAATCAATTAATTGAATTTATTTGAACTATTATTCCAATAATTATGGTAACTTTCTTAGCAATTTCTTCTCTAAAAATTGTATACAGCATGTGATGGAGAAAGACGTCACTAGTAAAGGCAAAATTTGTCCGTTACTTTTCTCTTAAAATATTGAATAAATTTTGTCACGAAACTTGGTACAGTTACCTAAAATGTCATAAGGAAGGTTTCTCTGATCCAAATTTGTTTGAATTGTAGCTCAAAATAAATTTTTAAAAAATTTGATATTTTTCGGAAATTTTTAAAAATTTATTTTGGGCCAAAATTCAAACAGTTTTGGTTTAGAGAGACTTTCCTAATGATATTTTAAGTAATTCTACTAAGTTTCGTGACAAAATATTCAATGTTTTAAGAGAAAAGTTACAGACAAATTTTGCCTCAACCAGTGACGACATAATTCATCACATGCCCTTAATAGATGAAGCATACACCCCTATTTTTCAATTGAATGAAAATCAATGATTTTAAACATTCGAATATCCAGATTTTCTTCAATCTCCAATTAAAAAATATATAAATAAAAATTTACTACTTAATTCGTTTCATTTACTAGATGTGTTATCTCGAATTTCTTTACCATTAATTACTCAACTTCGAATAATTACATTATCAGATGATGTAATTCATTCCTTTACTATCTCTTCAGTAGGAATTAAAATTCATACTTTTCCAGGCCGATTAAACCAAATAAATTTATTTATTTGACGACCAGGAATTCTAGTTAATTTAAAAATTCGATTGAATAGTAATTGAAGAAATGAAAATTTAGATACAAAGAAATTTTATAGGTTGAAAATTGTACCTAATGAATTTTATGGAATATTGATGGGCTCCGGTAACGTACATAAAAATAAGTATGTTTAAAGCTTCTCTTATTCAGTGAGTTTAAGTTTAGATTAAAAGGAGAAAAAGAAATGTTAACGAGTGTGTTTGAAAGACGACTAGTGCCTTACGATTTCTCTGAGCACCTAACAGTTTGATAATAAAACTCGAGGTTGATGAGGCCACCCTCCCTCTCGATCCTGAGTCCTTTTCTTGACGAGCTGGGCGTCGTCGCATTGCTCGTCTTGTATCTGGCAACTACAACTGCACCAAGTGTTGAATAAAACCTGGCTCAGCTGTAACGTGAATCAGCATTCCAGATGTGAGCACGAGGTACTTAAGAGAGAGAGGGTAACCTCAGATATCTGCGTAGCGTAGAACCTGGTCTAGAATATCCTTATCCACTACGAACCTGTTGGAGCTTCCGGAGGAACTGTGTGAGCTGTGACCGTCGTGGGAGGTACCGTTGTGCGAGTGCTGATGATTAGCTGCTAAGGCTAAGGTTCGATTTAGCGAGATGAATCGAACGGGCTTGTGTTCCGCTGGCGCTGGTCGGGTGCGAACTGGAGCTTCGACAGCAATGGGTCGAGCGACCAGTTGTCTTCCTTTGTCAGAAGCAACAGCCGAGACAAGACTGATGGTGTTGGTCTTGCTGGAGCATTTGCTGCCAGAGGCAGACGTCCGATGACCAGGAGCGGGAGCTGGAGCGGCTGGTGCAGTCGGGGCAGCTGGCGCCTCCTCTACTTTCTCGCCAGGAGCACGTGGTAGTCTTCTTCGGAGCCAGGCATGCCTGAGAGCTTTGCTGGGAGTGAGTCGCAGTTCAGGATCCCATTCGAGGCAACCACTGATGAAGTCGATAAACAGTGGATCGTTACATCCTCTGAGGGCACGCTTTAGCTCTTTTGAACCAGGTGGTCCTCGTCTCTTTCCTCGTCGCGAGAGACCTCCACAGAGTACAGTTGTGCCGTCAGAGTACGTTGTTGTTGTACAATACCTGGGATAGCCTTTGGAGCTGATGAACTGTCTAGTTCGTTTTGCATTCTCGAGAACTCGTGGTGGTGGCATTCCCAAGAGTTCGATAATGCATGCCAACTGGTCAGCTTCATCTTCACCCGGCAACAGAGGATAGCCCGTGAGAAGCTCTGCTAGGATACAGCCCAAGCTCCACATGTCGATTGGCATTCCATATTTTGCTCCCAGGATTACTTCTGGAGCTCGATAAAAACGACTCTGGATGTAGGTATAAATTCGCTCATTCTCGTAGCAGCTCGAGCCAAAGTCTATTACCTGCACAAAAAGAAAAGTGTTTTTAATTATTGTCATAAGCTTTAATGATATTCGGAATACAGTACATGGATTTATAGACTTTAGTGAGAAAATAGTTTATACAACAAAACCTTTGGTTATTCTTGTACTTTGTCATAGTAGAAGTCTACCTTATAAAATGGGTCGCATGCATTTCCTCCAAATCCCAATTGAAACGATATACTTCGTATCCGTTTTAAATAATTAAATAATTCCCTGAGTGACGCTATTCATTTAACATTCATATATCTTTTAAATTTGATGTTCATTTTCCGAGTTCCTCAGTAGTTGGCCTAGAGTGAGGCGTAATTAAGAATAAGCCGAGTACGATCGTCTCATCGAGGAAATTCGAATGAGTAATTAATCATTCGATCTTCGCTCTTTGAAAACGACTCAATGGCTACGCTCTCAAGTGCCCGCCGAGGACACGGAAAGGTAAAATTTCTATATTTTTCTTAGTTTATTAATTTTTTTAATATGAATGAAAGATATAATACTTTCATATTTAAATAAAGCGTGGACGTTAAATTTATTGATACTTATCATGAGTGTGAATAAAAAACTCATATATTGATTGGAGACATCGGACAAGTACGAGGAATGAATAGCATCACTTAGGGATCCCTAAGTCGAGAGGATAAAAAAAATAAGTTTATAATTGGTGAACGGACCTGGCTGATTTTGAGCCATCTCATCACCATTGTCTTAATTTGGTTGAGTATTTGACATTTTATTTATATTTCCATTCATAAATTTCATTAAATAATTTGAGAACAAGTTTTATTGGAGCAAGTCGCGTTGATCGAATCAATTTTACATGTTAAATATGTATTCTACTAGCAAAATTTTAAAAATTATAAAATATATAATAATAAATATAACAAATCGGTAAATAATATTTATCTAATAAGAACAAATAAATATTTTAAATATAATATTTAAAAATCAATTAATATATAAATAAAATAAATATTTATTTAGGACAAAATTTATAATATTTTAGAATTTAAAAGAATTGCAAAAAATCATTGAAATTAAACAAAATAATTGCAAATTTTGCAAATTAATTAAAAGAAAAATGAAATCAATTAAAAAAATATCGGGCAAGTACGAGTTACACTCGTACCAAGTCGAAGGGTTCCGTACCGCTCTAATTTTTTTCAATTATATGAGTCAGAGATTATTTAAATAATAATTTAAATAATGATAAATTAAAATAATTTTTTTTATTTTTAAAGAAATTTAAGTATAAACTTAATGATTTTTATAAGATTAAAAATTTCCAATTAAATAGACTAAACTTTTTTATATAATTTTAAATTTTAAAGCCAAAAGAATTTTTTTTAAAATTTTTTTTAATTTTTTAACTATTAAAGTAATTTAAACATAAACATAAACATTTTGTACAAAAAAAATAATCTGAAACTATAAAATATTGTAGCTGTTTAGAAGAAAAAAAATTTTTTTGGTAAAATTTCAGTTTTTTGGAAAAAATGTTATGATAATAAATTTAAACCACAATTTTTATGGTTTTATAAAAAATTCTGCATAAAATTACACATTTTTAACCAATTCCCAACCTTTCAGGATAAATACGCTGAGCGCTAGCATAGGGGTTTTTTGTCATTTTTCAACTTTTCATTAATAACTTTTGAAAATTAAGTCCAGCAACGTTCGCTATATTTTTCCTGTAAACTACACGTAAAAATACCTAGGTATGCCAAATTTCAAACCTCTAGGTCAAATGGTTTGGAAGATAAGGGGGGGGGGGGGGGACACGTTTTTTTTTAAAAAAAAAAAGTTTTTCCTTGACAACGCTATGACCATCACCTCCAATCATGTTCTCTATATTTTTCCTGAACTCTACTCGCGAAAATACATATGTGTACCAAATTTCAATACTCTAGGTCAAATAGTTTAGGAGATAAGGGGGGGGGGGGGTAAATAGGCATTTTAATGCATTTTTTGAAAAAAATCTTGTTATTTCCTTGACAACGCTATGAACATCACGTTCAATCATGTTCGCTATATTTTTCCTGTAATCTACACGTGAAAATACATAAGTGTACCAAATTTCAACTCTCTATCTCAAATAGTTTGGCCGCTAGGGGGGGGGGGGGGTAATGGTTTTGGGCGACGGACAAACGAGTGAAAACATAAGGGTTCCGTTTGGACACTTTGTGTACGGAACCCTAAAATTAGAGAAACTAATTTAAACAATCTTAAAAATGTTTTAAACATAAAGAAAATAATTTAAATTTGAGAAAAATACTTGAGAATCTTAAAGGTAAATTAAAACAAAATTGAGTAATGAAAAATTAGAGAAAATAATTGAAAATTGAAAAAACATGGTTAAAAATTGAGAAAAATAAATTAAAATTAAAAAAAATAATTAAACAAATTACATAAAATATTTTAAATAAAGGAAAGTTAAACAAAGTTTGAGAAAAAAACGTAAAACTTTCAGAAGTTTATTAAAATAAAAGAAAATAATTAAAAATTAGAGAAAATAAATGAAAAAAGATAAACATAATTTAAAATTCAACAGAACAAGATTTAATTAAAGTGAAAGAAGTAAAAACTTTTTGGCAATTATGAAAAAGAACGAAAGTAATTGAAAATTGAAGAAAATAATATAAGAAATGATATAAATAATGAAATAATTGAAAAGTCAGATAAATAGTTAAAAATTGTTAAAATTATAAAACAAATGTAAAGAATTGAAAATTGAAGGAAATAAATTTTGGAAAATAATTGAAAAATGTTTTTAAATTTTATAACTTGCCGAAAATAATTAAAATATGATACAAACAGTGATAAGTTGTAAAAAATAAATGACATTTAAGTGTGATAATTGAAAAAATTACAGAATTTTTTTTAAATAAAGAAAAAATAATTGAAATTTGAAAAAAATACATGAAGATTTTAGAAATCAATTAAAAAAAAGAAAATAACTAAAAATTGGAGAAAAGAATTGAAGAAATAAGCTGAAAGTAATTGAAATTTACGATAATTAAAAAACAAATTTTGAAATTATGAAAACAAATGAAAATAATTAAAAATTGAAGAGAACAATTGAAATTTAAGAAAAATTCTTAAAAATCTTAGACAATAATTTTATAAAATGAGAATAATTAAAAATTGGAGAAAAGACTGGAAGAATGCTAAAAATAGTTGAAATTTACGATAATTAATAAATTTTTTTGGATATTATGAAAACAAAGAAAAATAATTAAAAATTTAAGAAAATAATAGAAATTTGAAAAAAATACTTGAAAATTTTTAGAAATTTATTTCATAAAATGAGAAAAACTAAAAATTGGAGAAAAGTTTGGAAGAAAGCTAAAAATAATTGAAATTTACGATAATTAATAATAACTCTGACCGCTGGGATCCTTTTATGATTTAAGGAATAAATAAATAAATAAATAATTAATGACAAAAATTTCAAATTCTGATAACAAATGAAAATAATTAGAAATTGAAGAAAATATTTGAATTTTCAGAAAAATACTAAAAAATCTTAGAAAATAATTTTAGAAAATGAGAATAATAATTAACAAACGAGAAAAATAACTGAAAAATGATAAAATTAATTAAAAATTGAAAAAAATAATTGAAATATGCTGAAAATAATTTAAGATTGAGAAAGAAAATTTAATTATGATAAAAATAATTTAAATATGAAAAATTGAAAGCATTCAATAATATTTGAGAGAAATAACTGAAAAAATTATAGAATATAAGTTTAAAAAAAATAATAATTACAAAATTAATTAAAACATTTTAATTAAAGAGAATAATTAAAAAATCGCAGAAATAACGAAAATTGATGAAAATAAAAAAAAATTGCAGAATTTATTTTTAAGCAAAAGAAAATAATTAAAAAATCGTTTTTTAATGGAAAATTGATGACAATAATCTAAATTTGAAATAATAACTAAAAATTTAGGAAATTAATTGCACGTGTATACATATATTTTAAACTTCTTCAAAAACCATAATAAATTTTTAAAACATTTTTCGAAACTTTTTTTTTACACAAATGACAATTAAAAGCCAGCACAACACGACACTAACGAAAAAGGTTACGTTATTCTTTCAATTCAAATTTCAAAATATTTCCTGATAAAGAGAGTCAAAATCAATAAAATAACAGGGACTAAGACTAACTTCACTTCAGTTTTTAAAACCTGGACAGAAAAAGATAAATAAATATCAATACTAACTAACTTTACTTCAGACTTTAAAACGTGGACAGAAAAAGATGAATAAATATAAATACTAACTAACTTTAAGAGTTTACGGAGATTATTATTATTTAATTAATTAATAATTAATAATAATAATTTTATTTGGTTTGTAATATTGACATCTTATAGTTTCTTCAATACGAGTTTTTATAGAATTATCAAATTTAAATTACAAAAACTAATAATAATTTTTCTGGTACAAATAAGGCCTTCATAATCCAGGGAAGTAAGAAATAAAAAAACTATATAAAATTAAAAAATCTCGAATAACTTTTATGTCATAAACTTTATAAGATTAAAAAATCCAAATATTATGTATCGTAGTTTATATATTCTTAATCCCTTACAAGTGATAAAACAAATATCCATGTATATATATAGACAGAATTTATGAACAAATTTCAAAAATAGAATTTCTACAAAATAAAGATTAGGGGGTTCCCTAGATTCTTTTTGTTCTATATTTTCATTAATTTGTTTTATTCTTCCTCTGACGATTGATATTTTTCATGCAATTTTTCCGTAAAATCATTTCTTAATTGATTACATGTCTTGTAAGTATTTCAAAGAAAATAATTTCGAATTTCATTAAACTTGAGCTAATTTATTGATAAAACCGTGGGAAATGATAAAGTTTCCCTATACTTTCGAAAATTCAATCAATAATTAGTTTCAGTCTTACCCTTAACTAGTAATTTAGAAGAGGTCGAGATAAATCAACTATCGATTTAATCAGAATCAGGAACATCATGAAACGAACCAAGAGACCCACTTTAAATAATTAAATTGAACATCAAATTTTTTCAGTTTCCAGTCAATTATCCTTTTTTAAACTAAATTTATATCAATTTTGCCATACATTTTTTTTTAGAAAACTTTAAAAAATTTGTTTTTATAAAATTTACTTTTATCCTATTTTCATAAAATTGATGAATTTTCATATTATCTATATAAAGAAGTATACTTCGATTTTATAGAGTGAAAAAATGTGTGCAGACTAAAATTCACGTGCGCGAAACCTTCATAATTTATTCCAAACTTATTATCTGTCAAGGTACTTTACTCTCAAGAAGTTATTATTAATAACGAGCTTTTGTAGAGATTTGAGAGTTTTTATTCTTTTAGTCTGGATATAAATTAAGCAGGAGATTCTCGTTAAGAATGAAATAAGAGTTTAAAAAGCTAAGGAATGACCTTCAAATACGTGCTATATTTTTCCGTTATAAAAAAAGCACAAAGACATGGTTTACTAACGTATATTTTTTGATGAGGAAGAAAAGTTAAAAGGAAATTTGTGACTTCTTTTATAATTAAACTGAAAACCTCTTTGTTTGCTTTGTTGCTCTCTAAATTTGGATCAACGATAAATATACTTACTACCTATACTAATTCCAATCAGTGTATTTTAAACGTGATTCAAATTATTTAAACCAAGACTTTAACACAATTCTAGTTAATGTAAAAAAAATTTAATTATTTTAACCATAATACCCCAAACATTTATTTCCAAAAATTATTCAGACTTAAACTTTCAGACCCATAAATGATTTTTTTTTAAAAAATTAACTTTTTAATCGTATAAAATTGAATTTAAATACCTTTTAAGTAAAAAAAAAGATGTGTACGAACAATAATTGTTTCCTTACATATATCTGAAAACAATAATTTACTTCAAAGTGTGATTTTGATATATTTATGAATTTCTAGGCGGGAAAATATAATTACAAGCTATGTTTCTTGTTTTTAGTGTATTATATATCTTTTTTCAATAAAAAATAAATGATTTGGTACTAGATTAAGAGAATTAAAATGTGTAATGCGCAACTCCATAAAAGAACTATTTCCGTTTATGCTTTTCTCATGAAATAACAAAACTTTCGTGTCGTTGGTACTGTTTTTTCGCACGCATAGAACACGCATTATGCACCCTCGATAAATTTTTCCCCTAGTGAGTTTAGTTGCTTCCTGTGACATGCTATCTCTTGTCTACAATTAAATTTATTTACAAAATGAAACAAATTTGTACAATTTTAAATTCAATGTAAAGGATTTTTTCAAATTTAGGTGGGTAGGTATGCGCTCTTCAAATCCAAACGTTCAAGTGAATTACATTGTCTATACGAAGGAATTATTTAAATTTATTTCTAATTATGTAATTTTTAATTCCACTTATGTAAATTCTAATAAATTTCCATCTCTATAATCCATTAAAGCTAAAATAGACAAATTTTTCAAAACATCTTTTTGAGATGTTGTTTCGTGTTTTACCATTGATAAAAAATTTAAGATTATCAACTCTTTAAGAATAGGTCAGTAAAAATTACTAAATTTTCCAATCATTTGTAATCCTTTTTTTAGCTAATGATTTCAAATTTTCTAGATTTTCATTCAAGATTGAAATATATATACTAGATCAGGCGTCAATAGTCGATTACAGGGTGTCTACTAATTTCGTCCCACAAAATTCCCGGTCATTTCCCGGTTTTTGTTCCTATTTTTCCCGGTTTTTTCTCTTGTTAACTTAAAATTTATTTTAAGTATAAATAGACCTACAAATGGCTACAAAAATTGAAAATAACAGTTGATAATTAAAGAAAATAATTGAAATTCAAAGAAAATAATTGAGAATTGAAGAATTAAATATTGAACTTTACAAAAAATAATAATTAAAAATTAAAAGAAACAATTAATAATGAAAAGAAATAATTAAACAATGACAAAGATATTTGACAATTAGAAACAAAATTAAAAAAAAAGTAAATATTAATCTACAAGTGAACAATAATTGACAAAATTGAACAATGGTTATTCAATTCAAAGAATATAATTGAAAATTGATCAACTGGATAGAAAATCCAAAAAAATAATTTAAAATTTAAGTTAATAATTCAAAATTGAAGAAATAAATTGAAAATCAAATAATCTAATTGAAATCAGAAAAATACAGAATTATTGAATATTAAAAAAAAACTACAATTGAAAATTGAGAAATAAAATTGAAATTCGAATACAATAATTGAGAATTAAAGAAAATTACTGAACAATTGGATTGGAAAAAAAGAATATAATTTATAATTAAAAAAAAATGGATTGTTATTTAAAGAAATTATTTAAGAATTGAAAAAAATAATTGAACAATTAAATTGAAAATAGACAAAAATTATTGAAAATTGAAGGAGGTTTTGAAACATGAAATAAGTAACTGACAATTGAAAAAAAAAATAATTGAAAAAAGTCGAGATTACTGAATATTGAAACAAACAATTGAAAATTGAACAAAATGAATAAAAATTAAAGAAAATAATTAAAAACTGAAGAAAGTACTTAAAAATTAAATACAATATTTGAAAACAGCAGAAAAATTTAGAAATCGACGGAAATAATTACGAATTGATGAAAATAATTGAAAAATTCTCAATTTAAATAAAAATTGAAAGAAAAATATAATTTAAAAAAGCTGAGAATTGTTAAATATTGAAGGAAATTGAGAAGAAATTGAAAATTGAAAGAAATTGAGAAACTGAAAGAAATATGAAAAAATAATTGGAAATTAAAGTAAATAAATGAAATTTAAGAAAAAAAATTGGAAATTGAAGAAAATAATTAAGAATTAAAAAAAAATCATTGTAAAAAGCCTAGAGTTATTGAATATTAAAAAAAAACAATTCAAAGTTAAAGAATGGAATTGAATGTCGAAAATTATAATTGAGAATTAAAGAAAATAATTCAAGAATTAAGCAATGGGGTTGAAAATAGAAGAAAATAAGTGATAATTGAAGAAAACAGAAATTGAACCACCCAGGAATTATAGAATTTGAAGAAAACAATAAAAAATTAAGAATGTAATTGTACCTAATTTGAAGAAATTAATTAAAAATTGTAGAAAATGTGATTTTATGAAAATTGTTGAATAATAATTGATGAATTGAATTCAAGTTTCAAAAACATAATTGATAATTGAAAAATGGAAGAGTTATTGAGATGTGAAATAAATAAGTGATAATTGAAAAAAATAGTTGAATAAAGTCGAGAATTGTTGAATATTAAATTTAATAATTAAAAATTGAAGGAAATAGTTAAGATCTGAAAAAATAATTAAAAATAGATGAAAATGAATTATAGAATTTGAAAAAAAAAACAATAAAAAATGAAGAATGTAATTGTAATTTGAAGAAATTAATTAAAAATTGTAGAAAATAATTTGGAATTTGATTGTATGAAAATCGTGGAATAATAATTGATGAATTGAATTCAAGTTTCAAAACATTAATTGATAATTGAAAAAAATGTTGAAAAAAGCCGAGAATTATTGATTATAGAAGAAAATAATTGTCAATTGAAGAAAATAGTAGAAAATCGAAGAAAATAATTGAGAAATGATGAAATAATTTGAAATTAATTAAAATAATTCCAAGTGAAAGAAAATAATTGAGAATTTCTGAAAATAGTTGAATAATTGAAGAATTGAATTGAAGCTTAAAGAACGTAATCGATAATTGAAAAAAAAAATATTGAAATAGCCGAAAATTATTGAATATCGAAGAAAATAATTGAAATATGATAAAAATAATTGATAATTGAAAGCACACAATAGAATTGCCCATAACTAAATAAACTATTATGCAAATGTACGGTCTAATAAAAAAACTGAAGTTCTATCTACATTTTTTCATAATAATTTGACTTTTTCATGTTTAATGTCTTTCATTGTTTCTGCGGTATTTTTAGCGTTAAGAAAAAAAAGATAGTAGACAAACATCTATATTTCATGAGAATATATTATATTATATTTTAATTTTTAATGTATATTTTTTATTTTTCAATTGCATAATTGTCGCATAATAACACAAAATTTAAACGCATAGTCAGATTGGTTCAAAATGCATAAAATTATTATCTTTATTTATAAAACACATTGGAATATTAGTCAAATTTATTATCCCAGAAAAAAAGTTCCTGGTTAATTGCCGGTTTTCCCGGTTAGTAGACACCCTGCGATTAGTTTGACATAATTGGCTAAATTTTTCTAATAGTCAGTTTAGACTCGAGATCCTTGTTTTTGTCTCCGTCTTGATACTGTTGATCTCGTCTCGTCATGAATGAACAAGACGAGATAGATGCCCCGTATTGTCTTGGTCTCGACAACGATAGTCTCGTCTCGTCTCGAAAAGTCTCGAGTCTCGCGGCAACACTAACCATTTGTAAGCTTTAGTCTTATTAGAAATTAATTTGAAAATTGTAGTTTTAGAAGAGCTTTTATAATTTGTAGAATATATAGGAAATTTATTATAGTAGAAATGGTAATCTAATAAATCAGAATTTTCGTTCCTTTCGTGACTTAGAAGTCGATAAAGGAGTTCTTCTAATTGGAATGCTTGTTTCACGTCTCAAGTAACAGGTGGGGTATGTGCTTTCCACTTAACCATGTAAGAGGGTAGAAAGAGACCAGAATCAAGATTCCCTTCGGAGTTAACGACTTTCTACTTTCCTTGCTCTATATCTGCACTTTTGTATTGAATTTGATACAAAGAGATAAAGTGAAGGACTAGACAAAGGAAATTGAATAAAGATCCGGGCATTAACAAAGTTCGATACAACTTCTCGTACATGAAAAGAAAAAAAAACAATTTTATACTATAGATTAAAACGAACCAATTTTTCAAAAAATAGAAGAAATCAATAATTTTTGTAGAATCCAAAAATTCTAATCAAATGAATATTTAAAACTTCAGAGATACTTTTAATCACAATACAACAAAATTTTTAATAATTTTTATATTTGAAGTGAAATGAATAAATTTGAATGTAGAAGAAAATCAAGTAAAAATTTTGTTTCTTTAAAGAACTTTTCTATTTTTGATAGGATAATAAGAGAAAACAGAGAAAAGGAAAAATATAGATGATTGCTGCTCTAAAACTATTATTCCGGAGGTCTAAGAAGGTCGGCCTGAAATGTGGTGCACTTAGCTTTGAAAGTCCCATTTAAAAGATTGGTACTTATTTTGTACAGTAAGGGCGTTTGTATCACATAAAGCTATGAGTTCTCAAGAAAGTGGAATATTTACTCTTACACTTAAGAGAAGATTATTCACATAACCATAACATCGTGAAAAACATCTTCAAACTTGAATAAGGTAGGTACATCCTTTCAGTCGTTTTCTAATCTAAAAAGAAAAGGCTGATGTGTTTCTTTACATTTTCAAAATAGTTTCATAAACTTGAAAACAAACTGATTATTATACAACATTTTCTAAACTACTAAAGCTTTTAAAAAACTTTATTACAACACCTTTCAATTTATTGACAGCAGTAAGTTATATTAGGAGTGACTTCCAAAAAAAAATAGCAAAAATTTTTAACAGATATAATTATTTTAGGCTGAAGTAATTAATAAAATGCTAAACACTATAAAACGAAACTAATTTATCTAATTAATTAATGCAATTATCAAAATTAGTCTAAAATAAACAAGTAGCCGATATTTTCACCAAAACTCAATTGACAGAATATGCAATAGACCGAAATTTATTTATCCGCATATTTAACTTCTCGAAACTTCATTTGTCAGAATATCCAACTTTGCGAATTTGAATTTTTTAGAAAATGTATTCATTAAATTTAACATTCTTTCAAATATTTAACCTCTCAAAACTCCATTTCACAGAATATTTAACCTCTTGAATTTTCATTTGTCAAAATGTTCAAATTCTCGAATAAATATTTCTCAAAAATTGTATTTATCAGATTCATTATTTGTTCAAACATTTAACTAAACAAAACTTCATTTAAACTCTTAAAATTCCTGAATACTAAAATTTCAGAATGTGCCCGACACTCAGAATGTAGAATTTCTAAAAGAGGTCGCTGATTGGTCGGTAATATTTTCGGAAAGATTTTTGTGTGAAAAATATAATTGATCACACTTCCAGTGGAAAATATTACATTAAAATAGAAGTTTTATATTTCAAAAATCAAAATAATTCATTTGGACTAACTTTTTTTCAGACTGTCTGTACGAGTCCTCGTTATAACGAATTAACAGAGTATCGAATATGTGACAAAATTTTAAAAAGATAAAATTGTGACAGCCAGTGATCTCTGTTATCCATAAATAAATATGCTTTATAAGCCCATGTAATCTCTAAAAAATTAAAAATTTTAATCATAATCCATAAATCAATTATAAAATAATTAGAAACTCTTTTTTTTATAGAAAAGATAATACACTTCAAATGATAAAAATTCGTTTAAAAATAGATGACTCTTCTTAAATAAATAAATAAGAAATATGTACCTATTTTTGATAATACCATATTTCTCGATTTTAATCTAAAGTGAGAGAAAGTTCGCGGGTTTCCAGATAAAATATAAACTAGTATCAAAATATCAAACACATCATCAGAAATGAGATGTATAAAATAAAATTCTCGTGTCCTCTGTCCTTAGCAACAAGAAAGACAAGGTCGATATTTGGTTAAAAATGTAAAAGATATCTTTTCTCATAGCTGTATATGGTAAATATAATATTTCAATCTGAGAAAATTGAATCGATAAAACTCGTAATAGATTTGAATTTCGTGTCTAAAGACTATGAATTCCTGAATAAAGAGTTAAGATATACTAAAATCAAAATTCAGATTGAGGTCAAATTTGACTATTTTAAGACATTCTTCACTTATTGAATTAAATTTATAATAACAATCTCAGAACAAAGATAATAAAATATTTAAACCCAGACTTGATAAATATTAATTATTATTATTTAGGTATTATGAAATTAAACTACTTTTTATCTCAGATGTTCATAAGTATACATTTTATAATCTTCTTGTTTCTCGGATTCTCCTGAATTTTGCTGAGTGAAAATAATAATAAAAACTGCAAGATAAAAATCAGCCTTGAGAAAGTTTGTTTCTCCAATTACACCACATAGTTTGTTTCCTGCATTTGCACTAAGTAACGCCACTTTAACAGCAGCCCCTCCTAGACTTTATTACTATAACGGAAGTCATTGACCATTAAATTTCAGAGCAGGTAAAAATTAAAAAAGTCAAATTAGTTGAAATTTGAAACCAGTAAAACTTTCTTTAACGCAAACAATAATCAATATCAATTATTTTTTTCACATTATATGTGTTCACATTTCATTAAAAATAAAATTAACTTTATTTATAAAATAAGTATAACAGGGTTGCCACAAAAACATGATTTGAAAATTTCATGACTTTTTCAGGTTTTACAGACCATTTTCACAAAAATTCCAGGTCCAAATATAAAATTATTTTAATAGCTTTTTTGGTAGTTACAACGAAAAAAATATTCAAATTAAATGAATAATAAATAATTAACACGCGCCCAAGGGCGTAAGAAACTTTGCATTGTTGTTAGTCATTTAAAACTATAAATGAGAAGCACTTTTTCAAAAGTTAATAAATCCATTTTTCAAAAAAGTTTAGATAATTACAAATTTAACATATTAGGAACCTTACAAATCGATCTGTCACTGTTGAATTCAAGAAAAAAATTTATTACCAAAGAATTTTCAATTTAAAAAAAACTTGGACTTAATCAAGGTGATTTAAAATGTTAATTTTTTTCCTAGAATAAATTACAAAAACCTTGAAATTCCTTTATTACTATAAACTTTAATTAAAAATAATTCTCCTTAAGTGCAAAAAAAATACGTTTATAAATAATTTCATATATTTTTTCTACTTTATAATTAACTCTAGGGGTTAGGTGCGATACTGCATTTGTTAAATTTTCTCGATATAACAAAATGTGGATTTATCATTTTTTGAAAAAGTACTCCTCAAATGTTTTCAAATGCAATAAATTATGAAAATTACGAGAATAATTACAAAATTGAAGAAAATATCTGAAAAATGACCCTGAAAATACGATAAATGATCAGATCAATAGGCAACTGAAAAAAATAATTTAAAAAATTAAACAAGAAATATTAAATTAAAAAATTAAGAAACAAGAAAAATTTAGAAAATTATAGGAATAATTGTTGTAAATAATTACAAATTGAACAACTGGATTAAAAATTGAAAAAAAAGGTGAGAATTATTGAATATTGAATAAAATAATTGAAAATTGAAGACTGTAATTTCAAATTGAAAATAATAATTGAGAATTGAAGAAAATAATAAAAACTTGAAGAATCAAATTAAAGATTAAGGAATTAAATTAAAATTTAAGGAAAATAAGTGACAATTGAATAAAAAATTAGAAAACTGTCGAGAATAATCGAAAACAGAATAAAATAATTTTAAAAATTAAAAGAATAATTATAAAATTTAAGAAAAATAATTGTACATTGAAAAATTTGTAGAAAATAATTGAAAATTGCGGAAAAAATTCATAATTGAAAGAAATAATTGACAAATGAACAGAATAAATGAAAATTGAAGAAAATATTTGAAAAATGGCGAAAATAATAGACAATTGAAAAAAAAATTTTTAAATGACTAGATTAATACTGCCGTTCTTTTTAAAAAAGGCACTATCTCACTAATGTAGATAGTGCCTTTTTTAAAAAGGACGGCAGAATAGACAACAAAACAAAAAAATTGAAAAATTAAAGGATAATTATAAAATTTTATGAGAATAATTGAAAAAATTGTAAATTGTTGAAAATAATTAATAATTGAAAGAAATAATTGAAAATATGACGAGAATAATAATTGGACAAAATATTAAAAATTGAAGAAATAAATTAAAGATTATGTATATTTAAATTGTCGGAAAATAACTGATAATTAAAAGAAAAATTACTAAATGATTAAAATAATTGAATATTAAGAAAAATACTTGACAATTGAAAGAAAAAGTAAAAAAAGTTCGAAAAATAAAGAGAATATTCGACATTAGAATAAAATTATTGAAAAAGTTAGAGAATAATTATAAAATTAAAGGAGAATATTAAGTTGTCAATTCAAAATTGAAGAATATTATAGAACAAATTTTAGAAAAAAAATGAAAATTGAAGAAATTTATTGACAATTAAAGAATTGTATTGAAATTTAAAAAAAAATGATTGATAATTAGAGAAAGACGAGACTTATTGAAATTGAATAAAATAATTGAAAATAGAGGAAATAAATTGAAAATTAAAGAATTAAATTGAAATGTGAAGAAAATAATTGATTATTGAAAGAAAAATTACAAAATGATGAAACTAATTAAATATTAAAGAAAATAATTGAGAAATGAAGAAAATAATTGACAATTGCCAAAAAATTTTGAAAGATGTCGAGAATAGTCAACAACAGAAGAAAATAATTATTTAATTTAAGAAGAATAATTTTATACTGAAAAGCACTTTTTATTCATGATTTCAATTAATAAAGTTTCATAGGAAATCAGTTGAAAATGACTAAATTGTCATTAATTTTTTACTAATTGAAAGATGGAAATAATTTTCAATTTTAGTAAAGCATTGAATTTTTCAATTATTTTCTATTGATTAATCAGGTGAAAGTCACCGACAATTCAGCAGTTTTCAACTTATTTCAAATAAAATATCACTGATAGAAATCATAAAAAGAGAAATTAATTAAATTAATTTTTTAAAACAACATTTTTTAAAATTCCCTGACATTTTCAGGTATTTCAGGTTTTCACTGACTTCAAAAAAATTTCATGACAATTCCAGGTTTCCTAGGTTTTGTAAAACCGTGGTAACCCTGTATAAATAACCTTATTTGAAAAAAAATATATAAAAGTGGATTTTTAAAATGTTTTCAATAATCTAAATTAAACCAAAATGTAAAAGATTTTTTTAATGTAACTTACCCGAAATAATAGCCGGGACGAGGAAATTTTCTAAATTTTTGAAAACTATATTTTTTTTGGAGAAAAACAAAAAAGTGAAATAGAAATCTTTCGCTCTAGTTAAATTCATCATCTCACTGTTCACTGTCAACATTTTACGTTGTTCTTGATTCTATAGCTTTTGAAATCAAAATTTAAAAATTTGCATTTTTATAGATTAGGTAGTATTTTCACTTGCTTCTAAATTGGAATTGAGAAACTTGAATATTTTTGAAAATTTTAAAATTAAATACATAAAAGTTAACATTAATTTGAAAGAAACTGAAAATATTACCTAACCTATAAAAACGCAAATATTTAAATACTTTTTTTTAAACGTTAGAAGGCTTTGTTCATAAATTACATAACAGGTTTTTAGTCCAATTTTTATCCCCTCCTTCCTCCTTATTGTCAAAGAAAGTAACATTAGAAGAAACCCCCTCTCTCTAAATTTCGTTACAATTTGTATACCCCCAATATTTTTTTTTTAATTAATCATTGTTAAAATAATTAATCTTACATTAAAATTGAAGAAACTTAAATGTTAGGTATATTCCAATAAATAAATATTGCAGAGCTGTGATCGTATCATTATAATAATATGAAATTTGAAAGAAATTCTCCATTTTTCAATGTTCTTTCAATATTGTTTTATTTTTTAAAATTATATTTTATTAAGTACTTTGCATTTTTCTACATAGTGTAAGTGTGACGTAACAAAAAGGAAACCCCCTTCCCCCTTTTGTCAAAATCAGTAAAATTTTATTGAACCCCCTCTACCCTAAAACATGTTACATAATTTGAGGACGAAGCTTAATCCGGACCAATGTGAAATTTCGATAATGAATAGTGGAAAGATGAATTTAATAATAACAGATTACAAATTATTAATATTTTCGTTTTTCTTAAAAAAAAAATAAAAAAAAAAACGTAAAAGAACTTCTAAATCTGTGGATTTTTAATTGAAATTTATTCCTTCCAGCTACAATTTTAAAGAAAAGATCTAAAAAATCTAAAAACTTTAGTGAAAAAATCTCTATTGAGGTAAGGTTTAATTAAAAAAAATTGAATTCTATAGTTTAATTCAGGTTATGAAAATGTTGAAAACTTGACAATTTTATTTTTATCTTCTTTAAATATAAGATTAAAGTTAATTTTATTAAACGAAAACAAGAATTTTAAAATCCTAATAATACTGAAGACTTGGCTTTAATTTTAAATTAAATTTTATGTTAATAATATTCTAAATAATTTAAATTCACAATTAAAGTACATAAAGCTGAAATTTTTCTGAAACTTCAAACTTAAAAAATAATTTTTGATTACCTTGTTGGATAGTTAGTTTATAAAATTGAAAAGTCAATAAATTCTCAAAACACTACAAAACATTTTACAAATTTGGTTAAATATGTTTAAAAAAAAATTCAAACAAACAAAACAAATTAATAAAAAGCAAAAAAATAAAAAACTATTAAATTTGGCTATACTTAAATATTTTTATATATCTTTGATATCTTCCTATAAAATAAAAAATATGTTTAATTAAGGACGTTCAATCCATTGACAGAACCTCAAACTAACAAATAATTTCAACACCAAATAAAATTATAATTAAAACTGATTATACCAACTTTTGAAAGATAAAGTTATACAATTTTCAGAATAAATTAAGTTTAGGTAAAATTTTTTGCCAAATAGTAATTAATCAACATTTTGTGCTTTTTCTTATAGTTGAATGAATTATTATACTTTGTATCCAATTTTTACAAAGAATCACTATTATTTTTTTCTCTTTCAAACATTCTTTACAATTATATCCATTGGATTGTATTAGATACTATTTTTTGTAAAAAACCATTTTCTAGTTTGAGGTTATGTCACTAGGTTGAAGATCCTTAAACATCCTTAAAACTCAAACGCCTCCAGAAAATTGACTGCTCACTTTTCATTTTATTTATTTTCAGGAGATAAAAGGGGTCGCCATAATTTTCTCCCGAAACTCCATTTGTTAGAACTTTTAATTTCTCAAATCTTCAATTGTCAGAACTTTCAACTTTCCGAAACACCATTTGTCCGAACTTTTAAATGCCCGAATATCCATTTGTCAGAACTTTTAACTTCCTGAATCTCCATTTGACAGAATATAGAACTCTCCGAATCTCCATTTTTCCTAACTTTTAACTTTCTTAAATCCCCATTTGCCAGAATATTGAATAGTGATTGGCTGATTTCCAAACAAATTACCATCAGCCAATCAGAAAGCTGTTTTATCAATATACATTACTTTGGTCGGACAGATGCAAATTCTGACAATTGGAGGTTCGGGAAGTTAAAAGTTCGAATAAATGGAGATTCGGTGAGTTCAATATTCTGACAATTGAAGATTCGGGAAGTTAAAAGTTCAGACAAATAGAGATTTGGAGTGTTCAATATTCTGACAGTTAAGAGTTCGGACAAATGGAGATTCGAAGTGTTCAATATTCTGACAATTGAAGATTCGGGAAATTAAAAGTTCTGACAAATGGAGTTTCGAGAAATTTAATATTCTGACAAATAAATTTCGGTCTATTGGAGATTCTGTCAATTGAGTTTTGGAGAAAATGATGGCGACCCGATAAAAGAAAGAAATCAACGGATTATACTTAATGAGAGTCATTACTAGAGATTATTCTTCATTAATCGTCAGACTAATTATTTTTTATTCATAGTTTGTATTTGTATTGAAATACTTTATTTTGTAACTTTTATGTGATAAGAGAACGTCAATATACCTAAATCTTATTTGAAAAAAAAACTTATGTAAGAGCGCAACTGGAGTGGAACGCGAACAAAAATCATCACAAACATGTCATTGACATTTTACTTTATTTTCTCCTGTAATCTGTAATTATCTCATCACACGAGACTCTCAAAACTTTTAATTAACTCTTCAAGATTGATAACGTACAGTAACCCAAACACCTTTTTTTTTATCAGAGAAACATAAATGGGTTTCATTTTATCTGCAATGATTCGAGTTTCATCATGTACCGGAAATTACAATTATTATCACATGAACTATTTTTTTTCTTTTAAAAATTTACTAAAAATAATTTTCTTTCAATTCTTTGGAATCAAAATTTGGATTAATATTATATTTTAAGAGAAGAATTATTTTATAAAAGAAGCAATATATAATTTTTTGTTTATCAACTACTTTTTCTAAACTTTTAATTTTGTTAAATACAAAAGTAAAAAAAAAACATTTAAAAGTGATAATAACTGAAGTATTAAATTGACGAATAAAATAACTTTTTTTAAACGTTAAAAACAAAGAGAGAAATTCTCGAATTTCTGAGAATAAAGTCAACGATTTTATGAATCATGAAAAAATAATAAAATCTCAACGCAAGGATTTATGAAGAAAAAAAAATCCCAGCAGAAGTTCACGACCACAAAATGAACCGTTACATTTTATAAACAACTTTCATTTTATATGTATGCCAAAAAATAACCATTTCATTAACCACAAGCTTATATCTAACTTTTAAAAAAATCAGAGATTGGCTTCTTTCTCAAGTCTCATGAATCTCTTGTATGATCAAATTTATTTTCTCTTAAATCAAATCTTTATTGGGATTTTTATTTTGCACTTTGTCTTCAAGTCAAAGGAAATAGATAATAACTTCGCGATTTTTTTTTCTTATTTTTGGTTTTTTAAAACGAATAGGCAACTAAAGAACATGTAGATCGAAATGATGGAACTGAGAAACAGATGCTCATCGGTCTATCCTCTCAAGAGGCTGTTAACTTCTCTATACCATAACGGTAATATTCAATGTGCATAATTTCTCGTAATAATGTTCATAAAACTGACTAGATTTCACAATTATCTCAAAGCTTCCTATACAAATTTATTACTCGATCCCACTTACATATATGTTTTTAAGTTTAATGCGATTATTAAAATAGAAACACGAATAGGGAGTTGCAAACTCTTTTCG
Source organism: Ganaspis brasiliensis (assembly GCA_037103525.1). Classification (NCBI taxonomy): domain Eukaryota; kingdom Metazoa; phylum Arthropoda; class Insecta; order Hymenoptera; family Figitidae; genus Ganaspis; species Ganaspis brasiliensis. The sequence goes on along the minus strand of JAZKLR010000001.1, from coordinate 1,393,426 downwards.
GAAATTGTCGATATCAGATCTCAATTATTGAACTTCTTTATCTAATATGTGTATAAAATATTTTCTAAAATTTCTTATAAATTTTCTTTTATTGCGTTTGATTTAAATTTTGTCAATTAAAGTTGTAAGCAATTTAAAATTCTATTAATAAAAGTTTGAACCAATTAAAACTTTTAAAAATTTGCCTCGCTCAATAAATAAGTTAGGATAAATTGAAAATTCAATAAATTAAAGTTTATATATAGATCAATGAAAATTAGGATAAAGATTTTTCAAAATTTTACGATGATTAGTTATAGTAGTCAATTACTTCTCTCTCTCTAAAAAAAAGACAAAACTTATTCTATTTTTGTATAGAATTAAATTAAGAAATATATAAATATCAGTGCGAGAGTGTGATCTAATAAAAGTAAGAATCGATATTCCCTTCTTTAAAAATAAATTAAATTGTAAATTGATAAAAATTAGGATAAATGTTGATGATGTAACTATATTAAAATGATTTTGAAAATCTTTTGCAAGAAAAATGCAAAGCACTAAGTGATTTTGCAATCAAGTCCTGGAAATAGAAAAGGATAAACACAAGTACCAATTTTAATGATAGAAAAAGCCATAGTGATTTTTCATCAAGGCCTGCATCATCAAGCTGTGTTATAAATTTCCAATAACTGTAGCGAGTGGATACATTAAAGCTGTGCTATATTGACTCAAAACCTATTAATAGTGTACCGTGAACCTATTCTCACTTCTATTTTTACGGATCCGTTCCTGATGCTTCTTTATCATGCTCAACGGTTTTGATTCTCCCTTTAAATGCTTTCTCTCTAAAGGCTTTTACATAGTTTCATAAAGCTTTCACATCAAGGCGCAAATCGGGAAAATATATATTGCAAGGGTGAAAGATCTGGAGCGTCATTCTATGACTTCAGTCTCGAGTGAATAAACTCTTTTTACAAATCATATTACTCTAGCAGAATGTTAAGGTGTATCAGCCCACAGAGTCCAATATCATTAGAAAGTCCGTGATTTTGCAGTTGTTTACAAGAATAAGTTTAAGTCCCTGCAGAAGTACTTTTTATTATAAAAAGTAATATTATAACACATGAATCACACGAGTATAATTAAATTTAAGCATAAGGGGTCGTCCATAAATTACGTGAGACAATAGGGGGAACTGGGTTTTCCCTCTGATCACGTGATGATTTAACTATAAATTTTTATTAAACATTAAATTGTTAGTTCTGGGTTGACACAAAAACGTAATTTGAAAATTCCATGACTTTTCCAGGTTTTCCAGACCATTTTCGTAAAAATTCCAGGTCCAAATATAAAATTAATTTATTAACTTTTTTTGGTAGTTATAATGAAAAAAATATAAAATATTCAAATTAAATGAATAATATAATATCAATTAGGGTATCGAGTGACTTTTGAAGAAAATTAAAGACATTTTAAAAAGGTTTCAAGGTCAAAAATAATTTTTTTTTAAGTTTACTTTTGATGTCATATATTTTTAATTTTGAAATTAAAGTTGATCAAAAATTTCGTACTAAAAACGCAAAAAGAAATAATATATACATATTATTTTTCATCAAATTACATGACAAAATACAAAATTTTAATATGTAGAAACTTTGCATTGTTGTTAGTCTTTTAAAACTATAAATTTTTGCAAATGCAATAAATAATGAAAATTACGAGAATAATTATAAAATTGATAAAAATATCTGAAAATGACAACAAAAAAAAAATGACAATTAAAAACAAAATTCGAAAAATTATTAGATTAATAGGCAACTGAAAAAATAAATGAAAAATTAAACAAGAAATATTAAATTAAGAAATTAAGAAAATTATAGGAATATTTGTTATTATAAATAAATAATTATTAATTGAACAACTGGATTGAAAATTGAAGTATAAAATTTAAATTTAAAGAATACAATTAAAAATTGAAAAACGTAACTAAAAAAGATGAGAATAATGAAATATAGAAGAAAATAATTGAAAACTGCAGAATGGAATTGAAATTTGAAGAAAATAATAAAAAAATGAAGAAAGAAATTCAAAATTTAAGAATTAAATTCAAATTTGAAAAAATAATTGATAATTAAAAAAGGTGAGGATTATTGAATATTGAATAAAATAATTGAAAATTTAAGACTGCAATTTCAAATTAAAAATACTAACTGCGAGAAGTGAAGAAAATAATAAAAACTTGAAGAATGAAATGAAAGATTAAGGAATTAAATTAAAATTTTAAAAAATAATTGACAAATAAAAAAAAAAAAATTAGAAAACTATTGAGAATAATCGATAACAGAATAAAATTTTTTTTAAAATTGTAGGATAATTATAAAATTTAAGAAAAATAAATACACATTTAAAAATTTGTAGAAAATAATTGAAATTTGGGGAAAAAATTAATAATTGAAAGAAATAATTGAAAAATGAGTAGAATAAATGAAAAATTGAAAAAAATACTTGAAAAATGACGACATTAATAGAAAAATGAAAACAAATTTCGAAAAATAACAAGATTATACAACAAAAATTAAAAAAAATTCAAGAATAAATTAAAAATTTTATGAGAATAATTGAAAATTGTAGGAAATAATTGTAAATTGTAGAAAATAATTAATAATTTAAAGAAATAATTGAAAAATGACGAGAATAATAATTGGAGAAAATATTAAAAATTGAAGAAATAAATTGAAGATTAAAGAATTAAATTTAAATTCTAAGAAAATAATATAATTAAAAGAAAGTTACTAAATGATTAAAATATTAAATATTAAGAAAAATACTTGACAATTGAAAAAAAAGTAAAAAAAGTTCGAAAAATCGCGAGAATAATCGATAATAGAATAAAATTATTGAAAAAATTAAAGAATAATTACTATAAAATTGAAGGAGAATATTAAGTTGTCAATTAAAAACTGAAGAAAATTATAGAAAAAATTGTAGGAAATAAATGAAAATTGAAGAAGATAATTAAAGAATTGTGTTGAAATTTCAAGAAAATGATTGATAATTGGAAAAAGACGAGAATTATTAAACATTGAATAAAATAATTGAAAATTGAAGAAAATAATTGAGAATTGAAGAAAATAATTGAAAATAGAGGGAATAAATTGAAAATTAAAAAATTAAATTGAAATGTGAAGAAAATAATTGATAATAGAAAGAAAAAATTACAAAATGACGAAGATAATTAAATATTAACAAAATAATTGAGAAATGAGGAAAATAATTCTGTGGCTGAAAGGCAGAATAACATAACTGCATTTTCATAGTTTTGAGAAAAACCTGTTTTTGTTTATTTTTTTGGTTTTGTAAAATCGAAAAATCAACCAATATTTTTGGTGTTTGGCATTGTATCCTATTTTCTAGTGTAGTTTTTACATCTGTTTATCAATTTTAATAAAATATAAACGCTTTAAAAAAGAATATCAATTCTTTTTTTCGATTTGAATGCAGTTATGCTGTTGTGTTATTAATTATTTTCTACGTAAATAAACATTTAAATCACTTTACTGTTATGAAACTTTAAAAAGCATTACTAAATTAACTCAAATCTGATGTTATCTCAAATTCGATAAAATGTTAGTTATGATGTTATGCCTTTCATCCACAGAATTGACAATTGCCAAAAAAATTTGAAAGCGGTCAAGAATAATCGACAACAGAACAAAATAATTAAAAAAATTAAAGAATAATTATAAAATTTAAGGAAAATAATTTTATATTAAAAATCACTCAATATTCATGATTTCAATCAATGAAATTTCACAGGAAATCAGTTGAAAGTGACTAAATTGACATTAATTTTTTTTGATTGATAGATGGAAATAATTTTCAATTTTAGTAACAGCATTGAAAATTTTAATTATTTTCTATTGATTAATCAGGTAAAAGTCACCGACAATTCAACAATTTTCAACTTATTTCAAATAAAATATCACTGATTGAAATCATAAAAAGATAAATTAATTAAATTAATTTTTTAAAACAAAATTTTATGAAATTCCCTGACTTTTCCGTAGATATTTCAGGTTTTACATATGAAGCTGAAGTGCGCAACGTTTCTGAGAAACGAACAAAATTTTTGTAAATTATACTTACAATTTTATTGGTAAATATGATTAATTATTCATTGAATTAGCTATATAATAAAACTTAAAAACAATTTTAAAACTTTATTTGGCCAGAAAAGTTTTTAAAATATATTTTTTCAAATTTATTCTTTTTGTTCGTTTCTCAGAAACGTTGCGCACTTCAACGTCATGTTTTACATGACTTCAAAAAAATTTCATGACAATTCCAGGTTTCCCAGGTTTTCCAGAACCGTGGCAACCCACAAAAATAATTTTATATAATTAATCTTTTTTATTAATATTTTATTATAATTTTAGTTTTGTAATTTATAATAAAAATAATTTATAATATTAAAAATATATTATATTATTATATAATATAACTTATAATAATTTCCAATCGTTATTAAAATAATCCAAAAATTAGATTTGTTTGGACTAGGAATAATTTTTTTTAAAATCTTTATTGCAGGATAAAAATACGTGTTTTTTGTAGTTTGTGGTTTGATAACAATTACGGAAGTTATAAATTATTGAAATAGTTATAAATTTGATGTTTTCCAAAGCAGAGTACTTTTTCAACTCGTTTTTCTCGGTTAACAACAAAAAATGGAAAATAATATGCTACATGAAATTTATTGGAAATTTCTCATACCTTCGAAATGTGCAATGAAAAATAATTACTTTTGATTTTAAGGGTGAAATTTGTTTTTTAATATATTTCAGTTAGTATCAATCTGGCTAAATTTTTTACCCTATTTTTTGGAGAGAATAATATAGTCTACAAATTTTTACTTAAAACTTTTTTTTCTAACTCAAATAATAAAAATGCTATAAATAAAAAACTGGCAAAAGTTAAGGGATGAAAATCTTTGATATTAATTTTAAGACAAAAATAGTTCAGATATATATTTTAAAGAGTATTTTCCAACGATTAATTTGAATGGCTTAACTTTTAATTGTCTTTATTTGTATGGCGGAAGATTCTAGTACCCAAAAGTTAATTTTTTGGAAAAACTAAAAGAACCCAAAAATCGGGCCTTATGCCCAAAAATAGAAAAAAATTTCTACAGAAATTTGTACATGGATTACTCTCTGTAATCTATTCAAATTTTAATTGCCCTGCATATCGTTAATTCAAACTTTAATTTAACGATAAAATTTATTATTATTATATTTAATTTATTTAATTATTAATACTTTCTTATTTAAAAGCCTTCTTATAAAATATAACAAATAAATTTTGATTGATACGTGAACCAAGTTTTTCTGAATAATTTTGAAATAAATAAAAGATCAATTAAAAATGTCGTTCAAAATTTTCAATATATTACTTTTTTTTAATTTTAAGTCATCATACGGGGAGATAAAATCAAAAGAATATTTTTGAATAACGCAAATTTTTCTTCAATTCTATTCGGCTTAGCTTTTCACAGATAGCTGAACCAACATCATTAAATATCTTTCCGAGGATCTTTTCTCTTGTTAGTGAGTGACGAGAAATGAAAGGAAAAATATATAGATTAAAAAGCCCAGACCCATTCGATTTGGAGAAAAAAAAGGTGGCATAGTGATGCTTGAAATTTGAAATAAAACGAAGAAATAAGGATTTTTAAAAGCTAAGGGCAACTTCAAATTTCAAAATAAAAAAACTTTTTCTGACGAGATAAATATACAGTTAAATGAAATAGAAAATAATAAAAGAATATATTAGATAACAGGAAGTCTGAATCAACGTATATTTATTTATTTGATGCTATAAAATTTTACAGAAGGCAAATAAAACTTGATTCCTTTGAATTCAAATTTATAAAAGTAAAATAAAGATTTATTTTCATTGGACCAGTTTGAAATAAAAATTTATCTCTTCAGTAGTTCCAAACATAAAATATTTTTTGTAATAGTCACCGAGTTTCTTTCTTTAAGTTTGCCTCTTTTATTTATTACATTTGCACATTTTTATTTTTATCAATATACTGTAATATTTAAAATTGACTATAATTTTGAATTTATTTCAAAACATAATTATTTTCCGAGTACAATATTATTAAACGTCTCAAAAATCTATCAAAGGAAAAGCGTATTATCCGCTTGCAATTTTGTGGAAGAAAATTGAAATTGTTTACTTTCAAGTAAATCAAAATTGCCAATTTCTAAATTTTTATCGACTAATAACGGTAGTAAACATCACTCAAGCTAAACATGATTATGATATTTCAGACATTACCAGGTCGTAATTTCAGCATAGAATGTGTATGATTCAAGATAAAATCTTTATTCTCATTCTTGATGGGAAACAGGGTTATGAAGTTAATCCTGTTCTGGGTCAAAGTTGAAATTGAATACGGTTACTTAATTTCCCCACATTTAGATATTTTCCAAACAAATTTAATTAAGAACCATCCCTCTGAATTAAATTATAAAGAATTTTATGTACTCTTGTGATGGATTGTTCTATTTTTAATGTAGCTAAAGTTCCGAATGTTCAAACTTTTATTCTTAAATACAGATTTTGTTTTCAAATAATATATTAAATAAATAAAATATTTCGTTCAAATATTCAACATGTATATCAAATAATTAATATTTCATATTTACAAGAATGTAATTTGCATTTTTATTTTTTGTTAAAAAAGTAAATTTCGAAAATACTTGTTTCTGAAAAGCAACAATTTATTTTTAAAATTTTATTGTTTGTCTATTTTCAAACTTTGATAATAATTATGATTTCATTTACATTAATTCAAAGAAAATTATTCATAAGTAGCAGGAAACCATGCATGACGTGATTAATTCGATTTTCAGGCACAATGTGCGTCAATTCAATTCAATGCTAAAAAGTTTTCAATAGAAAAAATTGTCTTTTGTTTTTTTACTGACTCCATAATAAATTAACTTTAAAACAATTCAATAGTTGTTCACATCCATTTTTAAAATTTCATTAATTTGTTAAAAACAACTTTGTAGTTTGAGTCAAATTTACAGAAGAATATCTTTTTTATTTGATAAATAATTAATTACTCCAAAAAGTGAATACAATTTTTTCTAATTACTAACTATTGTTTTAATTTTGATTTGATTTGATTAGAATCAAATTATCCTGATTTTGATGTTCAAAAAAATTTAGTTTGATTAAAATTTTGATTAATTTAAATAAGGCTCAAGTCAAGCTTCAATGAAAGTTAAGATCAATGGAAATTAAAATTAATTAATATTATGATAAACTTAACATTATATTGATCAAAATGCAGGTTAATTAAATTTATATTATGTAACTGAAATTTGCCCTGATCAAGGTTAAAATGAATTTGAAATTTGAATAAATAATAATAAATTATAATTTACGAAATTTGAATGAATTTAAATTTAAATCCATCAATATTTTAGGATAAAATCACATTTTAATTGACAAATATTATGAAACTTTGAAATTTATGTCGACAAAAGTTGCAAGTGATTAAAATAGAAAAAAGTATCTGGAATATATCTTAATTTTTATTTAATTACAAGTTAGTTTACAATTAATTAATTAATTCTGTCGAACAGAATTTGCATTTAACCTAATTGTTATTTAACAGAGTTTTTATTGAAACGAATTTTAGAATTTTATTTAGACTAACTTTTAATTGTGATAGTTTCCTTTTAAACAAATTACAGTTTAATGAAATTGGTTAAATAGAAATTTTGTTAAATGCAAATTCTGTCTTGAAAATTCAGCTAATAAAAGCTTTGTTTTTGTTTTGTTTTTACTTATAACACTGACGTTTGTAATAATATTATAATAGTCAAAAAATTCGAGTCGATTTAAATAAATGAATAAATAAATTTTAAAAATCTCGATTATCGCAAAAAAAATTAGTTCTATTGAACTGAATTTGTATTTAACAAAATTGTATTGAAACCGAATTCCAATTTAATCAAATAGGTTAAATAAAAATTCTGCAAAATGAAAATGCAACACTGAAAATTCTGCAATATGTAAAAATTAAAATTTGGAAATTGCAGGAATCACAGTGCATTTTTTCGAAATAATTAAAGTTATCTTGATTAAAAATTATGTAAAAAATCTTTTTATTGAAAATAAAAGGGTAAATAATCAAATATTCTTAATAATAAAAATTATGCAAATTCTCCAAATTCGAAAAAATATTTTTTTTTCAATTTTCGACCTGTTGACATAACCTAAAACTAGAGAGTGGTTTTTCATAAAAAGTAAAAATATTATTAAAATTTATTTCACCAAATTTTAAAAGATCCAATTATACCTACATTTCAAAAACATTTGATTAGACAAAATTACATTTGTTCACAAATGTTAAATAATTAGAACAGAAAGAATAGAATTTTATTATTATTATTATTATATTGTTTTGATAAAAAATTTTGTCCCAACATAAATTATTTTTAAATGTACAACTAGGTCTTTCAAAATTGGCTGAAAACAATTTTAAACATTTTTATTTTATGTGAAAAACCAACTCTATTTTGAGGTTATGTCAATGGGTTGCACATCCTTAACTCTTAATTTTATTTATTATAATTTATGTTCAGAATTTCAAAAGCATTAAATCCTCAGTTTAAAACAAATCATAGTTAACATATTTTTTTAAAATAAATGTTTTTTACAGCTATATATTTATATATATGCTAGTAAATCTTTATTAGAAATACTTCATATTGTTTGATTTGTTATAAATTTTATCGTTTTAGAACTTATTTATTAAAAATCAAACTGCTTAGAAATTAATTTTTAAGAAATTCAACATTTAAAACAGAAATCATAATTTCTGACAGCCCTGATTATTATGAATGATTATTCTAAACCAGGACTGATAAAAATCAAAAATTGATTTTTTTTTCAAGATAATCAGTATATAAAATTTCCAAATGTTTATTTGCAAGCAGTTTATTTTTAAAACTCAGAACTTTTAAGAAGAAATAATGAAGAATAAAACATTTAATCAAAATCAAATAAATTATGTCGAAGAAATGAGAAAATTCAAAAAAAAAATATCTTCAAAATCATATGATCGCAAAATTAAGAAAATTGGTAAAAGCAACGAAAAAATAATAAATTGTAAAAAAAAAACAACAGCAGAAAAACGTTAAAAGATAAGAAAACAATCTATTAAAAAATGAGAGAATTCTTTTAAATAAAAAATGTCATGGACATTATTGACGAAATAAAGAAATTTTTTTTAAAAATAACATAAGAATGAAACAATGACATAAAAAAAATTATAAAAGAGTAAAAATTCTTATAAAAAATTATACTATTTACGAACATTTTTTTAAATTAAAAAAATAAATCAGAAGATAATTTAAAAAAACGTTAAATTATATTACTAAGACAACAAATTTTTAAAATTAGCAAAACTAGAGAATTGTTTTACAAATTGAAGAAAAAAAGAATGAATACAATTTTGGAAAATTTTAAAAGAAAAAAAATTCTATGAAATAGAAAAAAGATATTAAAATGAGAATATTTAGTAAAAGATTTTTAGATAATATAACATAAAAGAATAAAAGTCTTCAAAAAAGTAGAAACTTCAGAAATTTAAAAAATGTTGATAAAAGCATTGAATAAATGTTTTCCAAAATTCGTAGTTACAAGATAAAAACTAAACAATTTAAAAGAAGGGAAAATATTTCTAAGAAATAGAAAAATTATGACAAAATTGAAGAATTAATTAAAATGCAAGGAAGGACAAAAAAATTGTAAAACATCAAGAAAATTAAATAAATAGGAAGAAAATGGATAAATGTTTTTTCCATCAATCTAAAAAATTGTAGAAAAATGTAAAAAAATACAAGACATAAAAAAATTTAGTTACAATCTATTAAAAAATTAGAATTAATAAAAATAAATTTAAAAAAATCTATATATATAGATAAATAAAAAAACCACAAAAGAAGTTTATAAATCCTTTAAAAATAAAACAGTTTAGGCAAATTAAACCAAAAACATTTTCATAATATTACACTTAAAACAAGTCCAACAATAAATTTTAGAAAAATAAAAAAAATCTAAAAATTTTATGAAAAAATAAGTAGGTTTGCAAAAAATAGACAAGATGTGAAAATGAATTTATGAAAAAATGAGCATTTATTTTCAAAAATATGGAAATGTTTAAGAAAATCAACGAAATGAACTGTTTAGTGAATGTTATAATAAAATTGTGTAAAAATAATAATAAACAATTTATATAAAAAGAAGAAAATGAAAGAAGATCCTAAAATAAAAAGACAAATACAAAAAAAATATCAAAAGCAAAAGAAGAAAAAATCTTAAAATTTTGTAAAATTAAGAAATTATAAAATAAAAATTAAACAGTTTCGAAAAAGTGAAATCTCTTAGAATTGTAAGAATTAAAAAAAGGATTATTGTGGCTATGGAAAATAATTAATTTTTTAAAATTATTATGCATTAATTAATATGCATTTAAATTTGAATTAATTGAAATTTAAAAGTTTAAACAAATTGGAGTATGAGTTAATTGACGTTTGGAATTTATTTAAATTATAATGACTTAAGGATATAAAAATTTAATACTATTTTTTGCAGGGCTGTTATTGATTTAAATCATTGAAAAATTTGTATTAAAATCATGATTTAAATAAAAAAAACTTTACAATTCTCCGGACGTCTAATACTGCAGGTAAAAATCGCAAACATTAAAAAAAAACAGAAATTTGTGGATAAATCTTAAAAATTTCAATTTTAATATTAAATTTTTTATAAAATTTAAAAAATTGTGCTAATACTGATGATCAAAATACCTGGAATCTAAAAATTTTTGGTATGAAGATATGGTACAAAATAGTATGAAATTTTTAATTTTAAGTAATTATAATTTAAAGAAATTCCAAACGTCAATTAACTAATATTCCAATTTGTTCAAACTTTTAAATTTCAATTAATTCAAATTTAAATGCATATTAATTAGTCTAGAATAATGAAATAATATTAATTATTTTTTAAAGAGATTTCATTTTTTCGAAACTGTTTAATTTTTATCTTATAAAGTCTTATTTGTACAAAAGTTTAAGATTTCTTCTTAAGAAGAAATAAAAATACAAATACAAATAAATCAAAAGTAAAAGAATTCTTTTGCTTTTGATTTTTTTGTATTTGTATTTTTATTTTAAGATTTTCTTTAATTTTCCTTTTTTTATGTAAATTATTTAATATTATTTTATACAATTTCATTATTATAACATTCACTTAACTTTTTATTTCGTTGATTTTCATAATTATTTCCATACTTTTAAAAATAAATACTCTCATTTTTTTTTGAAAGTTTATTCAATTTTTTCACATCTTGTATAGTTTCTGCTAGATTTTTTGCAAGCTTACTTGTTCTTCCATAAATTTTTTTTAGATTTTCTTTATTTTTCTAAATTTATTGTTGGACTTATTTTAAGGGTAATAATATAATAATGGGTTTGGTTTAATTTGCAAAAAACTTTTTTATTTTTAAAAGATTTTCAAGTTTCTTTTGTGGACTTTCTTTTTATTTATCTTCATATATATAATATATCCATTTTTTAATTTTATATTTTTTGTACTTTTTACATTTTTTTAGTTTATTAGATTAAGGAAAAAAACATTTCTCTATTTTCTTCTTATTTATTTAATTTTTTTGATGTTTCACTATTTTTGTAGTTTTTCCTTGCGTATAATTAATTCTTTAATTTTTGTCATCATTTGTCCATTTCTAAGAAGCATTTTTCCTCATTTTCATTTGTTTAGTTTTTATCTTATAATTATGAATTTTTGAAAACATTTATTTGGTGCCTTTATCTATATTTTTTAAATTTCCCAATTTTCTACTTTTTTGAAATCTTTTATTCTTTTATTTTATATTAAATGTGAATTTAATCTTGTACTAAATATTCTCATTTGAACATCGTTCTTGTATTTCATAGAATTTTTTTTCTTTTAAAAGTTTTTAAATTTTACACAATTTTATTTATTCTTTTTTTATTCAATTTGTAAAATAATTCTCTAAATTTTCTATTTTGGAAATTTTGTTCTCTTTAGTAATATATTTTAACGTTTTTTGAATTATCTTTTTATTTATTATTTTAATTTAAAAAAATATCGTTAAATAGTTTAATTTTTTTTAAAAACGTTTCTACTTTTTTATAAAATATTTATTTTCTTTGCATACCATATAGGTTTTTACAAACACCTTTTATACAATCTGATAGCTTCTACTTTTTTCTATATAATTATGTCACTGTTTCATTCTTGTGTTGTTTTTTTAAAATTTTTTCTTCATTTCTTTCATAAACTACTTACAAATAAACATTTGGAGATTTTATATACTGATTATATTAATAAAAATCAATTTTTGATTTAAAGTGACTTAAATCAATTACAGCCCTGTTCTAAACATTAAATCTCACTGATTGTTAGAAGAATTTAAAGACCAAAAGAAAAAAAAATAGTAGTGAGTGATATTTACACCAGCGACTATTTACAAAATATTGTAAACAAATAAAAGCTTACCTTTATTCCGCTTCGTCCTTGTTGTTTAAGCAAAACGTTCTCCGGTTTCATGTCACAGTGAATAATTTTATTTTTGTACAAGGCTTCGAGGCACTGAAGCAACGAATGTGAAAATTTCCTCACCAATTGAAGACTAAATCCTTGAAACTTGTTCTTCTTAATCAGTTCATAGAGATTGATACTAAGCAGTTCAAAAGTAATGCACATGTGATTTCTAAATGTAAACGAGTCGAACATGTGAATGATGTTCATGGTATTGTCCTTGTCCTGTTCCCTCAAATTTCTCAAGATTCGAATTTCCTCGTGAGCTTGTCTATGAAACCTCTTCTCATTTCTCACCATCTTGAGAGCAACGTGCTCCTGACTTTTGTGATCGTAAGCCTTAACAACTTGTCCAAATGATCCTTTTCCAATTACTTTTAAAACTTCATACCTATACGCCACATGATCGTGTGGTATATGAATATACGATCCTTGATCATTATCATAATCATTATTATTCGGCATACCTATTATTCCCGGTCTCTTCTTGGCGTTTGCTCCAATGAAGTAAATTTGTCGATAATTAAAAATTTCATGATGCTCGTAAGCCGTCAATTTGTTCATGTAAAGCTTCATCACTAATTCCGGAGTAACGATCATTGTTTTTGGCTTTCCACTGCTGGAATTCCCGTCCGACTGACCATTCTTCACCATTGGACTGCTTGATTGACTATTCGTTTGCGAGTAGCTCGAGTTATGACTCGAATTGTGACTATTGTGACTATTGTGGCTAGTGTGACTCGCGTGCGAACACAAACTCAAGTTCAAGCTTTCAGAATTACTCGTCAAATTCTGCAAGCTATTATTTGCACTCGATTCCAAAGCAGGTAAGTACAATTCTTTTTGACTCCATTGTATCACAGGAGACTCGTCACGTTTTAAAACCATTACCCCCGCTTTCAGGGGTGGCAGGTGATTGTTTTCATTTGAGATATACGTCTGCGTTGAGGCTCCAGATGGATTCTGTTTCGAAAGAAGCATTTCAACAGTTGAACTTAAACTTGTCATTTGGGCCCATTGAGATCTCTTTATTTTCCTCTCCCCATGCTAAATACCAAGTCTTCCCTCTAAATTTGAAAATACCTTCAAGCTCTCCAATCTCGACGTCCAATTTAAACCCAACTTCCAACCTTCTTTCTCATTTGAAACCAAACTGCAATTTTTCTTATCCTTCGTCACTAAATCCTTCTTTACCTTCTCCTTCCAAACTAAATCCTTGTTCTCCTTTTCCTTACAAACTAAATCCTTATTTTCCTTTGAACACGTCTTCTTATCCTTGGAAATATTGCACTTTACTTTCGCAAATTGACAATTTCCAATTTTGTGCTCGTTTGAAGAATTGCAGTTTCCTTTTGAAACTAATTTGTAGTTTTCCTTCTCGTAGTTTCTCTTCTCCTTCGAAACTGAATCGTAGTTTTTCTTGGCTTTTGCAACTAAATTATAGTTTTGCTTGTCCTTTGATACTAAATCGGTGATTTTCTTCGAATTTCTTGAATCGGAATCGCAGGTTTTCGCCGAGTCCGAATCACAGCTTATCTTGTCCTTTGAAACTAAATCGCAGTTATTTTTATCCCCTGAAACTAAATCGCAGTTCTTTTTGTTCTCTGGGACTAAATCGCAGCTTTTTTTAGCCTCTGAAACTAAATCGTAGTTTTCTTTGTCCTTTGAAGTTACTCTAGATTCTTGATTATTCGAAACTACCATTAAACTTGCTTCTTTCTTTGAAGTAACATCAAAGCCTCCTACATCTCTTCCTTCTTCATTAAAATTGCAGGACATAGTTTGAGTATCCTCTAAAAAATAAATTAATCACCTATGAAATTCTTCAGTCTCGTTTTCGTGGTTCTCCACGTGATGAAATTTCTTTTAAATTGCTATTTTTCTAAAATTCAAATTCCTAGTTTTTCTTCAAAATTCCGACAATTTTGCCAATTTTCAGTAATTGATAATTGTACAGGTGAAGCCTGTCCTTGATAATGCAAATCTGGTAAATGCAAGGGACTAGAAATGTAAGATCTCGTATTCGGGATAAGAAACTATGACTTGAAGCAGTGTATAGAGCCGATTAGACTCTTGTCCTTTCGACTCTTGTCCTTTCGACTCTTTTAATTTTAATTCTCTCTACTCTTTCTATCACTGAGCTAAGTTTCGAGCGTCTAATTTTGTAATCTAGCATGTAGGAAAGCAAACGCATCGTGAACCGTCTAGCTGAAAGGTTGTTGGCACCAGACCGGCCAAGTTTGATGACTCCGATCCATTCAGCCGTTCCTCTCCGCCAAAAACGAGATTCCAAGAACGTGTATCCGCCCTTTGAAAATCCTCTCGATTTCTTTCTCTAATCGATCCTTGTCCAAGGTTCATTTCCCCTTGCAGGCCATCCAGCTCGTCTAGTTTTTTCAGACGCCAAATAAGTCAGTCACAATAAATAATCCTCATTAGCGAGACACTTTCCACACAATGAACGATTTCATTTCACAAAAAAACAAAACAAAACGTCCATTACTTTTATTCTCACTCACTTCACTTTTTTCACCGATCAAATAGACTTTACTCCAATTGAGATTTTCACTCTCGGGCAAGTTGTCGAGGAATAATTTTGCACGAGGTGGGCTTCCGTAAAACGGCGTTACTTAAACAAACGGGGCGCTGTGTGCACATGTGGGAGAAATTTTATTTTTGGACGACTTTTTTTATTATTTGGACTGAGTGACTTTGTTTCCAGTATAATGCCAATTTCTGTCAGGATCTTTGTGCCACAATGTAAACACAACAAATTCCACACAAGTTGCATGCACTCGCTACTCGTAAGTAAAGAAAACTGTCACTGGACGTCAATCGCACCAACTTTGCTCACTAAATGAGAACTTACTAAAGAATTGATAGAAGAGGGTGGGGGATGCATCTCGTGCATAGACAGTAATCTATATCACTGGGCTGAATTGTTCAAAGAACTTGGAACTTTGTTTCTTTGTTACACACAAGTCACCATGTTTATTGATGTTCATTTTTTTTCTACTTTGTGCTCCCGATTAAAGCACGAGAAAGAAACAAAAGCAGAAAAAGCATTGCTAGAGAGACAAGATTCTTTGATTCGCGTTTCAATTCTTGACGGCCGATGCTCCTAGAGGGCAGTGATTCTTTCTGATAGAGTTTTATTTTTATATTGTGGTGAAAAAGATCCTAGCAGGAACAATATTTGTCTGCTTCCGCTGTGTTTAGACATGAAGGATTGTTAACGAGCGCAGGTGTTCCTGGCGGCGTTTTCAATTTCAAAAATAACTATTTCAGAGTTTTAATGGAAAAATCTATTTAATTAATTGATTAATTTATCGTGTAATTCTAGGCGCGGTTTCACTTAAGAAATTAAAGTTCATTGAATTGTCACGAGCAATGTGCGTTTTATTAAGAAAGGAGCACTTGCGCAAAACAACAGTTTTTTGGAGCGCGCATGCGCAAATAAATGGCTTTTAACAATCCCAGGAACGTAGCTAAAGTTTTTATAATTTATATGTAATATATTTGTAACAAAATGTGTATAATTTTTTATATAACATTTTACTATTTATCAAATTTTTCGTAATGTTATTTTCATTCAAAAAGAGAATCAATTTTAGTGTTTAAAACTGTAAGTGTTAATGAATAATAGAATTGAATTAAATTTTAATTTAACTCATTTAACAATATGTATTTAATTAATTCAGATTCACCTACAATGCAAAACGCTTTATTCGCATTACGATATTTAGAAAAAAAGATGTTTTAAATTCATTGTTGTGACAATAATTTTTAATCAGTGTTGCCAACTGTACACCAGGATGTGCTGCCCTCTATTTTTGAATTTACTATCTAACCTAACCTTAACTTTCACAAAGCGTCATTATAGGTCTCGACACAAAATAAATATCTTTACAGCTGACATCGAAATAAATAAGTCGTAGTAATTGACAATTAAAAAGTTATAACGAAAATGACTTCAACAATGAAATCATTCAAAGAAAGGCGAACTTTTGGTGAGTTATACAACATAAATCTTTAAAACATTCTATAATGAATATATCTCTTACTATAAGAAAGCTTTCATGATAGTATTTATACTTGATAAAAGGCAACAAACCTCTTTGAAAATTCATGTTTACCTAGATTTCGATATTAATTTCGCAAGTATCCTGCACGTTTATTGTTCATTTTTCTTTCTCAACCTTAATAATACAAAACTACTCTACTAAAAAATTGGACTCGCCTTAGTATTTAAGTAATTATTGAGGCATCTCTTTAAAAAACTGACAGTTGTATATTATCTGTTCTAGAAAATAATAACATCAATTTTAACATTCTAAAATTTATTTTTATTTTTCATAATAAACAAACGTATATTTACAATATTACAAACTACATTATTTCTATATTTAAAAATCCATCATTGGTCGCAAATAAAAAATAACATTTTAATTATAAACAATTCAACTAAATCGTAGCAATGATGTTATTTTATCACAAAGAATGGTGATTAATGGAACTGAGTTTTATTGCGCAAGAAATAAAAAACTTTATCTAATAATTAAAGTTAATTAATGTGATTGACTTTTATGATAATTGTGTAAAATATTAATATATTCTTCTGGAATCTTGAAAACGTAGCAAACGTTTAATAAACAGACTTTTTAAAACCAAGAAAAGTATTTTTTAAAATAATTTTCAAAACACTATCATAAAAAAAAGTCAATTCTTTAATGACAATTGAAATCTACTTAATAAAAATGAGGTTTAAAACTAATTAAATAGCGTTTGAAAGCTGTTTAATTAATAAAATTGAAAACTCTCTAATTAAATAGCATTTGAAAGTTGTTTAATTAATTAAATTGAATACATACTGTTGAATTAACGAAAAGTAGAAATTGGTTAATTTTATTAGAAAATTGTATAATTTCTAACATTTTTAGAAATTATTCAAAAATTCAATTAATATCTAATAAAGCTTTACGTATATTTTAAGTTTTAATTATGTATTTTTAAACTAATTTTTAAATCATTTTTATCTTCATTAGCACAACGTGTTGCCGATGTTGATCTCATAAAAAAACAACATCCAAACAAAGTTCCTATAGTTGTTGAACGATATTATGCAGAGAAACTATTGCCAGTACTAGATAAATCAAAATTTCTAGTTCCTGATCATCTTCCAGTTTCAGAACTGATTAAAATTATAAGGTAATTTTTAAAAACTTTATATAAAGAAATATTTATTTATTTATACATAGTCGGACAAAAGACAAGAAAAAACGCCCTTTCGTACAATAAGTACTAATAATGATAAATTTGATTAAATTAAATTGCTTAATATAATATAAAATACAATAATAATCAAGCCAAAGTGATAACAATAGAAGTAGAATCCTACATGAAATTCAGAACATTCGAGTCATCGTTTACGAAGATCCATAAATTAGAAATAAATCTGTTCAAAGTGACGTCAAAAAAGCAAACGCTATTATGAACAAAATTTGCCTCTGCACAATCTATTGAGGACTGAATTATTCCCTAAATATACTAAAGAAAATGTAAAATTCTTTTTAATTACTGCAAAAATTGTTTATTTTTTTGTTATATACTATTTCAAAATTTTTTTATTAAAGTATTAATATATATATCACTGAGAGAAATGTTTTTTTGTACCAATGCATTTTTGCTTTGGTTGATTATTTAAAATTATTCTTAGGAATCGGACCTAGCATAATTAATATTGTATTTAGGTAATAATAATAAAAAATATTTAACCTTATTTAATTATTTTCAATAATTAATTTTGGATCAAGACTAACTTATTATTGACCCAAGTATGCATGCTGAGATTTTTAGATGTGTACTTGGAATAATGATAATTTTTCTTAAACTAAGTACACTTATTTTTGATTCAAGAATAATTATTATTTATCTATAAGAACAATATTCTTGATCCAAGCATTTAGTTCAAGCAAATTTCTATCCTTGGTAAGAGGAATATTTTCTCTCAGTGTAGCTAATAAAATTTTTAAAAAATGAATATCTAGCAAAAGAATCGTTACTTTTTCAATAATAATATATCACAAAAAATAGTTGAATTTGCAATGTTTTCTTAAAGTTAAAATTATTTTCGAAGTAATTAATATTGTTTATTTGATTGCTCTTATTTTAAAGTTAATTTTACACTCGATCAAAAAAACTGGTTGACATTGATGTGCGAATCGACTTTCTTCAAAATTTAAACAAAAAGAAGTTTTTTGTTAGTAAAAAAAATAAGTCTTAAAATTAACAAAACGAACGATTCATGTGACTTTTCCAAAAAATTTTAGACCAAATTTTATAATTAGCTTATTTAAATTTTATAATATGAAAAAGGTTATCATAATGTCAATAAGTTATTTTTATGTAATAGAAATTTATGTTTTAAAATAAGCACAAAAGTTGAAAGAATCTTTATTATTTTAAAAATAACATTAATTTTAAGAAAGCATAACAAATTGAATTACTTTTGTGATGTTTCATTTAAGAAGTAACAAATTTTCTTTGTTTGAATATAAGTAGAGAAAAAAGGAAAATTAATGAATTAAATTTAAAATTATTTAAAAAGCAAGCTTTTGGAAACAAAATTGATTGATTATTTCTACATACATGTTTAGATTGAAAGTCAATTATTTTAATTTTTAATTTACAATTAAGTGAGAGATTTAAATTAAAATATTAATTATTTTAAATTGTTACTGTAAACTAATTTAAAAATTTGTTTTATTTGAAAAAATTGTAGACGCCGATTACAACTAAATCCCACACAAGCATTCTTTTTATTGGTAAATCAGAGGTGTATGGCCAGTGGTAGTATGACCATGGCTCAACTTTATCAACGTGAAAAAGATGAAGATGGATTCCTTTATATTGTTTTTGCCAGTCAAGAAGTGTTTGGTCACTAGATTTAGAATATCACTTCAGGAAAGGTATGTGAAACTAGACCACCGTGTCTACAGAAAATTGATAATGATAAATCATTGATAAATCGGAAATAATATTTGAGGAGCACTTTTTCAAAAGTTGATAAATCCATTTTCAAAAAAAGTTGAGATAATCACAAATTTAACATATTAAGAACCTTAAAAATCGATATGTCACTGTTAAATTTAAGAAAATAAATTTATTAACAAAGAATTTGCAATTTGAAAAAATCTGGAATTAACCAAGATGATTTAAACTTTTAATTTTTTTACTAGAAAAAAATTACAAAGACTTTTAAATTCCCTAATTGTTATAAACTTTAATCAAAAATAAATCACCTTAAGTTCAAAAAACATTCTTATATGTATAAATAATTTCGTATATTTTTTCTACTCTCTATAAATGGTTAAAAACTACCATTTTAACAGTGAAAACTCGTTTACCATTTCAAATAGTAATTTTTTACTAAAAGTTTAGTAAAAAAACTACTAGTTTAATTAGTCAAAGTAATTTTAGGTCATGTTAAACCACTGAAGAATTAGTAGATTTCTATTTACTAATTACATTAGTTATTTTTTACTATTTAATTAATTAAATTTAACTGCTGAATTAATAGTTCTTTTACTATTAATTAGTTATTTTTTACTAATTGAAAAAGAGAAAACTCGTTCACGATTTTAACCCCTAAATGGTAGTTTTTAACTAATTCAGATTTAGAGAGTATTTTGAAATTAACTCGAGGAGTTATGTGTGAAACTGATATTGTTTACTTTTCTCGTAATAATAAAATGTGGATTTATCAATTTTTGAAAAAGTGCTGCTCATTTTACAATTGCTATTTTCGTGGTATTTTTAAATCCCTATGGTTGACACATTTTATTTAATCAGTTATAATAAATAATTGTAAAAATCAAATTTCCTTTAAAGTAGTAACAATTTTGTTTAATTTGAACCGGTAACTGACTTTTTGCTTTTAAATTTATAAATTTGACTAAGGATCGATTAGATTTGATAGTTTTTGGTTTAGTTTGAGAATTAGTTTAAAAATAATCGTAACATCATAATTTGAAAGCAAGAAGGTTTTCTCTGATTAAATTTAATGAAAATTTTAACTCGTATTACAAAATTATATTCGGATTTAAAAAAATCAACTGAAACCAAATGAAAATAATTTTTTTAACAAAATAATTTTTTGTTTACTTGTACAATTTTCTAAATGAAATGAAATACATTGATAATTACCATTAATTACCATTTTAATCAACCCTAGACTTAATTCATGAAAACTTCAATTTTTAAACATTTTAATTGATTAAAATGTTTACCTTTTTCAAATTTATTTCATCCAAATTTTAATGAATATTAATTTCAATTAATTCAAATTTTAATACATACCATACCTTTTTTCATGTTTTACCCATTTTATCTATTGCTTCCTCATAGAGGAAGTATTTTTCAACTTTCCACTGTTTTTTAATCCAAAGTTTAATTTATCAAAAATTTAATTAATCTTAATTTAAATAAAACTTATGTTCTATTTGTCAAAATATGTATTCTTTTATTAAAATTTCAATTAACTCTAAATTTATTTCATCCAAATTCTAAATGGTCGAAATTAATTTTACTTAAATTTTAAAGGATATAAATTTTAGTTTATTCTATTTTTAATCAATCGATTTTAATTTTTCCAAACTTCAATCGATTTGAAATTGCAATTAATCCAGATTTTTAATTGATCCATATTTCAGTAAATTTTAATTTTTATTAGTGAAAATTTCAAATAATTGTAAATTTAATTCATTTAAATTTTAATCAGACTTTAATTTTAATTCATTATAAATTTAATCAACAGAGACATTTAAATTTGTTTAAATTTTAATCCTTTATACATTTAGTTCAATAATATTTTGATTATCTCTAATTTTAATTCAACTAAATTTTAAACAGTTCATTAAAAAAAAGCAATAATTCGTTTGATTTATTCTATTTTCAGTCAATTAAAATTTCCATTTATCCAAATTTTAATCTATTTATATTTTAATTAATTCAGATTTTATTTGTTCCAAATTTCGGTGAATTTTAATTTGTAAAAATTTAAATTGATTCTTAATTTAATTGATTCAAAATTTCTTCAGTTTTTAATTTCAGTTCATGATAAAAATTTGATCATCCCCCAAGCTTAATTTATTTAATTTTTAATCGTTTGTACCTATAATTCATTAAAAATATTGATACGATATAAATTTTTAATTATTTTAATTTTAGTCAATCTCAGATTCTCAAATTTAATCGTTCTTAATTTTTAGAGATTTTCAAAAGTTCGTAGACTTTTCACCTATTTTAAGGAAAAAAGGTAGTGAGATCTCTGTAAAATAAATATTTTATTTAAATGTTTATTCAAATACTTAATGACATTTTATACATAAAATTTGTATTCTAAATTTAATAATTTTTTTTTCATTTCAGATAACTGTACAGCTTTTTAAATTCACTATATAAATGCATATATGTGCGGCGATATGATGACCGCCAGTTTCTGGGTGTTAATAATTACAAGACAATGTTTTCTTGTGAGTAAACGTGATAAACTAAATCCCCAATTGAAAGTTGGACCGCTACCCAGTTGAGAGGACGAAGCCTTAAGGGAAATTGTCGAAAGTACAATTTCCAATCAATGCGAGAAATATTCTGTTTTTATAAAACTAGAGAAACAAAACACGTTTTAGAAAAAAAATCACAATTGATTTTAAGACAATGTAAGTAGTTTTCATTATTATTGTAGGCAGGAGTGTGATAACACTTACAAAAATATTATTATGTTATA
Source organism: Ganaspis brasiliensis (assembly GCA_037103525.1). Classification (NCBI taxonomy): domain Eukaryota; kingdom Metazoa; phylum Arthropoda; class Insecta; order Hymenoptera; family Figitidae; genus Ganaspis; species Ganaspis brasiliensis. Next base: position 1,370,985 of record JAZKLR010000001.1, on the reverse strand, counting down.
TATATATATTATATATATTTAGGTAAAAAATGTATTCATGAAATACGTTTCAAGTTCGTGTATCTAATACAAGTAGATGTACTTGAACCTAACTATGACTATGAATGTTTAACTTTTAATGATGATATTAAATTCTAAGATTATTATAGGATAGAAAGATATGAGATAAAAGGAATAGAAGTTTCTATGTAGTTAGACGACAGTCAAATATTCACGTGACTTAAGTTGTATAATGTATATAAAAAAAGATGTCCTCTTTTCGGAAAAGTAAGAAAAATTTTTTATCAGCACAAACTTACGAAATGCAGGAATTCGGGTCAATCATAGTGTTATTTCCGAGATACAACTTTAAATTTAAAAGTGAGATTTCAAGACATAATGTACCTGAAAAACAGTCATTGTTTTTTTCTCTTTTGCTAAAGCATAAGTCAACTCTTTGGCAGTTTTATTAATTTGAGTGCAATTTTTTCTCTTCGCTTGAGAATCTTTAAACACTCATTTTTTAGATAAATAAATACTTGATATTTTTAGTTTGCAATTATTTTGACAATTTTGCCAATTATTTTTATCCCTTGTACTAATGAATACCTTTTGCTGTTCATACTCAGTAAGAAATTTATTTTGATATGTATGTAGTTTACTTCCTTTTTAAACTATACGTAGTTTACTTCTATTTTCAATTGTATGTAGTTTAATATATGCAGAGGACACAGATCTAATTTATGCAAAAGAGCATAAATTAAAAAAAAATTTATCGACTTTTTTTTATAATTTAAATTTATTATTGAAAGACTTAGAGAAGTAAATGAATTATCTCTATTATTATTACGAGCATAATTGTTTTGTGATGTAAAGATATTATAGCTTTTCTTTTTAGTTAATGTAATTTTAGTTTAATTGAAAATGTCGCTTTAATTTATTGACAAAGTAAGAGTTGATAAGATACGTGTAAAGCATAATGTGTCATTTTCTAAGAATCGAACTCTGGACAGAATGTGTATATTTTTTTATAACTTGCATCTTGTCAATGAAGTATTACATAATCCAAAAAACAAGAATGAATAGAAATACAAAATTTTTCATCTCCTTAAGTAAATAAATATATATATATCTATATTAATTAGTATGTATGATTTTCAATGAAAAATATGACAATTTGAGCGTTGTAAAATAAAAGTGTTCGTGTATATATTGACCTATATTGTATACTATATGTATGTTGTTCATTTGAAAATTATATAAAATCGAATGAAATTCTGCTGTTTTTATTAGAAATTTTTTAAAACCTGTCACGAAATGTTTATCAATAATATTATACAGAATTTTTATTTTTGAAAGTTTTAATTAATCCTCTCACGTTAATGGAAAATATAATTTTTTTTTGAATACTTGCAGCGAATTTAACATCTTTTAAGCTGGTTTTCAATTAAAAAATGTTAATTAGTTGTTGAGAAAAAAATATATGTATTGGAATTATTTAACGTCTTGCATATTTTCTTTAAATGTATGAAAAAAAAAACTAAAGCTTTATCTAATTTTTACAAAAAGTAGATAGTTTATTATGATTTTTGAAATCATGTTGATTGGATTTTATTTAAAACATTTTTTCGCAGAACTTATTTAAAAAACTAATATCGAACATTTTTTTACAATTTTTTCTTAAAGCATCGGAAAAAGTTATAGAATTTTTAATTTATCACGAAAGTTGCCTATTTATATTACTATCAATTTTGAATTAAAGCTGCTTTGTAACTTTTTTTAACAGAAATATACAGAATTTAAGATTTTATTTTTTTAGTCCATAAATTAATTGTAATTGAATTGTATTCAATAAGTTATTATCTCCACTTTTTTTATGTTTCATTTTATTTATTTATTATTAATCATTCAATTTAAATTTTTTAAAAGACATTTTTTTTTATTAAAACTTCGTAAATTCTTAAACAAACAAATCGAAGCGTTTTTTAATTGTCTGTAAAGTGATTCTAAAGTAATTAAAATAGTTTTTAAAAAAATAAATAAGAAAACTATAGAACTTATTCTTCTTAAAAAACTTAAAACTAAAAATTACGGATTAAAATTTTTGGGTCATTTGTTTTTAATTGTCTAGGGCTATCCTAAATTTTCATTTTTTATTTGTTTTATCCAATTTTTGCTGATATAAATATTTTTTAGGTTTATCTAAAAAAAAGTGTTCTTTTTAATTAATTCTTTCAGTTTAAGTTGATTGTTCTAATTTTTAAATTAATTTCCATTCTTTTCTAGTTATTTTTATTTAATCTATTAATTTTTTTGTCATTAATTTTTATTTTAATTAAAAAACAAAAAAGGTTTCAGTCATTTTATATAATTTTTTGTCAATTTCTATTTTTAAGATAATTTTTATAAATTTGCTATGATTTTTCTATTTTTTTCCGAAACTCTTATCAATTGATTATTATTTTCTGTTCAATTTTTAGTTATATTTTCCATACATTTATTTCTTCATTTGCTAATATTTTAGTCTATACCTTATTTATAATTGTTTTTTATTTATCATTTATGTTTTTTAACAATTTATACTCTATTTAATTTTCTAGTTATTTTCTTTATAAATTTATCTGCATTTTTTGATTTTTTATTTTTGGGCAAGTTTCTCCTGTTATAATTATTTATTTATTTTTTCTTCAATAGTTATATTCATCTTTGAGTAATTTAAAAAAATCGCAGTGATATTGCTATAAATTTTAGTATATTTATTATTATTATTATTATAAATGTATAATATATATATTTGTTATTATTTCTTTTATTTTCTAACATATTTCTACAAATTTACCTTCTTTTCTTAGTTTTTTTCTATTGCATGTATTTAGTTATTTATAAATATTATTCATAACCTACATTTTCTAGAAAATTAAACTATTAACTATTTATTATCTTCTTAAAATCAAATTATCTATTTTTTCATTTTCTCATTAACACTTTTATCTAAAAATTATACAAGTAACTAAATCTTCCAAAATTTAGCGAAATCGATTTCAATTTTATTCTTTGGTATCCAGAATATTTTTAATTTTCTTTATGTTAAATGATTAAATACATAGATTTAATTGAATATATGTTTTCAAATTTCAATTAGATCATTATAAACAGATCTAAAAATCTTTGAAAAATTTTATCAAGAATATTTATTTTTACGAATTTTACAAAATCTTTTTTCAATTTTGCTGACATTTAAAGTTCCCACCTGGGACTTGACTTCCGTTTAAATATAGTTTACATTTTTGACACTTGGCGCTGCCATAGTATTTCTATAAATTTCGACGTTTTCGACCTTTGTCAATTCAACGTGTCATACTTTGGATAAAGTGAGACAGAAGATGAAGTGCGGGATGAAAAAGGGTAAAGGAAAGGTAAAATAAAGGTTGAAAGAGGTTATGAACTCTAACCCGCGACTGGTTAGGGTGGAGAAGAGTGTTATTTGTGGATTATGTATTGTCCAAATGAGGCATGGCCAGCTCAGTCGTCGATTCTAAATATCAAGGTAATGTCAATAATTAGATTAGCTTATCATTCAACAACTAAAAGTTCATTTTCGTAATTTGAGTTTTACATTGAGAAGGCTTTCGTAACAAGACAAGGTTCGCCCACTCTTGTGCACGCCCCGATTTCAACTTGTGCGTCAAAACTCAAATCTTGCTATATACATTTCCTCGTTTTGACAGGTTATTCTTTTCAGATTGTTTTCCTCTACAGTCTGTTTACAAATTAAATTTAATCCACTTCCCGTATTTGAATTTGTCAATTAAAAATTCATAATTTAACAACATTTTTTAATTTTTCAACATAGAAATACGATTCAGATTTTAAATCATATTTTCTTTTTTTTTTAAATCTGAACACGTGTCATGTTTGAATTATCAATTATAAATGACACTTTTATGCACAAAAAATTGTGAAACAAAACTTGTTTCTTTTTTAAAAAGAACAGAGAAGGAAGTTTTTAGAATATTTTTTCCTTTTTGCGCGCATTTTCACGATGCGTTTTTTAATACAAAAACAATTATTTTTTCCTGGTTTAGTGCCAGAAAATGATTGATCCTTGGAACTTTTCGCAGATTTAAATCCAGATAATCCATACTTAACATTGGAATTTATAATTAAAATGAAAAGTTGAGTAGAAGGAATATGAAGTTCTAATTTCAGAAACTAATAAAATAGTTTTACATATGTGGCATATTAAAGATTTTTTGATTTGATACTGAATTAAAAGAGATAAAAACGGAATATTTAAAATCATAAAATGAAGTGTTTGCCTTTCATCCGGGATTATGTGTCACCTGTGAGTAAATGCACTGAACGAGAGGTACAAGTGGACAAGGATAACCTTCAGATCCTCAAACGACCTTTACCTGTAGAGATCAACTACAAACGCAAACGCCTGTAAATGAATGTTCTTTGTCAAAGTATAAGTGTTTCCAGAGAGATTTAGAGATGACCGTTTATAAAAGGTTACAAATCCGGTGAGCCAGCTTTAGTGGGCTATTGACTGTTTTTTTTTAAGATGTTTCTCAAGAATTTTTTTGTCTCCAGGGTTGGAACGAATATTTCAGAAAAATCCTCAAACTTGTTTCAAAAATTCTTAAAGTGAAAATATTGTTATAATCGTTTCAAAATTATATTAGAATTATTTTTCTTATATCCGGTAAAATTTGTTTTAAAAAGAATGCAAATTTTGAATTAATTTTACTTCCTGATTGTGCACGTTTTAATTTCATGAAGAAAGCTCATAAAAAATTCGAGAAAATTATATAATTTATATAACAGTAAATAATATTATTGAAAACAGAAATAGTTTGGATTTCAAAGTTTCAAAATTTTTATATTGTGGGAGAAGTTAAAAAATTAATAAATAAAAAAATTATATTTAAAACCTTTTTTACAATTTAAAATAAAAGTATGCATGCAATTATTAAATAATATAATGAATGTGATTCAATGATTGGATTTTTAACAAAATTTTTCGAGGTATTTTTAAGAATATAAAAAGGAATTCAAATATTGCAATTAAAAATTATTTTTTGATTCTTTAAATTAGAAATAAATTTGAAATGTCTTTAATTTAAAAGCATTAATTTTTTTTATTTTTCATTATAAGTTCAGTAAAAATTAAAATCTGCTAATTCAAATAGAAATTTTACTAAACATTAGTGGGAATTTTTACTAATTTGAAATAGTGACAGAAAGAATTTGTTTCCTTTTGATTTTATTAACTTTCATGTTAAATAATTTCATGTGTAGATCAAAGTTTTTAAAAAATTATTGTTTATTTTAAATTGTCCATCAATTAGTTTCTTTTCATTTGATTTTTCTTTTAATATTTAATTTTTATTTAAAAATGGAAATTATGATATTCTACAATATATATTCTTTTCATATAGAAAATTTTATTTTAATGAAACGATTAAGTATTTAAAAAAAAAACCTTCTGGTGATTATTTTTAGCTTATAAATTTTTTTGATGGTAAAAATAATTTGAAAAAAAACTCGTCTCAAAACAATTTGGAACGAAACTTTTATTTCTCTACCTTAATCATTATCAGCTTCTTTATTAATGCAAACGTGCTTAACATTGCCTCTATTTATCGAATCACACTGATAATATTCTGAGTATTGTTTTTTATCAGTTAAAGCGCATGCTTTTCATTATAGAGCTGTTTAAGAATTTTATAGAAGTGTATTTTAATAAAATGTTTCTCAATAATCTGAAATTGTAAGTAAAATACAAATTGAGAATATTTAAGATTATGAATAAAGTCATTTTTCATTTTCAAGTTTATAAATTGCGGTTTATTGACTTTTATGGATAAAATCGGTTTTTTGATCTTCTATACGGAAGATAATAGAGATTAAAATTTAGATCAATATTGTAATTTAATTAAATTTATTAAAGTTTGGATCGATAGAAAATAACATTAAAAATTTTAATAAATAGATCGCTTGAAATTTGTATAGATTGGAATTTCGATAGTTTTGATTTAATTAATATTCAACTCTTATCAAAATCGAGTCTAAAAAACTAATTCGATTTTTAAATTTTCGTATACTGATAACTTTCAAATTCAATTTGTCTTCATGCGAATATTTACATTTATAGACGTTTTAATTTGATCTAAATTTCAATCGATTAAAAATGTGATCGATACTGAGATAGATATTTGAATAAATTATAATTTTAATTAAACTTGGAACATTGGAATCGGGGTCAATTGAAATTATAAACCATTTAAATTCGTGTAAATAGAAATTAGAATTTATTTAAATTTAGATGATTTAAGTCTAAATCAATAAAAATTTAAATCAATTCAAATTTGTTTAATTGAAGATGAAACTGATTAAAATTTATAATTTAGATCCTTATGGATTCATATTTTATTGTTAAGGTGTGTTAAGTTAAAGACTGAATTAATAGCACTTAGAATATTATGGTCAAGTGCGTAACGTTTGCAAAAAACGAAGAGAAAAAAATTGATAAAGGATAGTTTTGATAAACCATTGAAATTATAAGGGTAGTTTTAGATTAATGTTTACTTTGTACATCAAAAAATTAAAATTTTTGTCAACATTTTTTTGTCTCCGCTTTTCACCAACGTTGCACACTTGACCATAATCTTAGAATCGATTAAAAGTTGAATAAATTAAAGGTTGAAAAAATTGAAGTTTGGTTTTTTGAAGAACAGTGCATTTTTTTGAAAATTCACTTCCGTAAATTTGTAGATAATTTATTTCTAAAGAAAATAAGCTATTATAAATCAAAATCACATCAATTTTAAAAATTTGTAAATAAGCCATGTGAGAGAAAAGTTTGATTGTCTACAAATGTGTGTAAATAAACAATTTTTAACTCTACACATTTTTTTTTTATAAAAAAAGCACGTTTTTCTTTAATAAAAATATTATTTCCAAAAAGTTTTGAATCCTTTTAAAGGGCACTGAGATTTTTTTCTGATAGCCTGTATTTAACCGAGAGATTTACCTTAAGTAAATCGAATTTGGAAATGTTAAAATATCAATTTCACCGAATCTTCATTTGCCCGACATTTTATTAGCACGAATTGTTATTAAATATATATAATTCTTAAAACGACGAATTTCCATTTATCTGAAATTACAAATATCTGTATGCCGAATGTTTGTTTGCCTATTTGCAATATTTTAAAGAAATTAAATTTTGATGTTCTAAGAATTCTATCAAACATCAATTCGGATAAATAAAAAGTTTGTGAAATAGATATTTTGGCAAATTTAATAATTCGTAATACTTAAAATTGTGTTGCTAGAAAATTATGATGAATTAAAATTTTGTTAAATTGAATTTCTTTTATATAAAAACATTGTTTAAACAAAAATTCCCGTAATACAAGAATTTTGTTGAATATGAATTCTCTGACCTAAAAATTCTATTAAGTAAAAATTCAGACTTGTTTAAATTCGATTAAAAACAAATTCGAAGAATATAATAATTCGTCTGCAGAAGAAAATTCTATCTAATGAAATTTTAAAAAATGATAATAAATTTTAGAACTTATTTTGCGTCCTAATTTCTTTGCTATTCTTAAAAAATTCAAAAAAATATGACCGGGAAAAACCGGGAATTTACAAATTATAAAAATTATCGCCACTTTTTTAATTGATTAAAACTTCAATTATATAAAAAAAATGTTGAATGATTCTAAATTTAATTTTTTCAAACCTCAATTGATTTTCATTTATTAATTTATAATATTTGTATTTTTTTATAAATATTTTTAATCCCAATGTTTTTTCAGTAATTTCAAGAAAACAAGTTTTGAAAATTTTACAAATTTGGATAAAAAGAAAAACAAGTATTTAAAGTTATAGAACATTTATTTTTTTCTTGTTCTAGACACTACACAAGTGTATTCTTACGTTTTTTTTTTTTTTTTTTTTGCTGAACCCGAATCCAAAGTCAGAATAATCAAATTGGGTAAAATCTTTAAGAATTTACTCAACTCTAAAAACTGCTCAAAAACCCAAAAAAAAAAAATTAAAAAAACGTTTTTTTGTCCGGAACAATATGCTAGTGTATTCCTACGTTTTTTCTCCGCTGAATCTGAATCCGAAGTTAGAATTGTCAGATTGGTTCAACTTTTTGAGATAATCTCGAAAAACTGATCAAAAACACGAAAAAATCGCTTTTTTGAGATTATTTCAAAAAATTTAGCGAATCTGATCATTTTGACCTTGGATTCAGAGCAAAAAATTTTTAGCTAATCTGACTTATTGATTTATATCACTGGAAAAATTGCATTAAAATCATGATTTAAATAAGAAAAAAACTTTATAATTCTCCGGATGTCTAATACTGCATGTAAAAAATCGCAAACATTAAAGAAAAACCCACAAATTTGTGAGTAAATCTTGAAAATTTCAATTTTAATATTTTAATCTTTATAAAATTTAAAAAATTGTGCTAATTCAGATGATCAAAATACCTACGATTTACAAATTTTTGGTATGAAGATAGCAAAAAATAGTATTTTATTTTTATATCTTTAAGTCATTATAATTATATAAATTCCAAACGTCAATTAAGTCAAATTCCAATTTGTTCCAACTTTTAAATTCCAATTAATTCAAATTTAAATTCATATTGATTAATGCAAAATAATTAAATAGTATTAATTATTTCCAATATTCACAATAAATCCTTTTTTTAAATATTCTGACAATATTTTTAAGAGATTTCAATTTTTCGAAATTGTTTAATTTTTATCTTATAATTTCTTATTTTTATAAAATTTTAAGATTTCTTCCCCTTTTTTTTTTTATTTGTTTTTTTATTTTAGAATTTTCTTTAATTTTCTTCTTTTTATGCAAATTATTTAGTATTATTCTAAACAATTTTGTTATTATAACATTCACCAAACTTTTTATTTCGTTGACAGTCATAATTATTTACCTATTTTTAAAAATGAATACTCTAATTTTCTTTTTGGAAGTTTTTTCAATTTTTTTCACATCTTGTCTATTTTTTGCGAGATTTTTTGCAAACTTACTTATTCTTCCATAAAGTTTTTAGATTTTCTTTATTTTTCTAATTTTATTGTTGGACTTATTTTAAGTTTAATATTATAAAAATATTTTTGGTTTAATTTTCTTAAACTTTTTTATTTTTAAAGGCTCTTTAAGTTTCTTTTCTGGACTTTCTTTTTATTTTTCTTGATATATACATTTTTTAATTTTATTTTTTGTACTTTTTACATTTTTTTAGTTTGTTAGATTAAGGTAAAAAACATATTTTCTTTCTATTCCTTTAATTTTCTTGATTCACTATTTTTTAGTTCTTCCTTTTATTGCGTTTTCATTAATTCTTTAAGTTTTGTCATCATTTTTCCATTTCTAAGAAGCATTTATCCTTCTTTTCAATTGTTTAGTTTTTATTTTATAATTACTAATTTTTAAAAACATTTATTTGGTGCTTTTAATCTAAATTTTTTAAATTTCCCAATTTTCTTCTTTTTTGAAAGCTTTTATTCTTTTATTCTATATTATGTGAATTTAATCTTGTACTAAATATTCTCATTTGAATACCGTTCTTGTATTTCATGGAATTTTTTTTCTTTAAAAAGTTTTTTAAATTTTACACAATTTTATTTATTCTTTTTTTATTCAATTTGTAAAATACAGGGATCACAGACTGTCCCCTATTCCCCTTTTTTCCCCTATTTTGAAGTTTTGTCCCTATTTCCCCTATTTTAAAGATTTGTCCCCTATTTCTCCTATTTCTAATTTTCAAATTTAAATTTATAATTTATCAAAGTTATTTTTTACTTAATTCTCAATTTGTATCATTTAATCATTTAATAATCGCGCTGAGCTATTTGGGAGAGAGAGAGATTGACCACAGTTTATTTTTGTTTATTTGCCATTTTTAAAAGACTGCTGGTAATTTTAAATCCTAATGAAAAAGGCAGAGCTAGCCGCTTTTTTAGAGAAAATTATAAACAATGGTTTAAGGAGGAATCGGACAAACAATCGGAACAAAAGTTAGTCCAAATGAATAATTTTGATTTATGATATAGAAAACAGATAAGTTAGTCTAATTTTTTTCAGGGGAAGTGTGGACACTTGTAGTTTTTACAAAATGAGCCGTTAAAAATTGCAATTTGATGAAAATTAAAAAAAATTGACAGGAAAAACGATTATTCAATTTGAGGTTCAAAGTAACCAAAATTGAATAATCGTTTTTCCTGTCAATTTTTTTTAATTTTCATCAAATTGCAATTTTTAACGGCTCATTTTGTAAAAACTACAAGTGTCCACACTTCCCCTGAGAAAAATTACACTAACTTATGTGTTTTCTATATCAAAAATCAAAATTATTCATTTGGACTAACTTTTGTTCCGATTGTTTGTCCGATTCCTCCTTAAGAGAATGTATTTATTTCTAGATTTAGAATTATTAGCTTTGTTAATTTTAAACACTTCTGTAATGTAGAGAACACAAAATTTTATTTAGATAATTTGTTCAATTATCATTTATTTTCCGCAATTTTTAATTAATTTAAACAATTTTTTCAACTTCCACTTATTGTCTTAAAATTTTATAACTATTCTCTAACTTTTTAAATTATTTTGTTCTCTTGTTTATTATTCTCGACAGTTTCCAAATTTTTTTACATTTGTCAATTATTTTCTTTAATATTTAATAATTTTATCATTTTATAATTTTTCTTTCAATTATCTATCTGTCGTTTAAAAAATGTAATTTAATTCTTTAATTTTTAATTATTTTCAAAAAATTTAAATAATGTTTTCAGTTTAAAATTATTTTTAAAAATTCTCTTCAATTCTCGACTTTTTTCAATAATAAAAACTGTTTTAAATTTCAATTCAGTTGTTCAATTCTACAACTATTTTCTTCAATTCTCAAATGTTTTTTTTAATTTTAAATATTTCATTCTAATTTCATTTCCATTTTTTAAATATATTTAATGATTCTCGTTTTTTGTAAAATACTTTCTTCAATTTTTAATTATATTCTTTAAACTTCAATTTAATTTTTAAATTTTCAGTTTAATTCAATTTTCCATTATTTTTTTTCAATCACAAAAATTGTTTCAAAATTTGAATTCAAATGTTTAATTCTACAATTATTTTTTTTAAATTTCAAATTCCATTTTTAAAATTTAAATTAATGTCTTTAATATTAAAAGATTCTAGCTTTTTTCAATTATTTTCTTCTATATTCAATAATTATCGTTTTTTTTCAATTACTTTTTTCAATTTTTAAGTTTATTCTTTAAATTTCAATTCCTTCTTGTAATGTTTAATTATTTTTTTAATTTTTCAATTTTTTTCCTCTTTTTTAAATTATTTTTTTTTAATTTTAATTATTTTTTTCAATTATCGATCTAGTTGTTTAATGTTCAATTATTTCCAACAATTAGGTATTCCTATAATTTTCATAGTTTTTGAATTTTTTTGTTTAAATTTAATATTTGTTTGATTTTTTGAATTATTTTTTCCAATTGTGAATTAATGTACTTTTCAACTATTTTTTTTAATTATTATTTATTTCCCTCAATTTTCAATTGTTTGCAACAATTTTTTTAATTATCCTCTTAAAATTTTACAATTATTCTTTAATTTTTTCAATAATTATTTTGTTTGATTTTGGATTAATCTGGCCAGCCGTTGTTGGAGTTTTGTTTTCAATTTTAATTTATTTTTTCAAATTTTAATTAAATTCTTAAATTTTCAATTTATTTCATTAAGTTTTTATTATTTTTTTGAATGTCAATTATTTTTGTCGATTTTCAATTTAGTTTTTTAATTTGCTATCATTTCCAACAGTTATTTCTATAATTTTTCAATTAAGTTAAAATTTATTGTTTATTATTTAATTTTTTAAATGATTCTTCTTCAATTGTAATTATGTAAATATTTTTCGAGTTTTATTTTCAATTGTCAATTATTTTCCTTATTTTTTATTTAAAAATTTGTTTAAAAAATATCAATTTGACATTTTAGGATAAGTAAACACTAAATTTCCTTCTATTTAAAAAGAAAAAACTATTAAGACCATATTTAACATCTTCAATTTTTCAATGGAAGTCGCCATCATAGACTTTAAAGCGAACTTTTTGTCCCCTTTTTGTCCCCTATTTTAAAAAAAACTTGCCCCTATTCCCCTTTTTTACTAACAATAGGGGCTGTGATCCCTGAAAATAATTCTCTAAATTTTCTATTTTGGAAATTTTGTTCTCTTTAGTAATATATTTTAACGTTTTTTTAATGATCTTATTTATTATTTTAATTTAAATAAATGTCCGTAAAAAGTTTAATTTTTTGAAAAGAGTTTCTACTTTTTATATAATAATAATTATGTCAGTGTTTCATTCTTCTTTTTTTTTTTAACTTTTTTATTCTTCATTTTCTTAATAAAGTTCTTACAAATAAACATTTAGAGGTTTTATATTCTGATTATATTAAAAAAAAATCATGATTTTTATCAGCCCTGCTTTTTTTATTCAATTTGTAAAATAATTCTCTAATTTTTCTAATTTTAAAATTTTGTTATAACTTTAGTAAAAGTTAGTTTATTATCATCTTATTTATTATTTTAATTTAAAAAAATGTCCGTAAATAGTTTATTTTTTTGAAAAGAGTTTCTACTTTTTTATATATAGTTATGTCACTGTTTCATTCTTGTGTTGTTTTTTAAATTTTTTCTTTATTTTTTTAATAAATTACTTACAAATAAACATTTGGAGATTTTATGTACTGATTATATTTAAAAAAAAAACATGATTTTAATCAGCCCTGCAATCTGGTTATTCTGACTCTGGATTCAGATTCAGCGGAGAAAAGTGTCCAGGTAAAAAGGAAAAAAAAAATTTGGATTTGATTTCTTTTGAAAATTCTTTTGAGATTATCTCAAAAAGTAAAACCAGTCTAACAATTCTGACTTCGGATTCAGCAAAGAAAAATACATAGAAAAAATATAGTAGTGTAGTGTCTCGGACAAAAAATTCTTTCTTTTTTTGGGCTGTGTATTTCACTGATACTCAGTGGTATAATTATAGCTGTTTCAAGCAGTATTCTTAGTGAGATTTAGCTGATTCAGATTAAGAGAGTGCATTTTTGATAATTATTTAAAAAGATAAGTAATGCAATTTCTACACCAAGAGAAATGATTTATTCTATCAGAATTTAAAAATCTTTGACTTTCTTGATTTCCAATAATAATTATTAATAGTATAACTTTTGAGATAAAGTTGAACGAAAATGAGAAAGAGTAATTAAAGAAGATTATTGAAAAAAGTAGGGGGGAAAAAAATGAAAAGTGTTCCTTATCTCCTGGCTAGAATATCCGGTACTCCGTTAGTTAACACGAGTCTTATAAGATTCAAGGTAAACGGTCTATTTTTTAATGAGAAGAGCCACTCCCATCTTGCCGTGCAGTGAAGAGGCATGCACTTGATTGTCAAAAAGTAATAGGAGGACAATAACTGATATAATAATTAATGGAAATGAGTATTGTCAAGTATTATTGTTTTGAGATTCGTGACATAATGAGAAGCTGAGTTGTGCCCGTACTACTGTAATCGTGTACCAGACCGGATGAAACGCACCTGGTCGTATCAGAGAGTGACCTGCCAACCTGCCAGCGCAGAGAACGGCCTGCCTACTTGTCTGTGTGGTGTGTCTGCCTGCGTTCACCTGCGCAAGGTTGCAGGCTTTAAGCTCCGGCATTTCGAACTGTAACGACACGGTGTCGACATCCTCGTTGTTTCCATTCAAGGCTTGTGCAATTAATCATTTCTTGGCCGACTTTATCTCGAAAATAATTCATGTTAACGTATTTTGTCATTGTTATAATAAAGTTGAAGTGATTTGTTCGCGTCTCGATCATCCAACAGGCTAGATTTATTTCAAGAACGTGCGTGACCCGAACGCCGACACGCAACGCTGATATGAGCGCACCAGTAACAACAGGTAGCGTATTGAAACGAAAAATTGCTGTTGAAAATTCCAAGCAATTCATTCAAGTGGTGAAAAATTGTTTTTCAATGTTACAAAGAGAAAATCCAGTAGAGGACCAGGTTCGCGAAAAAGTGATCTCGAAAATGTAGCACGTAATGGCCACTTCGATACACTTGGATACACTTTCAACTTACAGTGACCTTTCGTGGTTAGGTACGGCCGCTGGTGAACGGTCGTATCCCAGTGACGGCCAGAATCTCATCAACGCTTTCTTCTCTCAACGTAAAACTCGACTTAGTCTGTCTTTTAACCCTATTTCTGTCATGTCATTGCTCTAATTAAAATCTTGTACCTAGAGCAAAACATCTGCCTTTCAATATAGTGATTGCTCTTTAAATTAGTGCCTCGCACACTGTAAGATGATTTTCAAAATTTACGTAAATAATCTGTACTATACTTCCTTTATGGTATAGCAAGCAGGTATGCACAAACTGTATTTTAAAATTAATATACGGTATATCATAATGTTCTAATATACTTGCATTAAAATAATTTCTATGTACAAGATTTATATTTATTGTGCACATAGGGTAAAGGTACCAGTTGTTAGACACGTTTTAGTTTATCGGACTAATTCCTATTATCATGTCCTTGAAGTTTTGAATGACATTTTTTTCCCAATTGAAATATTTTCAAAAATATCTTTTGTAAGTCAAAATATAAAGAAGGAATTTGTTTCTTAAAATATTTAAATCAGTTTCTTGGTATGCACGAACACTATTTTTGGTCAAATTCGAATTTGGTAAATGGGCATATCTTAAGAACCTTTATCTTTTATGTCCCTGGGATATATCTAGATGATTCTCATATTTTTTATTGGTCTTTGTTTTAAAATGTTAATTATAATATGAAATATACCTCTCCTAATTGATATTACACAAATTTGTTGCTTAAATAAGGGCCTATTAATTTTTAAATGTTCTACTTTGCTCTTGGATCAGAATTCCTGAAGTGGCCCCCTAATTTTTTTTAAGTCTAGCGCTTTTTTTATTAATATATGTTTTGACATTCCATGATGATATTAAAAAACCTATAAAGGGTTTTTAAAGTTTAAATATTTTCCAAAGTTACAAACCATCAAAGTTTTTTGCATTGTTTCGGAAAAAAACCATTTTCTCGCGTTTGGATGTACCGATTTTGATAAATTTTGAGAGACTAATAAGGAATCGTACTTGAGATAAATGGTCAAAATTTAAATAAACAACGTAATTTATATAAATAAATTAAGTTGCTCAGTTTTATGGTTACAAATAAACAATGTTCTCCATCGATTTTACCATTTTTTTGAAAAACAATCTTGTAGATAAAACTTTTAAAATTTTATTTCTATAATAAAAAAGTGGGATATTCTGTTACTTTAGTAATAACAATAATTTCAGTCTCGACAATTTTGTGTAAAATAACAGACATTTAAAATAAAACAAATGAATTTGCTCCTGCTATGGTTTGTTACATTATATGTATGGTAAGTGTGCTTTTGTTTTTAATATCCTTAAGAAAATTAGTTAAGAATTTTTTCACACAAAAGCATACTTACCTTAAAAATATATATTTGTAAAAACACGTAGCAGGAGCAAATTCATTTGTTTTATTTTAAATGTCAGTTATTTTACAAAAATTTAGCTAGACTGAGATTATTGTTATTACTAAACTGACATAATATTCCACTTTTTTATTGTTAAAATAAAATCTTAAAAGTTTTATTTAGAAGATTGTTAAAAAATCATGGTAAAATCGATGGAGAATATTTTTATCAGTACAGCCAAACGATTTTGTTTTTTTTTATTTTAAGTGAAGTTAGCTATCTAGTTATTGACATCAACTATTATGCTCATAATGTCATGATATACAAATTTGAGGTTAAAAAAGTTTTAGTTTTCTATTAAGGATTATAGTTTTGTATATAAAAGCTAAAGAGAGAAAAGGTAAATGTTAAAGAAGAAAATATGCCGAGGAACGAAAATAGAAATTAATCATTTTAACATATAATTAGTTTAGAAAAGAAATACAAAATTTAAAATGCGCGGGAAATTGCCAATCGTTTCTTATCTTAATAAACAACCACTTGTTGATTTTTTCCTTTATTTTAGGTTAAAGGTATTTTTATTTTTAAATCATTAATAACTAATTGGAGATAAAATCTTTTATTTGTCCATGAAAAAAATTTAGAAGTTTGAAATTTAAACTTTATTTGGGTAAATTTTGAATAGTGTACTGAAAAAAAATATCAGCCTTTATCTTTGATTAAAAAGTTAAAGGTTTCTGAGATAGGCCCAACTGATGTTACAGTAAAACGATAGGAAAAAAATTATTGAATATTACGGAATAAGAAATCTGTGATTTCCGGATATTTTTTAAGAGTGTATAAAATTATCATTTGATTGTTTTTCGTCATAAATCTGTGACCTTCTGGTTCAGTATCTATGCCTTAAATTAATCATCCAAACAAGAAAATTGAAGTTTTAATATAGTGTACAAATATGTTCTATATTTTATCATTACTTAAAAATGGTTAATTATAAATACTAGTTCTCTTGTACCTTTAATAATTTTGTTACATTGTTTCTTTCTTCCTCTATATTTTAATTTGATAATTTTTTTTTAAATTGGGCCAAAAAACTTAAGTTTCAAATATTTAAGATAATTTGACCAGTTCAATAACTTATGGTCCTAAGTTTATAAACAGTTTTTTACAGTTAGTTTCGCTCCATTATTAATTAATAGGTATAATTAATAATTTATATTATCTCTCTAAATCTAAATTGGTAAAAAATCTGTCACTATGATATTCAAATTAGTGAACATTTTTACTGTTCTATTTCATTAATTAAAAAACGATTGTTAACCAAATTAAAGTGTACAAATATGTTCTGCATTTGATTAAAATTTAAAAACTTAAAATAAAAATATAACTTTTCACTCAAACTTCAGTAAAACATAGAAACCTAAAATTAAAATATTAAAATTTTACTAAAAATTAGTTGAAATTTTCACTAATCTAAATTATTGGATAGTTTTTCTCTATTTCAGATTTAGAGAGATAATGGTAAATAATAATTATTATTGTTCAAATTACATGGATTATTTTCATTCGTAGAATTTTGATTATTACCTACTTCATTACAATAAAAAAAATGTGTCTATACTGTGAAATAGAATGTTTAAAAATTAATTATTTTTCTAATGCTTAATTTTCTAAATCCAAATTACGTATTTAATATTATTTATTTTAATTATTTAAGTAAAAAGGTAAACTTTTTTTGGGTGCAAAGAAAAAGTTGAATATTTTTTTCGCTAAAAGTAAGTTTTATTATATTAAAGAGTGATTTTGGGATAAAATGGTCAACGTTTTTTTTTAAAGTAAAAGTTTTTTTTATATCCAATCTAAAATGTCATACTTTTAATAATAAAAATATATTATTACATTTCAGTAATCACTAAAAGAGCGTATTATAATTAAATTCTAAAATTTATTATTTAGAATTTTTATTTTACAGAAATTAATTAGATACAATTTTCTTTTTGACGAATTTTTATTTTCCGAATTTGTTTTTAATCGAATTTAAATAAATTCGAAATTAACAGAATTTTCATTTTACACGATGCAATAGTTTATAAGCAAATATTAAATGATTAAAACTTATTTTTATACTTATTACTGGTTCATTTATATTATTTTTCATGAAATAAAACTTATTTTTTTTATTTCTTTAATATTTGTATCGGACGTTAAGTTTGTTTTTAATTTTAAAAATTCTTTCAATATAATAAATTTAGACATTTTTTTAAATATCAGCTTAGAAAATTTGTTTAAAAAATTGGACTTACGTTAGACATTTTTCGACCAAATGAAAATCCAAAGATTTTCTAAAAATCAGCTTAGGAAAGTTATTGAAAATAAGAGTTTTACAAGAAAACTAATTTCGAAAAATTGGCAAATATTTCCTTTATGAGGAAGAAAATTTTTTATTTAAATGTTTTTCTAAAACCGTATTTAAAACATTGGTTTAAAAATTAAACTTTAGAAAATGTTTTAGAGAACTTGAACTTAAAATTTTGTGAAATAATAGATTATAATTTCTCAGAAATTATAAATTCAGGAATTCTCGTACTAAATGAACTTAAAATTGTTTTTTATTAAATTCAACTATTTATATAAATATTTATAGCAAAATATCAAAGTTGTCTTTAAAAATTTTTTTGAAATTGAATTAAAAAGAAAATATTAAATTATAAATAAAAATTGATTTTCAAACCCTTATTTTGACAAATTTGTCTAACTTTGAATTTAAAAAATCTCTAATGGGAGAAAATATTTAAAAAGTCAAATTTTTAAAAAAATTGTTTTAATTGGATATATAAAAAACATTTCAAAATCCATTTGTCGAATATTTTTTAAAACTGAATTTTATTGAAAAATATTTTGAACTTCATTCGGTTCAATTTTATTTCTTTTTACTTTGTATTAAAATTTATTTTGTTTATAATGAGCATGTAATAATTAAATTTACATTTTATATTTTTATTCATTAATCTAATATTATTAAATTTTTTTTTTAAATTAAGTTTAATCAACGTTAGGGTAAAGTTTATTCCATAACAAAAATTAACTCCATGCGATTAAATTCACCGAAATATTTTCTGAGCTAATCAGGTTTAATAATAAACTTTGGCTCTTTTGTTTAAATTGCGGAATATATGTTATTTATAGAGAAGAGATTGATTTTGTGTTAAAATACATTAACGTGACGTATGTAGATCTAAATTTAACAATAAGAAGGCAATCATCATTTTGTATATATAAAACTTTATAGTAACTTTTGAAACAATAAAGTACATGTTTATAGAATAAGAAATTGTAATAAATTATAGATGTTGTGGCAAATTTAATTTTTATTTAAAAGTAACCGTTATTTTTTACAAACTAGTAGCGCAACCTGCTTTAATAAATGATTAATTGAATTTGATCTGGTTTAACTGCTATAGAGATGGACGATTTTAAAAGTTGAAACATGCAAGTTCAATAAATGCAAATTTATTAAATATTACGTTATATCGTTACAATTTTCCTGTTACTTGATCAATTTTATGCTTATAAATAATATGTAATATATCGTTGAATTTATTAATTTTAATAATTAATGATTAAATTTTGCAATATTAAAAATAATCAGCTGTTTGTAATTAATTAAATTTATTGACTTTTATAGATTATAACATTATCATTTTGTGTAAAATCTTTAACAAATTTTGGATGATTTTCAATTTTTAAAGCCTTTAGCGGTGCAGATCATAAATTAAGAATGAATGCCTCTTTCTATTCTTGTTTATCTCTACTTTTATGAAATTTATTTGCCGTGTATAAATTCCTAAATGTCTAAATTATTTATGGCCTTTAACCTATGACCTAACTGAAAAGGTACATTTTCCTTTAAAATTTCGCAGTTAAGAAATTAAAAGCTGACAAGGTCGTTCGGTTTCTTTTTGTGCTTTTATGAATCCTCAGAAGTGCCTTATTTCTAAATAAGTTGAAATTTCAACTTTGAACATTCGGACCTTCAAATTTAGAGTCTAGACTAGACCCTTGAGTACTCCTTAATTTTAAATGGACTTTTTTCTTACAATTTTTAAGATACCTCAAAAAATAATTTTTCATTATGGCTGAAAAAAAAAATATACATTTTACTTAAATCACTTAGATCATCAGCGGAATATTTTTAATATTCAAGTAAATTTTATCCTTGAAAACGGAACTGTTACAAAGCTGCAGGTTTTCTGCAAAATAATTTCCTTTCTAAATTGCCTTAGCAACAAAAGATTATGCGTTGCGTGAATGAGAGAAGCATCTAAAATTCAAAACTCAAGATTGTTGGTCAGGGTTCCATTCACACATGTCTATCATTTTTTTTTCTTTTCTAAACCATGATTTTGGTTTTTAGAATAAATCAATAATAATCAAAGTCAAGCCATACAAAAATGTTAGTGAAACAAAGCTTTTATTTCTAAATGAAAAATAAATAAGAGTCAGCTTTTCAGAATGTACTGCATTCGAATATCATCATATGCTTACTTTCTGCGTTGTTTAAAATTTAATGAGCTAATCAAGCGAAATCATTGTAAAACAGTTGCTGTTGTTATTACGAAGCACGTGCAGACGTGCATAAAGAAGTTGTGTTTGAATGAAAAAATCGTGTCTTGAAAGGCAGATTATTTGATTTTTTAAAAATTGTTGGGCCATAATAACACAATATTGTTGGGTAAGATGTTTTCTTGGAATTAAAGAAGCTTTTCTTTGGGTGTTTCAAGTCATCAACCCAAGAATCAGGAGGTCTTGGGGCCATCTCTTTCACCTCTCAAAACGCTTGAAAGGAGGGAATAAGAAGGAGAATGCGACAAGAGAGCAAATGCTCTAGTTTTAGTTCTTGCAACATGCCTTCGGTACATACTTCAGGTACATTGAAACCTGTGCACAGATTGGCCTAATCTCTAAGATCTAAGAAGGATTCCATTTCACCGGTAGTTGTTTATTTTATTTATTTACTTTTTTTTCTTTTTAACGAAAAAAGAAAATTACGGGACGTGTATGTCTACGTTTAATATAATTTCGAAATTTATAAAATCAAATTCTTATTTATCATCAATTTCGTTTTTGCAAATTATGTTCTGATCAAATGTTTATAAAAACATCAATTAAAATACTTATCGTGTTTTCTTATTGTACTTTATATTAAGTTTTTTTTATCCTTTTTAGTAAGTTTTATGATTTTAAATTAAATTTACAGTAATGGTGATATAGAAAATAATTTCCGATACTGTTAAAGAAATTTATGATACGATCAACCGCGCACGCATGTATCAACTTTAGGCATGCGCGTTATGTTAGGAGAATTTTTTTTACCTATGGCCAGAATGAAAGATTATTAAATTTCAACAAAAAAAATTGTAAGTAAAGATTTTTTTAATTTGCCTTTTTATATTTATTTAACAACAAATACGAAAAAAAACTTTTATATAACTCAAGCATTAAAACTTATGTTTTCGCTTCTATTTTTTGTACGTAAAGTGACCTTTTCTGCGATTAGCTGCGAGGGCTACGACTGCGCATGTGCGTTGTACTTAAAAGTGATATTATACATAATCTGAGCATGCGCATTAATTCACTTTTAACAATCTAGAGTCTTTAAACTTTTTGTCATATCGTTTATTATTTAAAATAAAGTGCTGCCTTCATTGCGTTACTTATGAAAGTAGTTCGTTTTTGTTTTGTTTTTTAAACGTAACGGACGTAACCTAAAAATTCTATTTGTTGACAGGTCATCACTATTTTCATGTTCGTTCGCGTTCGCGAATTAAATTGAACTTAAATTCGGTTAATAAATTATATTACAAAGTTTAATAAGTTAAAATCAACAGTAAAACGTAACTGTTGTGTCAAGAGTTTGTTTCATCTACGAGACTGAAGTAACTAGAATTACCATGAAGTATCTTGAGTTATCTAAAATATCGAGAATTATCTGAAGTACCGTGAATTATCTAAAGTATCTTCAATTATATGAAGGCTATAAAGTATCTTGAATTACCCTGAAGTATCATGAATTACAATAAAGTATCGTGAATTATCTGAAGGCTCTAAAGTATCTTGAATTACTCTGACGTATTAGGAATTACAATGTAGTATCTTGAAATATCAGTAGTACCTTAAGGAATCATGAATTTGACCCTAATGTATCTTGTATTATCTTAAGTATCTTGAATTATCTGAAATATCGTGAATTATCTGAAGTATCGTGAATTATCTAAAGTATCTTTAATTATATGAAGGCTCTGAAGTATCTTGAATTACCCTAAAGTATCATGAATTATCTGAAGGCTCTAAAGTATCTTGAATTGCCCTGAAGTATTATGAATTACAATGAAGTATCTTGAAATATCTGAAGTACCTTAAAGAACCATGAATTTTGCCCTAATGTATCTTGTATTATCTGAAGTATATTGAGTTATCTAAGGGCTCTGAAGTATCTTGAATTATCTGAAGGCTCTAAAGTATCTTGAATTATCTGAAGTATCTTGAATTATCTGAAATATCGTGAATTATCTGAAGTACTGTGAATTATCTAAAGTATCTTCCAATTATATGAAGGCTCTGAAGTATCTTGAATTACCCTGAGTCCCTGAAGTATTATGAATTTCAATAAAGTATCTTATATTATCTGAAATAATTTGAAGTACATAAATTATCTTGAATTATTTGAAGTATCTTGAATTACCCTGGAAAATCATGAATTATCTGAAAAGTTTGGAATTACCCTGAAGTATCATTAACTACTCTGAGGTAACCTTAATTACTGTGAAGTATCTCGAATTATCTGAAGTATCTTGAATTAACTGAAGTACCTTGAAGTATCATGAACTCTACCTTAATGTGTCATGAATTACTGTGAAGTATCTTGCATTTTCTGAAGTATCTTGAATTATCTGTAGTATCATGAATTATCTGAAATATCTTGAATTATCTGAAGTATTTTGAATTACCCTGAAGTATCATGAAGTACTTCGAAGAATCTTGAATTATTCTGAAGTATCTTGAATTACTGAGAAGTATGTTGAATTATTTATCTGAAGTATCGTGAATTATTTCTAAGTATCTTTAACTATCTGAAGTATCTTTAACTATCTGAAGTATCCAGAATTATCTGAAGTATCTTTGAACTACAAGAATTATCTTGTATTATTTGAATTATTGAAGTATAAGTGTACAACAAAATTGAGTTATTAACTCGAATAAATCACAATGTTCAATATTTTTAAGAAATTGATATTCTTACTTTCTCACCGCAAAGGTTAAAGTTGTCTTAAATTATTTTATAATTTTAAAGTTTTAAATAAGCATTTAATACTTCCTTTATGTGGAAGCATATATTTTTGCTGACGTCCAAAATGTTTATGAAATATGTAAACATAATTTTTATCCCGTTTATCTCTTTCTTTTTTTAAATAATGTTTTTATTTGTTCAGAGTCCTTTAAACTTTTTCTTTAATTCCCTTACTTTTTTCATTGTAATTTTCATTTTTTTCCTAGATTTTCTAACATTTTCAGATTTTTTTTTCAAAATTGTCTCTTTTTTAAAAAAAAAATGCAATAAATTATCTTATTACATTTTTATATTTTATTTTTGCATTTTTTTATCTTTTAAATATCTTCAGATTCCCTTTCTTTTGCTTTCATGAGATTTTAATAATTTAAACTGATTATAATTTAAATAAATTTTTTCATAACCTTCATTTGTTGTCAAAGAAGTGTAAATAAAACTAGTTTAATTATTAATTAAAAAAAATTTTATAATTCAATCTTCATAATTTATAACAAATATTTAAACAAACAAAAAGTTAGGCTATAAAGTTTTGTTTTTTTTTCTTTTTCTTTTCAGTGATTCCAAAAATAGTCCTAACTTCTGCGTTTAATTAAATTTGTACAATTTTTTCCGACACACTTATTTGATTATTGTTAGCAAAATAAATAAATTCATTATAATAATACTTTTATAATGGGAATTTTAAATTTCAAATAAGAGATTTTGATTTAAATCTTTAGATAATCTAGTAATTGATTTATATCTAACAATAATGACCAATGTAAAATAATTTTCTTTGAGTTTGAATTGCAGGGTTTTAGGTATAAAATAAAGAATTAAATTTTAAAGATGTACATATTATTTTCGTTTCTGCGTCAGCGATTTTTCACGTTGTTATAATTAGAATGTTGTGACGGGACATTTGAGAGGGAGGGGGTGTGTCGAATTTAGATAGTTTTATATGTCAAAGTGCAAGGGCTTTAAAAATATAATTTTAATTGATTTTTTATATAATATTCATAATTATTCCCAGTGTGCATTCATCCTTAAGATTTTCATACTTTTGTTTCAGAAACATAATATATAATAATAATTATCATTATATTCCTAAACTTGTTTTGTCAAATAAGATGGTTTTTAATTTTCAAAAATATATAATTTTTTAATAATCCGCTATTTTCTAATTTTAAATTTATAAATTAAGAAAATAAATCATTATTTACGAACATTTTTTGAACCCTGAGATTAAAATTTTAATTTATCGTTTTTGATTTCAGAGAGAAATGGATAGAGACTATAGAGATCAACGAGATCACGAAAACGAGGAACATAAAATTGGAATGGATTTTAGAGGATTATCTCATCATATGAGTGCCGATCATTCGAGGGATGCTGATACAGATGTAAGTACATTTTTTTGCGATTATTTATTTTCTTATTTTTATTATTCTTCTTTAAAAATTTAAGCTTCATTGAAATTATAATTTCAGAGAGATTTGGAAACTGATCACGATGATCAAGTCGAGAATTTGTGTGACGATAAACTGGACCACAAAATGGGCAGAGACTTTCGTAATTTGACTCATCATCCAGCCATGGTGATCATATTTTCTAATTTATACACCGAACACAAAATTCGTCAAATTAACCAAAATAAATGTTTGAATTATCAGTTTTTTAAAAGTTGAACTGATTTAGAAGTATGTTAATTTTACTGATTTTTAATTACTACATTAATTAATTTTCTAAGTTAATTTTACTAAAATTTAATTAGCAACCACCTCCGCTTTTTCAGTCTAACATTCGAGATGTAAATATAAATTTAGTTATAATGAAAATAAATTTTGTGTATTAAAAACAAAATAGACTTAAAAGTGAAAAAATGTTAAATTTCTAAATTTTTGTATCTACAATTGAAAGCAATGACTGATAAAATTGTAATTTTTTCAGCGTGATTTGGATAGAGATCAAAGTAATCACATGGACAGTTTACACGATGACAAATCAGATCACAAAATGGGAAGAGAATTTCGTAATGTGAGTCATCATCCTGCAATGGTACATTTACATTCTGGTATTGAACACCTGAGCAATTCAGATGTCGAGGTAAGAATAATCTTTCCTCCTTTAAATAAAGATTTGTACAAAAAATGTATAAATAATGGATGCAAGGTAAACGACCCAATAATCATATGATTATATAGTTCCAATAACCGCACTGGAAATCATTTTAATTTGCTATTATTAATTTGCTGATTTACAGTGTAATTAGTCAATGATTTGTTATAATTTAAACCATTAATAATTACCAAAGATCTTTTTTTCTTTATTACTCAATATTTTAGAATTTGCAACTTTAATTTTTTAAAATGTAGACGCTGTTTTTAAAATGCTTTGAATTACCCAAAGATTACACGAATCAAAATTTTTTGTTTTTTTATCTCTGTATTTTAATGTTATAGTATTATATTGAACGTCGAAATAAACTATAGTAGGTTTGAACATCTAAATAAAATTTCAATTTAGTTTTCCGCATAAAATAACAGTTTAATTTGTTTAAAAAAATTTTAAAAAAACGGATAATGTAACGTGATTTTAAAGTAATTGAATTCCCGAAACTGATAATCTAATTTGTTAATAATCTGTAATAAATCCTCAATAATAATTACAATAAGTTCGGTTTTTCTATATTACTCAATTAATTTTTTAAAACGAGAAATTTTCGAAATAATTCACATAAATGGAGTTTTGTTAAAAAATAGAATTGAAGATGTTCGTTTACCTGAATTATCAAAACTGCTGACTCATTTTATTATTTTAGAACGTTGAGAAGATCAATGCTTTCTTTTCCATGACCTTTGGGGAACAGAGGTTATTCATTTCGGGAAAAGTACTTTAAAAGTATTTTTTAACGACTTTCTATGAAGTAATTAAGCGAATTATGATTTATACTCAGTATTTATAATTTAGTTAAAACATTGTCATATGTCAGTTATACGACAAATGTAGTTTGAACAGTTTTTAAGTTTTTTCTTTTTTTAATAACTTTTTTATCGTGAAAACCAGTGAAAACGTTGAAAGCGAAAAAACGAGGGACAATAGTGAAACTACTTTAAAATATATTCAACGTAATCTTTCTCATTTTAATGGAAAGCTTCTACTGCTCAAAAGTCATCGATGAAAGCTTAGAAACAGTAGAAAGATGTGAAAAATCAGTTAAGGGAAATCAGGTACTTGGAGGAAAAAATGTTAAAATAAAATAGTTCAAAGAGAACTTTTATCGAAAAAGTAAAAATTTTTAATCATAGGAATCATTATATAGCATTATATAGATTTTTTATTCGCATTTCTTCACTTTCTTTACATTGTTATAAATACTTCACCTATTTCTATAATTTGATTTCTTATTCTGTTAATTTTTTACCTTTCTCGTCTTTTAAAAATGTATATAATTGATCTTAGTTAATTTATTAACTTTTTCATAGATTAGTTCAAACATTTAATTTATATCTACAGAATTTTTGATAAATTAAAGTTAAAACTGTTTGTAATAAGGATTAATCAACATTTGTATCGAAGGCATTTTTGATTAATTAAAATTTAGTGAGATAAACATTACTTGTCTTAGGTTAGGGAAATCAGGGAAAAGTCAGGGTTTTTAAATTACTAGAAAAAATAAAAAAAGAACAGCTAGATATTAAATGAAAATTCCATGTTTCTGAAATTTGGTAAATGTTCAAAATTTAAGTTATCTACTGGTCCTTGAAATCCTAAAAATTAATGCCTTGGAATTTAAAAAATTTATTGGAATGTCCTGGAAAATATCATAGAAAAATCTTGGAATTTAAATTAGATTTCGAGTAGACATTCTGAATTTACTGACAATAAGCAAATTCTTGGAAAACATTTTTTAATCATTTATAAACATTTGCAAACTGAAAAATTTGTTTCTAAATGCTAAAAAAAATATTAGAAAAGAAGAAAATTTTGTCTGGGAATTAAAGAAATGCCAGAAAAAATAAAAATAATACTTTTGTGGTAATACATATCGATAAAAATTTTAAATAGGTAATAATTTAAAACTAAGAAATTGGAAATTAATAAAAAGGCAATTTTTCCAACTTTTTTAAGCCAAAATCTGAGAAAAGGGACCTTAAGACCAAAATCAACTTTTCGAGTAAAACTAATCGCATTACATTTTTAAAACCTTAAAGTGTAAATGATTTAATTGATCCAAATTTTAATTTGCTAAATTTTTTTATCGATTGGAAATTTAATTAGTTAAAATTTCAAACAATCTTTTCAGTAAATTGATTTAACTTCAAATTCAATGACATTCTAATCAATCCAAACTTAATTTTTCCGAATTTGTATCTATTCAAATTTTCATCTTTTCAAATAATATTTCAATCAAATTTTATATGCTCCAAGTTGCAATTGATTCAATCCAATCAAAAATTGAATTCAAATTTGTAACAATCTAACTTTTAACAAATTTTATATTTTATTCTTCAAAACGTATATTACTTAAAAAAATTTTCGATTTTAATTTTAATTTATCAAAATTTTAAGCTTTTCAAGTATTAGTCGACTCAAATTTCTAATTAAGCGAATTTATAAAAATTTTAATTCAAATTTTTAACGATGATTTCAAGTTGAACATAAAATATAAATAATAGAAAGAATATTATTGTATACAATATATATATATAACTGTATGTAATAATATATAAAATATATACATTCATCTGAATAAATTTGTTTTTTAGATTAAATTAGCCAGAGACGTACGGGGTTCTCTTGGACTGGGATTATCTTTGGAACTTTGCGTGGTTTGTGGAGACAGGGCAAGTGGACGACATTATGGTGCTATCAGTTGTGAAGGGTGCAAGGGCTTCTTCAAACGCAGTATTCGCAAGCAACTTGGTTATCAATGTCGAGGAAATAAATCTTGTGAAGTTACCAAACACCACCGGAACCGTTGCCAGTATTGCAGGCTTCAAAAATGTCTGGCAATGGGCATGCGAAGCGATTGTGAGTATTTTTTATAATTTAAAAAATCTATACCTAACAATAAGTTCCTCAGTAATAGAAAATGACATTAAGTCAAGGAATTTTAAAACTTTGTAAAAAATCAAGATAAGTAAGGTAAAACAAGAAAATTTAAATAACAATTTAGAATGAATTATTTTTAGAATTACAAAGTGGTTAGAATATCAGTAAAGTCAGTAAAACATCAGGGAAAAATTTGTTTGTCAGTAAAACCTGGGAAATATCATGAAAAAAAAATTGTTTTGTCAGTACAATCAGGAAATACCAGGGGAAAATTTTTCTGGGAGATTAAGGGCAGGTTCAATGTTATTATTGTTTTGCTTGTCGGCTTCCACGTAAATCGTATCACAACTTAAAAATCATAATTTCATTATGAAGAAAAATTAAAATAAATACAGGGTATAATTGAGATTATAATTTAAAGAATTCAGTAAAAATTTACATATTTGTTAAGAACATAAACTTTTTGATCAAAGGCTGAAGTGAATCCTTTAATTTTCAAATATAAAAATTAATAGTTTTTATTAACATTTCTAGTTTGTTAAATGAAAGTAAAATTTTATATAATTAAAAAGCGATAGACTTTATAACTGAAATAAGTTCGTACGAAATTAATCAAACTTATACAAGAAGTATTATATATGTAAAAAAGAAAAATATTATTTAGTAGCTAAATTTTCCACCGATGAAACTAATTTTTTATGCAATTATCAAAAAAAAAAAAAGTATTAAAATTTCAACAATTTTCAACTAAGAATTGATCAAATTTATCAAATAAAATAAAGTTTTACTAAAACAGATGGATTTTGAAAATAACTATTATAATTAAAATTTTAGATTTTTAACGAAAAAAGATAAAATTTTTATAAATTGTTGAATTCAATGAAAAATATTTTTTATTATAATTGTAAAAGTAATCATAGTAAAGAATAATATAAATAGTATAATTTTACGAATTAATTAAATACTTAACTGATTAAAAACAAGTTACAAAATATTACATTTTTAAAAGATGTCATTAAATATATTTAATTTTAATTAAAAAATAAAAGTGTTTTGAGAAATTGTTAATCCCCATGCCTGGAAGAAATGGAAAAACTTTAACCGATAATTAAATCTGTTTCCTTTCTCCCTTAGTTGTAAAAAAAATGTTATTGTTATATTACTGTTATTATCGAGAATTAGTGATTTAACTTCATATTCATCAATTATTGACTTAGTAATGAATTTGCTTTTATAAAAAATTAAAAATTTTGACCTGTTTTTAAACATTTTATTGACAAACATTTATAATTTTTGGTTGGAAGTTTAATTATTTGCTGAAAAATTTCAACATTGACCCTATTTGTAGATTATTTATTATTTATTATTGACTTAGTAATGAATTCGCTTTTATACAAAATTTAAAATTTTACCTGCTTTTAAACTTTATTGACAAACATTTATAATTTTTGGTTGGAACTTTAATTATTTGCTGAAAAATTTAAAAACTGACCCTATTTGTAGAAAAAACACTCAAATTTCCATCCACACGTCAACATCTAAAAAACAGATATACAAACAACATTTTTTTATTATATAAAATAGTGAGTATTGAGCTTTTAAAAGTTTGATTTTCAAAACCCGAATTGAAATCCATCGTTTATAACGAAAAAAATACCTACCACAAAAATAAAAAAAATTATTAAATAAAGTGCGTCTAATTTCATGAAGTCTTTTTATTGCATAAAATGGTGTATAATTTTTTTATTGCCTAAAAAGCTGAGCTTTGATACTCCCACGCTTTTTTGTTGGGAGAGACATTTTTTTTTTAATCGACTCATTTTCATTTAAAAAGTATACATTTTTATTCTTAAGCAAATGTCTGAATGTGTGTCTAAGTTGGTAGTGACTTTTTTGTCGCTAGGATATCTCGAGAACGTACTAACCGTTTTAAAAAAAATTGGCAGGCTTCATAAACTCATAAGTATCTAAATTTGGACTTAATAAATAAAAAAATCATATTCCTCGTCTCAAAAAGAATCATTTAACTTATATAAACTATAAAAAAAATCGTAGAATAGTCCACCTTTTTTACATTTTTTTGACATTTAATTTTTTTTTTATTTTACAACTTCTAAAGTTTTAATTTTATTACTTTAGTTCTTTTATAAACAATATTCTATATTATAAATAAATTTTTTTAACGTCTGAATAAATTATAGGGTTTCATAAAATAAATACTCAATCATTCTACATTGAAAAACTAATCAATTGATCAACATAAAGCACATTTTTCCCGTAAATCAGTAAAATTAATGGCTATTTTGTTATTTTTTACGAAATTTTCTTTTTTTGTATTATTTTAATGTGTTGTTTTTCTATGAGGAAGCAAAATGTTCATAATATTAACATAGTTTTCAACTTTTTTTTTTATTGTTTGTGGCACATTTTTCGTAATAAACGATGGGTTAAAATAGGGTTGTTTTCGCTACAAATTGCAGGCAGTGTTCATGTTTAACATTTTGTCAAGTTATACTAGGGTACTTATTATTAAAATATTTGTCATTTTTGTTTTAGTTTGGTTTTTAATTTTTTCTGTTTTTAAACATTGTAAACTTGAGCTTTATATTTAAATAGAAGTACCCACCCTGTTATAATTAGATGTACATGGAATGCTGAATGTAGTGCTTAAAAATAATAATAATAACAAAATAAGATAATCACTAAACTAGGGTCAAGAGTGAATTGTTGGATATAATAAACATCAGTAAGCTTGGAATGTTGCAGCGGTTCAACATGAGCGGAAACCAGTATTGGGCGACTCCACTGGGGCGAAAGGAGGAAATCGAGGACCTAGAGTAAAACCTGAACCACAACAACCAGCTCCCGAGGCGGCTCCTACGTGGGAACAACCTGAAAGTCCCAGCATGGAGGACCAAAGCAGTGATAGTGATCTCAGTGATGCTCTTACTTTAGCTAGGGAGCGACTGCTCATTTCTCATGCATTGGACAGCATGGCTAAGTTGATTGGAGATGTTAGTATTGATGACTCTTAATGATAATTACTCATCTCATCATATCACAAAATATTTATTCTACGGTATCAGTTTAGAACTGCTCAACACTCAACTCAAATAAGTTAGTCAAGATAACGTACATTGAAAAAATGAAACAGGAAAAATTTCTTTCTTTCAAGTAAAGTTTCTTTTTGAAAGAGGAATTCCTCAATGAGTTCAGTATTGTTTAAATGAATACCGTAAAGGGTCTTGAAGACTTTTTCTTAAGTAGCTGATTTATAAACAAAAACATTTTTAATTTTTACAGTGTGACTGCAGGTCAGGAAAAAACAGGGAAAAGTCATAGGTTTCCAAAAAAAAAATCTTTAAAATTCAGGGAATTTTTTCTTAAAGGAACCACTATTAAAAATTCATGATTTTATTATTTTAAATTCCTAATAAACAAAGCAAGATTTAAAAAATCTGTAAAACTGGTGGTCAGGGAAAATGAAAAATTAGTCAGGGAAAAATCAGGGAATTTTGAAAATTAAATTTTGCGGCCACCCTGTTTTTATTTCATTAGTGCAAATTAGGATATCCGTAAAAATTTGAATTTGGTTTATACCAACCCTCAGTTTGGTTTCAATAAAAAAAATTTTCTGCAAAATCCCAGGCCGATTTATTAATATTAACCCGTGACAGTAACTAATCGAAATTTCCCATTGAAAATGCATGGCAAAAACTTACATT
This sequence comes from Ganaspis brasiliensis, assembly GCA_037103525.1. Lineage (NCBI taxonomy): Eukaryota > Metazoa > Arthropoda > Insecta > Hymenoptera > Figitidae > Ganaspis > Ganaspis brasiliensis. The sequence goes on along the minus strand of JAZKLR010000001.1, from coordinate 1,339,298 downwards.
TTTAAAAAACAATTCATAATTTTTTTTTCCATTCTTGATCTAAAATTTTTCCAGGTTACAACTTTCTGCATTTCCTCCTTCAGAAAGAAAAGTTTTGTTGAATTTCTTGAAAATTTATGTGATAAAATATTGCATTATTTATATTGTAATACATTTTCATTACTTATTTTTAAACATCTAACATGTTGATCTAAAAATGACAAATTTGCAACCTGGAAAACTTTTAGCTTAAAAATTAAAAAAGTTATGATTTTTTTCAAATGTAAATTTTTCTCATGTATTTTTAATCAGGAACTTCGATTGATTGCTGGCACGGGTTAATATTAATTAATTTTTCTGAGATTTTACAGAAATTTTTTTTTTATATTACATAGAACCAAATTAGTGGTTCTAAAAAAAAAAAAGGGGTGGCGTAAACGACGTTCGAAAAAATAATTTTCCCACATATCTTAGGGACACCCTAGGGCAGATACACAAAAAAAAGAAATTACGCATTCCCATAGATTTTAAATAATTAAAATGTTAAAAAAGTTTCGGATTGAATAAAAATATAAATGAAAATAAATTAAAATCGATTGAAGTTTGAATGAAACAAATTTAGAATTGATCAACAATTTTATCAGCATAAGTTTTTGTCAATAAAAATTATGATTGATCTGAATTTGGATGGATTAAATTTTGGACAAATTGAAAATTGAATAGAAGAAAACTTTCAAAGGATATTAAGAAACTTGTTAAATTAAAGTTTCATTTAATTGAAATTTGTGTCGATTTCAGTGTGGATTAAATGACAGATTAAAAAGTGTCGCCAGCAGTTTGCTCAAAACTCAAGTGACAGAATATTCATTTTACCGAAGTTTATTATACCGAATTACCATTTGTTAGAAATACTTTCTGTTCGAATTTCATTTAGACCGTAATTTTGTTTATCTTAATTCTAAAATCTTCTTTGTTCGAAGTTTTCATAAATTTAAATTTCAAATATTGTTCTGCCAGAAAAATATTCGGCAAATGAGTTTTCTCATAAACTGTATTTCTGACAAATAAGATGACTGCCTAATACAAATTCGGATATATAAGATTTCTAAAGATTGAAATTCTTATTAAATGATATTTCTGGCAAAAGAAATTATGTCTTGATTAAAATTCGGATAGATGAAATTTTTAGTAAATGGTTTTTCGGTTTGATAAACATTAGTAAATTGAATATTCTCTTAAAGATGCTCTCCCCATTGACATAACCTCAAGCTAAAAGTGGTTTTTTACACCAAATAAAAATATTAAAATCGATCTCACCACATTTTGAAGAAAGCAGTTATACATTTTTCGGAAAAAATTAGGTTCAGCTAAAATTTGTTATCAAATAATAATTATTTGACACTTTGTGTTTTTCTTTAAATCTAGTAAAAATTTGTAATCCACAAATAATAGCTCATTATTGAAAATGAAAAACTCTTTGAAAAATTCTCTATACTTTTATTTGTTGCATTTTATTAAATAATATTTTGTTCTTAAGTTATTAAACAAATAAAATTTAAGTTTTATATACTTTTGAAACAAAACATTTAACACAATCCAACAAAAAAAATTGTAGAAAATGTTTTTGAGCTATTGTTTCTCCAAATTGAATGAAAGTGCCAAATGTTCACTAGATTTAAAAAAAACACAAAATGTTAAATTATTATTATTATTCGACAACAGATTTTGGTTCAACCTAATTTTTTTTTGGAAAAATTTGCAATTGGATCTTTTAAAATTTGGTGATATCAATTTTAATAATATTTTCTTTTGGGTTAGAAAACCACTTTCTAGTTAAAGGTTATATTAATGGAGAGAACGTTCTTAATGAGATTAAGATTTAATACTATGAGTAAAAGAATACAGAATTATTTTTTAAAACTGAAATTGAAAATTTTATTTTCGCAGACTGTGAACGGTTCCGGCGAACCAGAAGAAGAGTGGACTGGTCAATTGCTGTCTGAAAGGCACACGATCTTTGAGTTAAGAGCACCTAGTCCAGCCCCGGCTTACTTATCGATACATTACATATGCGAAAGTGCCGCAAGGCTTTTGTTCTTGTCAGTTCACTGGGCCAGGGGGATCCCAGCGTTTCAATCTCTTCCGTATGTATTTCTTTTTGTAATTCGGTTTTCAAATTTTCTTTATTGGATTTATTTTAAGGAGATTCTCTCCATCCATACAAGCTCAAACTAAAAAATGGTTTTTAATTGACATCAAATAAACATTTTTTTAAAATTGAGTTCACCAAATTTTGAAAGATTCAGTTGTAGGTATATTTTTTTTAAAAAATTAATTTGTGCTGAAATTTATCTGTAATTGTCATCCAATTTTGATAAATATTAGCTCCTTTTGCTCTTTGCAAGAATCTATACAATTCTGATTGTTGAATTTTGTTAATAATATTTTATTCAAAAGTTATTAAACAAATAAAATTGAATTTTTATATATTTTTGATTGATCAATTTCAAAATTCGCGACAAAATTTTTCTGTCGGATACTTTTTTGTCCATTTCGGAAAGATGAACATTCTGCATTTTAAGTTTTCTATCAAATGTCAATTCGCACTAAAATATAATTTCGGACAAATGAAGATTCTGTCAAATGAATATTCTTGTAATTAAAAATTCGATTAACCTAAATAATTAATTTTAGAACTTAATCATACGTCCCAACTGTACAACTGGATCTTTCAAAATTTGGTAAAATCAATATTAATAACATTTTTATTTGATGTCAGAAACTACTTTCTAGTTTAAGGTTATGTCAATGGGAAGATTCTTCTTAAAAGATTTAACTTTCATTCTTCAAGACGTATTACTTTAATTTAGACCTGTGCAAATTTGTAAAATTCGATCTTTAATGAGAATTAACATGGACTATTAATCGGTTCGGTTCGAATTTCGAGTCCATGTAAAATTCGAATTTCCGCACACCTCTACTTTAATTTAATTTTCCTTAATAAACATCAGAGATAAATGCTCCTAGATTTTTTACTATTTTTCTAAGAGAAGGAAGATATAAAAAAGTAATGAAACAATTAATGAGACTATTTTCTTTGTTTAGTTCGGACGTACAAACAATGCTGGTTCGCAGTTCATGGGGACAACTTTTTACTTTAGGATTGGCACAATGTGCTTACACGTTGTCGCTTCCTAGTATCCTTACGTCGATAATAAACCATCTACAGGCTAGCATTGCACAAGAAAAAATTACAGCAAATAAAGTTAAGGCGATCACGGAACACATTTGTCGTCTTCAGGACTGCGTGGGTTCTCTTCATAAACTTCAAGTTGATACTGTCGAGTATGCTTATTTAAAAGCCTTGACACTCTTCAGTGCAGGTAAATTTTTAAATTGAATTTTGTCAATTGTTTCAAATTTTATTAATTAAATATTAAATAAACAATATAAAATATAAGTATTTTGAAGGCGATGATAATTCTATGACAGACATGTGATTATTCTAATGAATAACTTTTTATTAACTTAGTTACGGCTGGCAGAATTAAATTTTTTAGAGTATGGAGTTCTGGTTCTTCGAAACGGGGGTGTGGGGCTAATATATTAAATCCAAACAAATAGTTATAAATTATTTCAATTTCTAATTCTACTTTCATTTTTAAAATTCTTAATTACCTATTCACTTGAAACGCATGAATATGTTTAAAGGGCATGTTATGGGGAATTATGTCACTAGGGTAGGCAAAATTTGTCCGTAAACTGTCTCTTAAAAAAATATATATTTTGATACGAAACTTTGTAAAATTACTTAAAATATCATTAGGTAGGTCTCTCTTACCCAATTTTGTTTAAAATTTGCCATTAAATTAATTTGTTCAATTTTACGAAAATGAGCTAATTTTATTCAAAATTAACTTTAAGGCAAAATTTAAATAAACTTGGATCAGAGAGACCTTCTTAATGATATTTTAAGGAATTCCACAAAGTTTGGTGTTGAATTATTTAGTATTTTACGAGAAACATTACGGACAAATTTTGCACATATCAGTGACGTCATTCTCCATCACATGCCCTTAATTCCGATTAGTTCGAACTTTCAATTGGTAGAATTCCATTAAACAGCACTTTCATAAAGTCGAATGTTTATTTTATAGAACTTGTTTTCAATCGAATGTGAATTAATCAGAATTTTCACTAAGTAGAATTTTCAAGTCACCGAATTCATATTTGATATAAATTTCTTTTCACAGAATTTCTGTTTAACCAGCTCCTTATTTAAAAGAACATTAATTTCATTGAATATTAATTCACTAGAATTATTATTTAACAGAATGTTAACTTAGCCGTATTTTTAACTAACGGAATTTCTATTTGGTCGAATTTTCTTTTGCCCGAATTTTGATTGACACGAATTCATATTCGATAGAATCCTTAAAATGTCGATTTTCGATTTGCCCGACACTGCAAATGTCCGAATAAACATCCGACTGAAAAATTTTAAAATTATCCAATCAGAAATTATCAGTAAAATTAAATAAGGAGTTAGTTGAACATAAATTCTGTGAAAAGAAATTTATGTTAAATATGAGTTCGGTGACTTGAAAATTCTACTTAGTGAAAATTCGGATCAATTCACATTCGATTGAAAACAAGTTCTATAAAATAAACATTTGACTTCATGAAAGTGCTGTTTCATGAAATTCTAGCTTCCAATTGAAAGTTCGAATTAATCGCAATTAGAACAATTTATGCGTTTCATTCACTTTTTCGAGTTTTTCTTTATTTCCAAGTTATTTTTTGAATTTCTAGTTACCTACTTTTCAATAATTTCTGTTTATTTTCTTTACTTTATAATTATTTAGTCCTTTTCTGGTATTTTTTCCGATTTTGTTTTATTTCTCTCATTGATTTTCTTGTTATTCTTATACATTTTTTGTAATATTTTCTCTTCTTTGATTGAATTTTGATTTTCTAAATTTTTTTTAATTTTATAGTTATTTTTCTTGATTTCTTAGCTTCTTTTTCTTGAAGGTTTTTAACATCCTCTGATTGTTAATTCCAAAATTTAATTCTAATCGTATTTCGAACTTTCTGGTTATCCTCTTTTAATATCCAAATTATTTTATTCTATAATCTATAATATATAATATAATCAATAATATAATGTTAGGGTGGACTGACTGTCAGGGAAAACACAAATTTGTCAAAGAAATTTAAAATCTTGGCCCATTGTTTATAGTTATTTATATTAAGAACGAAAAGATTTACTAAAATCAACATCTAGTAGTTTTTTAGATTTTGTAAAAATGAAGTTAAATTCTGCCTTATTTTAGCTATTCATTTATTACTTTTAATAAAATTTTTCTGTCAGGGAAAAGCAAGAAAAATGTTAGGGAAATGTCAGGAAAAGATATAAAATGAATTTTGTGACCACCTTGAATGTATAATTATTTATTTTACTCGAGTGATTTTAGATATTTCTCATTAATTTCTAGTTATTTATTTTCAATTATATTTATTTAGTATTTTAGTAATTCATTAAAATTTATTTATTTTTCATAACTGTAGTTATTTTTTCATATTTTTTAGTCATTTTGAAATTTTCTAGTATAAATTCAAATATTTTAAAAAAATTTCTCTTAAAATTCTAAGCATTTTCCACCTTTTTTTTAAGAATTTTTCCTTATTTTTAGTTACTTTTTTCATTTCCTTCTTATTTTATAACTTTCTATTAATTTTTTTTTGATTTTGAGTTATTTATTTGACTTTTTAATTATTTTTTAATTTTCTAGAAATTTTTGCTATTTTATTAGGTTATTTTTTAACATCTTTTAGACTTCATTAAAATTTCTTGTCACATTTTTTAAAATCAATTTACGGTTATTTAACAAATTTTCAAGTAACTTTTTTTCAGATTTTAGTTATTATTTTCAGTTTATAATTATTGTTTGACTCAAAAAATTGTTAATCTATCTGTTAAATTTTTAAGTCTTTTATACTTTCTAATATTTTTTGTTTAGTTTATAGTTATCTTTCTTTATTCTTAATATGTTTTTTTTTTCGGGAGTTTTTAAAATCAAAATTTGGTTATTTTTCACATTCTAGTGATGTTTCTTATTCTCTAGTTATATTTTCCTAATATCTATATATTATTTTAATTCCTATTATAATATTCAGTTTTTTCTCATTTTTAAAAACATTTTTCTTTTATTTCTAGTCATTTATTTACATTCCTAGTTACTTATTTACTTTCCAGTGAGTTTTGTTTATTTATTCTGTTTACTTAGCTCCTTTAAATTTCTATAGTTTTTAAAAATCTATCTATAGTTATTTTCTTCACTTTCTAATTGTATTGTAATTTTCTTGAAATTGTTAGAAAGTGTTTGAACTTGTTTTTCTATCAAGATTTTGTTTACATTAGGTATCGTTATTTTTTTCAACATAGACTACTTATTTTTTAACAATTTTCTGTTATTTTCTTCACTTTTTGGTTATGTTTCTTCATTTTCTAATAATTTTGCTTCTTCATTGAGGAAGCTTTATGATCGTTAAGATTTTCGATTTTCCAAAAATAGTCTAAATCAACTTTTTTTCGTCTAAGAAGTTTAAATTTTCATTTTTAAGAAAAATTCCAGATGTGTGTGGTAACTTTTTTGTCGCCCGAATATCTTAAGAATGCCTCTACAGATTTTAATAAAATTTGGATAGCTAATTAAGCTCATAAATATCTAAATTTGGACACACGGATTTTTTAAAATACCCAACCAAATTTTTTAAGCATTATTTTTCATAAAAAAATATAGTTTTTTGGCAAAAAAAATTTTGACGCTAAAAATACCACTTAATAAATAAAAAAAATTATATTTCTTATCTCAAAACAAATCAATTGTCCTATGTAAAGTATACAATGGAATAAAAAGTCGCATAATCATTTATGATTTCTCATCTTTTTGACATTAAAAATGTTTTTCTTTTTTTCTTTAACTTCTTCAATTTTGTTTATTTTATAACTGTAGGTCATTTTAAACAAATTTTATAGATTGAAAAACAAAATTATCTTTCAATTAGTCTATATATATATATATATATATATTAAAAATGACTTAGCTTTCTCTATGAGAAAACAAATATTTTGCTTAGGTGAAAGCAAAATGTTCATGAAATGAACAAATTTTTCTCTAGTTTATTTAATTTTAGTTATGTAGCAGTTTATTTGTTTCTTTGTTTTCTTCTCCTTTCTTATTTCTAGAGGTTTTTAACATTTTTAGAAAAGCGAATTCCATACTATGTCATTTTTAGAGTATGGAGTATGTCTCTGGTTTTCTAGAAGCGGGGGGGGGGGGGGGGTGATCACAAGTCTAGTTCTTTGATCAAATGAAATTTAAGTTGATCTAGTAATCAATTTCATAGTAAAGAAGTAATAATTAAATAAAATATTTTCTTTCATTTTGCAGATAACGTTTTGGCAGGAATTTGGAGAAAGAAAGTGGAAAAGTTTCAAGAAGCAGCTTGGAATGAATTACAACAGCGAGTTGGATCTGATAGACTTCCTCGTCTACTTTTAAGACTTGCTCCTTTGCGTTCAATTAATCCAAGAGTATTGGAAGATCTCTTTTTTGCAGGTCTTATTGGTAAAGTGAGTGTAGCTAGTGTAGTGCCTTACATTCTCACAATGCAAGACTGTAAAGCTGAACCAGAGAGTCAAATGGGGTGACAAGCGATAATAGTGCAATTCAAATTTGACCTAAGATATACAGACTAGTGTTGGATGCCTTTTCATTGTATATCCTTTGAGGAAAAATCAAGCTCCTTCTGTGATTTTTAAATATTCGATGATGATAGAGTTTGCAATGTTTTTTTGATTGACGAAAATCAAAGAACATAGTTTTTCCCAGTAAAATAAACGAAAGTAAACTTACTAGTTCATTAATATTTTTAAATTGCAAAGATTTTATTTTTGTCTAGTTTTTTGAAAACGCATTAAATAATTTTAAAAATTAGGTTTAAGTAAGAAAAAAGATACTTTGGTTTCCGTTTATCGAAAAACGTTGCAAATTTGAGCATTATAATATCTGAGGTCTTCCCAAAGTCACTGTAATTTTTAAATACTATGCAGTAAAAAAAATGTAATATTTTCTTATTGTTAATTACATTACAAATATGAATTTTTTTAAAACGAGAATATAGTAATTATATTCTAAAATAGGGTGAATATTTAGGACGGCACATTAAAGTATATTTTATACATAATATTTATACATATATTTTTTATTTAAAAAAGAAAAAAAAATTGTAAAATTTTGTAAAACAGTAAAAAAAAATTAAAACCTAGATTAACAATGATTGAATTAAGGGTAATTTTTGACGTTGGGTAGACCTTAATAAAAATAGAAAAATAGTAAAACTCTGAGGATTAAACAGTTTACAATTTAAATTGTTATTTCGATAGAACGGAGAATTGACAATAATTATGTACTTTATAAGAATATAGGAGGATGAAAATGACTTATTCAGCGAAATAAAAATTTGATGAAACTCTCCTCTCAATTCGAAAAATCTGTACAAAATACTTGGTATCCTACACTTTTCTTTGTTGTTATTCTGTGTTTTGTTATACATATACATGCTTCTAAACGCAATAGAGAAAAAATTATAAATTAGTAACAAGATTGATTAAGTAACAGCAGTTTCTTTATATGAATACATATTTTCTATAAAACGCAAATTTCTTACTAAAATCGAAATTTTATTACTAAAAATTAAAGTTTTTTTACTAAATTCGAAAAGAAAAAATTTTACTAAAAATTAATGTTGAAATTTTAATGAACTTAATCGAAATAATAGAAACGTAAATGAACGAATTCACAATGTACGTCAAAGCATTTATCTTTCTTCGCACATATTTAAGCTTCACTTCCAAAGTATTTTTTTAAAGTATTTTATTTTACTTCATTTTATTATTATTATTTTTTTTTTATTTTTCTTCCGACTAGTGATTGAAGAATATCTTCTTGAAACATGAAGATCACAGTACCTGCAATAATTGCAATTTTTGTTTGTTTTATTAAGTCTCAATTTGAAGCAATGTAACATATTAGACTTTATTTTTCTAAAGTACGAAATGTTGTTTAAATTCGAATATCTCGAATTAATTGATTATTCGAATAAATGAGCATTATCGGCTTAAAGTTGAGGAACGAATTAACACTTTTATTTTGGGAAAGTTAAAGGTATTATTACTCTTTTATGTCAAGTGTGACCACTTACACAAGATTTTATTGTACATGTGCTTAATTTTCAAATGTAAATTTATTACATTACTGTTAATTGTAATTAAATATATATATATATATATATATATATAAATATATATATTATATATAATATGGTTCGCTAAAAATGTTCTGGATAGATTTAACTTTGTGCTTGGCTCCCTTATTTCTTGATTAGAGAGACCAAAGTTGTTAATTTCATTTATATTAGTATTTTCTTATTATTTTTCTTTCTGTAAAGAGCGACAGTATTTATTTCTATCCAGTAACATGTTCGGGTACTTATATGTAATCCATCCATATTTTCGTATCAAAATTTACTATTATAAATTGTAATCGAAAGGGGTGAGGGCGATATGAAAAAAGATGTGATGAGAGTATTAACGAAATTTATATTAGTTATTTAAGATCCAAAGATCTCTTCATAAAAGTTGTTTTATTCTATTAAAATGGACTAAAAACGTTTGCTTTTAATTGTACTAATTTAATGGTTTTTTTTTGTGTACTAAATTTGATTTTAACGAGTGTGCTCGTACAGAGGTTAAATAACTGAACAAACAACTTTTTATTAAAATAAGTTTTACATTTTTTTATGAAGGGAATCTTAATGGAAAACGAGAAATAAAAATTTTTATGAATTATTTTTGAAACTAGAGGCACATTGAACTTTTAATTAGATTAAAAGTTAAAGAATGGTGCACCCTGCAATAAAAAGTGCCAACAGAATTGTATTTTTTTAGAATTTTCATTAATATTTCTTGACAAGAATATAAATATTGTTTAAATATACTATACAGACTTGTTGAAATAATAGATTTCAAATTTCATAATATGTAACTTTCAATAATGAGAGTTGACACGTTAAACGAAATTAAACAAAGTTTAATTGTCAATAAACAAAGAGAATGAGGTTTAAATATTGGAGGGACTACTGCAATGTATATAAACTTGTGCCTATATAAAGATATTTATACTGATATTTTGTAATTATTACAGCATTAAAAATAAACAGAATTTTTAAAGTTCTGCAAACATGCATGAAAAGTTTAAAAATTATTTCGATCATTATTTTTTATTGGTGATTAACAACAAAGGACAATTTTTTGCCAAATTTGAAAAAATTATAAAATTTATTTTAACCTATTTAGATAAATCTAATTTTGAATTAGTGAGAAACTACTAATTTTTTCACAGTGTAAACTCTTTTATTACAATTAAGCAGTAATTCTGCTGTTTAGCAAACAACTACTTATTTAATTAGTTAAAGTAATTTTTAGTTTATGTTAGACCACTAAATAAATTAGTATTTTGCTAAACATTTTTGTAATTTTTTACTATTAATTAGTCAAATTTGACTACTGAATTAATAATGTTTTACTAATTTAATAGTAGAGAGTACTTGCATGGAATTGATAATCAAAGTTAAGCGAATTTGTTTAATGGGTTAAAAATATTTATTAAATATTTCATATTTTCTTATGTGCAATTTTATGCTCTTTAAGAGACCGTAATTTGTGTAAACAAATTTTTTTATGAAGTTACAGCTTTTTTTTTTTAAAAAAAAACACGATTTTTTGACACAAAGTTCGTAATAAGCGACCCAAAAAGCTTCCTTAATTTAAGTTTTACTGATGAGATTAATGAAAAATTTAATAATTCTGAGAACGTTATTTTGAATCGTAAATTCAGAAAATTAATTTTTTGACACCAAATTTGTAATACGTGATTCACAAAAATCGCCTTAAATTGAGTCTAACTAAGATTAAGAAAAAGTCCAATAATTTTGAGTTCCCCATTTTGAATTGGAAATTTTGAAAATTGATTTTTGACCCCAAATTCGTAATAATCGATTTCAAAAACTCCTTTAAACACAATTTTATTTTAATTAATTAAAAATTGTAAATTCTCAAAAATGTCAATTTCAAACGCCGTTTTTAAGACCGTCATTTTAAATTTTGAAATTTTTTTTTTGTTAGGTTTTTTTGAAAAAATATTAAGGTTTATGGATGTGTCAATTGATAGAAGAATAAAAGGAAAAGGTCAATTTACATAATTTTTGGAAGTTTTCAAAGATTTTAAGGGTATGTTTCTATTTTTGAATATAGTACAAATTAAACACGTTAATTTTGTCCGTTTGTTTACAAACAGTGAACAGTGATAAACTTAAAAGCAAGCAGATGGGTCGTCAGATTTGTAAACTCAGTTTTTAAAGTTAATAAATTTATATTTTAATATATTTAAGTTATTTAATAATTTAAACATTTTTAAAATTAAAATCATGACTATCGACTGCTTAATATGCACGGAATCCTTTTCGCAAATTGATAGTATTTATAGTACACTGTGCGGGCACGTTTTTCATTTTTATTGTATCCTTCAATGGTTATTAAGGTATTTTAATTTGTTCTTATATTGCCTAATTATTTATAAATATAATAAATTTTAAAAAATTTTTTTGCTTTGCCGTAAAATAATGATTGCGTTAAATAATACAATTTTTTATATTCATAAATGTTATATCTTAAGGGGAGGCATCAGTGAAATTCCAACATTTCTTAAATTGCGTTGTTCAGAGCTGCCAAATTTTTTCCTAGCAACATTTTGGATTTAAAATTATCCTACAGTGATAAAATTAAAAAAAATTTAATGGGTTTTAGAATTTTCAATTTTTTTTTTACATTTAAAGTTTTTTTAATTCATGATTAATTTTGTTCAAAGTTGTAAAAAAGCTCATAAAAAATTGGCGATAGAAAATAGTAAGAATTGTGAAAGAAGTCAGATTTTTAAAAATTGTCATTTTGTTAACATGTCCAAATTTTTATTTTTTATTTTTGACATTATAAAAAATAATTTTACATGGTCAAATTAAGCTATAAAAAAATTAATAAAATTGTTTTTCTCAATGTTATTTATCTTTTAGGTCAAATACATGTCCACATTGTCGAAAACAAGTTAAATTTACGGATATTCATAAAATTTACCTAAATTATCCAGTAGATATAGATCGACATAAAGTTTTCATCCCTCTTAAAAATATGATTTTGGAGGATAAAATCCGCGCACATGCTCAACGATCAGCATCACAACGTCTTGAATTAGATAAAATAGGTTCAAATCTGAAAATGGAAAAATTAAAAGAAGAGTATGAATTAAGTTGCCGGTATGTACTTCTTCAATTTGATAAAAAATTGTTTGAGACAAGTAATTATTATTAAATAAATATCTAGGTATATTAGATTAAAATAAATATTATCTAATTTAAATCAAAATTATCTGAATTAATAATTATCACTAAATTTGACGAGAAAAATGTTTGCTTAATTCGAATAATATATTAAACTTAAACCTCATATTTAAAGGTCGGTTAGAGGTTTTTTCAATAATTTTTCAGTAAATTGAAATTTTTTATTGAAAAAATACTTTTAACATTCAATATTGCTTTGTTTTAGAACTTTAAAAGAAGAGCTTCTTTCTAGTGAACTTAAACGGGTGGAATTAGAAGAAAAGCTCAAACTGCTTGAGGAAACCGAGAAAGGCAAACAAATTGTTTAGAAAAATAAATTTAAAAGATTTTCAATAAATAATATATTTAATATATATAGGATATTTTAAAGAAATACTTTATTAAAATTTATAAATTATATTTTATTGACAAAAAAGCAATTGTTGTATTATTTTTATTCGTAACTCAAAATGAAGTTCTAAAATAAAATTTAAAGTCTCTCACAAACATTTTGAAATTAATTAATTACAATCTTTTCTGTAATATGTTTCGCTATCGGATTTGTTCGACAACAAATAAATCAAAGTTTTGCTAAAAAATGAGGAAATGAAAATTTGGACTCTTAATAACAATATAAAGATTCGATCGAATAAAAATTGTACCTTTATTTGAAAATTAGAAATTCTTTTTTTATGAAAATATAAGAATCCGATAGATAAAAATTTCTTGGTATGAAGATATGCATATAAATACAATTTAGGCGCCTTATAAAACTCGATCCACTGGAAATTCGAACTAATAAATTCTAATGTAAACAAAAAAATAAATAAATAAACAAAACATTGAAAAATAACTAAACTTTTTTATTTTGATAAATTGTATTGTTAGAATGTATCGTTTATAAATAGACAATTCTCATATATTTCCAGAAATGAGAATATGCTCAGTTATTCAGTTAATTTCGAGAATTTAATAACTCTAAGTTCTCTGAAGTGAGTGCTCTTTGTGATCTCTAGCATCAACTCTAGCAACCACTCGACGCCTGCGCAATTTCCTTGATGACATTCGCCTTGTTGGGAGCAATGATTAAAATCATTGAGAATTTTGTACAAAGACGTGTTCGTCTTGCTCTTCGTTCGATTGCGTCTTAATGCGAGTTGAAAAAAATCAATTAAAGACTGTGGAGTTACATAAAAGTCGTTATTTTTACGACCAAATATATTGAGAAGAACAAATAATTTCAATGTGAAAAAATAAGCATCAAATAAGTAGTGTTTCATGTTCGTGAAGGGTCTTCATTTTTTTATACCGGCTGACAGTGAAAATTCTCAGTTTATTCCAAACAAGTTTCTGACAAAAGTGTGTCTATTAAGCAAATGTAATAAGCTGTGAAAGTGATTAAAAGAAAACAAAGTATCTTTGTTTTTCAGTGTTAAAAAAGTTACTTGTAACATAATTTAATCTTGAAAAATTTTATGATTCCATTACATTTAAAACCGAGAATAAAGTGATAAGTGGATCGTATTTTTATATACTTGAAGTAGATCAGGTGGTGACTTGTAGATTTTAATACCTTTAAAAGTGACTGTCGTATGGAAAAATACCGGCTTTCCAGGTTTTGCCCTTTTTTTGTTGCCAAAGCACAAAAAATCGCCTGACAAAAAAGCAAATTGAAACAAGGTATATATTTTCATGTGTTTTGTTTTATTCTTGAAATGTTAAAATCTTTATTTCTTTATACTTTTTGTATTTATTGTCAATATAACAGTTTTTCAATCTCGAAATAGGTTATAGAAACTTAAAAAAATATATTTTTCAAAGAATTTTCCAGTTTTTAGAAGTAATTTTAATGAAAAGTATTTTTTCAAAGAATGTGTTCATTATTCTGAACAATCGCAAAAGTAAAAGTGCTTTGAAGGGAATTGATTGTTTCTTATGTTATTGCAGAAATATTGAAGTAAAAATTATGGATCCTCCACTTTCTCGATCTGACTCACGGCAACCAAAAACCACATCAATCCTAGAAGACTACGAAATCAGTAATCACGTTCTAGGCTTGGGAATTAATGGGAAAGTGGTCCAATGTTACGACAGAAAAACGAGGGAGAAGTACGCACTCAAGGTAAACAATTTATTTTAGAGCTGACTACATTGTGTTTGTATGTGTATTAAGCAATTAAGAAGGGGGAAAATGAGTACATTAACACTTCCTGTCTTTCCTCCTAGGAAAAAAAAATTAAATTAAATTGAAGGGCACATTCAAGAATGTTCCGAAACATTTCATTTACAGTGCAAAATTATGCACTTGGAATAAGTAGTCTTTACCTTTAATTTGTGTACTTGAACTTTTAGTTGAATTAATTAATTTAGTACATCAACTTGAGTCGTTTAAGTATATGTCTTAATAAGTAGAAATTAATTAATCGTATTTTCCATTTTAGTATATAAAAAAGATATTACCCATTGTTGTATACCAGGTTGATTGCTTTAAATACGATAACACTTTTAATGTTTTTTACTGTTTACTTTATTTAACTGATAATCTTAAAAAAAAAACATAAAAGTTAATGAATTTTAAATAGTGTGTACAAATTTCAGTTTGAAAAGTATCTAGTATTTTCAAAACTCTTTGAATTGTAAAATATTTTAAAAGCAAAATTTGAAAGTCATGTAAATCAAAATAATTTTAAATTTGAAAGCGCTTAAAACCTACATTGTAATTAAACAATCCTTTTTTATAAATTACACCATTTCGTTTGGAGAGTTTAGAGAAATATTAATTTGATGTTTCATGAGCTAGAAATCTCCAAGTAATTGATTTGAAACACTGTTTTTTTTTCTTATTAGATTAGCGATATTCAATGCGAAATATAAATAGAAACATTTTTCACTCATTCCTACAGGTTTAAAATTAAACAAAGTAGAACAAGATCGTAAGAATTCCATCCCCTCTTTTGTTCTTTCACGATGAATTTCGTTGATAAAAAAAAGTCGACCGAGTTAAAAAATTTATTACGACCTTCTGATGCTTTTCCGCCCCGAGAATTTCCACTCTAAAAATGACGTTATTCTCAACGTCATAACATTAATTATGACGTTTTTAAAATTATCCAGTTTCTCATCGAAGGAGAAAAGCCCTTTAGAAATTTATTTGACGTTCATAGCGATTGTGTAATTGAATGACAAATCGTTAATAGAAAAATGAAAAAATCTTTCCTGTCGTTAGTTCTTATCAAAGGATTGGTAGCTTATCAAGAACCAATTCGAAAAGCAATTTTTACATGGCTCATTGTTGACAAAAGTGTTTCAATCTTCAAATGTGAATTTATCAGTTACATTTCTCAGTCTTATCAAAAATCAACTATCGAGTGTCCTTGTAGTTTCGAAGAAACTTCCAATTTGAAATTGTAGTTTTTGCCTCTTGATATGGCAATTTAAAATTTTGGTTTTATTGAATGCTGATATAATTTTCAATAGGGGTTTTCAGAATGATGAAAATAAACTTTTTATGCAGTTGAAATTTTTGATTGATTTTTTTAAAAACTACTTCCTCTTGTTTAGGTATCAATATACCTGAGTAAGAGTGCGATCACCGACTGACAATTTCAAAGCGGGACCAGACCACGAGTCATCTTCTATTTATACCTTGTGATTTCTCACACGGTGATTCCGAACGGCAGAGTATCGGACACGTAGTTTGTAATATTGATGTGAAAGTTTGACTGTGTCAAACTTTCTTAGCACAACCCACATCATAAACAGTATTATGTTGTCTTTAAAACAATTGGGTCACTTCCATACCTTTATTTTATTTATTTTTCGCTTCAAGGCAAGTCTTATATAAATGTAACAATTCTTTAGATCATAAAATGTTGCTTCTATTATTTATTTCTTTATATAGTTTCTATTATTCCATTCTCATCTCAATTGAGGGATAGATGATGCAATTTTTGTTCAATTGCTTCTGTTGTTTCGGTTATTTAAATTAAATTATATAAATTTCTTAAGCCGACATTTTCATCAAAACTCAATTGACAGAATGTGCAATAGACCGTAATTTATTTATCCGAACATTTATATTCCCGAAACTTTATTTGTCGGAATATTTAACTTACTGAATGTGCATTTTCCAGAAATTGTACTTATCAGACTTATACTTTTTGTTCGATTATTTAAAAACCCAAAATTCTATTTGTCAGAATATTCAACTTTGCGAAAATGCATTTGGCAGAAATTGGCTTTATCAGATTTACCATTTGGCCGAATATTTAATTTCCCGAAATTCCATTTTTCAGATTATTTGACTTCCCAAATATGAATTTGTCAGATATTGTATTTATCAAACTTACTTTTTGTTTGAATATTTAATTTCTCGAAACTCCATTTCTCAAAATACTTAATTTTTCGATTTTGCATTTTTTAGAAACTGTATTTATCAGATTTACCATTTTTCCAAGCATTTAGCCTCTCAAAACTCTTTTTCTCAGAAAATTTAAGGAGGTTCTCTCCATTTACATAACCTCAAACTAGGAAGTCGTTTTATAACCCAAACAAGAATATTTTTTATTCAATTTCACCAAATTTTGAAAGATCCTGCTGTACATTTTTCAGAAAATATTAGGTTGAGCTAAAATTTGTTGTTAAATAATAATTATTTAACATTTTATGCTTTTTCTTTAAATTTAGTTAAAATCTGTGATTTTCATCCAATTTTAACAAATAATAGCTCATTTTTCTTGTTGAAACATTCTCTGCAATTTTATTTGTTAGATTTTGTTAAATATTATTTTGTTTAAACAATAAGTAAAAAACAAATTTTATTTAAATTTAACTATTATTTGTTAAAATTGGATGAAAATCACAGATTTTAACTAGATTTAAAGAAAAAGCATAAAATGTTAAATAATTATTATTTTACAACAAATTTTTCGCTCAACCTAATTTTTTCTGAAAAATGTACAACTATTAGGTCTTTTAAAATTTGGTGAAATTGATTTCAATAATATTTTTATTTGGGATAAAAAACGAGTTTCTAGTTTGAGGTTATGCAAATGGAGAGAACCTCCTTAACCTTTCTAATTTTTATTTGTGAGAATATTTAAATTCTTGAATATATATTTCTTAAAAAATGTATTTTTCAGATTCATTATTTGTCCGAAAATCTAACTATATAACCAAAACTTCATTTATCAGAGTCTTAAACTTCCCGAATATAAAAATTCCAGAATGTGCATTTGCCCGACACACGGAATGTAGAATTTCTAAAAGAGCTCGCTGATTGTCCGGTAATATTTCCGGAAAGATTACCAACCAATCAGAGAATATTCGAGAATTTAAACATTCTGTTAAATGAAAATTCGAGAGGTTAAGTATTCTGAGAAAAAGAGTTTTGAGAGGCTAAATGCTTGGAAAAATGGTAAATCTGATAAATACAGTTTCTAAAAAATGCAAAATTGAAAAATTAAGTATTCTGAAAAACGGAGTTTCGAGAAATTAAATATTCAGACAAAAAGTAAGTTTGATAAAAACAATATCTGACAAATTCATATTTGGGAAATATTATTTCAATAAATTTTTGTTAATTAAAATTTCAAACTACTCTAAATTTAATTTATACAAACTCCAAACGGTCGAATTTAATTTTATTCAAATTTTAAACAATATAAATTTTAGTTTATTTTGTTTTTAATTAATCTTAAATTCAATTCAAATCTCAAATTATTAAAATTTTAAGCGATTTTAGTTTTCAGTTAATCCACAATTGATCTAAATTTCAGTAAATTCTAATGTGAAAATTTCAATCGATTCTAAATTTAATTTATCTATAAAGTTCAATCAGATTTTAATTTCAATTCATTTTACATAAATTTAATTAGCCCCCTATTATATAATTATATCAACCAAATTTAAACGGTCGAAATTAATTTATTGAAAAAAAAACGATCTTTAATTTCTGTTCATTCTATTCTTAAAAAATCTCAAATTGAACTGATTCAAATTAAATTTATTCAAATTTTAATCAATTTTAAATTTCAGTTAATCCAAATAGAGTGTTTTTGTGTTGTTAAAAAAAAATTTTTTTTAGTAAAAAAAGGACAGTCAACATTTTTTTGTTTCTGAAAATAGTACTAGAAACGTTTATTCATGGAAATTGAAAAAACAATTTTTTTTCTAGAGAACAAGAAATGAAACTTAGTTTTCTGAAAAAAAGTTAACTTTTTTGGAGTCTGAGAAAAGTCAGTTTTTTAAGGCAAAAAAAAGTCGCCTAAAATTTTATTGTCAATAAAATGGTTGAATTTTGAAAAAATCACAATTTTTAAATCAATACCTAGTAATAAAACAAAATGGACTCACAAATAACTTTTTAAAGCACATTAAAGATTAAAATTGTTAATTTTAATTAAAAATTTTAATTAACCAGAGATCAATTTATATTAAAATTGTTAAATTTCCAAACTTAATGAAAAGTATTTTTAAACTAAAAGTTTAAAATGGATTTAAAATTTATGTTATCGTTATTTCTTGATCAAAAAATATTTCAATTTTCACTATCATAATATTAGGAGTTTTTTTTAGTTTATTTTAAATAACTAGAAATTAAAATGTATGATTTTCTGTTTCCCTTGTTTCATCAATCACCATCATTTACTTCAGCCAACTCTTGCATCACGCTAGATATTTTGTCATTGTCTTAAAACTCGTTATTGGAATCAAAGATATAAATAAAATTGAGGAACATCGACCTTTCTTTCTGTAGTTTAGTTTTGCATAATTAAGAAATTAATGATAATTTAATTCAACAAATTTAACGAATAAGAAATATCTTGATTTAATTTTTATTTATATTTTGTCATTATATGTTATATATATATATATATATATATATGAATTTGTAATTTTCTTCCTTTTTGTAATTGTTATTTCGAGTAGTTAAAATTTTTTAATTTACAATTTAAAACAATGTAATCAATTTATTTAAATTAATTAAGAAATATTTGAAACGACTTTAATTTCAATACGAATATCGATAACAATTTTTACAATCTTTCAGTCATTCTCATTTATCAGTTTGAAAATATGAAAAGTTATTAACAGAAATATTCTTCTTTTATCAAAGTCCTATCAGAAAGTGTTCACATTCTTCAAAATAATCATGTGCAAATTCCTCGAAGAATTTTTTCCATTTACAGTTTAAATATCACAATTTTTACTAAAATATTAATTTAAAAGTTTTTAATTTCAAGGTTTTCAAGTGACACTAAAAAAAACATAAACATTTATAAAAAGTGCTTCTTTGAATCCGAATGCAATTGAAGGTTTATTGGGGAATCCCGGAAACTTTATGTTGCATTACACTACTAAATGGTGAATAAATAAATCCTTCAAACCTGTTTAAGATGCCACGTGAAATGTAAATTTTTTTAAACTACCGGAAATAGAATTGATGTCAGGTTAATAAAACTCCAAAGTTTTTTTTTTAAAAAAGCAGTTATTTATAAACTAAATAAAAATTACTTTTCCAGAATATTTAAATTTTATAATTTTGATCGGTTCTTTATAATTCTTGTTTGTACATTAATTTTAATCAAAATACAGATTTTGATATTTTTCAATTAATTAACAATTTTATTATTATTATTATTTAAGCTATTAGTTTAAATTACTTAAGAGTAAATAGAAAATGTCTTAGTTTTATAATAAGTTTTGACGTCATAGTTTTACTGACAGGAAAGAATTTAGAGTTGTTTATTTTTCTTTTGCATGTTTTTGAAAATCGTTTGACGTCTTTAAAATTATTGACTTCCGGGTATATAAACTGTAATGTACAATTAAAACAGTTTTTCCAGGATTTGCACTGTTTACTTAGTGCAAATTACATTTCTTTTTGTTAATTGGTCAATATACCTTAACACGTGATGTGCATGCATAATGTGACAATTGATAATGACAGATAAAATGTCTTAGTTTTGAGAAATACATTTAAGTACTTTGAAGTAAAATTTATCAATTTTTTGTTTATTTTTCAAGAGATAATTTTGATTATATTTACAAACATTTTTAAATTTTATCAAGTTCAACGTTTTTAGAGAAAAAAAAAATTGTAATTTTATTTGATTATTATATAATTAGTATATTTTTATTTATATTCACCTAATCAGTAACTAATAGTCTTCCATCTTTTCTTAAATTTGCAACAAATTTAAAGATCCAATGTAATTTATACTTAATTTGACATTAACTATGAGTTGACTTTAGGAAATTATTTTTAATCACTTTTTATCCTTTATTGGTTATATATTTTTGGATTTATTATAACAGATAAATTATAAGAGATATAATAAAAAAAAATTTAAAACACAAATCAAAAGCAAAAAAAAATTTTTTTCCTACGTATTTTTCTACTCGGACTTTGAATCCAAAGTCAAAATAACCAGATTGGCTAAATTTTTTTAGATAATCTCAAAAAATTGCTTAAAAACCCGAAAAAGCAAAAAAAAAAAATTTTTTTGACTGATACTTTATGATAGTGTATTTCTACGTATTTTTCTCCGCTTAATCAATCCGAAGTCAGAATAACCAAATTGGATCCAATTTTTGAGACAATCTAAAAAAACTGATTTTTTCGTATTTTTCAGCAGTTTTTTATGATTCTGAAAAATCTTAACTAATCTGGTTATTCTAACTTTGTATTAAGATTGAGCGGAGAAAAATACGTAAAAATACATAAGCATTTTGAAATCGAATAAAAAAAATTTTTGGGTTTTTAAGCAATTTTTTGTGTGAGTCTGTTTTATAATTTATTAAATATAATTTATGGAAAAATACGGTTTTAAATGGAAACAGTTTAAAAATAGAAACTTCGTAAAATTGACCATGTAAAACTTTTGTAATTGAAAATTATTCATTAAAAAAGAATAAATTTTTTTTTTTTAACAAAACGATTAAATAGACGAAGCTTCTTAGCAAATACTTGACTGGGAAAAAAAATTCTTAGAAGTCTCGTGTTTGGAATCATTCCCACCTTGATTAGTGATAAATATAATTAAATAGCGAGGCTGCCAAAGATACGTCAGAGTACGCAATTATACTGTTACTATTAATTTTACTGACAATTATCTGTAAATGAAATAAATTGTTTCATTTTTGAAATTTTTAAATTGAAATTTCAAATTGCCTTTTGAATTTATAAAATTGTAAATTACAATAATAGTTTAAAATTCTAAAAAGCTAGTTATTATTTAGAATAACGTTAATAATTTTAAAGATTATTAATTTAGAAATAATAACTTTTTTTTATTAAAGAACAATTTAATTTATTCATTCACCTTTTTTATATGTACTTGATTTATTCAATTAATTAATTACTTTATTTATTACTGCTAAAAGTCATTCTATCACATTCTCTTTCAGGCTTTCGTTTCTTATTGATTGATTTATTTATCTAAGATTTATCAAGTTCTAATTAAATAATAAGTTACTTAAATTAAAATTAAATTATATTCCACCTTCAATTAATTTACTCTTGACAGTTTATTTTCAATAATTAAAGGCAATAAATTGCTTGGTCTGTGAGTATAAAATTATAATGTTAATTTGAAAATGTTTTATAAATTAAAATTCAAGGATTTCAGAAATCAAATATTCCTTTTCAACAAAGGAAGATCACGAGAAAGATTTATTTCATGGTTATTTTGAATAAGGACAAACTTCATTTATGCGGAAGTTTTGAAAAATTTATTTTTTATTTTTAATCGGGTTTATAATTGTTATATAAGGGGGGATGTTTAATGTTGTAAAAACTATAAATAAAATATGTATAATAAATTAAACTATAATTAGAGTATAAATAAAATACTAGAAAATTAAATAATTTATTCATACATATAAAGTATTTTTGTTTGATGTAATGAGAAATCAATATCAACCTGTTTAATAAATATTTTTTCTAAGTAGCCTAAAAGTTCTTGTATAAAAATTTTGCTTTCTGTCACTTTTTCCATGAATTGTAAAACATTTTAGTAAAATTTGTAACTTGTTTTCTTTCCATATATAAAATATTAACTTTTTTGCTATTAACTGTAATTTTAAATTATATTGTGTTTCAAAATAGATCAATATTTCTACATCCATCCATCCATCCTCGGAAAGCTCTGCACCTTTATGTAACAATATATCCTGACTAATGTTTAATACATTGAATAAAGTCAATAATGACATTCTTTAACGATTATAAAAATGTGTGGGCTCTCAACTGAGAAGGTCAATTTATTAAAATATCTAATAATTAACCGATGAGTTATTGGAATTTTTGTTTTATCTAACTGGATAATAATTTTTATAAAAGTTTCAAGTGCATTTTATCATTTATCCTTTCATTTTAAATTATCTCAGATTATAATATTACCAGTTAAATTATTCGCGCGTCAAATGTTGTGTTATGACATTAAGGACATAATTTATAATTATTACAAAGTTGAAAAAAAAGTTTTTTAACGGCTAAATTACGAAAATTAAATTAAATTAAATTACGAATAAGAAATAAAATTAAAAAACAGATACCAAAATCTTTAAAGTTAAAAATAGTTAAAACATTTCTGTTTATAATAAACAAAAAATAGTTTAAATAATTTAAAATAGTTTGATTTCATTGTTGTTGATTTTAAGAGTTTTTAACCCGGTTTTAAAATTCCTTATTTTTTTTTTTTGGTATTCCGAGTTTTTAGTTTCAATTTCCGTTTTTAAATACAAATTAAATAATAAATAACTAAATTTTAGTTTTAAAAAAGTGGAATTATTTAACTGTTTTTAAAGAAATTAACAGCTTCAGTTATTAAATTGAATTTTAAAATAAATTTTTGTTTTTAACTTCAGGTGTTACACGACTGCGTCAAGGCAAGGAGAGAAGTCGAGTTACATTGGAGAGCGTCTAATTGTAGACATATTGTTCAAGTTAAAGACGTTTATGAGAATTCTTACAGTGGAAACAAATGTTTGCTTGTTGTCATGGAATGGTGAGTTAATTTTTTTGGTCAAAATATTAATAAAATAGTCATTAGATAAATAAAAAAAGAATTTTATTTTTTAGTATGGAAGGTGGAGAACTTTTCCAAAGGATACAGGACAGACAAGACGGCCAGGATGGAGCTTTCACAGAAAGAGGTAAATAATTGGATTCGAAAGTGTTTAGATTTCTACATTTTGTCGAAATAAAAGAGATTAAAAAAAATAAATAAAGAGAGAAAATAAAAGAAAAATAAAAAATGACATTTTTTCTGCAGAAGCGGCTCAAATTATGTACGAAATTTGTGTGGCAGTTAAACACCTTCACGACATGAATATTGCTCATCGTGATCTCAAGCCAGAAAACCTGTTATATTCCAAACCAGGTGAATAAATATTTTATGATGTTTATAGTACTAATAACTTTATAATTAAACCATTTTTTAAATTTAGTAAACCTGATACTCGGGGGTTTTTGGGGTCACTTATTATTAATTTAAAAAACGGTTTTTGAAATTAAAAAATTGAGGGTAATTTTTTAAAACTTATTAATGAATTTTCATGAAATCTGAAATTAGTTTTTACTAAAAATGTCTTTAATCAATAAACTAACAGATCCAATATTGATGAAAATTTTAGAAAGAAGGAAACACAAAGAAAATATAATTAATATTACAGATATTAATTATTAATTATTATTATTTGATATATTATTTAAATATAGTACGTACATGACCATTTCAAATCGGACACCTTAAATTTGAATTTTCCATTATTTTATTAAACATGTAAACAAATGTGGAAAAATTGCTTTAAAATCTTTGAAAAAGTTATTGTTTTTAAAATATCTTATCGCAGTAATTCAACATTTTTATCCTGAATGAAATATTAAATAATTACAATTCGAGGTGTCGGATTTGAAATTTTTCTTACTATTCGACTGTAATGTATCATTTATATTACTTAAATCTAAACACTTTTTTAGATAGTTTCGGAATTTTAAAATTGACCGACTTTGGATTTGCGAAGGAAACTCATCTAAAGGACACGCTTCAAACACCTTGTTACACGCCCTACTATGTTGGTAAGGAAATCTTAACAATTAAATTAAATTTCTTTATTATTATTGTTTTTACAGAGTGTTTAGCGATTCAGAAAATTTGGGTATTTGTTAGAAATGTAGTACATCTTGAAAATAACCGTGAATTTTCAAAAATATCCGGGATTTTTTAAAAAGTTTCTGGAATTCGTGGAAATATGCAGAAATTAAGAATTTATTATAAAAAATAATAGTTTTAACTTGGAAGAAAAAGAAAAAACAAATTTAAAGTAGGTGAAAATTATGTCCGTTTCCTGGACATTTCGCTTTTACGTAAGCAAAAAAAATTGCTCCCTCATAGAGTAAGCAATAAATTAATAATATAATACTTAACTGGAGAAGTTATTACAAAAAAAATTTAAATGCAAAAAAACTGAAAAAACATTAATTATTTTACGAATTTTTGATCAATTATAAACGTTATATAGGTCAATCGATTCGTTTTGAGATAAGGAATATGATTTTTGTATTCATTGAGTTGTCTTTTTTGCATGGAAAAAAATTTTGTCAAAAAACGATTTTTTTCCATAAAAAAAGGTGCTAAAAAAATTGATTGGGTATTTTTAAAAATCCCTTTGTCCAAAATTAGATATTTATAAGCTTAATAAGCCATCCAAATTTAATTGAAATCCGTTGAAGCGTTCTCGAGATATCCTGGCATTTTTATGAAAAATGAATCGGTTTAGACTATTTTTCGAAAATCGAAAATTTTAACGAACACAAAGCTTCCTCTGAGGAAACAAAAATACAGTAAATTAATTTGAAAATAATACATGATTACTAAAATAATAATTTTTATAATTTGTCTATCATTCTTTAAACTTTTTATAAATTTATATTAAAACTAATTAACATTTTCTTATTCTGTTTTATTTTTTCAAAAAATGTTTTGACATGATTACCAAAATAATAATTTTGCTTTCTCTTAGGAGAAGCTTCGTGATCGCTAAGATTTTTTATTTTCCAAAAATAGTCTCCTTTTTTCATGGAAAAAAATTGTTTTTTGACAAAAATTTTTTCCATGCTAAAAATACAACTGAATGAATACAAAAATCATATTCCTTATCTCAAAACGAATCTATTGACCTATATGACGTTGAAAATGGATCAAAAATTCGTTAAATAATTCATGTTTTTGCATTTTTTTGCATTTTAAATTTTTAAATCTTTTTTTTTAATAACTTCTCCAATTAAGTATTATTATTAATTTATTGCTTCTTCTACGAGGAAGCAAATTTTTTTTTGCTTACGCGCAAGCATTTAGTATTCTTCCAATTCTTTTCATAATGTTTCAATTTTTGTCATTTTTTCAAAATTTTTCTTGTTTGGCTTTTTGTGATTTTTGTAATTAGATTTTCTTCACGTATCTCAATTTCAAACAAAATATTTTCTTTATTTCATGCATTTCTGTTTTCCAATCGTTTAGTAAAATTTATACGTCTTTTCATTAATATTTTTATTTAGTTATAATTTCTAAAAAATATTTTGGCAAAATATTTTTCTAATATTTTATAATTTTTTTATTCTTTCAAGCTCTTTTATATTTTTATTTATTTTCATGTTTGAGCTTAATATACAATTTTTTAAACCAGTTTACCATCAAAAACTTTATTAGAATAATTAATAACAAGATTTTAATTATGTACTTGTTTAAGATGTAAATTAAACGTAAACATAAACTATTTTTCGTTATCATAACTGACCCATACTGTTTTAAAAGATTTTCTAGGTTTTTATGTTTTTTTGTCTTCTCATTTTTTGTTCTTGTTTTTCTAATTTCTTTATTTCTAGACTAGTTCTATTAACTTTTTTTATTGTGAAAGAAATTTTCGATTTTTGCTAATATTTTTACATTGTTTTATTTAATTTTTTCAATTTCTTAATTCTTAACAAAAATTTTCCAAATTTATTGATTTTGCATTTACTTACAAAATTTGAACATTTTAAAAAAAAATTCTTATTTTATCATAATTTGTAATTCAGATATTAATCATTATAAAAGCGTAAATCCAGGAATTTGAAAATGGTAATTTGCTAGACACCTAGTTATTATTATTATGAAATAAAATTAATATACTTGAATATTTTAATAAAAATTATTTATTTTCTAAATTCTTTTTCAGCACCTGAAGTTTTGGGTCCAGATAAATATGACAAAAGCTGCGATGTCTGGTCCTTAGGAGTTATTATGTATATTTTGTGAGTATAAAAATCACATATAAATTTGGTTATTATTACATACGTAACACAAATGATTATACCACTTTTAGAAAGATAATTATTACATTAATTAATCAGAGATTAAATAAAGTTTCAAGAATTTCTGGACGGATTTTGTCGTTTTTTATAACAGTTCAAGAAAAAACTATTTTTACTTTCTTTCAGAAGAATTATTTTATGATTAGAAAAAAATTTATATGATTGTTTTAGATTGTGTGGATTCCCTCCATTTTATAGTAATCATGGATTGGCCATTTCGCCAGGAATGAAGAAACGAATAACATTAGGTCAGTACGATTTCCCAGCTCCTGAATGGTCTCACGTCAGCACAGAGGCTCGAGATCTTATCAAGGGAATGTTGTGCACAGATCCAGCTCAAAGGCTACAAATTAGCGAAGTAATGCGCAACAAATGGATCTCGGTAAGTATTTATTAAAGTTATAAAAATTGCATCTCGAGATGGAATGTAAATTATTTAAATATAGCTCATTCAAAGTTTTTTTTTCAAAGTTGTAGAATTTATGCATTTCTAACTTTGAATGCTATTACAAACTTAAATGTTTTCTAAATTTAAATTCGTTAAAATTTACTGATTCATTGCTAAAAATGAGCTACTAAATCACTTGAGTAAATTTGTAACTGATTTTTAGTAGAATTCCACTAAATGAATGGTTTAAATTTAACTGTTTTTCAGTAAACTATAACTAATTGTAAGTTATAAATTTAATTAATTGTATTAGCAGCGCATTTTAAGTTATGATTCAGTAAATTTCTACTGACTCATACTTAAACAGAGTTGCTACGATTCTGACAAACCTGCGAAACCTGTAATTGTCATGAAATTTTTTTGTAGTCAGAGAAAACCTGGAAAAGTCAGGGAATTTTATAAAATATTGTTTTAAAAAATTAATTTAATTAATTTCTATTCTTATGATTTCAATCAGTTATATTTCATTAAAAATAAGTTAAAAACTGCTGAATTGTCGGTGACTTTTACCTGATTGATCAATAGAAAATAATTGAAATTTTCAATCCTGTTACTAAAATTGAAAATTATTTTCATGTATATCAGTCAGTGAAAAATTACTGACAATTTTGTCATTTTAAAGTGATTTCCTGAGAAATTTCAATGATACAAATCATGAATAGAGAGTGATTTTAGAATTTTAGAATTATTCTTTAATTTTTTTTTATTATTTTGTTCTGTTGTCGATTATTCTCGACAGCTTTCTAATTTTTTGTCAATTGTCAATTATTTTCCTCATTTCTCAATTATTTTCTTTAACATTTAATTATTTTAGTCATTTTGTAATTTTTCTTCAATTATCAATTATTTTCTACACATTTCAATTTAATTCTTTAATTTTAAAATTATTTCCTACATTTTTAATTATTTTCTTCAATTCTCAATTATTTTCTTCAATTTTCATTTATTTTCTAAAATTTCTTCTATAATTTTCTTCAGTTTTTTATTGACAACTTAATATTCTCCTTTAATTGAGCCGCCGGATTCAAAAACCGCCTCTGCCTGAAAAATGTCTGACCAAACGTTGAGAAAATCAGTGAAATTCCCATTGTCGCTCACTGCTACCCTACTACCATACGTCAGACTTTTCACGCGCAGAGGCGGTTTTTGAATCCGGAGGCTCAATTTTATAGTTATTCTTTAATTTTTTCAATAATTTTTTTCTATTATCGATTTTATTCTATTATCCTCGCCATTTTTCAATTATTTTTTTGAAATTTCAATACAACTTTTCAATTGTCAATAGATTTCTTCAATTTTCATTTATTTTCTAAAATTTCTTCGATAATTTTCTTCAGTTTTTTATTGAGTACTTAATATTCTCCTTCAATTTTATAGTTATTCTTTAATTTTTTCAATAATTTTGTTCTATTATCGATTTTATTCTCTATTTTATTCTATTATTCTCTCCATTTTTCGAACTTTTTTTTACTTTTTTTTCAATTGTCAAGTATTTTTCTTAATGTTTAATTATTTTAGTCATTTAGTAATTTATCTTATAATTATATCAATTATTTTCTTACAATTTCAATTTAAATCTTTAATCTTCAATTTAAAATACAAGATAAAAATACAATATACAAAAATACAAGAATAATCTTCAATTTATTCCTTCAATTTTTAATATATTCTCCAATTATTATTTCCGTCATTTTTCAATTATTTCTTACAATTATTAATTTATTAATAATTTATTTTATTTTATTTTCCACAATTTACAATTAT
Source organism: Ganaspis brasiliensis (assembly GCA_037103525.1). Classification (NCBI taxonomy): domain Eukaryota; kingdom Metazoa; phylum Arthropoda; class Insecta; order Hymenoptera; family Figitidae; genus Ganaspis; species Ganaspis brasiliensis. The sequence continues at coordinate 1,310,250 of JAZKLR010000001.1, read as the reverse complement.
TTCCTACAATTTTTTCAATTATTCTCTTAAAATTTTATAAATATTCTTTAATTTTTACAATTTTGTTGATTTGTTGTCTATTAATCTAGTCATTTTTCGAATTTTGTTTTCAATTGTTTTATTTTTTTCCGCAATTTTTAATTATTTTCTACAAATTTTTCAATTTACAATTATTTTTCTTAAATTTTTTATTTATTCTTTAATTTTTAAAACTATTTTGTTCTGTTGTCGATTATTCTCGACAGGTTTCTAAATTTTTTTAATTGTCAATTATTTTCTCAAAATTTTAATTCAATTCCCTAATTTTTAATTTAATTCTTCAATTTTTAATTATTTTCTTCTCTTCTCAATTATTATTTTCAATTTAAAATTGCAGTCTTTAATTTTAAATTATGTTATTCAATAATTCTCACTTTTTTTTAATTATCAATTATTTTTTGAAATTTGAATTTAATTCTTAAATTTTCAATTTACTTCTTCATTCTTTATTATTTTCTTCAAATTTCAATCCTATTATTTAGTTTTCAATTATTTTCTTCTATATTCCATAATTCTCAGCTTTTTAAATTACTTTTTTTAATTTTTAATTATATTCTTTAAATTTGAATTTTATTTTTTATTTTTTAATTTTTTTCGATTTTCAATCCAGTTGTTCAATATGTAATTCTTTCCAACAATTATTCCTATAATTTTTCTTGTTTAATTTTTTTAATTATTTTTTTCAGTTGTCTATTAATTTTATCATTTTTCGGATTTTGTTTTTAATTGTCAATTTTTTTTGTCTATTCTCGTCATTTTTCAATTATTTCTTACAATTATTAATAATTTTCTTCAATTTTCAATTGTTTTCCGAAATTTTTCAATTATTTCCTACAATTTTTTCAATTTTCAGTTATTCTCTTTAAGTTTTGTAATTATTCTTTGATTTTTTAAATTTTTTTGTTCGGTCGTGTATTAATCTAGCCATGTTTTGAATTTGGTTTTCAATTGTACATTATTTTCGTCATTTTTCAGATATTTTCTTCAATTTTGTAATTATTCTCTTAAATGTCATTATTTATTGCATTTTCAAAAATTTATATTTTTAAATGACCAACAACAATGCAAAGTTTCTCGCGCCCTTGTGCGCTTGTTAATGTTGCTACTTATATTAAATTTGGTCATGGAATTTGATGAAAAATGGTCTGGAAAACCTGGAAAAGTCATGGAATTTTGAAATTTTGAAAACGTAGCAACCCTGTCAAAGAGCGAGTCCAATATCCATAATTTTTTTAATTTGTTTGGATTTTGTTTTGAAAGAATTTAAATTTCAATTCATTTTTATTTAGTTTTATAATCTTGTTTAATATGTTTAAAAAAGTATAATTTTAAAATTGGTTGGCTTTTATTATCATGGGAAAAATTTATGTCTTTGAGTTATTTATTAAATCCTTTTTTAATTTTCATCATAATGCCCTTTTTATAGAAACACACAGAAGTTCCTGCAACGCCTTTACACACAGGAAGAGTTTTGAGAGAAGGAGAAGAACTTTGGCCTGAAGTTCAAGAAGAAATGACTCGTTCTTTGGCGACGATGCGTGTCGATTACGATACAGCCAATTTAAAGCAATTGGACAACACGAATAATCCTCTTTTGAATAAGCGAAGACGAGCGAAGCAATCAACTCCAGTTTCTCCATCTGCAAACGTAACACCAGCTTCCTAGGAGGAGGCTGAAATCTCCAGAGATCCTCACTGGATTTACTTTCTACGAAGATGCATCAGATGCATTATCTTTTTCGTACGAATCGTATTCTGAAGATTTTAGTCTGAGACTAAACTGCCCTGTAAAGCTTTAGCCACATGAGATGTAAGTGGTATGACTTAGTCCTATCATTCGACGGTAATAACGAAAATTAAGTAAAATCAAGAAATTTTTCTTGTAAAATAGAATATTTTTAAGTTTGACAGTAATAATAAAAATTACGTTAAAATAATTCTTGTAAAAAATAAAATATTTTAAAATAGACACTTTATTTTGTGTAAAATTACGCGATATTTGCGTAAGATTTAAATTTTACGCAAAATAAAAATTTATTTTATCTAGAATGGAAGTTAAATTTTACACAAAATTTAATCTAAATTTTGCGCAGAGTAGAATTTTAAGTTGATATAATATAGGTCGAAAGAATCAAACGTTTTAGTTAATGTGGGGTGTGAACTGTTATTTAAAGTAAATAATTGTGGAACAATATCTTGGAATTCGTTTTGAGACAAGAAGATAAATTTTCAATTGATTTATATTCTGTCCTAGATTTTTGGATCTGAAGTGCCTAAACTGGATGATCTCCAATCTGTTCAGCGACAGACTAAACTGGCACTGAAAAGAACTAGATTTGCTCTCGAAAAACGCTTCTTAACTGCAATTCAATGTGCTACTTTAGAATATTCGAATACAAACGGTTAATAAAAATCAGGTGTAGAATATATAAAAAAATATTAAAAAATTGTACATTGAGAGTAAAATAGGAAAACTCAATTTATTGTTTGGATAATAAATTTAAAAGAACAAAAAAATGTTTTAAAGATGAAAGAAGAAAATGGAGTTGTCCAAGAGTTTTTATGACGAATTAAATTGAGGGGCTGGATGCAATAAGGGGATACGCGAGACTTTCGTTGGCCCCGCGTACAGCGAGTCTCCGGCAGAAACGGGGGACTTCGAAAGTCGTCTATATCCCTTTATTGCATCCAGCCCCTCAATTGCTTTTTAAAATAGAATCTGCGTTTTATATTGTCAATACTGAAAACGAAGACAAATTTAGATTATTTTATAATATTTAAGGTTAAAAATACAGTGCTCAAAATTTTTAATCACATAGATAATTGAACAAAATTTTAGTGAATAGAGAATAACATTTATAAATAGTTTAACGAACAATTTAAATGATATATTATTATAAAAGTGCTTACGTAGTAAGCCAAATATCTTTGTTGAAAATTTGTCAATATACATAAAGTAATTTATTTAAAAGGACAATAGGAATTGAATATTGTCAGCTTTAGATATGATTTCACTTTTTGATTAAAATGTTATTTGAAGTGGAAATTTCTCCTCAATGAGAAAAATGTAAGAAAAAAATTCTTTTTAAAGGAAAAATTATTGTTTTAAAATAAGTTTTTCCTCCGTAAAGATACAAATTACGTGGTTGTACGAAAATACGAATTTTGTTAGATTGTACGATGAAATGCCAGTTTTAGCCGTCCGTAAATAATTAAATTCTAATCTCCTTCATTTGAAAATTAAAATTATAAAATCGAGGTAAATATTTGTCGTCGTAATGATTTATTCTTGTATTTGCTTGTAAAATATCTACGTTTTTAGAAAAACAATTATATGTACCGCAAGCAAGAATCAATTTTAAATATAAACAAAAATAAGTATTTTATAGTTTATTTTTAAAAATACTATATGTTGAGGCAAAGGACATTATAATGAATAAACTCGAAATGTAATAAATAATTCTAAAAGTAATAGGCATACATATATATTATATATGTATAAATAAAATAATAAAAAAATAGTTTTTGAAAATTAAGATGAAAGTTTCAGAGTGCATTTAAAATAGTTGACAATAACTTCATCACTTATTTTATAATTTACAAATAACGTACATTCTTTTTATGAAAACTTTTACTGAATTTTATTCTCAAAGCCAAGTGACTTGTACAATTATGTAAGTAAAAAATGGATTTTGAAGATGATAATCCATTGTTTGTACTTTAATTTCTCTCTTATTCAGTTTTAAGATTTATCAACTTTACAAAAATCGATCGTAATGAATAATGGCGATATCTTATTATATAGAATGATTATTTACATTTTATTCTTTTATAAATTATGTACTGTTATCAATAAACAAGAATATTTTGTAGACATCACTCAATTTTGTTTGAATATAATTTATCACTTAGAACAATATGCAAAACAATTAAAATTCAGCAATTGAATTTTGAATAAAATAATAATGTATACCTATCAAAAATAAAATCAGCTGCGAAGTTCATTTTATGTTCATTTTATTTTATTTTTATTTATTTTGGGTTCATTTTATGAGCACAAAGCGATTCTTAACTAGGGATTACATAATTTTTGTGCATTTATAATTTCCTCATCATTACAATTTAGAAATTGTAAATTCTTTCCCCCACAGCACCTAAATTTGCTTCAACTTTGCCAACCTTTCCTCAAGTTTAAACTTACAGCAAACTTGCATGAGAGAGAAAGAGATAGCACTATAGTGCTATCTCTCTCACTCTCATGGTTAAATATGAGGCTTTTGGGGGGGGGGGTGCAAGCACCCGTGGCTCCCCCCTGGATCCGCCAATGGAAAGTTGGCGAGACTTGAGGAAAGGTTGGCAAAGTTGAGGCAAGTTAAGCAAAGTTAAGGTGCTGTGGGGGTTGATAACACGTCAAGTTTCTAAGATAAATGCCATTTTTATTTTTTGATATTTACGACAATTTTAACTGTAAATTAAGATTTATTACATATTGTAAAGCAAAGTCTCAATAACACATTCGGGGAGTTTTAGGATCGCGATTAAAATTTTTAAAAAATATCAGTGACTTCATATTTTTATTCAGCCACCTCAAAAAACCCCAAGTAGCAAGTTTCAAGTAAATGTGATTAATTTAAAATTTTTTTTGTTAGGAAATTTTTACGAAAATTTTTTTTTTGTCGGCCATATTAAATCCTCAATTTTGAGTTTTTTAAATCTGACTTCAGATTCGTAATCAGCAACCCCAAAAACCCCCGAGTAACAAGTTCCAAGCAATTTTAAAAAATTCGTCTGCCATATTGTATCAGCCATTTTGAAATTTGACGTATAGCGAAGAAAGGGCCCACGGTTTCGAATTCATGAATACGAAACCTGCAGCGCGAAAAATTACTCCAAGGAATTATTATTAGATTACGTCCTTCTGCTAGGTCCAAAAGTTATTTGACTCAAATTTGTTTTTCTGTGTCAAGAATTGAAGTTTCAGTGTGAAGACCCATTATTGCGTTTTAATATCTGCATCTCTTTTGCACTCGCATGGTCTAGTTACAAAACGGAGGATAAAACGCAATCATATAGGACTTAAATCTCTTTGTATATTCGTTTCAATTTTACTTAATTTGAATCAATTTGTGCAAACGAATTGTCCAACTCGTCTTTTGAATTCGTGCTGACAAATTAAAAAACATTGAAGTCGAAAAATCGAGTCACTGAATTGAAACGAATAGCAGGTTCAGAACTTCAATACAGTCATATCGAATTTACTCGCCCTCAAGCACCTAAACTTGCCTCAACTTTGCCAACCTTTCCGCAAGTATCGTCAACTTTCAGAAACTTTGCTGCAAGTTTAGAAACTTAAGGAAAGGTAGTAAAACTTGAGGCAAGTTTAGGTGCTATGGGGGCGGATTATATGTGATCTAGACAGTGAAAAGTTTCGAGAAAAACGCACGATCTTAAGGTTAAAAAGTTAATATTGATACTTCTTCACGCTAAAATGGCTTCAAACTTCTTACTCGGAGGTTTTTGGGGTCGCTCATTATGAATCCGGTGTTAGTTTTTCAAAATTCAAAATGGCGAATCGAATATGGCGAACAAACAAATTAAAAACTTATCGGGTTTGGTTAAAACTGGCTACTCGGGGGGTTTTAGGGTCCCTGATAACGAATCCGGTGTTAGTGTTTAAAAATTCAAAATGGCGGATCCAATATGGTGGACAACGTTTAAAACTAGTTTTAAGCGAATTCAATGAATTGTGTAATTTGCAACTTCAAATAAGTTCAAATTATTGAGTTTCAAGCGAATCTGTCCGATTGTTAAAATCTTCAATGTTATATATATTGACACCAGTGGAGGATCCAGACTTGGTTTCTGGAGGTGGTCATACATGAGAGAGAAAGAGACAACACTATAGTGTTGTCTGTGCTTAATCTAAGTTAGTTCCAGGAGGGTTATGACCCCCCCCCCCCCCGTGGATCCATCACTGATTGACACTCGTATTCAGTTTCTTATATTTTATCCTCACACTTAAAGGTTTTTCGCGTAAGTTGCTATTTTAGAATTACAAAACGAATAACAATAAATAAGTATGAGTTTACAAATGTTATAATTGAGCCTCCGGATTCTATAAGGGCACATAAATTTTCAACAGCAGTGTCTGCTTTTCCCCCACCATCTTGAAATTGATTTTTAGGAAACAAAATTTTGTAATTCCTATCTTGTAGGAAATTTTCTGGCGCATCTTTTTTATTCAGATAATATTTTTTCTATCTCTTACCGTTTTTGAAAAAAACTCAAAAGACTGAATTTTTCTGGAAATCATATTTGATTACAATTTTCACTTCAACTCACTCTAAAATGAAAATTTCTTAATATTTTTACATGAAATTTATAGGAGTTATAGTTTAAAGTATTCTTTGGATGATAGGCTTTTAATAATGCTTAATTATTTAACTGAAAAAAAGTTATTAATTTTTTTATCGCTCATTGTTACATTATTGTTCGATAATCTTCAACTGTTTCGTTTAACGAGGGAATTTTCAGTAAACACAAAGTGTCATATGTTAAAATGTTCATGGATACCCAATAAAGTTTTCTGGAAAGTTTCATTTGAATTGAAATTATCGTAAACAAAATATAAGCAATAATATTTTTGCGGCGCGGCGCAAGGGCCGCTACGTCTAATATGACAGTTCTCAGATCAAGACCCTTGCGCCGCAAAAATATTATTGCTTATATTTTGTTTACGATAATTTCAATTCAAATGAAACTTTCCAGAAAACTTTATTGGGTATCCATGAACATTTTAACATATTACACTTTGTGTTTACTGAAAATTCCCTCGTTAAACGAAACAGTTGAAAATTATCAAACAATAATGTAACAATGAGCGATAACAGATTTAATAACTTTTTTTCAGTTAAATAATTAACCATTATTAAAAGCCTATCATCCAAAGAATACTTCAAACTATAACTCCTATAAATTTCATGCAAAAATATTAAAAAATTTTCATTTTAGAGCGAGTTGAAGTGAAAATTTTAATCAAATACAGGCAAACCTGTCATGAGAGAACCTGTCATGAGACAATTTTCCCCTATCGCGACCCCCTTCCACGAGTCATATATTTAAACTTGCGCCATGCGCAGTCGTGCCATAATGGCTGATGGTGTACCAATTTTTCCTCACGTGAAAAACCTGTAATGAGAGAAACCCCCACTACATTACTACTTTCTCTCATGACAGGTTTGCCTGTATGATTTCCAAAAAATTCAGTTTTTTGAATTTTTTTCAAAAACGGTAAGAGATAGAAAAAACATTATCTGAAGAAAAAAGATGCGCCAGAGAATTTCCTACAAGATAGTAATTACAAAATTTTATTTCTTAAAAATCAATTTCAAGGTGGTGGGGGAAAAGCGGACACCGCTGTTAAAAATTTATGTGCCCTTATAGAATCCGGAGGCCATGAAGACTAGAATAAGGAGGTGAAATAAGTGGAGTGGGGGTGTCCACAGAAGCAGGCTAGCCAGTAGGCGCCTCTTTTCGGTTCGGGCTTTGCTCAGTAACGAATTTGAGTTTTCTGCGCACGAAGAGGGAGAAGGGAGAAGCAGCTGTTGAGCAGCTCTCTTTTCCCTTCTCTTGTTTCTCCCTCTTACGTGCGCAGAAAACTAAAATTCGTTACTGAGCAAAGCCCGAACCAAAAAGAGGCGCCTACTGGCTAGCCTGTTTGCCGCGCCACCGTTCCCTGTGGTAAAACTATCTAATTTCACCTCCTTATTCTAGTCTTCATGCCGGAGGCTCATATTGTTATCGCGCTGGCCGTCTTCACACGTGATAACGTTTCACTTTGAGTTCAAGAAATTGGAGAACCGTTGCGTACTAATTTCTCGAAAACTATAACTCACTTTATCAAGATTACTGTGTCATTTGCTTATTTACGGTCTAATCTTGCGGTGACATATTTTTTTTCCAAATTTGTGACTTTTCTTTTTATTCAGTTTTAATAAAGATTTTAACAAATTATGACATTCTGGTTTTTAATATGTAAAAGAGCGACTCAATCTCTATCGAAGTCAATATATTGATACGTCTGCACGTTTATACAGCTTGAAACTCGTTACACAGTAGTTTTTGGGGTACACATTTTTGACAGGCCGTAATAACACTGGATTCGTAATCAGCGATCCAAAAACCCCCGATTAGCCAGTTTTAAGCAAATCCGATAAGTTTTTAATTTTCTGTCCGCCATATTGGATCCGCCATTTTGAATTTTAAGAATCTGACACCGGATTCGTAATCAGTGACCCCAAAAACCCCCGAGTTGCCAGTTTTAAGCAAATCCAATAAGTTTTTAGAAGAAACTGACACATAATTAGTAATCAGCGACCCCTAAAACACCCGAGTAACTTCAAGTTTTTTACGTAAATTACATACAGATTTGGGAAGTTAAGCGTAACTTGAAGTTTTGGACGTAAATCAAGTGAATTTTTTACGCTTCTAATATACGTAATTTGCACTCACCAACAGAAAATGCATTACGGTGAAATCACGTGGGACCGTCATACGTTGCGTCGTACCTGGGTGTACGTACCCCTGTTCATAAATGCTGTCCTTCCGGTTTATTGTTTGTTTATTGTTCTAACAATAAACCGGAAGGACAGCATTTATGAACAGGGGTGTACATAACATATATGTATGTATGTAAAAAACTACGTATATTACGCAGTAATCGGAAGGTAAATTATGTATTGTAATCTACATATGTATGGTAGGGTCAAACGTTGCGTCGTAATGAGAGAGAGGGAGACAAAGATATATTTACGACGCGACTTTTGATGGCCCCATGTGATTTTACCTTAAATTCGGAACCCTGTGTAATATATGTATGTATGTACGTACGTAAAATACGTCAAAAACACGTAATTTACGTAAGATATGTAGCACATCCTTGAAATTACCTTTACATTTAAACGTATACTATAAACAACAATCATACTCATACTATTAAAAACAAGTGTTGTATATGTATTTGTCAATTATTGTTGTTTTTTATTCTGTTTATTTAAATAGAAATCAAAGCAAAGACTTTATGGCTGATTCCTTATTTAATTACTGATGAAATACATATAATTACAACCATAGTATTAATAATACAATTATTATAATATTTAGAATTATAATATTCACAATCATTATTACCTTAATTATATATACATCCATAGTTTAAATTAATGTAAATATAAGTATATCTATTAATTAATTAACTAATGTAAATATAGGTAGGTATATCTATGTAAAATACGTATTAAAAATCCTGGTCACAGAGTTATGCGTAATTGCGCTGCCCATCACTGCAAAAGAGAGAATATTTTTCACTAGTTTTTTAATGTCGGTAAAACAGTACAGGGTTAACTGTCAAAATGACAAATTATCATTTATAGGTTATGTTTAATATTGGGAAGACTGTGAAGACCGTGATGACGTACCGTATTTAGTGTCATTCTATAAAATCAATTTTTCTTTATAAGAATAAATGAATACTACTCAAAAAGTGAACAACTAAAAAATTAATGAAGCAAAATTTGAGCATTGCGTCGCAGCTAGAAATTCTAACATTCTTGTCATTCTAGTTCAGTACTTCAGTTTCTGTAGTATCGACGAAAGGCGAGGCTACTATTTTTCGTGCTTTCGGCATAAATAATTCGTAATGTAAAATTGAGTAATTAAAAAGGAAAATTGTAAAAATGTCGAAAAACCACGCGCTTCTTAGATCCTTATGGATCATCATATCTTTAGGAATTGTCACTGCAAGGATTCACAAATTGGAAATAAGAGTTAGTTTTCCTTATATTTAAAAGTATTTTCTTGATTTTTCTTTTTAAGTATTATTTTTTTCATTTTATTTATTGTTTCTTTATTGAAAAACAATGTTATTTACTTTAATATATTTTTTGTGATATTGTTTCAAAACATTTAAATACAATACAAACTAAAGAGATTTACCGGTTTTGTTAAAATTACGCTTAAGTGATTTTATTCTATCGCAGAGCTATAGTGTTATTATTCCTACAATTTTCAGAATGATAATCGACGATATATTTCATTAAGCACATTTGGATTTTACATCGGAGGAGTTTTAAGTGTAAATTTAACGAATTTTAAAGCCAGCCCCTTCAACGAAAATTATGTGGTAAGTATTTACAGATTTGACGTTTCTAACAGCTCACATGTCATATTTGTGATTTGTCGTTTATAGAGACTTAATTGTTTATTATTAATCTTTCGACCCTCTTGACTTTATCTGCTTTATGTACAAATACTTTTTCATTTTAATTTACAGAATTAATTTGTCTTTTCATTAAATCAAAATAATTTAAATATCGATTTTTAGAAAGAGACTTATTTAATGGTATAGACTTCGTAAATTCTTTATTTGTAGAAGCAGTGATCTAATTTCTTTGCTAGAATTAATACTTTAAATTAATTTATAATATATTGATTTATTTTCACTTGAATAAATAAAATAAAATATCGTTATAAATCTTGAAATCGTAAAAACATAATTTTGGAGCAATGTTTTAAAAGGATAGTAAAAATTTATTAATATCTTCTAACCTGTATCCTTGAAAAGAAAAAGTGAATAGATTTTTTGTCCTGAATTTTTATCATGTTTTTCTTTACTATTATAATGTCGAAGAAATGTATTTTGTTAGTTTCTTCAGTATTAAATTCCCTTAAAAACTAATATATTTTTCAATTGATATTGATTTGCATTGATGACGTACGAAAACTAGAATAAAGGAGTATTAATCTTTTAATAATAGTTCAAGGACAAAACAAATATGTTGAAGTGGATAATTTTTTTTTCATTATTCAACTGAATTGAAGAATAAAGAACTTAACTTATAGATTTCAAATAAAGAATTATCTTCTTCATCATCTAATGATTTCTTCCAAAATTTTAGTTACTAAGTTAATTGACAAATAAAGGTACATTTTTCAGGAATTAAAAAGTTGAAAAACTGTAATTTTAAGAAATTATATCTAGTATTAGCTATAAGTCATTATTGTATTGGTTGAAACTTACAGGAAATGAGTAACTGTAAATGAAACAAGATGTTGGCACGCAATTTTCAAACAATAACACATTTAGAAATTCTAAAAGGTGTAAACGGCCATAACAATTTCGAAGAGTTTTCTTAGTCTAAAAACATGTTTATTTTCTTTTCTTTTTATAAAGGATTATTTTTATTTTATTTTTTACATATTTTATAATAACTTATTAAATTTATTTGATTTTAAATATTTAATTTTAATAAGGATTGCTTTGGATCTTTTCATGATCTTCGGTATAAATATCCATTATCTTAATCTCTCTACTATTAATAGATCAGTGTGAAATCTTCCCTAACTTTTCTCACACTCGTGTAAAATTTTCAAAGTTCTAAATATATAAATACTATTTATACCGTTTTCTGTCAAGCAGGGAATGATTCAGTTAATTTATTTTTCTAGTTTGGCTTTACTTTAGATCGTACAATGAGCGATGCTATGAATCCATATTTGGATAGTCATCAAGAAAAATGCTTATTACAAGGATCATCAAATCCAAAATCAGAATGGGATCAAAAAGATGAAAGTGCAGTCATATATTTTACAATGGATTTAAAAAACAATACGTAAGAATTTCCATTCAGAGTGAATCAGAATGGCCACAATTTTAAAGAAATGCCAATAAAAACATAATATTTGTTGAAAAATCGTAAGCATAGGGAATGTAATAAAACTTTCAGCAATTACAATTTTCTTAATATCCGATGGATAAACCACACGAATCCAGTTAAAAATTTAGATTTAAATAATTAAAAGTTTGCAGACTACATAAATTTTAATTCTGACTCATTTCACCGCATGATAAGAGAGTATAATTAAATAAATAATTACATTTTTCAAGGTTTCTTTTTGTTTTATCGAAAGTTTATACATATGGCAACATCGCTTTTTCGATGCGAAAAACAAGACACCCCTATAAAAATTTTTGTGCAAAAACTAAAATTTCTGATTTTTTAACACAAGAACGATCTTTTATGTAAAATATAAATTTGTTATAATTATTTTCGAGAGAAATTTTATAATACGAAAGAGAAATTTCAACATAATTTTGTTGAATACATCAAATGAAAGATGTGATTTTTGTCAGAGTTTGAATGACTTTTTTCTGACTTGAAGCTCGAATAGTATTTATTCATAACACCTGTCGAATATATTTACTCAATTTAATTTCCTCATTGGTTAAACTTATTTTATTTTATTACAATTCTCTTTTTTCTTTAATATATGGTTCATTCATTTTTTAATAAAGTGGTATTTATATCTTAAAGAATTCATTTTTTAATTTCTCCTTTTAACTTTTTTGTTTAACATTTGTATACATTCAGTGCACAGTATTAGTGCAAAACAAATAAATGTAACTTTGAAATTAACATATTTTAAAAAAGCGACGTTGCCATGATAAACGTATTGAAAATCACAACGGTAATTAAAATAAAGGTTATTTCAACTAAAAATTCAACTTGGCTAGCAACATTGGCTTAAGACAACGTTAAAAGCGTTCTGAATTTAGACACATTTTTAATTAATTTAATTCATTCTATTCCAAAAAAAATTAGTAGGGGAGAAGGGCCGAAGATGGACAGGGTCTCAAGATGGACATTTTGTATAAAATTTTTGTTTAAGGTGAGAGCGTCTTATGCTTTCTGTCATTTTTGTTGTTTGTATTATAGACGAAGTGTTTGATGCACATTTGAAGAAAAAAAACCAGTCTGTTTTTTTTCTGCACGTATAACGTGATTTTGTGTCTGAAGAAGTTTTGTTAAGTAAAGTTTTTTCTTAAGTTGGTAAAGTTATTTAAATTTGGTAAATACAATAAGGTCCTTAACAATATAATATTATTTATTTATCGTATAATAATATTCTAAAAAGATTTTACTGATATTGTGTTTGAATACAAATTTTTGCTGGGCTTTAAAAAATAATGCAGGGTGTCTACTAACCGGGAAATAACCGGGAATTTAAATTGACCGGGAAAAACCGGGAATTAACCAGGAATTTTTCGTCGAACCGGGAATTTTCTTTCCGGGCTAATAAATTTGACTAATATATCAATTTTTTTTTATAAATAAAGATAATAATTTTATGCATTTTGAACCAATCTGATTATGCGTTTAAATATTGTGTAATTATGCATAATAGTTTATATAGTTATGGGCAATTCTATTGTGTGCTTTCAATTATCAATTATTTTCATCATATTTCAATTATTTTCTTCGATATTCAATAATTCTCGGCTTTTTTCAATATTCTTTTTTCAATTATAGATTACGTTATTGAAGCTTCAAATCAATTTTTTAATTATTCAACTATTTTCAGAAATTCACAATTATTTTCTTCAACTGACAATTCTTCAATTCAATTTTTAATTATTTTCTCCAATTTCCAATTATTTTCTACAATTCTCAATTATTTTCTTCCATTTTGACTTATTTTTCATTAATTTCACATTATTTCTTCATTTTTCAATTATTTTCTTCCATTTTGAATTATTTTTCATTAATTTCAAATTATTTCTTCATTTTTCAATTATTTTCTACTATTTTCTTCAATTGCTAATTATTTTCTTCAATTTTCAATTAGTTTCATCAATTTTTAACTATTTTCTTCAGATCTCAATTATTTTCTTCAATTTTTAATTATTTAATTTAATATTCAATAATTCTTGATTTTTTTCAACTATTTTTTTCAATTATCATTTATTTATTTCACATATCAATAATTCCTCCAATTTTCAATTATTTTCTTCTATAATCAATAATTCTCGGCTTTTTTCAATATTTTTTTTCAATTATCAATTATGTTTTAGAAACTTCAATTCAATTCATCAATTATTATTCAACAATTTTCATAAAATTACATTGTCTTCAATTTCAAATTATTTTCTACAATTTTTAATTAATTTCTTCAAATTACAATTACATTCTTCATTTTTTATTGTTTTCTTGAAATTCTATAATTCCTGGGTTGTTCAATTTCTTTTTTCTTCAATTATCACTTATTTTCTTCTACTTTCAATCCCATTCTTCAATTATTTTCTTTAATTTTCAATTATAATTTTCGACATTCAATTCCATTCTTCAATTTTCAAATGTTTTTTTCAATATTTAACTCTAGGCTTTTTACAATGATTTTTTTTTAGTTCTCAATTATTTTCTTCAATTTCCAATTTTTTTCTTAAATTTTAATTATTTTCTTCAGTTTCCAATTGTTTTTTCGTATTTCTTTCAATTTTCTTCAATATTTAACAATTCTTAACGTTTTTAAATTATATTTTTCTTTCAATTTTTATTTAAATTGATAATTTTTAAATTATTTCCATCAATTCGCATTTATTTCTGTCGATTTCTAAATTTTTCTGCTTTTTTCAAATATTGTCTTTAATTTTTAATTACATTCTTCAATTCTCAATTATTTTCTTCAATTTTCAATTGTTTTTTTTTAATTTTTAATTATTTTCTTCAATTTTCAATTGTTTGTTTCAATATTCAGTAATCTCGACTTTTTTCAATTATCAGTTATTTATTTTATGTTTCAAAACCTCCTTCATTTTTCAATAATTTTCTTCTATTTTCAATTTAATTGTTCAATTGTCCAATTATTTTTTTCAATTCTCAATTAATTTTTTTAAATAATGATTCTATTCTTCAATTTTTAATGTTTTCTTCAGTATTAAATAATTTCTGGCATTTTCCATTTTTTTAAAATTATAAATTATGTTCTTTTTTTTTAAATCCAATTGTTGAGTAATTTTCTTTAATTCTCAATTATTGATTTCGAATTTCAATTTTATTTCTCAATTTTCAATTGTTTTTTTTTTAATATTCAATAATTCTGTGTTTTTCTGATTTCAATTTCATTACTTAATTTTCAATTTCTTTCTTCAATTTTCGAATTATTAACTTAAATTTTAAATTATTTTTTTTTAATTTTCTATCTAGTTGACCAATTTTCAATTATATTCTTTGAATTTAATAACCATTGTTCAATTTTTTCAATTATTGTTCAATTGTAGATTAATATTTACTTTTTTTTTTAATTTTGTTTCTAATTGTCAAATATCTTTGTCATTGTTCAATTATTTCTTTCCATTATTAATTATTTCTTTTCATTATTAATTGTTTTTTTTTTTAAATTCTTAATTATTATTTTTTGTAAAGTTTAATATTTAATTCTTCAATTTTCAATTATTTTCTTTGAATTTTAATTATTTTCTTCAATTATCAACTGTTACCTTCAATTTTTGTAGCCATTTGTAGGTCTATTCATACTTAAAATAAATTTAAAGTTAACAAGAGAAAAAACCGGGAAAAATTGGAACAAAAACCGGGAAAAACCGGGAAATGACCGGGAATTTTGTGGGACGAAATTAATAGACACCCTGATAATGTCATGTTCTCTAAGATGGACAGACACCATTTCTCAATGTATTTATTATTATGTTTTCGATTATACACTTTCTTTAATAACTTTTTGAGCCACCTAATTGAAATTTTTTATTTTCTGCCTTGAAATTTAGTGTTACCGTTGGAGAATTTGATATATCGATATTTTTCGACACCTATCTTATTACTTTTTTTACTGTTAAGCTATTAAATTGAAGTTTTTAAAAATGTTACTTCTTGATAAATATAATGAAATAATTAAAAATTAGTTTCAGAATTGCTACATTATATTTATTTTTTATTTACCACATTTTTTTAGTGATTTTTAAGAAGATGTTCATCTTGAAGCATGTATCAGTATGATCGGAATAAATTCATTGATGGAAAAGACATTCGTTTAGATTAAAGTGATTGAGAAATTAATCATATTTGTAATCATTTCATTCGAATTTAATCTACACCTTTTTACTGAAAAGCTTCTGACTTCATTAAAGTTAAATAATTAAAAAAGAATTAACGTCAAAAATGACAAGAAAATTTAATGCAAGTTTATTGTTCCTAAACTTTGTATTTAAATTAAATTATTATGAAAATTGAGCGGAATAGTCTCAAAAGATATTTTTTATTTTGTGTATTAAAAATAATAAAAATTCTGAATTAATTTTTTTTATTCCTTTAATCTAGTTAGTAATGGAAAAGAATACATTTTAAATAAATTTTTATACTTTTAGGTGGACTTCTTAGATTAAAAAAATTTGTTTGTGCAGAATAATTACATAATTTAGTATTTTTAAATAAATTTGAAGCATTTTAATTTTTTTCTGTCCCTTAATTTTTACCTTGAAGTAAATTGAAAAGGCTTATGTCTCGCTCAACAGAATTTATCTTTATCATGGTTGCAAATCTCCCTACTCAAATTTCTAGAAATTTCCACCTGTTTCGTGTCTATCTGATGAAATCTGTTGTGATTTTCACATGAAATTTGTTCAGTTAAATTTTTATCTCAAACTTTAAAAAATCTCCTTTAACTGGATTACAGCACCTTTTTTCAAAACAATGAATAATTTTTTTAAAAACAGGTGATAAAAAGGTGTCAAAAATTATTTTACAAAATAAATTAGTGTGTAAAGTAACAAATTTGTACTTAATGGAATTTATTTTTATTAAACTTTACATTAATTAAAACAAAAATTGTTTGAAATTTAAGTAAATTGAAGTTTTATTAGATTGAGTTTATGATTATTTAATTTAGAATGATTTGAAATTTGGATCAATTAGATTTAACATTAAATGAAATTTCCATTGTTAAAATAGGAATAACTGAAATTGGGATTAATTAAATTTTGATTTAGCTCAAGAATGTTCAACAACGAAATGCATACCTCCAGAAAAATAGTTATTATGCATTTAAGAAATTAAATTATTATTATTATTATTAATAGTATCTTTTAGAAGAATAAATATCAATATTCAAGAAAACTATTTTTAACTTATAAAAATGTATTCTTTAAAAATTTTGAATTTTTTTTATAAGTTTTTTTTAAAATTTTGAAAAATGAATGTTTTTAAATTAATTGTGGTTAGTTATTTTCTAGAGACTCATGAATATTCCCTAAAACTTAAGAATAAGAAGAATTGCTAAAAACTCGAAATTAATAAGATAGAATTATATTTGACCGAAATTTCCGTTTTTTCGATTTATTATTTGTGGGGATTTTCCAAAAGATTAATTCTTAATTTACCGAAATTGTATTTAACCGACTTTTTGAAAGAACCAATTATAATTTAAACGATACTTTTGCCATACAAAATTTCAGTGGATCTATTTTTTTTTTTAAGTGGTCGAAATATTCAACATAATTTTTGAACCATGGTAATATATACAGGGTGTCTACTAACCGGGAGAACCGTGAAATAACCGGGAATTTAAATTGACCGGGAAAAACCGGGAATTTTCCGTCAAACCGGGAATTTTTTTTCTGCGATAATAAATTCTTTTCAATTTTCAATTATTTTCTTCAATTTCCAATTATTTTCTACAATTCTCAATTATTTTCTTCCATTTGGAATTGTTTTCATTAATTTAAAATTATTTCTTTATTTCTCAATTGTTTTCTTCGATTTTCTACTATTTTCTTCAATTGCCAATTATTTTCTTCAATTTTCAATTATTTTCATCAATTTCTAATTAATTTATTTAATTCTGAAACATTTTCTACGATATTCAAGTAATTTAATCAATTTTTAATTATTTTCTTCAACTATAAATAATTTTGTTTGAATTCCCAATTATTTTCTTCAATTTTTAATTATTTTTATCAATTTTTAATTATTTTCTTCAGATCTCAACTATTTCCTTCAATTTTTAATTATTTAATTTAATATTAAATAATTCTCGACTTTTTTCAACTATTTTTTTTCAATTACCATTTATTTATTTCACATCTCAATAACTCCTCCAATTTTCATTTATTTTCTTTTATAATCAATAGTTCTCGGCTTTTTTCAATATTTTTTTTCAATTATCAATTATGTGTTTGAAACTTCAATTGAATTCATCAATTATTATTCAACAATTTTCATAAATCACATTTTCTTCAATTTCAAATTATATTCTACAATTTTTAATTAATTTCTTCAAATTACAATTACATTCTTCATTTTTTTTTTAAATTCTATAATTCTCGGGTTGTTCAATTTCTTTTTTCTTCAATTATCACTTATTTTCTTCTACTTTCAATTCCATTGTTCAATTCTTGAATTATTTTCTTTAATTCTCAATTATAATTTTCGACATTCAATTCCATTCTTTAATTTTCAATTTTTTTTTAATATTCAATAACTCTAGGCTTTTTACAATGATTTTTTTTTAAATTCTCAATTATTTTCTTCAAATTCCAATTTTTTTTATTAAATTTCAGTTATTTTCTTCAATTTCCAAATATTTTTTCATATTTCTTTCAGTTTCTCAATTTCTTTCAATTTTCAATTTCTTCTCAATTTTCTTCAATATTTAACAATTCTTAGCTTTTTTAAATTATGTTTTTCTTTCAGTTTTTATTTATATTGAGAATTTCTAAATTATTTTCATCAATTCGCAATTATTTCCGTCGATTTCTAAATTTTTCTGCTGTTTTCAAATATTGTATTTAATTTTTAAGTACTTTCTTCAATTTTTAATTATTTTCTTCAATTTTCAATTGTTTTCTTTAATTTTTAATTATTTTGTTCAATTTTCAATTGTTTGTTTCAATATTCAGTAATCTCGACTTTTTTCAATTATTTTTTTTTAATTTCATGTTTATTTATTTCATGTTTCAAAACCTTCTTCAATTTTCAATAATTTTCTTTTATTTTCAATTTAATTGTTCAATTGTTCAATTATTTTGTTCAATTCTCAATTAATTTCTTTAAATAACAATTCTTTTCTTCAATTTTTAATGTTTTCTTCAATATTAAATAATTCCTGTCATTTTCCATTTTTTTTTTAATTATAAATTATTTTTTTCTTTTTTCAGTCCAATTGTTCAGTAATTTTCTTTAATTCTCAATTATTGTATTCGAATTTCAATTTTATTTCTCAATTTTCAATTGTTTTTCTTTTAATATTCAATAATTCTGTGTTTTTCTGATTTCAATTTGATTATTTAATTTCCAATTTATTTCTTTAATTTTGAATTATTAACTTAAATTTTAAATTATTTTTTTGGATTTTCTATCTAGTTGACTAATTTTTAATTATATTCTTCGAATTTAATAACCATTGTTCAATTTTTTCAATTATTGTTCAATTGTAGATTAATATTTACTTTTTTTTAATTTTATTTCTAATTGTCAAATATCTTTGTCATTGTTCAATTATTTCTTTCCATTATTAATTATTTTTTTTCATTATTAACTGTTTCTTTTAGTTCTTAATTATTATTTTTTGTGAAGTTTAATATTTAATTATTCAATTCTCAATTATTTTCTTTGAATTTCAATTATTTTCTTCAATTATCATCAACTGTTACATTCAATTTTTGTAGCCATTTGTAGGTCTACTTATACTTAAAATAAATTGTAAGTTAACAAGATAAAAAACCGGGAAAAATAGAAACAAAAACCGGGAAATGACCGGGAATTTTGTGGGACGAAATTAGTAGACACCCTGTATATATTTAAATAAAAGGTAGGAAATTATAAAATTGAAATTTTGTGGTCATTTTTTTTAAAGCATGGTAGTATTTATAAATAAAAGGGAGGAAATTATAAAATTAAAATTTTGTGGACATTCTGATTTATTTAATTTAATTATCAAAATGCTTTGATGATTAAAAAGTTTTTCGATATTGATAATTGTTATTTTCTCTAAGAATAAATTAAACATGTTGCAGGATGAGAGTCAATTGCAGTCGTACTGTTCACTCAGTTCACATTTACAAATATGAGAGCATGATGCCAGTTGTTCGAGCCAAGAGAGGTTCTCTATCAACTCCATTCAGTGATAGCGCCCTTATTTCTCGTCGTAAACGTAACACTTCAGTTCTTGGTAATTAAACGTCTTTTTTCCATATACAAGAGTTTCTCAAACTTTCTTCTGAATTGAAAATCAGAAAATGATTTTGATTAATGATTGAAAATTAAAATTGCAAGAAAATTAAATGAAAGTAAAAGAAAAAAGAATATGTCAAAACAAGAAAAAAAAAACTTTTAAAATTGGTTTAATTTTTCTGAGTAAACTTTTGTTCTTACTAGAAGGAAGTAGAATACTTGGTGAAAGTAAAATTTACTCGAGTTTCGTTACATATTTCACGTTACTGAAGACACTATATTTTACGAGAGGGCACGCGTAGTTTTGGCTGAATTCCAACAGGGTAGTTTGAACGAGATGTGAGGAGAAGAATAGCCGTTATATCGGTTTACGTTACTTCTTTGATTGTGCAGTTACAATACACAACATTTGGCACAATCACATCTCAATAACATGTATTTATCTGTGAGAGAACGTTGCTCTTTCTCTATTAGTAATATCTGTCCGATGTTCTCTGTCAGCAGGAAATTCTCGAAATATAATCTTCCTGCATTTGCAATTTATTCACACTGAGTCCAGAAGCTATTATTAAATTCATAGAGTCAGTGCAAGCCAACAGGTGGATGTTTGTATTTTGGCATACAGAGATCTTGTAGCTCTGAGTCACTATTCAGATATCGGAGATGTGAAATCTGGTTCAAAGCAATTTCTCTCGTTTTTATTTCAATAAACGAGCATTAATCTTTTAAACACTTTTTTTTTAAAACAGACTATTATTCTTAAAACATGGTTTCATAAACTAAAAAATGTTATTTCTTTTCAAAAATATTTTAAAAATTTTAATATACGTCCATAGAAAAAGTTTTTTAACTCTGTCTTTAAGTTTAGGTTAAAATTCCATAATGTTGTAAAAATTGTCTAAATTTGTCTGAAAATATTTTTGGGTGAAAAAGCTTTACTTGATGATAGTTTTTATAAATAAATATAAAAATGTTGTTACATAAAAATCGTTTTACAGTTAAAAACACAAAATTTGAAAATAATATAATTTAGTTACTTGGAGCTGTAAACTTCGATAAAGGAGAGTAATTGCCAGGTCCCGTCATTTTTACAGATAAAAACTTTTATAAGTAAGAATCTGTAAGTGAGAGTAGTATTTCAGTCACTAGTGGAAAAAACGAGTTGAGAAATGACCTTTTCCTCACTAGTTGGAAATATAATTTTTACTAGTCGGTAAAATTATCAATTTCATCGCCAATAGAAAAATCATCATTTACTTCACGAGATGAAAAAATCATCTTTTACTAATACGAAAAATAAAATTTTTCAACACTAGTAGGATAAATGTCCAATTTCTTCACTGCTAGGAAAAAGATTATTTCCACCACTAGTAGGGAAAATGACCAGTTTAGTCACTAATTATAAAATTGAAAATTCCCTCCACTGGTGAGGAAAATGGTTATTTGTGTCACTACTAGGAAAAATGAGCAATTTGTCGCTCTTTACACTGTTAAAAATTTGGGGAGTGTTGGAGTTGACTAGTAGGGAAAATGGATTCCCCGTCATTTAAGTCACTAATTATAAAATTGTCAATTTTCTTCATTGGTGAGAGAAATGGTCATTTGTGTCACTACTAGGAAAAATGAGCAATTTTTCTCTCCTTACACTGTTAAAAATTTGGAGAGTGTTGAAGTTGAGAGTAAAATTTTTATAGTTAAAAATCAACTTTGAAAGGGAGTTTTTGCCAACTCTTCGGCCTCGAAATGTAGCTTAATGATGAAATATTTATGTGTGAGTCCTTGAGACTTTTACAACATTTTGGGGTATGTTCGCAGATTAAAATGAAACTTTGTAATTTTTTATTTAGTGGTACAAAGTTTCAGAAACGCGAAATTTTAAGTAAACAAAATTGTTAGTTTAGAAAGCTACAATGTTTTATTTCGTTCTGCGGATCTTATCTGACATTTTGTAAAAAAAACTCGTGGACTCGTACATATGTTAAAACAGTAAGCAATTTGATAAGAAATGCAAAAACATGCAAAATGGCATTAATTTATTAATATGTGTACGTCCATATGAAAAGGGCCCAGCTTGTCGATTTTATTTATCGAGATATTCGCATTTTTCTATAGAAGATTCAGATTTTCGAAATTTTTTTTTATTGCTGAAAAACAAACTACGTAATGTCCTTCGTCGAATCATGCATTTACAATAACTTTATAGTAATTAAAAACACAAAGAAATCTTATTTTTAATTTTAAAAATGCATGGGCGCTAATGGAAATCTTGAACTTTAAACTCGTTTTTCTCAAAACTAAGATTTTGATACTTTTAACTTTGAATGCTTATAACTTTGTGAATTTTTCATCTAAAGGGGTCCAAGACCTCTCGAAATGTTCGAAATTTAATAAAGAATATGGTCATATAGTTGAGTCCAATAGTGCCAAAGTGGGCCCTTTTCATATGGCGAACACATATAATAAAAATTTTTCAATTGTTTAGTATTCTAATTTTCCAGAGTTATAAAAAGTTATATTATAGAAATTCAAAGAGATTATTTAAAAGACTTTTATTTTTCTATTTACATAATTAATTTTGCCAAAATAATAGTTAAATCTCTCATCTACGCGTGTGTAATTTCAATTTTTAAATTTAATTTTAAAAATTAAATTTTTAAACATTCTCACTTTTTCAAAAATCATTAACAGTTTTTAATGAAAATTGTCATTATGATAGATATTGGTTTCAAAACGATGTAGTTAAATTTTTAGAGAGCTATGATATTTACGACAAAAGTTATTAATGATTTGATCATTTCACATTTTACTCGCTTTCTTATGGGAAAATGCACTTTTTTAATCTTTAATTTCATATTGTAAGAAAATTGACAAATTAATATTACAATAATTTTTAAAAGAGTTAAATTAAACATCTATTGTTTACAAGTCTTCAAAAATTAATTTTCAAAATCTATGGAACTCAAAATTAATTATTTAGTAAAAATAAATTACCTTTTTCATTTATCAGCTCAGAGTTATTGCCAGAATGCTAGTGCACATTTCTTTTGCTTCTTCGTTGATTGGTCGAAAAGTGAGCGTTGATTTAAAATGTTTTTTTAAAATTAGTATTTTATAATTTACTTAAAACAATTCTATTTTAAGACAAATAAACATTAAACTTATTAAAAACTTATTATACAATAAAATATTTCATTTTCAAATGAAAATTTAAATGAATTGCATTTGTTTTGATTTACATTGTAGAGAGAGAACGTCCTTCAATTTCTAATAAATTTTCTAATTTCATAATAATTTTTTTATTTTTTACAATTTGTTTCTTTTTCTCGAAACATTTTAATATTTTTATTTTTTTAACCTATAAATTTAACTTAATATATTCAAAAATCATATTCCTTGCTTCAAAACAAATCGATTGACCTTTATAAAGTTTATATTTTGTCAAAATATTAAAGAATGAATCGGGATTATAAATTTTTTAAAAAATTGAAAATTAAAATTTTAAAAAAAAATTTTTATTGCTTCCTCTACGAGGAAGTAAAATGTTCATGAAATAAACATAAACTTCGGCTTGTTTTATAAGTTTATTTTTTATTTTTCGTAATTTCTGGTCAGTTATTTAATTTCTGTAATGTTTTAATTTTTTAAAAAGTTTTTTCGAATATCTCATCAGTTTGAGTGTCCACAGCATTAGACACATTTACCAAGATTTTACCCGATTTTCTTACTTTCCTATTCATTAATAATTTTTTTAATATTTTCTAAAATTTCGTTAATTTTTTATATTTTGTTAGATTCTTGAACAAAATTTCCGCGAATTTTTAAGTGCTTTTAAATTATTTTTTTAAATTAATTGTTTATACTTTTTCTTATTTCTTCACAGTTTTTGACTTCCTTCTAAATTTGCCTATTTTTCATGGATCTGTTTAGTTACTTTTCAAAAATTTAAATTAAGTTTAAAGTACTTTTGGTAAATTCTTTTGTTGTTTTGTAGATGCACATTTTTTCTCTTTATACTTGTTCCTAGTTTTTAAAATCTACGACCAGTCCTCTATTTTACCTGAAAAATAAAAAGAAAAACAAGTTATCCTTTTAGTCTCTAAGTTCAAAATAATTTTTCAACTTGGACCGCAATTTTGTCCTGACTTTTATATTTAATATTAATTTTTCGATGAAAAAAAATATTTTTTTAAAAAGCCAAATGACTCATTATTTTTTTTAAATATTACTTTAATATTATTTTTTTCAAATAAAAATCACTTTTCTATATTGCTTTTTTAAAACCGCTCGTTTTAATTTTTTTTTTAAATTTCTTAATTTTTTAGTGGTATAGCTGTTGTTTATCTTATGATTAATAGAAATTGTATTTTTCAGTTCGAGAATTCGAAAGTGATAATTCGCTAGTCACCCTGAAGGAGTATTTTTACATTATAAAAGGAACTTGTTGGCTCCAAGCGTCTAGAAAAATCAATGATCTATTTAATCGATTCCTTCCCTGTATTAGGGTCGTGCCATCAATTTGGCAGCGAGAAGTTTAGTTGGTCGTTGCTAAAAATCCTCTGCTTCGTCCCCGTTCTTATAAATAACTTGAATCTCAGGTATTTTCTGAGGATCGAATTAGGTGATTGTCCCTATGCAATGAATTCTCATATACGTTAAGAACTAGCAAAGTTCTTACGTTATGATTAAATGTTAATACTATAAAACAATATAAAGTATCTAATTTTATTTATTTTTGTGTATTTTCCCCAAAATTGAATTTTTAGGTTCAAATCACTCGAAAATCAAAAAATTCAGGCTAAATTTTAAAATGTATCATTTGTATTGCTCCTAATAAGTTTAATTTTATATCAACTAAATTTCGTCATTGATGATTTTCAGGGATGTGATTGTACAAGAATTTTTTTATTCAATTTTTTTATATTATTTATTACAGATTCTGTAAAGCCAGTTGATTTTGTGGACAAATCTGTGGAAAACGTTTGTTCCCACCTGAAATTACCTATGACAGTGGATGTTATAAAAGGTGAAAAATACTACAACACTAGTTTTTACATGAAGATTTATACTCCTGAAGAGGAAGGACTTTATAATTTATATTTCCATAGTTGCCCTAATTATAAAAATGAAGACGTCTTTGTAGATTTCACGGTAAGGAATCAAGAAACATAATCAACTAGTGTTAAAATTTGTAAAGTAATAAATCTAAATTTTTTAACAGATGCATATTAGAGAGAGCAACCACGATAATTATCTAAGTGCTGGCGAAATGCCATTACCTGCGTTATATTTCATGATGGCACTTCTCTTCTTTCTGTCCGGATGTTTCTGGGTCTTTATTTTAAAGAAGAGCAAGTTAGTATATAATTTCCTTTTACATCTTTAGTTAATTATAATAAAATGCTCATTTTAAATAAAATAGTTTATTTAACTTATTATTTTTTGTTTCTTAATATTAAATATTTTTTTAGAATTTTGTTTATTTTCATATATCTATGATTATAGTATGAATGGCATGATTTCATTATTTACATATCTATTAGAAAATCTTAAACACTTTTTATTAAAATCGATAATTGTATTTTAGGCATCCAGTATTCAAAATACATTACCTTATGGCTATTCTCGTCTATCTTAAATCTTTGTCACTTCTGTTTCACGGAATTAACTACCACTTTATTCAAACTAAGGGAGAGCATGTAGCAGCTTGGGCTATTCTCTATTATATAGCTCATTTGTTGAAAGGAGCAGTGCTATTCATAACCATTGTACTCATCGGAACTGGTTGGACATTTATTAAGCACATCTTAGCCGACAAAGATAAGAAATTGTTTATGATTGTCATACCTCTCCAGGTAAAATTTTTCATGAAATTTAACGTTATATTTTATATTTGAGGAGTACTTTTTCAAAACTTGATAAATTCATTTTTTTAAAAAAATGAGATATATATGATTTCCACAC
This sequence comes from Ganaspis brasiliensis, assembly GCA_037103525.1. Lineage (NCBI taxonomy): Eukaryota > Metazoa > Arthropoda > Insecta > Hymenoptera > Figitidae > Ganaspis > Ganaspis brasiliensis. The sequence goes on along the minus strand of JAZKLR010000001.1, from coordinate 1,284,232 downwards.
ATTTCGGACTCAAGGAACATGATTATTAACCTTTGGTTCAGAATTTCACAAAATTTTTCAATTTGTTATCAAAACTGCATAAATCTCTTCTAAATCTGTGACAATTTAAAATATTTGAAAATATTTGAAAGCATATTACAAAGCACAAGTGTAATTATTATATTCTTGAATGCACAAAATTATATCTAATAAAAATAGAAGATTATCTGATAGATTTTAGTAGTTCAGAAACATTTCAGCGTATTATATTTGTTCTATTAATTTATTACAATATTTGAAAATCAGGTACTATAGTGAAACAAAACTAAATAAATCCATTTTTGTTTTTTAAATAACGGGAATAATAATTAATATAAGTTTTTTTGGTATACTGATTATTTATATAGTCGATCGCTTCAATTCAAAATAATTTTCAACTCTTTTTTACCACTTCTGGTTCTAAAGATCCAGCGTTTGTCGCTTTTCTGAAAAACTATTTCGAATCAATTTATCAAGTTTTGAAAAAGTGCTTCTCATTTTGTTTTCTTTATAATTTATAATATTACTAGCAAAATAAAACGCGCGCAAGCGCGCGATTAGTTTTTCATACATTTAGAAATTATGAAATACAATAATAAATAGAACAAATCGGTAAATAATATTTATCTAATAAGAAGAAATATATATTTTAAATATAATATTAAAAAATCAATTAATATAAATAAAATAAATATTTATTTAGGACAAAATTTACAATATTTTAGAATTAAAAAGAATTGCAAAAAAAAAATTGAAATTAAACAAAATAATTGCAAATTTTGCAAGTTAATTGAAAAAAAATAATGAAATCAATTAAAAATTGGGGAAAGTAATTTAAAGTTTAAACAATCATAAAAATGTTTTAAACATAAAGAAAATAATTTAAATTTGAGAAAAATACTAAAGAATCTTAGAGGTAAATTAAAATAAAATTAAATAATGAAAAATTAGAGAAAATAATTGAAAACTGAAAAAACATGATTAAAAATTGAGATAAATAAATTAAAATTAAAAAAAAAAATTAAAATTTGAGAAAATAATTAAACAAATTGCATAAAATATTTTAAATAAAGGAAAGTTAAACAAAATTTCTAAAAAATACTTAAAACTTTCAGAAGTTCATTGAAATAAAAGAAAATAATTAAAAATTAGAGAAAATAAATGAAAAAAGATAAACATAATTTAAAATTAAATTTTAAACAGAACAAGTTTTAATTAAAGAGAAATAAGTAAAAACTTCTTGGCAATCATGAAAAAGAACAAAAGTAATTGAAAAATGAAGAAAATAATCTAAAAAATAATATAAATAATGAAACAATTGAAAAGTCAGATAAATAGTGAAAAATTTTTGAAATTATGAAACAAATGTAAAGAATTGAAAATTGAAGGAAGTAAATTTTGTAAAATAATTGAAAAATGTTTTTACATTTTAAAACTTGATGAAAATAATTAAAATATGATACAAACAATGATAAGTTGTAAAAAATAAATGACATTTAAGGGTGATAATTGAAAAAATTACAGAATTTTTTTTAAATAAAGAAAAAATAATTGAAATTGAAAAAAAATACATGAAGATCTTAGAAATTAATTAAAAGAAAAGAAAAGAGCTAAAAATTGGAGAAAAGAATTAAAGAAATAAGCTAAAAATAGTTGAAATTTACGATAATTAATAAAAAAAATTTGTAATTATGAAACCGAATGAAAATAATTAAAAATTGAAGAAAACAATTGAAATTTTAGAAAAAATCTTAGAAAATGAGAATAACTCAAAATTGTAGAAAAGAATGGAAGAATGCTAAAAATAATTGAAATTTACGATAACTAATAACATTTTTTGGAAATTATGAAAACAAATAAAAATAATTAAAAATTGAAGAAAATAATAGAATTTTGAGAAAAATACTTTTAAATTTTAGAAATTAATTTTATAAAATGAGAAAAACTAAAAATTGGAGAAAGGTCTGCACTGAAAAAAAAACTATTGAAGGTTTACTTGAGTTAAATGTAATTTTTACTTTTTTACTCAAGCAATGAAAAAAAATCAAAAATTGCTGTGAAACCAGGCAAATTTTACTTTGTTTATAAAGAAAAAAAAACAATTGACACTTTTGAAGCAAAATTTGACGTTTATGTGCCAAACTGTTAAAATTAAATTTTCAATACATTCCAGAAGATTTAATAGTGGAAGAATAAGTAAAAGTGAGTAAAAACGTTAATTGCATATTAATTTATTGTTTATTTCTTTTAATTAACTCAAACATTGTTTTAAAGTACAATATGTCAAATTTGTTTTAAAAGTGACATTTTGTTTTCCTTAAAAAACAAAGTAAGTTTTACTTTTTTTTGCACTGCTTGAGTTATAAAGTAAATTTTACTTGACAACTCAAGCAAATATTCCATTGTTTTTTTTTCAGTGTGGAAGAAAGCTAAAAATAAATGAAATTTACGATAATTAATAAAAAAAATTTTTGAAATTCTGATAACGAATGAAAATAATTAGAAATTGCAGAAAATATTTGAATTTTCAGAAAGATACTTAAATTTTTAAAAAATATAATTTTTAACAATCCAGGAAAATAATTGAAAAATGATAAAATTAATTCAAAATTGAAAAAAATAATTGAAATATGCTGAAAAAATTTTAGATTGAGAAAGAAAATTGAATTATGATAAAAATAATTTAAATATGAAAAATTGAAAACATTTAATAAATTTTGAGAGAAATAACTAAAAAAAATTATAGAATATATGTTTAAAAAAAATAAAAATTACAAAATTAATTAAACATTTTTAAATAAAGAGAATAATTAAAAAATCGTTGAAATAACGAAAATTAATGAAAATAATTGCAATATCGGATAAATAATTGACATTTTTAAAAGTAATGCCAAAATAATTAATATAATTATAAATTGATGAAAATCAAGAAAAATTGCAGAATTTATTTTTAAGCAAAAGAAAATAATTAAAAAATCATTATATAATGGAAAACTGATGACAATAATCTAAATTTGGGATATTTAAAGCATTTTTCAAAACTTTTTTTTTACATAAATGACAATTAAAAACCAGGACAATTCGACACTAACGAAAAAGGTTACCTTATTCTTTCAATTCAAATTTCAAAATATTTCCTGAAAAAGAGAGTCAAAATCAATAAAATAACAGGAACTAACTTCACTTCAGTTTTTAAAACGTGGACAGAAAAAGATGAATAAATATAAATACTAACTAACTTCAGGAGTTTACGGAGATTATTATTATTTAATTAATTAATAATAATTTTGTAATAAGTTGAATAAGCAGTGTATATGAGAAGTACTTTTACAAAAGTTGATAAATTCATTCTTCAAAAAAGTAGAGATAAACATAATTTTAATTTATTAATTTAATTTTCTTTATGAGAAGGCAAATGTTTTGCTTACATGGAAGCAAAGTTTTTATGAAATTAACCTAATTTTCAGCTTGTTTTATTGGTTCCTATTATCTAATTTATTTTTATTTATTTAAAAGTAATGACGAATAATTGTTTTATTTAGGTTTTAGCAAATGTAGCTGAAATTATAATAGAAGAAAGTGAAGAAGGAGATATAGAGCACAAAACGTGGAGAGATGTTTTTATATTAGTTGATTTGCTTTGCTGTGGAGCAATCATGTTCCCAGTGGTTTGGAGTATCAGACATCTCCAAGAAGCGGCGCACACTGATGGAAAAGCTGTTGTTAATTTAAGAAAACTCAAGCTTTTTAGGCATTTCTATATAATCATAGTCTGTTATATTTACATCACTAGGATTATAGTGTACTTAATGAAGGTAAATCTAATTGTAAATTTATTTACTTAATATCTATTTAAGATTTAACTAATCTTTTTTTAAATTTTCTACGTAATGCTCTTCAAGTTTAATTCGCTTTTATAATTATAACGTAATTACAGAGAAAACTAGGGTTCTATTTTAAATACAGTTTCGAAATTTAGTAAAATGATTTTCTTTTTCAGATTACCGTGCCATTCCAATATGAATGGTTAGACGAAATGTTTAGAGAGATGGCGACTTATGTATTTTTCGTGTTGACCGGATACAAATTCCGACCGGCTTCTGCGAATCCATATTTCACATTAAATGATGAACTCATCCAAGGAGATGACGATGATGAAATGGATGTAGTGTGAGTAGATTTTCAGCAAATTTTTAACTATTTTAAACTAAACTTTCGATTTGAATGGAAATGACAACGCAAGTGAAATATTTGTGTTACGGAAATTTTGCAGACACTGAAACAGAACTTTTGCTTTGTCTAAATAAGTCATTTACAAGAATAGAAAAATAATAAAAATTAAATTCTTATACCTTTATCTATTTTATTTTCGTTACAATGCTTATTGTAATTATTCACTATAGATGGTTACATTTAAAATTGGATGAAATTAAATTCGATAGTTTTTAATGTTTGTGTAAAATGTATTTTCATTTAGAAGTTGGTATATATTTGCTGAACAAAGCCTTTCTATTCATTTCAGGCTTCACAGCAAATCCCCTAAAGATCCTAAAAGTCCTTTATTTTTTATCGACTCGCTATAGTTAGTTTTAACTCTTCGCAACAGTTTGGAGAGGCGATGCATGTAAATATGTAGATTCCAACGACTGATGAACTCCGCTTGGAAGTCTACTAGTTTGTCAATTTAAAAGAACAATTCAGGGCTTTATTAATTTGTTTACACTTGAGTTGCATTTACAATTTATTATTGAAAAATTAAAATGAAATGTATCAATTTTTTTTAAATAAATGCTTATTTTATGTTTATTTTTATATCTTAAAATGAAATTGGGTCAATTTACTAACTTTTGTCTGAGGGTTGTTGCGGGCATATTGAAAATCTATGCATACATATTCATTCTATAGAATCAATATCTAATTATATTTAATTCTATTATTTTTTTATTTAATTCTAATTATGATTATATTTATAAGCTAATAAATATTACAATCAATTTTGTTAATTTAAAAATTTAAAATATAATGTAAGATGCATGAGTATATTAAAAGTATCATTTAACTTCTTTATTTTTCAATTTGAAGATAATTTAAAGATATATTTAAATCTTATGTTGTAAGCAAAACGTGTTTATGTTTCGTTACAGATTTATATTATTTGTTATTTTTGATTTTTTTTTAATTATATTTAAAATTTCTGTTTAGGTAACTCCAATTTGTAAACAGATTTTGTTTTTATAGGATATTAGAATGACGAAAAAGAAAATATTTCCCTAGGTGCTTTCTTTAAGTCAAAAATAAATATTTTTGTTCCCTTCTGTAACTTCTCTAATTATTATTCTTTAATCATATTTTCTTCGGATTAAACATTCTAGATTAAAGAACAAAGTAATTGGACTATATAAAGTATATATTTTCCGGGAAATCGATAGAATGTCTATTTTTTATTTTTAACGAAATTAAAATAATTATTTTTTTGCATTATATTAATCTATGGCTTTCTCTATGAGGAAGCAAAGTATTTTGTTTACATGTAAGCAAAGTGTTAAAAAATAATTATAATTTTTAGCTAGTTTTGGCTTGACTTTCAAGTGACTCAACAATTACTTTTGAACAATATTACTTAGTAATTGGAAAATTGAGTAAAAAAAATTCATTTTTGCCTAAAAATAAAGTTTATAGTAAAATATTTTGTTTTTTATCTATCGTCTGATAACAAAATTTATTTACGAATTGGAGTTTCCTAAAAAATTTATTTAAAGGCCGTGTTCTACTAATCAAAAATTATATTTATATAATTAAACAAGCTGAAAATTATTTAAATTCATTTCAAGAACGTTTTGCTTTTATGTAAGCAAAAAATTTGCTTCGATGAATTTAAAATAATGCAAAAGAAAAGGAAAATTTTAATTAAAAAAAAGTAAAAAAGCGACATTAATTCTATTAATTTTCGGGAAAATATATGTGACACGATATGAAAAAAAAAGGAAAAGAAGGAAAAATGTTAGGTTATGATTAGTGCTGGTTTTAACTTCATTAAAAGTTCCTTTAAATTATGTAAAGTCAAAACCAGTTTTTATTGAATATTTTGAATGGAATAAAGACTTAAATTTTTATATATTTAGTATATTATAGCAAAAAATAAAATAAAAATTTCCATTCTTTTTACAAATTTTAGGTATATAGGTAATATATACTTTCTACAAACCAATTGGTTCGTTTTTGAATCTAGAATATTTTTTCTCAAGGAAAGTTATAAAATTAAAATTTTAGAAGTTCAATTGGACTGTATAAATTTTATACTGAAATGAATTGTTTGAAATAAACATATGAAATGAATATAATTTTCAGCTTATTTTTAGTTATAATTATTAATTCTTTTTTTACTAATAAATAATTGGTCACTTGTTATCAATTAATATTTATTTTTTACTAGTGGCTCAAATTAATTGTCAACCAGGATTTTACTAATATTTAGTTATTTTTAACTGCTTCAAATTTAGAGAGACATATATAAATCTAATTTGTTAAAAATATGCCTATAATAATCAAGCTTCATTATTATAAAATTACGTAACACGATTTTAGACGAAAGTCAATAAATTGACTCAACTCAAAATTTTTAGTAAATTGTTTTCCAATTTTATAAGATTTATTTTAAAATTAAGTGAGGCTCCGGTAAAATATGAACCCATCCAAATTTATGACGTCTAGAGGTGCCAATTTTAGTCTAGCTTAATTTAGTCATATAAAATTATCTTAAAATGTCAAAAATAAACAAATTAAAATTTGGAGTTGTTTACAATTTTTATTTTTGAAAAAATGACAAATTTTAAAAATCCAATACCTTACACAATTGTTGTTATTTTCTATCGCTAATTTTTTTACAGTCTTTCTTTACAATTCTAACAACATTATACAATATTCAGAAACTTTTATTTTTTAAAGAAAGAAAACCTTTTTATTTAAAAAGAAAATACACATTTTTTTAAATGGAAAAAAAGTTAATTTTTTGTTTTTAAAAATGTACTGTAATTCTAGATCCAAACATTTTTACGGTCTTTTTTCCAATTTTGAACGAAATGACGTATGGATTTAAAAAAATTTTGATTTCAGAAAGAAAGGGAAAATTCTGAAACGCTTCAAAATTTTTTGTTTCAATTTTATCAGTGTAGGATTAAATCCAAAATGTTGCTAAAAAAAAGTTTGGCACCTCTGAACAACGCAATTTATAAAATGTTGAAATTTCATCTGAGCCTCCCCTTAATCTCAGACCAACCATGTAATTAATTTAATAATAAACTTCATAAACGGCTTAACTGGTCAAAATTTATTTAAAATTCTTCTTAATTGCATCAAGTAAGTAACTATTTTAATTGTTGGCACTAGAAAATATTGTTTAGATTAGATAGTGCATCAAAATACTCCTTCTTAGATTTTTTGCACCTTAGTTTCATTATTTGGTGAGCACCTTAAAAAGAACGCTGTGAAGCCTTGCAAATTTCATTTCAAGATCTAACATGACCATCTTAGTTTATTTTCCAGTATCACTGGCGGAAGTGGATTAACTGAAGGACTCAGCAAAGTGAGTAAAGTGATCAGGCCCACTACTTCTCAGGAACCATCCACTCAAGAAGAAAGGGACAGTCTCGTTGGCAAAATGGAGTCTTCGCACGAGTACGATTGAATGACAGAATTTGTTTGCCGAATCTGATAATTCTGTGACTGAGACACTCCGAACAAAAGGACAGCATGACATGAATCTACTGTTGAAAATAAAGAACGAAGTTGGCTGTTCTTTTCAAACTGGAATTATTTCGTTTGATCAATTGAATTTTCTCTGCAATTGCGCAGAGACTACTTACTAATTAGCAGACTCTCAAAGCATTCCACCAGAATTGGTGAGGAAGTTTTATCGAGCGATTTTGTAAAAGATTATCATTATTTTTTTTTTTCCATAAACGTACTTTTACTGTAGAAAGTATACTCGTGCTTTCACTTTTTTACTTAAACTTGAGTTTAAAAGTATTATTGTGTCATTATTCTCATTCCATGTATTTATTAAATCTTAAATATTACATCACATTGCTGTGTCTCCTCAACCGTGCCGTGATAATAAATTTCAATTTTCGCGTGAAATATTATGCCTGATGAACTTTAAAATTGCTGTAATTAAAGTAGAACGAATGAGCATAGAAGTGAATGTTTACTAAAGAAATAATATAAGCTTGTAATCTTTTTTATATGGAATTTAGAAATTGTAAAGTATATTATTTTACTCTAGTTACTGCAATTTTTATCAATAATTAACTAAAAGAAAAACGAGCGAACTGAGATTTAAAACAAGTTGTCGTGTGAGTGGGTTTATATATTTGCGAGCTAAGGATACAAATTTATCATTTAAACTGAAGATGTTGTTAGGCTTATGTAGACATTTAAATTTTTAATCGTACATTTCCATTTGCTTTTCCCTTTTGTTTTCTCAACGTAAGTTTAGTATGTGATACATTTTTCACATATTAAACCTATGTTAATTTCAAAGACGAATTATTCGTTACTCTTTCTAAAGAAATAGAGTTCTTTTCAAAATCCTCTATTTTCCACGTTCTTAAATTGCACAAAAATGATCATTTATGTTGTATACCAAAATACAAAGTCAAGTCTCAGTTTTTAGTTGTAGACAAAGTATCTTTTAAGTATTCACAAGTACCATGTTGAGTAGCATAAATTCCAAATATTTTAAAAGTCACTTAATAATGATTGACATTAAATAATGTTAATATTTAAAAACACGTTATTCTTGTTTCACGACGAATTCTGACTGTGAAGCAAATCGTAAAATAAAAATATTTTTATGAAAACTAATTTAATTTTGAGCTCTTTTTTCGTGATTTTTAAAACTATTATGCAAATGTGCTACCGTTAAATAAGCTATCTAGATTCAGTCTGTTGACAGTTTTTCATATAAAACAAACTGAATGGCTCGTAATGCATGGTCGATGTTTTATCCTTTTACGTTGCGTTTCTACACATCATCTCAGCGTCTAGCGTTGTACGTGAGAAAAATTTCAAGAATTTTGCAAACCTGTCAAAGAAAATCCTTTCACGTTTTGTGGAAACGTGATACACGATACAAGAACCATGGCATTACTAACAGACTTTTCCCCTTTCTTTACAAAACGACCAGATGGAGAATTGCAGTCATTACTTTCTTAAAACGAAATTCCCTCTTCCTAAAAGCGCTACTGATACTTCTCTTTTGAGGAAAAGAAATAGAAATTACATTTTTACCATTACGCTGCTTTCTGAGTTTCTTTTTTCTAAAATTATTTTTTTATTGTCGGATAAATAGAGGATTCGACTTTTTAAAAATAAATAATTAATCTTGTAAATAGTGTTTGTATTGATAAAAAGTCTCCGGGTGATCTTTGACATTATCTAAATTTAGGTTATTGTAATTATTTTCCGTTATAAATATTCCTTAAATATTAACTGATCTGTCCATAATCATTATGTCAAATTAAAAAAAAAAAAATTGATGTATAATTTGTCTTTTGTAATTAATGAAATGATACTTAATTAGAATAATTGGTTATTTAAATTAATTAGAATTATTGAAATTAATTGATTCACGACTGTAAAAAGTCTTGGCTCTGTTCCAGCAAACTTTGAGATTGTCATTAAGCTTAGGTTCTCTAAATATAATTAATTATTAATAGCACAATTTTCCGGATAATTGTTTAAGAATTATATATTTAATGTTTATATTAATATTAGAAATAAAAAATGTGTATAAATATAACTATTGAAATATTTAAATATAAGGTAACGGTATCAATACTCGATCAGTACCTATAGTCGATCAGCGATAATGTAATTAGACAAAATTAATTAATAGTTTTATTACATTGGTAAAAATAAATCATGTAATATTCCAAGTAGTATTTAGAATAAAAATTATTAAACTATTAATTAATTTTATCCAATTAAATCATCACTAATCGACTATAGGTACTGATCGAGTATAGATACCGTTACCTTACCTATTGAAATTATTTATTCATATCGCTTACAAATATATTAAAAATACAATCAGAATTCCCACACTGATGAATTGGCAAAAATTGAAAGAAATTGAAGAGTTTATTTTCAAGAAAGTGCCTACTCGTAGTTTGGATTTGAAAAGAAAAATATTAATTCTTGACATTTTTATTATACTTGATATACAATTATTATAGAATCTATATAAATAAAATCAGACTTTTGTCAGTATATTGTTTAAAACTTCATAATTTTTATGTGATTTATTATTTTAAACAAGGAATCCAAAAATATCCATAGAACATTTGCTGTCTGAATTTGAGTATTTTTATCTTTAGTAAATATATATATATATAGAAACGTGTAATTTATTACAATTAAATATGTTATACCAACTAATAACAACATGTATTAAAAATAAAAATTAATTTTAATTTCGTAAATTAAGTTATGCAATGTTTCAAGTCTCCTCTATTAATTTCTAGTAGTATAAGCCATTTTTGATCAGCCAACCACTTTCCTGGTGCAAGTTTTTAAGTAGTCTACTAATTTTTGTCCAGACAATATGTGACGCTCACGGTGAAAGGGACCTTAGCTGTAAATAAATTTTAGGATATGTTTATTGATAGTTTTTCTTTAACTAAAATGTTCCTTTTTGATTAGGTAACACGAGAATTAGTTTTTATTAAATATTTTGGATGCAGTGAAGGCTTATATAAGTATGAATAGCTTGTATTTAGAGTTGATTTTTCTGGTGTATTTTTACTCCAAAAATTAGAAATATAACCTAAAATTTGTTTGCAGCTAAAATCCTTTTCACCATGGAGCATCACATATAAATATATTTATAATTTAATAATTTATGTAATTCGGTAATCCACCCAGATTTCCATCCGAATTTTAACTTAAAAATTAGAATTACTTCAGTTTGGTAGATATCTTTCTATAAAAAGAATATTTAACTACTAAAATTTTAATATAATAAATTAACTAAGGGATCATTCACATATCACGTGATACAAATTTGAGCTATTTTGAACCCCCTCCCCCCTCCTCGTGATACTTTTGCTATTACTAAAAAAATTAATTTCCATGGGCCGTGATATTTTGCCTACCCCCCTCCCTCCCCTAAAGATATCACGTGATATGTGGACGACCCCTAAGATACTAAGATAGTTCTCTAGAATCAGTGGTTCTCAACTCAAAATGTCGTCATTTTTTACTCATTTTGTGATACTTAAGGTAGTTCTCTCGAAAACAATTTTTCTTTTAATATTTTTCTAATTAAAATATCATATAATAGAACATTCAACGAATACAATGATATTTTTTTAAAAGTAGGAAGCGGTTATACTTGTGGTTACACAGTTTTTTATTTATAATTAATGATAGAACGTCCAACGTCCTTCCGGCAGGACAAAAAAGCCTTCCGCGAGTACGTACGAAATCGCGTTATAAAATTAACATGGATTCAGATAAACAAAAAGTAGTATATGTGGTTGGAAAGGTAAAAAATCAAGCTTTCAGCGCATGTAAACATGGAATTTGTAAATTCAAACCCCGAAGCTTGGTAGCTAAAAGAAGTTAAATTTTCCAAAAATTCACATAATTTTTAGTCACAAAAGACGGCGCGCGGTACTGCCGGCAGGACGTTTTCGATTATATGAAATTAAAATATATTTTTACAAAAATGAATTGTCCTTCCGGAAGGACGTTTGGGAGCGTTCACATATGACGTCACGCTATAAGGGGGAGGGGGGGTCTTGATCAAACGTGACAAAACGTGACATGGGGATGGGGGGGTTGTCCTAAACGTGACGTCACGAAAAATTTTTTTAAATCGAAAATTAATTTAAACTACCATTTAAATTTTGTAACATCAAATAATTTATCGCAGTATTCTCCTATTTTTTTATATGAATTGTTTAATACTTAAAATTCAAAGTATATGATGTGAACTGGTCCTCAATGTATTTATTGTTGGAAAAATAAGAAAATTCTGTAATCACAATGTAATAATTTATATTAACGAAATATCAGGAATGAAAATGAATGAGTGCAAATTTAAAAAATACGGAAAAAATGTTTCGGGTGACTTTTACTTTATTTATGATAGACCTCAGATTAAGGTAGTATTATACTTTGCATCGATCAAAAAATCGACTTTTTTTTTATTTTATTTTTGTGGTCTACATTACCTCAAGAATATAATTCCCAAATTGCAGATTCAAATTCGAAGAAATAAAAAAGTTATACGCATGTAAAAGTTATACATATGCACATCGGCTCATTACACACAAAACTTTAAACGCGTTTTTCTCAAAACCATGTTTTTTAAACTGGCGGACAGCATAACTCAAGTTCTTTTCAATCGATTTTAAAAAACTTTAGATCAATTTCTTCGTTATGAAATCCTTCATGCATCCCCCCTAAATCCGATTATCTACTTCATTTTTTTTGTTTTTTAACAACTCAAAAATGACAAAAAAATACTCATTTTTTGTGTTTTTTTTTTTAAATTGGCGCCATTTTTTTATTTTTTCATATTTTTTATCGGGGTTAGGAGGGATGCCTAACCAGATGTATCAGCTTTAAAACCACATTTGAATTTTTCAGATGGGATGTTTCTGTGAGGCTGTAGCTTGTCTGCCTATTTATAGTTTATTTTTATCTTGACTTTGGCGCCCTCTAGTGACGAAACAGGCACAGTAAAAAAATTTTATTTTTTCATTTTTGACAGACAAAAATGTCAAAAATATGATGCAAAAACTTTCAATGCTTCAAATAAAATTATCACCGAGAAAAAAATTGTTTTTTAAAGTCATCTTTGACAACTTACAAAGTATAATACTACCTTAAAGTCGCAAATACAGAATTAAACTCATATTTTAAAAAAATTATTTCCATATTTCTGGTAAATTTGAGCAAAATTATCAGAAACATAAAAATAAGTTTCTAAAAACTAGAGTACAATTTTTCACTTGAGACTTTAATCCGAGGTTTATCAAAAATATGGTAAAAGTTACCCAAAAAATTTTTAAATATTTTTTATTTTCGTAATAAACCGATTGACAATTGTTAGTTTAGAATTTTTATTATTAAAGTTAAAAAAATTAATACAAAAATAGGAGGGGGGGGGGGGTCAAGAAACGTGACGTCCATTTAGGGGTAGGTGTTTACTCTTACGTGACAAGACGTGACAGGAGGGGGGGAGGGGTCAAAAAATTGGAAAAATGCGTGACATCATATGTGAACGCTCCCTTTCCTGTGTGAAAGCGCGTCCTACCGGCAGTACGCAGCCTTGGACGTTCTATCATTAACAACCTTCTTTGATCGTTTACTTCTCATACACAGAAAAAATTTAGCGTGGCGAACCACCAAATTTGTTAATAAAGCTATAATAAGGAAATGTACTGCTAATTTCTATAAATTTTTCTGCTATTTTCACTGAACTGCTTTAATAAATTGCTATTTCTTTTGTTATTGTTGAAATTCGAAATTTCGTATTTTAGTAAATTATGTATTTTTCTAAAATAATCAAAGTAGAAAAACTTTTTAAATGTAACAGCGAAACTCACCTTTAGGTCAGCTATAGGTATAGTCAACTTTTTGATACGAACTTTAATGATTTAGCGAGAATGAAAATCTTCGAAACAAATAAGCAGTCAAAAACTGACAGTTTCAGTCTTAAACATTCACTTGGTTATATTTATTTAACCTAATAATAAAAATTGTTATTTTTATTGAAAAATTAATTTAATCAAAAGATTTATGTGATTATCTTTAAGTGAAATTAGTGAAAAGTAGTGAAATAAAAATAAAAAAGAAGAAGAAATATAAACGAGAAGAAATAAGTTATTATAAAATGACACTAATTATGTACTTATTTATATTTATCTTTTTAAAACAATAAATACATTTTTTAAATATATTTAGTTTTATCAATTACTATAAATTATTAATTAAAATTTAGATTAATATAATTTTGCATAATGTGATAAATGGACTTTTTTATTTTAAAGTTTATTAAAATAACCTTTCATTTTGTTTACAAACATAAAAGTTTTATTAAGAATGTAATCAACAAATCATATGATTTAAGTACCTACATACGTTATTTTTTTGTATATAATAAGTATCTTTTAAATTTCAAAATACCTAACGAAAAAAAAACGTAAAATGAAAATTTAAAATTCAATTTTTAAACGTTAAAAACCTTTATTAAATAATATATATTGTGGTATTGAAAACTTATTAAGTTTATTTACAATTTTAATAACCCTAATTTTAATAAAATTAATTGAAATGAAACAAAGAATAACAAAAACTATTTTGTAATATTTATCAAAATATTAAAAAATCATATCAATTTAAACTTAAATAACATATTAATGACAAAACTAAATGCATACTTAAATTTATTTATTATTTTGAAAATAGAAATACAAATACAGAATCATAATTTTGTCAACTTATATTTTATCGTATTTACATCAATCCTTCTTGATTTCTTTTTTATACGTCACTATCATTTCATAGCATTTCGCTTAAGATAATAATAACATTTTTATTAATTAAATAATGTTTTAATAACAATTTCAATATTTATTATGTCGTGTAAAAAGAAAAGTAAACAACACCTAGCCACGAGAATATTATAAGCTGAAATTTTCAAAACAATTAAAATTTTGAAAGGCAGTGAGACAAAATGAGATGAGGATGATGATATGAGATAAGTATTCTGCAATAATTGAGCTCTTTGGCCGCTGACTTTTCATAAACACAATTTTAAATAACCCTTTATAAAATAATAAGGTATAATTGCACAAACATATATTCATTTGCTATTTTTCAACTTTCTGTCAAAATCAAGTTCCTATAGCTATACATTTTAAATATTTGAAGCAAAGAATTTCAATTTCTTTCTTTTAAAGTGACAAGTATATAAATTAATAATGCACTTTCGCTAATATAGAAAAAATGAGCGACGATTTTCAATTTCGCCAAAACAGTCATATTGTCAATATCGCTCGTTCGTTTTTGGCTAAATGTTTAGATATTATGGAGAAAAGTTTAACTGAAGCAGTTGTATTTTTTTCCGTGCACAATTAATAATGGAAGGATTTAATCTGCCAAATTCATCAAATATTAGTGGTCTGTATAATGATTAAAAATTTTTTTTGGGTCATCCTAATGTTTATTTTTTGCATGACAAGGGCCCACTTTTAGTTGCGTAGGAGCGAATTTTTTTCTGGGTGGGGGTAGGGGGAAAAAGCTAAATATAATTTATATATGTAGATACAAGTACATTTAACGTGAAATTCCTGGGGGGGGGAGGGGAAACATGATATTTGCCTCTCACTATTCAGACTGGGGGGGGGGGAACTGCCCCCTGGTTCCTGTGCCGCTACCCACTATGGCACTATTGAATTACATATTGATTTAATTCTTAATTAAATTTCGAAAATTTTAAAAGACTTAGATTCTTCTGGATGAAAAAATTTTCAAAGTTGTAAAGATTCAAAGTTTTTATTGATTTGTATTACAGATAAGTTTATAAAAAATTGTATTTTAAACTTTGTATTATTATAATTCTAGACGATAATATTCGTTATTTTTTTCCAAAACGTCGGAATTTTAATAATCTTACTCTGTTAGCTAGTCTGAAAGAGTCATCCTGTTTATTACTGAATGTTGCTTCCCTACTTAAAATTTCGGACAAATTTCGGACTAATTGATTCGGTTTTATCCGAAATTTGACTGAAATTAGTCCGGTAAAGTCCGAAAGTAGTTACGGAAAAAAATATCAGTCTGAAATCAATCCGAATAAATTCGAAATTTGTCCGAAAAAATCCGAAATCATTCCGAAATAAAAATTTCAGATCAAAGATAAAATGGAAATCTGTCCGGTGGAATCCGAAAACAGTCTGAAAAATTTTTAAAATCCGAATTGTGTCCGAAAAAATCAGAAATCAGTTCAAAATAATAATTTCAGATCAAACACAAAACGGAAATTTATCCGGTGGAATCCGAAAACAGTCCGGCTAATTTTTGAAATCCGAAATTTGTCCGAAAAAATCCGAAATCAGTCCGAAATAAAAATTTTAGTTCAAAGACAAAACGGAAATTTGTCCGGTGAAATCCGAAACTTAAATCTGAAGGATTTCCGTTTTATTTTTGATCTGAAATTTTTATTTCGGACTGATTTTGGATTTCAAAATTCACCGGACTCTTTTCGTATGTTACCGGATAAATTTCCGTTTTGTCTTTGATCTGAAATTTTTATTTTGGACTGATTTCGGATTATTTGGGATAAATTCCGTATATTTATTAACAGCCGGACTATTTTCGGATTCCATAAAACAAATTTTCTAATTTACTTGGATGTGATTTTTATTTCGGATCGATTTCCAATTATTAAGGTCGTGTGTTCTTTAATTCGTTAGATAGTTTTAATAGTTAACGAATGTTTAGGTGAAGCGAATCTTAGGTCAATATAATATCGGACAAAGTTCGGACAAATCCAGATTAATTTTGGATGACAAATACTGGACAGGATTCCATATTTTTTGCTAAATTTGCGGATAAAATTCGGACTTTATGCAGATAAAACTGGATAAATTTCGGATTTCATAAACGTTCATTCGACCAGACAAATTTTCGTTTTTACCGCACCGAAAAAAAATATATTTGGCTTGAAAGGAATCCTCTCATTTTGATGCGAATTTTCCTCTTAAAAGTAGTAGATACTCCCAAAACAATGTAAAAACGTGAGAGGATTTCACGAAAGGAATGTTACTCTCATTAGAAGAATTTTTTTTTCGGTGCTTATTAATTTCGGACAAAACCGGATTAATTTCGGATGACAAATACCGGACAGTATTCCGGACAATTTTCGGATAAAATTTGGACAAAACCGGATAAATTTCGGATTTCATTAACGTTCCTTCGACCGGACAAATTTCCGTTTCTACTGGATTAATGTCGGACAAAATTCGGACTGTTTTCAGACAAAAATGGACTAATTTTGGATGACAAATACTGGACAGTGTTCTTGACTTTCTCGGACAATTTTCGGAATCCGAAATTTTTCCGAAATTTTAAGCAGGGTTAGGGGCCATCCATAAACCACGTGGACATTTTTTTGCTGATTTTTGACCCCCCCGCCCCCCCTCGTGGACAATCGTGGACATTTTACAAACCCCCCCCCCCCTTACAAAATTGTCCACGTGGACATGGCAAAAAAATTCTTTTTATATTATAAACCAATAAGTTAATATAATTATAAAGCTTAATTCTGAATATTTTTCCAAAAAAAAACTGCTGGAATAAAGAAGTTTATGAAAAAATAATAAATAAACACAATTTACATTATTCTTAAAAGGAAAATTAAAATATACGCATAAATATACTATAAGATATCGTAAACCTAAGAAGTGGTTTGTAACAATAAGAAAATCACTATCCTCTTTTTAAAGACAATTTTCACTACTAGCAAATACATTTTTAAACAATCTTTATAGATCTTAAAAAATAACTTTGGCCATTGAGGTGGTCCAAAAACGCATTGTAAACAAATTTTTTAATTTTTGATGCTCTCACCCACTAGGATTTTTCTTATTTATCGAAAAAAATACCTCTATTTTTTTTAAGTTAAATAATATTTAGACTCTAAATTTTAGACGTAGTAGCTAAAAGCCGATGAAGTTTTATAAATGAATTTTGCATCAGGAAAAAATACTTATTCGTAGATTTAGTATAGAATTCACGAAAATCAATATTTTTTAATCGGACAACTCTGCATCTTCTTAGCAACGTTCAAAAAATAACATCCAAAAATTTATTAAAAATTTTTTGTGGTTTAATATTTTGTACAGGGTCGTAAAACCTTCCCTAAAATTGTAAAATTATGGAAAAAACGTTAAAAAATAACTTTTACTATTTTATTGGGAGTTTTTTGCAATATTTGACAAAAATAACTTATAAGCTTTTACTATTTAATTCACGTAATTGTTAATTTGTTTAAACTTATTGTTGTTATTTACTAACTTTTGATAAAATAAAGCTTAACACTTGCAATTTTTTTAATTTTTGCAACTTTTATGTGTGATATGTAATTAAAAGTAATGAATAATTAAAATTTTTATTTATAACAATTATTGTTTAAACAAATTATTGTTGTTATTTATCAACTTTCGATAAAATAAAGGTATAGAGACTTACAATTTTTTCTGAAATTTGCAGTTTTTTTCGTTTGAAGTAACTAACAATTAACAATAATTTGAAAATTTATTCTTAACAATTGTTTAAAGAAATTATTGTTGTTATTTATGAACTTTTGATAAAATAAATATAACGACTTGCAATTTTTTCTCAACATTGCAACTTTTTATGTTTCAAGTATCTGAAAGTAAACAGTAATACCAGATTTTATTTTTAACAATTGTTTAAACAATTTATTGTTGTTATTTATCGTCTTATGATACAATGAAGCTAGAGACTTGCCATTTTTTCTCAATATCACAACTTTTATGCTTGGGACGGTATTGCAACTATTACAGAAACAGAATAAATTATTTATTATGAATATCAAGGATAAAATAATAGCTCTAGACATTTAAAATGTCCAGTAAGTTATCTATTAAAGTTTATTAATAATGTTTTTAAATTTTGAATTAAAATTAATGAAAGGACACTGTTATTGTGAGATCTAGAAGTACAAATTGAAGATAATCTTCTTTTAAAATTTATTTTCTAGTAAAACTACAATTCTAATGCTTTATTATATTTAAAGTTGATAAATTTAGAAAAAAAACTAAACCGCTCTATTAGCTTCAGTCTGAAAATATTATCAAGTTAAAATTATTTAATAACTTAAACAATGACTAAAATTATAACTTTATCTTACAAATTCATAGTACATAAGAAAAAATTGCAAGTTACTATCTTTATTTTATCAAAAGATGATAATTAACAATGCTTTAATAATTTTCTTCAACAATTGTTGTAAATAAATTTTAAAGTTGCTATATATTTTGAGTTATGTAAAATATAAAAAGTTGAAAACTTCATTAAAAAATGCTCTTCTAATTTTTTTTGAGCTGATAAATAACAAAAATAAATTGTTTAAACATTTTTATAAATAAATTTTAATGTTATAGTTTATTTTTAATTATTTCAAACATAAAAGGTTGTAAACCTTATAAAGTTAAAGCTGTATTAAAAGTTTATAGCTTTATTTTATCAAAAATACGTGGGAAACTTCATCAGCTTTGAGCTATCTCTCATTACTATATAATTTTAACAAAATATCATAGGGGTATTTTTTTCGATAAAAAATCCTAGGGGGTAAGAGCATAAAAAAATCCAAAAAAATTTTTGGACCACTCTATTGAACATCTTATAATTTATTAAGTACTGATTACGGAAAATAACATGAATTCCTAAATTGTTAACATTATAAATTACCCTGGTCGACAAAAATGACTTTTTTTTATTTAAGCATCGGACTAAGTTTTTCTTGTAGATTTTTTATTACTAAACACGAATCTGACCATGACCAAAACTGGTCCATGAGGTCAAGATTCTGAAAAACAGGGCTCAGAAACTCAGAAAGCCCTGGTTTTGATCATTTTTGATCAAACATAAGTCAAGAATTTGACATGCTAGAAATCTTTATGTACATGCTTAAATGCATGTCCACGTGGACATTTGCTCCAACTCCCCCTCCCCCCCTCGTGGACAATCGTGGACTTTTGATGGACCCCCGCCCTCCCCCCCCAAAACTGTCCACGTGGTTTATGGATGGCCCCTTAGATGTTTCTGAAAATTTCTCTTAAACAGTTTGTACTATCGAGTGTTTATACATAATTTGTATTAATCGAGATAAAGTTCCAAATAATTTCGCGTAAAAAACAGTGCTACCTGGAATTGTATTTCTCTTGTCGGGATAACAGATTTAAAAAAATTATAATTCCAAAAAACTGTGCTATTTATTCAAATACTTTATGCACCGCATGCATATTTGATGACGACTACATCCCCACATAAATTACACTTCAGGGTAGAATTTCAGATTTTGAACATATTAAAACAATATTTTTGTGAAATTTGGCACATTTTGATCCTTTGAGGAAAATATTTTACAAACAATTATTTCAATTGTTGACTTTTATGGCGAGTAGTGAAAGGTAATTTTTGTGTTGAATATTCGCATTTTTGTTGTCTGTCGTTAACAAGCGGCACTGAATTGAAGACGTGAGTACTTGACATATCGTTTACGTGGAAAATTGACGGTAGAACGAACAGTGCATTTGCCATTGAATCGTGGGAGTAGGCTTCCAGCGAAGCAAATACGGAGCGGCGCGACGTCATCACACATCGAAATTAACGGCGAAACGTCAGACACAATGCGACGAACGACTTCATGTATACCTCCTCTGCATTCACAAGGCGAATTATGAGCCGTCTGCTATTCTGCACTGCTTCATTAGGAAACGGCGTGCATCCCCTACATGCCAAACACCTACACGATGCCATTATACAAAATAATGTTACTCCATATTCCTTCGACAATCAGTGCACATTTCTAAGACTTCAAAATTTTAATGAGTAGTCAATTTCAAAAGGATAAAGTCTCTAATACAGTGCGGCATTGTATTGTCTGTACAAAAGACTGTACAATTAGGTTAAAGGTGTGCCAATTTGAAAATAAAGAAAGACTATGTGCGAATGTAAAAATCTATTTCTTCTCTGAAATTTTCTCATTTATGAAAGAATAATCTCAATTTATTAAGGATATGTGATTTTAAATGTAAAAAAGAAAAGAATGACAAGCATATGTCATTAAATTCCTGTCATTTTTTCGCGACCACAGAAAAAGACAGGAAATGCATGTCAACCCAGGTAATTGAATGTATAGGTTTTAATTTGGTACAAAATAAGAACTTCTATTAGTAGGGTGGTCTACATTACTACATTGAGGTTCAAATTAACCTAAATTGAATAATCGTTTTCAACGTCAATTTTTTTTAATTTTCATCAAAATGCAATTTTTAACGGCTCATTTCGTAAAAAATACAAGTGTCCACACTTCCCCTGAAAAAAATTACATTAACTTATGTGTCTTCTGTATCAAAAATCAAAATTATTCATTTGGACTAACTTTTGTTCCGATTGTTTGTCCGATTTCTCCTTAAACAATTGGTTAAATTACTATTCTTTGATTGTTGCTAGTAACTGGTTACATTCGGCCAAAAAAGTTGCAAAATTAAAAAACAATCGAAACTCTGTATAGCTCAATTGAGCCGCCGGATTCTATAAGGGCTTATAAATTTTCAACAGCGGTGTTCGCTTTTCCCCCACCACCTTGAAATTGATTTTTAAGAAACAAAATTTTGTAATTACTATCTTGTAGGAAATTCTCTGGCGCATCTTTTTTCTTCAGATAATTTTTTTTCTATCTCTTACCGTTTTTGAAAAAAACTCAAAAAACTGAGTTTTTCTGGAAATCATATTTGATTAAAATTTTCACTTCAACTCGCTCTAAAATGAAAATTTCTTAATTTTTTTACATGAAATTTATAGGAGTTATAATTTGAAGTATTCTTTGGATGATAGGCTATTAATAATGCTTAATTATTTAACTGAAAAAAAGTTATTCATTTTTTTATTGCTCATTGTTACATTATTGTTTGATAATCTTCAACTGTTTCGTTTAACTAGAAAATTTTCAGTAAACACAAAGTGTCATATGTTAAAATGTTCATGGATACCCAATAAAGTTTTCTGAAAAGTTTCATTTGAATTGACATTATCGTAAACAAAATATAAGCAATAATATTTTTGCGGCGCAAGAGGCTTGATCTGAGAACTGTCATAATAGACGTAGCGCTATGCGTCTTCATGTTAATAGATCGCATTATTTATTTAGTTATTTTTTTTTTCTTCATTGAATTTTATTATTATTATGATTTCTTTGCTCATTGTTGCATTAGTTTTTGATAATTTTCGAGTGTTATAATATATAATGTAAATTTGTGATTGAATAAAAGTCAGTAAAAGTGAAATTATAACGTTCTGAGAGATAAATCAATTTCATTTATTAATTCAATATTTTCTACTTAGAATAATAATGAATGATTACAATAAATAAATTACTTGAAGTACAGTATTGACATAATTTTTAATAATAAATAAGCCTTTAAATGAAAATATTTAGTTACAATAATACTGAATAATGTAATAATAATCGTCAGTAATAATAAAATTATTTAAATTGTCATATTTTAATAATGAACAATGTAAGCGATAAATAAATGTTATCATGAAAAAAGTCTTTCATTCAGAATCCGATGAAAAGTCTTCTTTTCTTGAACATTTTCTCCCTTTCTTTTTTGTTTGTTTTATTTTCATTTTCAAAAGATAACTTTTAAAAAACTGCTTTCCTTCATTGGAGAGGTATGGCATTAATGTTTTGGCATCTTCAATTTTTGACTTCGTAATACATACCTACTTTAGGAGGTGAAACGTGTTTTAATTTTTTGAGATCAATTTCGACATTCAAATTGAAAGTCTGGAAACTGTCTTCAGAATAAGAGTCAAAAACTTTAACTTCTTTTGTTGGATAATATTTAATCATCCTAGCTTCAGATATCTTCATTCCTTTTGGTTTTTGTATATTGCCTTGAAAAACTTTTTCATAATCTTGCAAAATATCTTGAGAATTGTCGACAAGAATAAAGGGAGGATTTCTCGCATCTTTAATTATATCAAAGTATTTTTCCGCATTCTCAATGCGCTCTATTTTTTTTAATTTTTCTGCATAAAGACCAAAATTCCTATCGCATTGACAATACGAATGACCTCTAATGGGAAAAATGTGCCATATTTCAACGTTGAAATAAATTGACAGTAAAATCATGTACGTAAAAACTGTGTAGTTTCTATTCTGGCCACCTGCAGCATCCGAAAAGAAAACAATTTTTGAGTGACGTGATTCGTGGAATTCTTTTTCAACGCTATAGTTTAAGAAGCTACAAATAGTATTTGCTCCTTTTTTTGCGAATCCTTCTAGATACGGTAACATGTAACTGTTTGTAGTTCCATGTATATGAACGTTAAATAAATATAACCACAATTTTCTCTTATAAAACTGCTCATTAACAGGAATTTTTGGTAAAACAAGATTTTGCGCGTAGTCAAACTCGCAGCATAATAAATCTCTTTTTGTTAACAATAATTTCTTTAATTCTTGATAATGTTTAACATTATTCTTATGCTGAATTAATTCTTCAGTTTCTAGTTTATTATTATTGCGGCTAATCTCACAAAAATCACACATATCAGTATGTGGTCTCTTAAATGTAAAGGGTATGTTTCTGTTAAAATATTTAGAATATGTGGATTCTTTTAAAGGACACTCAGAATTTTTAATCGTTGCATAATATTCAGTAAATAAATGGAACATTGTTTTCAGATCTAACTCTGAATTTTCGAAATAATTCAAACATGAATTATCGTAATGTGCTTTTCGATGCGGCTGATTGTTACAATGTTCTTTAATCATATTTTTCACTTCATTAGTTAATAACATTTTTTTACGCCCGCCTTTCCCTCTTTCATCGTTTAAACTTTTCTTTGCTATAATTTTTTTCTGCACCGTTCTTAGTCTCTTTTCATCTATTTTTAAAGCTTTGTAAAGAAAATTTTTGCAAACAAGTATTTTTTCTTCGTAATATGGACATAAATAAAAATTCCAAAGTACCAACCTAGACTTAGAAGTTTTGTTCTTCACAGTAACAGGATCTTTACATATCATTAAATTAGAAATAAAAATATTTTGCTTCTCGTAATCTCCCATACTCCAAAACTTTGAGTGAAATTCTTTTTGTACTTCTACTTTAATTTTTTCAAAACATTTTTTTTCTTACAACAAAATCCAACAGGCTCAAATTGTCTGGATGAAACCCGATTTCCACTAACAGATATGTATTCTTTACCCTGCACAATGTAAAATATGAGTATAAGTCTATTGTTATAAAACTCTTAAGTTGCAAAATAACGTTTACATTAAAATATTAAAAAAGTACAATTATTTTTACAATATAAAATAATACAAAAGCCGTACGATTAATATAAAATACAATTCTTAATTTTATTTATTTTAAACTAAAAATCGTCAAGTAAGTACAATATTAAGCACTCTCAAGGCTAATAACGTGTAACACGTACAGACGTAAATAAACAAATTTTGTTATTCTTAAAATTTTATCTTAGACAAATTTAGTAATAAGAATTATATACAAGAAATATATATATATTTTTGATTTAAACGAAAACTTGAAACATTTTTTTTACTCTATATCTATCAACTGCCATGACATTTATATATATTATAAACATTTAATAAACAACATACCATGTTTCTTTTTCTTTTTTTAACATTCTTTGACCAATTCTCTTTGATAAGTTTTCTTTTTCTTCCATTTGAAACTGCCACTGTTTCCAACATTTTTCAATAATAAATTTTGCAAAATTAAATAAATTAAATCCTCTTTCCACTATAAAAGCAACCTTTCATTCTTAACACAAGAATAACAATAATTCAATTAACATGAAGACGCATAGCGCTACGTCTATTATGACAGTTCTCAGATCAAGCCCCTTGCGCCGCAAAAACATTATTGCTTATATTTTGTTTACGATAATGTCAATTCAAATGAAACTTTTCAGAAAACTTTATTGGGTATCCATGAACATTTTAACATATGACACTTTGTGTTTACTGAAAATTTTCTCGTTAAACGAAACAGTTGAAGATTATCAAACAATAATGTAACAATGAGCAATAAAAAAATGAATAACTTTTTTTCAGTTAAATAATTAAGCATTATTAATAGCCTATCATCCAAAGAATACTTCAAATTATAACTCCTATAAATTTCATGTAAAAATATTAAGAAATTTTCATTTTAGAGCGAGTTGAAGTGAAAATTTTAATCAAATATGATTTCCAGAAAAACTCAGTTTTTTGAGTTTTTTTCAAAAACGGTAAGAGATAGAAAAAAAATTATCTGAAGAAAAAAGATGCGCCAGAGAATTTCCTACAAGATAGTAATTACAAAATTTTGTTTCTTAAAATCAATTTCAAGGTGGTGGGGGAAAAGCGAACACCGCTGTTGAAAATTTATAAGCCCTTATAGAATCCGGCGGCTTAATTTGATGAAAAGTTGAAGTTACACAATAGTAATTTGTTTAAACAATTTTAAAATTGTTAATCTTAGTTTGTTGCTAGTAACTGATTACATTCGGCCAAAAAAGTTGCAAAATTAAGAAAAAATCGCAACTCTGTAGCTTAGTTAGATAAAAAGTTGTAAATAAACAATAATAATTTGTTTAAACAAATCAGCAACTACATGGAACAATGATTAAATACCAATATTTATGTTATTTATTTAGAATCTATGAACAAACTTTAATAAAAGTAGTAAAAAATATTTTTTGATGATTTTTTCGTAGTTTTGTAATTTATGGAGTTTTTTGGGATCTCTTTAAAAAATATTTAATATTAAAAAATGATTAAACAAACAATTTATCAATATTCTTTGAAGTCTCCTGAAGAGAAACAGAGTTTGCTTATTGAAAAATATTAATTTTCAAGGGTTCTATACCATTTCTACGAAGAAGTGTTTTTTCCCCATGCATTTTACATGGGAAACTTTGAGCGCTTTGAGCGACCTCTCTAAATATTTTTGGATTTACAAAAAAAACGGGGGTATTTTTTTTCGATATAGAACAATTCAAGGGGGGAAAGCATTGACTGCTACCTGACTACACTGAAAAAAATTTAAGGGGAGGTTCTAGTCCAAAGTCCAAATTAACGTAATTTTAGGATTTTTTTTTTGAGTTAACGCAATTATTTTTTGAAATAACTTTTTATGGTATTTATTGGTATAGATTTGAAAAATTTTACAAAATTTTTTCAAGGAAAAATAATTAAAAATGGCGGATCCAGCCCTCCCTGAAGAAAGCCGTGCGTGGCGGGAGTCCAAGTGCGCGGGACACTACAGCCCTTCCAAATGATCTGAACTGAAAAAACCAAAAATATTCTTAAACTAGATAAAATTTGGGGGGGAATATGTATCTCCGATTTTTAAAAAGACCCTTTAAAAAAAATTGGGGTCATTTGAAAAAGAAAAACCTGTTTTTCCCCCCTTTTTTTGCTTTATCGTAAAATAAACAATAACAAAATTTTGTTTTAAAAAAAAACGCAACCTAGTGGCCCCCCAAATTGAATAAGCTTTAATTTGAGCCGTCAAACATCGAAATCTGTTCAGCCGTTGAAGGTGAATCATGTCCCGCGCGCAAAAAAAAGGTGTTTAGAGAAAAACGCGTTTAAAGTTTGACGTAGGAAAAATCGTACGTAATGTTTGTTTTTTTAATTTTACTTCTAATCAGCTATTCCAGGACCATATAAGGTTCCTTCCTTATCCTCGAAGAGTATTTTCTGCTGAACTTAAGCACTGATTTTCGGTGTGTTTTGAAACACACCACTTAATAGGCGGTACGAGCGCGCGATTTTACTTGTTTTTCGGCCAACGCACTTTTTTGTCTAATATGCTATAACTCGTAAAATAAATTAGATAGAGGAATATCCTTTTGCATACACATGTTCAAGACCCTAAGAATGAAAATAAAGCATTAAAAAAAAATACTTTTTTTTGTCGATTTGGACTAGAACCTCCCCTTAAATGGCATTATTAACCAAAACCAATAGTCAATCTTAATGTAGTTAAGGTAATAAGGATTCCTAGCTAATTTTATCACTTAATTATGGTTAATTTCACAAATTAGAAACTAGCAATAATAACTTTGAATTTCCTAGTCAAATCAGCTAAGAAGCTTTATTAATAAAACTATATGATACTTTATGTAGTTTGACACACGTGAATAATTATAATTATTAGGGTGGCCGTTAAAAATGACATTTTGGAATTTTGTCCATTTCCGGGTCTCATTTTGTCACAAATTGAAAAAAAAGATACGTCCCACATAACACGTAATATTCCAGGGATAATCCTGGAATATTTTTTTGTGACATTCGGAATATTCCAAAGGAATATTGCAGTGACGTTACTGGAACGTTGCTATGTCCGACTCAGGGAATATTTCAGTGGAACATTCCATGAATATTAAATTGTAATGTCTCTGGAACATTACAATATAACATTGCAGGAATATTCCATTGGAATATTCATAAGTTTTTTAAAGCAAAAAAAAATGTAGTCTTTAAATTTATTAGTTCTTATTAGAATTTTTTATCATTTTATTTTTACATCTTAAAACAAATTAAAAATTCTAAACGCGACGGGAGGATTCGATCCCTAAACCTAAGACCTATCTAACGATTAACGCTCGCGGCTATTTTATCGGTATGAAAATTCTACAATAAAGCTGGATGAACTTCAACTATTTTAGATAGGTATTAAAACTATATCTACTCGGTTTAGATTCTTATTTTCATACCGATAATAGCTGCGAGCGTTAATCGTTAGATAGGTCTTAGGTTTAGGGTTCGAATCCTCTCGTCGCGTTTGGAATTTTTAATTTGTTTTAAGACGAAAAAATAAAATGATAAATAATTCTAATAAGAATTAATAAATTTAAAAACTAAAATTTTTTTGCTTCAAAAAACTTATGAATATTTCAATGGAATATTCCTGCAATGTTATATTGTAATGTTCCAGAGACATTACAAGTTAATATTCATGGAATGTTCCACTGAAATATTCCCTGAGTCGGACATAGCAACGTTCCAGTAACGTCACTGCAATATTCCATTGGAATGTTCCGAATGTCACAAAAAAATATTCCAGGAATGTCCCTGGAATATTACGTGTTATGTGGGGTATTTTTTTATTTGTCTTAAATTAATATTTAGTGGTGCCTGTAGGCTATTGAAATTTTGCATGTATTTTGCATGGGAAAAAAACTTTTTTTCTTAGATTCCCTGTAAATTTTTGACCGGACTACTCTGTTTCTCTTCATAAATGTTCAAAGAATAATAAACAATTTTTAACATATGAAATTTGTTAAGTTAATTATTTTTTACAGGACCCAAAAGTTGACCAAAAAAAAAACCAAAATAGATTATTATTGGCAAAAAATATTAATTCTGAAAAAAAAGAGAAATTTAAACTGCTAATCATGGTTTTTAATGTTTTTGAGGTTGCTGATTGCAAATCTGAAGTCATATTTCAAAAATTCAAAATGGCGGATCCAATATGAAGGCCATAAAAAATTTAAAATTAATCAATTTCTAAGAAACTTCGTATCAGGAGGTTTTGGTTAACTGTAAAAAATAGTTAACTTAACAAATTTCATATGTTCAAAAATTGTTTATTATTCTTTGAACATTTATGAAGAGAAACAGAGTAGTCCGGTCAAAAATATTCATTTTCAACGATTTTACAGGAAATCTACGAAAAAAAAGTTTTTTTCCCATGCAAAATACATGCAAAATTTCAATAGCCTACAGGCACCACTAAATATTAATTTAAGACAAATAAAAAAATACGTATCTTTTTTTTTCAATTTGTGACAAAATGAGACCCGGAAATGGACAAAATTCCAAAATGTCATTTTTAACGGCCACACTGAGAAAATAAGTTGACTAAATACAACCAATTTTTGATTAAATTTAGCTGAGAGAGATTGTTTGTTTTGTTTGTTTTGTCCCGAGGAACCCTAACCTAGAAATATTTTCTTATTATTTTCTCAGTGCACCCTAATAATTATAATTATTCACGTGTGTCAAACTACATAAAGTATCAAAGTTTTAAATTGAACAGAGTCTTTCATCTTATTTTTTTAGTCAATAAAACAGTCAGATATGTATATTATATACATATGTCATATTTTAGGTTAAATTATTTATATATTTTTTTTGTCGAAAAATTAGTACAAATCTAATTACTGGTTTAAACTTTGCAATTTTGCAACGTTACTTTAATAATATGAATATATCAAATAATAAATATAAATATATATTATTGAATAATAATAAAAAAAGAAAATAGTTGTTTTATGGTCGAAATACCCATATGATATTCTTCCTTTTCACATCAAGACCTCCCTTGGTCGAGTGCGTTAACGCGCATTCCCAGTACGGTTGAGTTCTGACATCAGAGCAGGTTCTATTCTCGAGTCTGTATTAATAGCAATCTATCAACACTTAACTCCTGTGAATGTTGAGGATACTGTTTTTTTTAATTTAATAATTATTTTTTTTGTAAATTAATTTAAAATATGATGGTTTCTAAATTTATTATGGCTTTATAAACTATTAATTTATTAAAAAGTAAACAAAAAAGCGATTTGCAGGTGTTTAAAACAAATCCAGTATCATTAGTCAAATTGACTATTTTCCTAGTCACTTTGACTATATTTGAAAGTGTCACTTTGACTAGGATTTCTTGGTGGGTTCCTCTCGTGACTAAGAATTTTAGTCAATTCCTAGTAAGAGTATAGTTAGGAATTTTTTTCAGTGTACCATGCGTCCGACATTTAGAGCGCGGAGGCAGTTGCTGCATCCGACTCCACAATTATTATTAACTGGTTATAATTAAATAATTTTCAATTTAATAAAGCATTTCAAAAATATACATTAAGTTACCGCAAAAAGTAAGCAAACTGTATAAAATTGTCATTAAAAGCAAAGAAACATTTTAGGTTCATATGTTACTATAAAGAAATAATACATATATTCGGGTTATCCAATATCGTTTTCCAATTTTTACGAAATCACATTCCTCTATCGTTTTGACACCTCTAGCATTGGAATTAAATCGACACATTATCATACTAGGTGAGGGAAAGAGATAAAAAGCAATAGATTTTTATGGTACTGAGGTAAAATACAACGGGAGTTTCGTGTCGTTTCTAAATTTACTTACGTTCTCGTTATTCGTTGTACGTGTACGAGGAGACAACGGCAATGCCTACCAGTATGGCAAGTTTCAATGTAAAACCACTGGTTTATAGCCTCTATAAAAATACAGTCCATAGCAGAAGCGCATGCTGCGATAGCTATTGTAAATCTGTTTTATTACCGCACTTTCTTTAATCCGCGTAATCCTGGCGCGAAACACGATACAGTGATCGTAGCCGATTATTTGCATCAACGACGTTCTGTTTGGACATGAAATCGCACTTGAGGTTACACTTTCGCCCCAGAATACCATTTAAGAACTTACAGTG
Source organism: Ganaspis brasiliensis (assembly GCA_037103525.1). Taxonomy (NCBI): domain Eukaryota; kingdom Metazoa; phylum Arthropoda; class Insecta; order Hymenoptera; family Figitidae; genus Ganaspis; species Ganaspis brasiliensis. The sequence goes on along the minus strand of JAZKLR010000001.1, from coordinate 1,253,917 downwards.
AATCTAACGATTTTTACAATAATAAAAAATAGTCACGATTCGACTTCGGTCAACCATATCTTTGTATTATTATCATATAAATGTCTGGCCTCGTCTTGTTTTTGTTACTCTTTAAATCAAGCTAAAAAATCAGGATTAAATATTTTTTGTGGAACAACAATATCTTTGTATGAAACTTTTTTTTTCAATGTCGTTACTATAGGTGCATACATTAAGATTTGAGATGAACTCATTGGGCGCCAAAAACGTTAATACACGGGGAAAACGTTTGAGGTAATCTTTCCCATATTATATGCAGGACCTCGGATCAAAGTTACAATTGAGATATTGTGTTCAAAATTCTGATAGTTATTTTCAAAAAATAAGAAAAATTTTCCCATATACGTGGTACTTGAGAGTCAAAAGTAGACTGAAAAAGACTACTCGCTTAAAGCTGTAAAATGTGCATTAAAGTTGAAAAGAGTTTGCCGAGAAATGTGCAGAAGTTTACCATGCTACGGGTAATCGGAGTTCGGGCTCAGAGTCAAGTCCAATGACTCTCCAGCATGGTAAACTCTCCTCAAAACTCGCAATTTATTCCTATCGCATGATAAATCAAACTTTCTCCCTCTTTTTCCATTTTTAATTTGCAGATGCGATCACATATTATTTGTCTGTTAATTCCACAAGAACTCTTTCTATTAAAAGGAAAAAGAATGATCTTTAAATTATTAATTTTAATACTTATATTAGAGGCTAGCCTAGCTTACGTTGAATTATATAACATGCAACTATGACAAACAAATTTTAAACGAAAACTTGTTAGATATTTCATATTTTACTGACTACTCTTTCAATTAGTTTATTTTTTAAATTCTTATAATATTTTGATTCTTTAATTGTGTATTTCTGTAAATAGTTTAATTCTTAATATTTATTTACATTTAATACTAAAATAATAAATTTTAAAATAAATTAAACAATATTTGTATTTTACATTAATTAAAAAGAAAATTACCTAAAATATTTCAGATATGATGCTTTTCTTGGTTTTTTTATCATTGTAAAATTAAACTATCAAACATATATTTTACAACTTCTAAACTTCTATGTTTGTACATTTTTTTAAATAAAAATTTCTTGTAATTTAAAGGCAGATTTTTTATATTTTAAAGTTTCTTTCTTGCTTTGAAAATTTTCAATTATGGTAATTTTTACTCTTTACTATTTTTAAATAGCTAAATGTCATTTTTTAAAATTATTATTTTTCTTACTTTTCATTTATTATACCTTTATAAGATCTACTTAATTCATTACTTTCAATTTTTAGTTGTAATAACTTTTATTTATTCAAATTCTTATTCAAAATAATATTTATTTTCGTAAATAACGTTTAACAAATTCTCTAAATCTGAGTTAGTTAAAAATAACTAGCTTGAAATCAAAAAGTTAGCTATTAATTCAAATAGCTATATTTCTACTAATCATTTAGTAAAAAATAAATAATTATTAGTTTAGTTTATTTTTAAGTTATATCAAAATAGATAATATTTTAGTAGAATTCTGATTATTATTAATAATTAATTATTTTTAACTAATTCAGATTAAAAGAACAGATAGGATTTTCTAGGTTATTAAACTTTTAATGCAGAAAATACAAATTTGTTTCTATAAAAATTATTATATTAAATAACATTTATATTAATATTTTTATATATAATACATATAATATATTTTTAATAAATGAATATTTGGTTTTTTAAACATTGTAAGAATTAAAATTTTAATAAATAAGAATTTTCTGTCTAATTATTAAATTACTTTATTTAAAAATTATATAATACAGGAGTCTCGGAAATCTAAATTAACACAAGTGAAATTGATCTAAAGTGAATAAAAGATAAAGTCAAAGATTTTGTTAATTACACCTATTTTTAATATTTAGATAATTGTTAAATTTGTACACATTATAAAAAATATTTTTTAAAATATCTACAAGTTATTTTTATAACAAGACCTTTAAGTTTTATTTAATTAATGAACTGCATAATTATAACTTTATACATTAAATAAAACTTTTTTTTAAATTAAAAAACTATTTGACATTAATATAATATTTTGGTCGTACTTTTTAGAATTTAAAATACAAAATAAGTTCTAAATTAACATTTTGAATTTGATTCACAGATTATTGCAAGACAAAAAAGAAAGATTTAATAGAAATTACCAAAATTTTGAAACTTGATTTATATAAAAAATTGATCAAGGAAGGAAGCAATAATTAACACATAATTGTTTTAAATTATAATTATTCAGTCTAAAGATATAAGAATTAAAACCGTTTCTCATAAAGGGATACAATTCTACTCAGTTAGTATATAAGGAAAGTTTGAATCTCTAATTCCAAATGTATTCGAGCGTGTTCGGTGTGCGTGAATGTGTATTTAGATATTTGTATATTGCGGCGTAAGTTTAGTTTAGGTAAATCGCGTCTTGTATATAGTTGAAAAGAATATTAAATTAATCTTAAGGTTAAAACTATGATCGTGATTGTATCGTTAAATGTAATTATAATTAGCGAAATAAGTAATCTCTATAGGAAATAAATCTGTAATTAATATGAAGGAAATCTTTTTATTTTTTGGTTGAATAGAAAAGATCATCTAGTTGGCAAAACTTTACCATGCTGGTGAGCAGGAGCCTTGACAAGAACATTGTCGAGGCGCGCTGAGCTCAAGAATTCGAGCTCAGCGCCTTGTCATCCAGCATGGTAAAGTTTTCCCACGTGCTGTGTATAATACTACTCAACTTTCTGGCAATCGAGGAATCGCCCTCCGACCATCAAATTACCATGCTGGAGAGTGATGTGTATCCATATTTTTGTATAAAACATTTCTAATTCTTGAATAATTTCTATTATAAATTGAATGGTAAAGTTTTCTAAAAATCACTTTGATCCGAGGTGTATCATGCTAACATGGTAAACTTTATCTGAAACATTTTCTCCGTGTATTAAAAAAGGTTTTCGTTAGAAACAAATTGACACATAGACACTATTTATCCTAAAAACACCCCTGAGGTGGCTAAGATGTAAAATAAAATATTGACATTAAATTGATCAAATATTAGTATATAATTAAGAAAAATAATTAAAATTTAATTTTGAACGATATAGACTGGGAGGTCGAAACTACAATAATTTAATTATAATTTCACACAAAGGAGTACATTTTCAGCAATAAAAAAAGCTCATATAGTGGCTTAACGCCACTTAGATACTTTTTCGATTATAACTTCTTTGCGCTACGATCTTGTACCTATTCTTTTGTTTTGCATGCTAAGATAAAAGTGATCAGTGCTCTAACAATGGCCAAGCCTTTTTGAAGCTGCGAAGCACCTTTAGAAACTTTAGTATTTTCGTCAACTACGTTGTTTCTTGCGTTTTTAATTTGTGCAAGATTGTATTAATAGTAAGGCTACCTGGCGCACTTTTCACTCTTTGTTAATTAACTCTGACAATTTTTTAGTTATGACAACTGATAAGGGAATCATCAGTTCATAATCTTTAATAGTTTATTTTTATTTTTAAGCTAAATTTTCTTTGTATCTTTACTTGGAATGGAAACGGAATCGAATTCGCTTCCCACAAAATTCCTAGCTATCCACAAGGGTTACAATTTATAATATCAAAATATAATATGGTTTGAATAAAATTGGAATGCTTTTTAAAATTTTTGAGCACACTTGAGAAATCCTCTCTCTAAGTCTGAATTAGTGGTTTTTTACTAATGAAGTAGAGAAAGATTGGTCACTATTAAATAGTGAATATTTCGTCAATTCATTATAGTGTAAAACCACTAATTCAGATTAAGAAAGCTCACTCTCTAATTAATAATTGTTTTAATAAATTAAAATTAAGAGTTCCTTGCAGTCCATGTTCAAAAGATTAAAACTTAGTTTAAACAGTAGATTAAGCGTGAAATATTCTCTTAGTTTTTTAAAAGAGTTTTTAGACCTGGAGACTGTGTGAAGATCCCAGAGGCGCTCTCAAAAATGTTGTACGACAAGTCGCTAGGGTGGTCAGAACCAGTGAACTACAGGTAACTACCTTTTTGCGTTTAGATAAGACTTTGGAAATATAGTTTGAAGTCGAGCATGGCGAGATCGTATAGCACAGTAAAGGTCTGCTATTAAAATTTGCATCTTCCTTTTACTCCTTCCAGTCCAGAGGAGGGAATTTAATTGGTCGTCTGAAATCTTGGATATGTAACGATCATCTCGTTTTGAAAAAGGTCATCTTCCACTACCGACTCTGAAAGGTCTGTCTCGAGAGTTCAATTTTCTTCCCTCATTTGCAATTCGTAATCAGGAGAGCAGAATTTAGCAGAGTGGAAAATTATTTTCAAAAACTCATTCTTGAAAGAAGTATATTCCTCGCTTGTACTATTTTTAATGTATGACTTAATTAATAAAAATTTTTTAAATCATATTTTGTTTTTCGTAGCCGATATTTTTTAAAATTTTAAGTAAGAGTGACCTCCCTACAGTAGATAATGGCTAACAGTAGATAATTAATTTTAATTTTCCAAAAAATGTCTTGAAAGTTTTAAATCAGCTTATTATAATAAGATTTTACGAATAAAATAAGTTAGCCTAACAGTGTTTTTTCAAAAGAACATGAATAATACCGTGCAGAAATGGAAAAAGTCGTTTTTGAGTACTCAAACAAAAAAAAAATTAACTTGAAATAAATTTATGATTTTCATGAAGAATAAACATTTTCAGAGCTCGTAAATGTGTTATTATCAGAATTAAAGGCTTGAAAAATAATATATGCCATTACGAAGTGTTAGTTTTCTTTATTTATAAATATATTTAAGCACTTTTTATTAACTAGTGTAAATTTCAACAGGGATCATCCACATATTACGTGATATCATTAAGGGTGGGAGGGGGATAGGCAAATTATCACGGTTCATGGAAATTCAATTTTTTAACAATAGAAAAATTATTATTATTCTTCTTTTCAAAATCCCCGCTGTCTCGTATTTCTAATATTTCATTTAATTATTAAAGACTGTTTAGCCTTTTAAACAACTTTTATGTTTAAAAATTAATTTTATTTTGAAGAATACTTATCAAGAATTTGTGTTACAAGTAAAAATAAAAAAGTTGTTCTACAATTTATATTCTTTAAATAGGAAACGATTATCACAGGCGTAACTAGAACATTTTTGTAGGGTGGGCCGGGTCCATTGCCTTTAATCTAAAAGTATATATATTTTGGTGCCCCAGAAAAAGGTCAACTTTTAATTTTCTATAACGCAACCTAAAAATATAGATCTTTGGTTTAGAAAAAAAGATGCGTATATTTTTTAATAATTTTTTAAACCATTTTTAAAGGTCGCGCAATTCAATAATTTTTCACAAAATTTCTCTCATTTTTAAGAATTTACGATTTTGCGATTTGAGACATAAAATTTCATTCAACTTAGGGCAATGTTTTTCTACTTCATTGAATTATTTCTATCAATTTTTACATTGAAACTATAATTTTCAATTACTTTTTGTCATTTTTTAACGAATTTCTTCAATTTTGAAATATTATTGCCATTTTATGTAATTATTTTTCCCAATCTTTAATTCAAAACAAAATTTTTTACAGATTTTTTTCAAATTTAACTTGCAATCAACAATCTTCAATTATATTTGTCATTTTCTAGTAAATTTCCTCAATAAATTAAAAATTTTTTTCTTCTATTTTGTTTTCAATTTCATTTCTGTTGTTATTACTTAATTACCTTCTTTTTAAAATTATTTTCTTCAATTTTCAATTTTTTTAGTTATAGTTAAATTGTTTTCTTGAAATTTCAATTCTTTTCTTTAAATTTCAATTATAATTTTTGATTTTTATTTTTGCTTTAAATTTTATCAGGAATTTTGGCTCCTTCAAAAAACTATATTCTTCATTTCATCAATTTTTAATTTTAATCCTTTAAATTCAATTGTTCTTGTCTCTTTTTAAGCACTTTTTCCAAATTTCAATTTTCTAAAAGTGTGTTTAAATGTAATTTCTTCGTTTTTCAATTATTTTCTTTATTCCTCATATTTTTTTTACTTTAAATCTGTTTTGTTTACAATTTCAATTACTTTTTGCTTCTTCATAGAGGAAGCTTTGTGATCGTTAAGATTTTCGATTTTCCGAAGCTAGTCTAAATCGACTTATTTTCATCTAAAAAGCGTAAATTTTCATTCCTAAGCAAATGTCCAGATGTATGTGTGTTTGTGTGTATGTATGTATGTATGTATGTATGTGTGAGTGTATAGCGTTTTTTGTGTACAAGATATCTCGAGAACGCTTCAACGGATTTCAATGAAATTTGGATGACTTATTAAGCTCATGAATATCTAAATTTGGACACAAGGATTTTTTAAAATACCCAACTAAATTTTTTTGAGCACCTTTTTTCATCGAAAAAAATCGTTTTTTGCCAACATTTTTTTTCATGCTAAAAATACAATTTAATGAATACAAAAATCATATTCCTTATCTCAAAAAGAATTGATTGACCTATATAATTTTTATAATTGATCAAGAATTCGTAAAATAATTCATATTTTTACATTTTTTTGCATTTAAAATTCTTCTTTTTTAAATGACTTCCCCGATTAACTTATATATATTATTAATTTCCTTCTTCCTCTATGAGGAAGCAAATTATTTTGCTTACTTCGAAGCGAAATCTCCATGAAATGGACATAATTCTCACCTAGTTCTATTTTTAAATGAGTTTCTTCAATTATTTTCTACAAAAACTCGTAATTTATATTTTTTAATTATATTGATTATTTTATACTGAATTTCTTCAAATAAAATTTTCTTTTACAATTCTATTATTATCTATTATTATCTTCAATTGGAATTGCTTTTCTTACTTTTCAATAAAATTTTTGATTATTCTTCTTCTTTCAATTTTTTTCGGCATTTTTATTGAATGCCTTCAATTCTTAATTATTTTTCACATTTTATAAATTTTTGTCTTCAATTTAAATTTCGTCCTAACTTTTAAATGATTTGTGATGTTTTTTATTTTCTTTCTTCGATTTTCATTTAATTTATTTAATTTACTTTAGTTTTAATTCACTTTTAATTTTTAAACTAATTTTCTTCAATTTTTGGTAATTTTTTTTCTGCTCTCAATTACTTATTTTTTGAATTTTTAATTAAATTTTAAATTTTGCAATTATGTTTGTTAATAAATAATTATAGTCTTCAATTCGAATTGTTTTTTCCTTTTTGAAATAATTTCCTTCAATTTTCGGTTTTTCCTTCAATTTTCTACTTGTAGCCCAAAATTTTAAATTATTTTTGATATTGTTTGTCAAAAGAATTCCTAAATTTTATAATATTGTCTTGAATTTCAATTATTTTTGTGTTTTCAAATGTCTTAAATATTCAATTTCAGTTTATTTTTTAAATTTTTAAATTTGAAACATGTTATTTTCAGCGTTTTTAAAATATTGTTTGAACAATTTGAATTGTTTTCTACGTGATTCTAAAATTTCATTTACATTCTTAATGTATTTTAGAATATTTTTCTTTAATTTTCAGTTATTTTTTTTTAAAGATTTTCTTAATTTTTCAGTATTTTATTTGAAATTTTAGTTTTTATTAATCTTATACTTGTAATATTTTATATTTTCTAACAATAGAAAATTTCTTTTAATTTTTTACCAATTTCATCAATATTTTTCTTAATTTTTCAAACATATTTTTCATTTTCTAAGGTAGCCTAAAAACTTAATTTATTTTTGTCGCTTTTTAGTTAATGTCTTTAATTTGTAAGATATTTCTTTAAACTTAAATTATTATTTTTATTTTATTTTTTTTTCTCATTTTTAAATTTAAAAAAAGTTGTTTTTAAAGATTTTCTTTACTTTTTGCTTCCTCGTAGAGGAAGCTTTGAGATCGTTAAAATTTTCGATATTCCAAAAATAGTCTAAATCGACTCATTTTCATCTAAAAAGCGAAAATTTTCATTCCTAAGCAAATGTCCAGATGTATGTGTGTGTGTGTGTGTATGTATGCATGTATGTGTGTGTGTGTGTGTGTGTGTGTGTGTAGCGTTTTTTGTGTACAAGACATCTTGAGAACGCTTAAACGGATTTCAATAAAATTTGGGTGACTTATTAAGCTCATGAATATCTAAATTTGGACACAAGGATTTTTGAAAATACCCAACCAAATTTTTTTGAGCACCTTTTTTCATCGAAAAAAATCGGTTTTTGCCAAAAAATTTTTTTATGCTAAAAATACAACTTAATGAATACAAAAATCATATTCCTTATCTCAAAACGAATCGATTGACCTATATAACTTTTATAATTGATCAAGAATTTGTAAAATAATTCATATTTTGACATTTTTTTGCATTAAAAATTTTTTTTTTAACAACTTCCCCAATTAACTTATATATTATTAATTTCTTGCTTCCTCATAGAGGAAGCAAATTATTTTGCTTACTTGGAAGCGAAATGTCCATGAAATGGACATAATTCTCATCTAGTTTGTTATTTTCTTAAATTTAACATGTAATCAATATTTTTTAATTTTATTTGTTATTTTAAAATTAATTTCTTCAATACTTTACTTTTTCTTCTCTTTTGAAATCTTTTATTCAAATTAATTTTTTTGGCATTACCTTCTTTTTAAAATAATTTTCTTAAATTTTCAATTCTTTTAGTCATAATGAAATTGTTTTCTTAAAATTTCAATTACAATTTTTGATTTATAATCTTGTCTTTAATTTCTTCCGGAATTTTGGTTCATTTTTCAAATTTATAGTATTGTCTTCAACTTCAATCATTTTTCTTATTTTTAAATTAATTTTTCCAAATTTCGTCTATTTCTCATCTGTTAATTATTGTTTTCGTATATTTTAACTTATAATCTTTAATTTTCGATTATTGTTTAAGGAATTTCTTTAATTTTTAATTTAAATTCTTGTAAATTTAAAATTAATTTTTTCGATTCTCAATTATTTTCTTTAATTTTTACATTTATTTTCTTTAATTTAAAATTCTTGCATTGAATTTCAACTATATAGAATCTTTTAAAATTTGATTTGAAATTTTCTAAGAAAGGGGGAGCTCAATTTTACTTCCTGTGAGGAGGCCCTCAAATCCAAGCTACGCCACTGTTTTGGAGGCTACTATTGACATCAGAAGATGAGATTTCGAAATTTAAATATATATAAAGAGTGCCAAAAAGTCAATTAATCTTTTTTTTAACTATGACGATTATATACTGTTGTCAGGGAGTAATTTTTGAGTAATGTAAAAATAAGAGATTTGTTACACTTGTGTTACAAATATCAACATAAACAAGCGGCTACCTTTAACAATCAACTTCGAAAATTCAGTGTGATTAAGATATTCCACATATTTTAATAAGTTTTAAAAAAAATTATAATTGGCATAACTCTTCAAGGATTATTTTCATTCCTTAGAATTTTGAATCCACTGACTAAAAATGTGTTTCTTCATTTGCAATCGTAGCGTACTGCAACAGATTTCAAAAATAAGAAAATCAGTAGCTAACACTTACTCTTATCTATTCTTCCTTGTGAGTAGAATTAGATTTTTAGAAGATTACAGTAAATGAGTATTAAGCTTTGATAGCGTGTTCCTTAGGTTGTCGTCACGATTTCAGTTTAGAATCTTCTCTCCTGGGTTAACACGATCCGGCTTAACGAGTAATAAAATCCACTCCATTCTAGAATCCACGTAATCAGCGTTAAGTTCTCTTTTCATTAACTACTGCTGCGATAGTGGTGACCTTTGTCAAATCTATTTTGAACTCTAGGTACTTTTAAATGTATATGACTCCTTGCCGTGAAAGATATTTTTCGCGAATAAAATCGATTCTCATTTTTTATGACACTTGATGGTTTTCAAGTTGCTCTTTTATTTTCAAAAATTGTTTCAAACAATTACTTTTTGTGTTATTGGTCAATAAATGTTTAAGAGTGTTGCATTGATTGGAAAGTAGTGTTTTATAAAGATCCTGTCTACTTTTTCAAGCCATAAATCAATGACTGTTTTCAGATACATATCTTCTTTTCAATGTGCCTGTGATAGTGACAAAAGAGATACTAAAAAATTGGCTTGAGCAGTTGCTGCGATAGGTCTATTTTGGTTGATTTGAAATGAAAAAATTAAATAGCATTTAAACTTACAGTTTACATCTAGTATGTGACGAAGATATTTTTAAAATATTAAATAATGTCTGCCTATGTATGAAATAATATTTATTTCTGCAGAAGATTTAATAAAATAGAAATTTTTTTTATATGAAAATGGAAAGACACCTTTTCATAAATATAATCCTTTCTCACGATAATGATGTGAAAATGTGTAAATTCTTATTGAACTTGGATTTTATCAGCAACTTATCACAAGCACTTTACGCGCAGCGTGAAACTAATTTTTACATGAATACCTTTCGGTACACATATAAACTAATACCGTTATCTGCAGGGAAAATTGAAATTTATGGCTTGTAGCCACCTACGTAAAGCTTTCCTGAAGAGACTAGCGTAACCGCGTTATACTTTGCATTTTCTACTCGGGACGGAAACCATAGATAATTTTACTCATTACAACGGACCTTTTCGAGGCTTTATTATCGTATTAAACATTGTCTTACGTATCTAATGACATTAACTTTTTTCTCACACATACTGCATTTTTTGTGTAAGAACTTCTTTTTCACAAATCGATGTTTTCTTCATTCGTTAAATTATGAAACGATTTTTTAAACTCTGTGCTTCTTATTATTATGTTTCTTAAAAGAAGAAAATTTAGTGTTTTCATTTTTTCCCATAATGAATTCTTACAATTAGTAATATGTAAGCCCACACAGCACAATATATTTCCTGAAACTTGCCTCACCCTAACACTCTAAGTTTCGAAATATTTCAATGAATGTTCAGGCAACATTGGTGCAAGTATACTAAAATATCCGCTGGTGAGGCAATATTGACAGACTTTATTTCTTGGGATAACAAATTCCCATAAAAAATATTGGTAAACTGTGAAATATCTGCAAAACTGCTGGTTTTTCTAAAATTACTTCAGAACGTAACAAACGATAGCTTCAGACAAAACTTTTTTTATTTAAAACTTCATATAGCAATCAAGGTTTCAAAACCAGTAAGGTTTCATCTTCAGGATTAATGACATTCCATTCGTATGCCAAACATATTTGGTCAATCTATAACATCAATAATAAAAATTATAAAATATTCAGAATTAAATAAAAGTAATAAATAAAAAAAAAATATATAATAATTAACAATTTTTATATATTAAACTTAAACTAAATCAGCAATTTTGTAAATCAAAAACTACTCACAATCATTTATTAATTATATCTTCCTATAAGATATTATAAATAAGTCTCTAAGTTTCGTCAAGTAATAAAAACAAAACAAACAAAAATGGTAATGACTGTTCCTTCATTGATATCTAAAACTAAAATCATTTGTGATTAATCATTGAGTTTAAAATTAAGACTTTCAATGTGTAAATTATTTAAATATATAAATAAATATTTTACCTCAATATCTCAATTCCAATTTATCCGTCATTATCAGAAAATATTCCATTTATTTCTTTTTCACAAATAACTTCGATTTTAAATTGTCAAAATATGTAAGAACAGTCTATATTAGACCAATGTCAAAATTGAACTGAAGGAACAATTATTATTTTCGATAAGTCAGGACCGTTTTGTCTCTTACAAATGAAAGGTTCAATTGATTTTAATTTTTCATAAATATTCATCCCAGTTAAAAATTCCTTTAAAGGAACTTTTAAGGATCGTGTCATGAACCTATAAGGATCCGGATAGGTCCTTTAAGGATCCTCAAAGGTCCTGCAATAATTCCTTAGAGGATCCTGACACGATTCCTTGACGGAATTTGGAACAACGATCCTTCACAGGTTCCCGCGAAGGAACGCATAATGTACATGTTCTCATGCAGGTTCCCGCGCAGTTTCCTTTAATAAAAATGTTTTAGAAATTTTTTTTTTGATTTGGTAATTGATAAAATTTATATGTTATATTCGACGTAGGATTCTAGAAAATTAAAAACTACTGCGCAGCCATAAGCATCATAGAAACCAAGTTCGACCAGTGCGCATCATGTATTCAGTTTTTTGAAAAACTACACATGTTCCTACGTAAGAGCTTACTTATGTTCCTTTAACGAGTCTCTCGTAGGATCATAATGAAGCTTGGGATCCTGTACAGGTACAATAATAATAGTGTTATATATTGGATTGTAATATTTCAGATCTGTTATTTTATTTATCCTATTATTATGTTCTTTTTTATGGAAATCATTTCAGCAAAAATTCGTTTAATTGAGAATTTAATTTTAATTTTATTGAGCTTTATATTATCTTCATGTTCCTTGCACCGAGTCCGTAAAAGTCTACCTGTTTGTCCAATATAAACTTTTCTACAATCCTGACATGACAACTTATAAACTACCCCTGAGGTCTTGATGGAATCTGTTTGGTCCTTGCCCAGTTTAATAAATCTATCCAATTTGGAATTACTTCTAAAAATGACATTCATATTTTTTGGCTCTGAGACAGTTAACAGACCTATAGTAAGGTCATGTCTCATATCAATCAACAATGAGGAGTTAAGACCATTAACATGTATATAACACGTCATGTCTCATATTATGTTCGATCACTATACGCTTTAAACTTTGTTTGCTTTTTTTCACAAAATATACTAAAAAGTTAAATATAAATAAACATAATTATAAATCGATATAATATATAAATATAAATAAATTTAAGTTGTAAATCTTTCTTTTAGAGACTATACAAACTTCAGTGTTAATTTCACAGAATTGGGCCTGGCTCGAATTTACGACTCAAGACCAGTTGCCAATTCCAATATCACGGGAAAAGTGAAGTGGTGTGTTTAGCGAGCGCGTGGTGCATTTCCCAGCTCTTTACCACGCGTCTTTCGACTTATGCTCAGTATGTAAAATTGTTTCTCGTCGAAAAATTTCTGTTTGTCTCTCACGCATGTAGCGTTAAATTTCACAAGGTTTTCTCTCAGTGTTCTTTCTCAAAAAGGATGTTCTCACAAGTGTAAAAAAGGTCGTTCTCAATTGTATTATGAAAGTGTGGCGTGAACTCACGCAAAGATGAAGGACAAATTCTTTGGAAAAGAATTTGGTCTTTTAACTGAATGGACAAAGGACAGTGTGTTTAGCGTGCACATATGCTATTCTGCTTGTGTTTTTTATTCTTCTGACCACGGAATATCTCACAATAAAATGTACATCTCATAATCAAGGTTTTTATTATTTATTTTTCTTTTCTCAGTGAGTTAATTTTTTACCTTTTCCTTTCTCCCGTTATTTGCTCAAAACAGAGACCCATTCTCGTTGAGTATAAATAACGAAGTGGTGAAAAAGGCGCGGGATCCGGACGAGGAAAACTGGGGATTTCCAAAATTTGGCTACCTGAAATGCTATAAACTTGTACCGTCGGGTGTAAATAAGCGATACTGCAACGTGTAATTATTAAAGGAATACAAGCGAAGAATAATTAGAGTCTGAACTAAAGTTTGAACAGGAATTGAACTAAAGTTTGAATTAATCAAGAGTTAGAGTTTGAATCAGAATTGAACCAGTTTAGAACAACCGGGATGATCCTGGTATGTATTTTCGTCATTATTTAAACAAATAAGATCAAAATTATCCAAGTAATCGCAGAGTTCCTTGTCATTGTAACAGTTGCGTTCACTCTCTGAGAGAAAATGAAGACAGTTAAATTCACCACTTATAAAAATAGAGCTGGTGTTAATTAAGATATCAAAATCAAAAAGAGTATTCTGTTGATTGCTTGGAATTTTATTGTCATCAGAGGGAATTCTATAAAACTGAAGTTTATAAAAAAAATATTACCATCAAAGGACTCTATTGAGACAGTCAAGGTTTTCAGACTATTCTCAACACTGGAAATTGAGACTACACTGCAAAAACTGCTGTCTTCTAAGTGTGTTATTTTAAGACACAAGACATTAAGAAAACGTCTTACTGTTATTTCAAGCTATTTCATTGGTTAATAATTTTGAAGGATGCTTTCTCATTGGTTTAAAATTCAGACACTTTAAAACGTTTTAAAAGTGAGGACAAAAATGTCTTAAAATAAGACACTTGTTTTTACAGTGTATCTTAGAGAACATTATATTGTCTCTTAAGATAATAGCTAAACCACCTCCTCTGTTGAATAATCTGTCCAATCATACTATATTGAAGTTTTTAATTTTGCAATTTTTGTCGGGTTCTAAAAATTTTTCAAACAGAAGAAGAATATCAAAACTGTCCAACCTTTTCAAAAGTTCACCTTTTTATTCAAAATGCCCTGACAATTCCATTGCATAATTCTAATATCATTAATCTGAACCGTTGTGAGCAGGAGAAGATAAGAAAGAAGGGACAAAGGCTAAACATTTTGACAGATTACAAATCTGATAACGGCTATCTTCCAAAGTTTTGAAAGAACCAGAGCAGAGAGTTACTCTAAGGAACATGCACGCACAGGAGGATTTAATGCAAAGCTATTAGGAAGCGAGATTTCCTTTCTGCCATTGTTAAAATCATTGATTTTTTGCAAAGAAGGAATTTTGCGTGAGATTGAGGAAACTTTGTTTTTGATTTGACTGTACATTATTAAGAGACTTAGCTTTTAAAATTTTCGAAACTTTTGATAAAGACTGAGAAGTTAATCTAGAATTCAAATTGCTTGAAAGAAAAACAGGTACGACAAAGAGACTAGGAAAGTGGAAGAAATTAAAAGAGTTTGGAGGCATAGAACCGAAAATATAGGAAAAAGATTGAAGAACAGACAAGTTATTTTGTTTTGAACTTACTTTCTAAACTACTTGACCTGGAGGTTTTGAAACTTGGTATACCTTGATATTTTTACGTGTAGATTACAGGAAAAATATAGTGAATGTTGATGGACTTATTTTTCAAAAGTTATTAATGATTGGTCATACTTTTAGAAGAATAATGCTTTGAAGAAAAAAAATGTCTTGCTATTAGGATTAAAGTTATTAAATAATAACTGTCACCGCGCAGAGTGCTATAGGGACGCCACAGAGGCGGATTGGAGGTCGCGCGAGTACGCTTCCAATGTTGTGACGAAACAGGTTTGTTTAGTTAGAACTTAATAGTAGTTGATGAACAAGTAAGGAATAAATAATAAACAAACCATTTAATTAATATTGTTGATCAAACTATTTTACTTATTTACTGATCTTGCATGGAATAAAGAGTTCTAAAGGAGTGAATATACTACATTTGATATTTTTTTAATCAATCGGAGCAAAAGAATGATATTGCCTGGTGTTTTTAATTGAAAGGGCATTTTAAAATCTTGTTTCGTTGTTGAAGTTTTGCACTCTGAGTTACATATATTCAGCTGTCGTACTACAATCGATATCTATTTTTTTTAAAAATCCTTTTGCCTGCTTAAGAAAACTATGGGTGTTGTTATTTGATCATCTACTAAACTTTGTAGACGGCCTTCGAAGTTAATCTTTTAATCGTCCCACCAAGATCATCGTATGATGTTATAAAATTTTGTAACTCAGAAAGTTTGGTTTAAATTGAGTTTTGTTGCATTTTAAGTTCACACGATTTGACAACGCTAAGCGAAGAGAAACCACTCCACAACCATTGGAGGTATTCGATCAAGGAGTTCAAGCCTATTATCACCGAGAAGACAACTTCCTACCCTCTGAAATTTGGATAAGTTTATCTATCTTTTGTTGCTTGTTAAGTCAGAAACCTGTTTAGTCGGCAATTTCTGCGACAAACATTGTTTTTTTTGGAGATACAAGGATCAAGATCCACACTATAGATAAGGGTGAGTTCCTAATTGGTGTCTGTCTCTTATTGGTTTGGAAGTTTTCAGTTTAGATGAACGTTATTTTATGAGGACCAATGTTGCAGTTGTTACTCGAAGCAGAAAAGGAAGTGATGAAGGTTTGAATTTTACCGGCTCGATTACTACGATCAACTATCAGACGTCTCAACCAATGAGTAGATTCGGCTAGTTCAGTCTGGACTTATAGAGTTCAAGGTAGAATGTGGATAGAAGTGTAAAGGGAAGCGGAACCACCAACGTTTTTGAGGGAAGAAGAAACCGGCACTCGGATTCTGCCTTCTGCTCGAAACATGTGTTGTTATAATTTGTCGCCGAATATTCACGATTTGTTAGCAGAGTCCAGTCATAATTTTAAGTTTAATTTAGTGAACATTCAGTTGAATAATTGTTCTCTTGAAGCTCAAATTTTGTTTTATTTGGGTAAGTTAATTATTCTTAGTTTTGGTTTGGTTTGGAGATCGTCTGATCGATTTTGAGGTTAGCTTTAACACGTGTTCGGGTAATTGATTTAATGAAGACCAATTTAATTTATTGGACCAAATCCGACAAAATCCTTAGAATACAGTCACTCAGCGATTGTTAAGCTAAACAATAAGTTTTTCTCAATTATTTTATAATTTAGCCTCGAGTGAGGCTTTTCGACATTTCCCAAATATTCGAACCTAATGTTCAGGAAAGTTTCGTGGAAGCATTAAAATATCTGGTGAAGAGAATACTGGACGCAAAATTTCCCTGAAAATGTATTTCTCATTTTCAAGGAATTTCTGCGTCTAATATTTCCTTTGTCGGATATTTTAATGCTTCCCCGAAACTTATCTGAATATTAGGTTCGAAGATTCGGGAAATGTTGACCAACATTCAGGGAAAATTCAGGGAATTCTCAGAATTTTACATGAGTAATGCAAGAAAATGTTTAGATGTTAAATTTCGCGTGAAGAACATTGTTTTTTATTAACATTTTATAAACAAATAAATTAAAAATCAATAGAAAATAAAAATAATTAAGAATAAAAAATATTTTTAAATTCTATATTTCAAGCTTAACTATTTCAATTTCTAGTGAAAGATTTATTCTTGAAAGAAAGTGGCTTTCAAGAAGCTTGATTTTCATTATTCTTCTTTTGCCTGTCGCGGTTGCAATGGAATTAACTGCAAGCCTCGTTTGCACAAGAGGTATTAAATTTTAGTACGCAGCAGTCACTTTCGTGGTAACTGTCAGTGTCGGTGATCACTTTCTGAAAGCCATGTAACTTGAAACGTAAATTACATCTACTCTTGTGTCCCGACGATCGTGTAAAGGCTTTCCTCATTACGTTGTCTAATTAGCGTTATACGCTTCCGAAGGAACTTCGCTGGGTGCATGCGCGTGTAAGACTGCCGCTTGGTAAAGGACAATTTTGTTTTCCTGAGTCCAGATAGTCCCTCAGTATCAGCCGCGACGCGTCGCGACGCGCACCCTCTCTTATAATATTAGTGAAGCTTGTATTCATTGAAAAATCAAAACACTGATTTTCAAAACAAAAGTGAATCTATTAATTTCAGAATGATACTTTCCTAAAGTGAAGAAAAATAAAAATAATCTCAATTTTTGGTACGTATTCAAGGGAATAATCTTAAAGGTTAAACGTACTTGAAACTTGTTTAAAAGTTTTTAAATTATAAATTTATCCTTGGAAAGTTTTATGTTCTTGTTAGAATAAAATTAATCATGACTGAAAATTACATTTATGTAAATTGATGCATAATGTACTTTTAAAACTTCACGGCAAGTTTTTTGTAAATAGTTTCAGAAGAACTTTTCACAACACAAGAGAGAAATATGAAAAGTTCTGTAATGAACTTTTTAAACTCAGCACTGTGCAATTGGGAGAAATTAACTATAAATAGTGTTTTCAGTTGCAAAATGAGTTTTATAACGAAAAAATTGTTATTAAAGTTTAATGACTTATTATAAATACAATAAAACTGGGAAAAGGTTCTAAAAATACAATTTAATAGACGAAAAATTTTCGTATTTTATCTGAATTTTATTATCTGCATTTAAGGGTATGTGATGGAGTATGACGTCACTGGTTATACCCAAAATTCGTCCGTAACTTTTCTCCTAAAATATTGAATATTTTGTCCATAAAACTTGGTAGAATTATTTAAAATATCATTAGGAAGGTTTCTCCGATCCGAGTTTGTTTACATTTTGGCTCAAAATAAGTTTTTAAAAAATTTGCTATTTTTCGAAAATTTTCCATAAATAATTTCGGGATAAAATTCAAATAAATTCGGTTCATAAAGACCTTTTTAATGAAATTTTAATCAACTGTACCAAGTTTTGTGACAAAATATTCAATATTTTAAGAGACCAGTTACGCACCAATTTTGATTATATCAGTGACGTCATAATCCATCACACACCCTTAATTAAATAACATTTTTTCACAAATCTTAGTCACATATTGACTTACTTTGAAATATTTTCTTTTCATTTTCTCCAATATTTAACATACAAATTATCATCTGATGAGGGCAACAGTTTAAAATATGTTAAATTTTCTTAAATGATACACATCGGTAAATTTTCGTTAAAAAACCCTATAAATTTGCATCATAATTATAAAATAAAAAACTGGATATAATAAGTACAATCATTTTAAAATAAATAAAATAAACTATAAAAGTAAGACTGTTCTATCCCATAAAGAAATTCATGTTAAAATTTAAATAAATTTACAAAAAAAAATATTTTTAAGCTAATATTCAAATTCATTAATAAAATATCCTTAATACTTCAAAACGGAGAGAAAATGTTAAAAATAAATCAGAATAAACAACACAAAGACACGAAAATAGAGTGATAAATTTGCCATTGAGAGTAATTAATACATACTATCGTTGAGGTTCCCATCGTTGTACAAAATTCCATGTGTATTTAAATTTACATATGCGAATAAACTTCCATGAATGTATAAATTTTCGTGTATCGAATTTAGCAGATATTTTGGAAAGTCGTTACAAGAGTAAAAAATTTAAATCAATCATTATAAATAATTATCAACGAAACACTTATAACTGTCATTAGTTTATAAAAGTAAAGGAATAATTCATTTTTTTTGCAAAGTATTAATATTAACATGAATAAGTGTAAATAAAATACAACTAATAACAATATAATAATAATAACAATTCGAAATTAAAAATTTGACTAATATTTAAATTAATGATGATTTGTTTAAGAATTTGAGATGTAAACGTAAAGAGAAAATGGGTTCAATGACTTGAAATTCATGGATTGAAATTCGAATTTGAACACGGAAGTTCTCTCTCTTTTTCCGGTATTTTTTTCGACATGTCTGGAATACGGGTCGGGAGCATGGAACGTTAATAACAGTTGGCGGCTTGCTACAGCTCGACATGACACTGATTAAATTGACGTCGTATTATAAGTCCCAGGGAGCACGTTTTAACGATAAAAACGCGTTAACGAGCACTCGGTCGACTTTATTAGCTTATCGGTCACGAAATTATGTCACGTGGACGATTACCTTCGTCTCATGTAAATAGTGCAGCTTTTAAAAAATTAGAGCCAATTCTAAGCGGCATAAAACCCTTAACATTAAACAATTTAGAGGTAATTCTGAGAGAAATAAAAACTCCTGACGTTAAATATTTAATGTCAGAACGATAAAACCTCTTCTATATAGAAAGCATTTTAAAGTAACGGCTGATAAGGAACATGTAAAAGATTTGAAATAAATCAAATTAATTGATAAATGTATTATATTTAAAGTGGTTTATGTAGAATTTACTTTCTCTCAAAATTTCTATATTCAGAAAACATTTTTTTATTATCGTTAATACTATCGTGAAAAATGTGAATCGAAATTGAAAAAAAAACTCAAGGAAACCCTATAAAATGGTGGAAGGAGGTTAAGGTGAATATTTTCCTTCTAAACAATAACTTTCAAGTTATTTTTTAATTTGTGAAAGTGAAATGAGCTTGAATCCTTGTTTCTTCTAAACCATGTTACGACTCATAAAATACTCTCAAGAAGCGATATAACCTTTAACTCTCGTAACATTTAAGTTTCAGGTATACTACACTTTCCTAGTACCATGAAAATAATTATAAGGACTATTAGAACTATCGCTGTTTCAATTAAAATCAATTTGCGTGTGGTGAACATTATTTTAATTAATTGAAACAGTAAGGAGATTAAGATTTTTTATTTGAGATGCCAGAAAAATTAATTTACTCCTAATAACGTAGAAAAACTGCTTAAGAATCTTAGAGTCAAGGTTCGTCATTACTTACCTAAGTAATTGCTATAGCAAAGAGGTTTCTTTTATGCTCCCTCGCTTTTATTGTGAATCATTAAACCACAAGTGCTTTTCTTCATTTAACATTAATAGTAGAATCTGGTGTTCAATAAAAAAATTTATATTCAACTTTAATGAAAAAAGATGATTAAATGTTGACTTTAGTTTTTTAACCAGCATTGGAAAAGAGTTGTTGAGAAATTAAAAGAAATTGAAAAGCGTAAAACTAAAAAAAATTAATGTTATAAATTGACAAAGTTTTTTTTTTAAATGATAACGATAAAATATGATCATCAAATAAGTTATGAATAAAATAATTAAATTTTAAATGAATTAAATTTAACTGTTATTATAACTCTTTTCTATACTATATTAGTATTATTTTGTTAAGTTTCACACAAAGAATAAATTTTCAGTTGTGCTTGTATGAAAAATTTACTTACTGGTATGCATGTGAGATTACAGGTTTAAATCGGGAAAGCAGGTGGTCAGTATCGTGGAAAATAAGCACGGAATTCCACGCTTCTTCGTTATGGGACATTAATTTCTCTAGAGGCAGGAAGAGCAAAAGAGGTGAAGGGGTGGGTTTCGAGAACCGCAGCAAAGTCGTAGAGAAACGTTAATTTATGACCGCGCCCTTTCCGCAAAAGCGAAAAGTAATCACGACGCGACAAAGACGTGAACCTATGAAAATTTCATTTTAATCATTGAACATATTTTCACCATGAATTAATGTGTTCTTTGGGCAGCTTAATTAACACAATTTCCAACTTTGAAATCTATGTTCAGTACACCTTTTTTATAATTGTTTGAATTGAATGGAGTAAGGGAGAGCGGGGTTGAAAGTGTCAATTTTGAGAAATCTCTAAAAAATACTGGTAAAATGAAAACTTTTCTTTTGGGTTTATTTACTACTTAATGTCAAATTTAATGTAGTTTTGAATTTAATTTGAGGTTTAACCGATTTCCAATAGTATTTTTTTAATACTTGGGTTTTTACAAAAAGTCAGTCTGGCAATTTATTTTAATGTAGGCGTTTTGAGATTTATAATACAGATTGAATATTATCCTAATTGATAGTGAAAACCTGGTATTATAGAAAAAAATTTTAAAACAAATTTGGGGGGACGAGGATTTGAACCCGGGTTCGACGCACGCAAACTAACTACCTAACCACTGAGCTATATAAACGACTCCCAATAGAAAAAAAATCTTTCTCTTGAGGTTCGAGTGATTTTATTGGTGTAAAAAATGGCGGGCTAATTTAAAAACCTTTTCACCACATATTTCATAAATTTAAACATTCGTCATAAAATATTTGCTTTTATAACTGTTAATTCTTATTTAAAATTCTATTCCTAATTTATTAAATTAATATTTAAAGTTTGTTTGATTATTTAACTAATTTTTTTTACCTATTCGGTTGTAAAATACATAGGGGAGAGTGGCCATCTATGTACCGGGTTTTTTTCAAGGTCATAGTACTTATTCAATTTCACCAATTTCAAGCACTTCTTTGCATCAATATAAAACTACAACACTTCTCTAGGTAATGCACACATATTATACACGATTTATTTTAATTAAATAATAAAATTTAGGATTTTTCTAAACTAACAAGCTATTTTCATTTTCAACAACCTGGGTACACAATGAACCACCTCTATAAAAACACTAAAAATGTTCAACAATAATAATATTGCAATTTTCACTTTGTAAAAAACTTATTTTCTATCAAATAATATAAAAAATTATTACTTAACACTTTTTAATTGATAATGTATAACATAAATATACCTCAAATTTAAGTTAACTAGCTAAAATGGAATTTTAGTTTTGCTATGTTGAAAAGAGTACTGATAACAATCGCTGTAACATGCTGTACGCATGCCTAGTTTTTTAATCAGGCATACCACTCTGAAAATCGAAAATACACTGAAATTTTAGGTGGTTCATTGTTTCCCGGTACATTGAATCAACATGACATTTGCAACAAACATGGTTTTTTATAACTTAATCCAATATTCCAAAATCTTTATCTCATTAGAATATTGTAGTTAAGGCCCGATACAAAATAAATCTTAAGTACATTTATTTTTAAATTGTCTTATTTCAATTAAAAAACGTGTTTGTATTTTAGGTAAACTTTTCCTTCAGTGCATTAAAAACAGTTTTTTTCAGTTTTCTCTGTAAAGAATAAATCCACATTTCTCAAATTTATGGACGTAGTGTGTTTACGCAAACTTCATTTATATTTAAAATTAGGAGAATTTTTATTTAATTGTTTCTGAGAAAATTGAAATGGTTCATTGAAAAAACTGGTACATTAATGGCCACTCTCCCCTATATTAAGTCTTTTAGTGGGGAAAATTGGAACAAATTTTCTTAATATTTTGTTAGAAATTAAAAACTTCTGTTATTTTATAATTTTGAATTTTAATCAAGGGTTATTTTGAAACCAATTATGAAACATTTCCTAATCCTTATAGCATTTTTTGAACTTGCGAAAATGAGATTTTCTCGGAAAGAAAAGAAAATAAAAATTAGAAATTTTATTTATTTTTAAGTTTAGATACTTGACAAAGATTTAAGAAAAACATTAGAATGATTATGAAAATAATTTGATGAATATTTTGTTATTTTTTTTTACTATTATTTAAAGTATTAAACAATAATTTAATACTTACTGTGACAGAACCCAGTGGGCAAAAATCCATGTACGTTTTAAAAACGTTTGAAGAACGTTTTTAGAACGTTTCATGTCGGCCAAATAATGTTCTGGAACGTAATTGGAACATGAATGTTCGAATAATGTTCTAGAACATTATTTGGCCGACATGAAACGTTTTAAATACGTTCTTAAAACGTTTTTAGAACGAACATGGATTTTAGCCTACTGGGAAACAATTGATTAAAGTTACTTCAAATTTTGTTAGTTAACGATTTTAAATACTTCTTAATTTTAGTAAAGACAATTTGGTTTTTAAAACTTTAAATAAGAGTAAAAGAATTACGAAAAATTAAAGAATTTATTTTGAAAATGTAATTGATTTTTTTTTGTTAGAAGGAGGGCATGAATTTTAAAACTTTTAAAAGTTTTAAGAATTTTAAAAATTATTCAAAAGTGCGTTTTTAAAATCAATTAAATACTTATCTTTTGTAAAAAAAATAAAATTATTTTATCATAAAGTGACAAAAATTGTAAACTTTAAAATACTTTTTTTAAATTTTAATACTTTTTTTAAAATCTCGAGTATTTTACTTGTTTTTGCTATGCAGAACATTATTTCAGTCAATCGGGACATTTAAATCTTTACACAATTTTCACTAAACTTCACACTTAAATATTCCGATCTTTGCAAATAAATCTTTAATAAATTTTCAGGAAATTTTCAGAGCTGTGGGAGATACTTTGATAAACTTAAAATTTTAAATATTCAAATGAACGAAATTATTATTTTAACATTCTTCAAATTTAAAGTTGACTAAAAAAATGTTCTGCATAACAAAAAAAAAAAAAATTGACTTGCATATCTTAAGAATTAATTTACTTTCTTATATTTTGTGTTACAAAAGTTATTTTAAACAATATTAACTGATTATTAGTCAAAAAATGACTGATCAGTATCAAATCAGTTGCAGACTTATCATTTAACTTTTTAAAAAAGTTAAATTATAAAATTTGTTTATTTAGTTTTTAATTCTTAATAAAACATAATTCACGCTAACTGAAATTTACATAAATGGTAATTAATTACTTAACTATTTTTAAAATAAGTAATTAATGAAGCAGCTACTAATTTAGCAGCTATCTTCAGTTGCATTTTAAAATTTAAAAATTCATAATTAATGTTATGTTTTTTAATAATTACAATTTTATTTTTTAGTCGTTGGAAGAATTTGATTTTTAATTGTTTAAATTGTATTTTTAGACAGTTTAAAAATTATTCGAAAATTTGTTTTTAAAATCCATAAAATCCATCTTCCTTAAACTTTTTTTAATTATTTAAAATCACAAAAGAACAATACTCGAGATTTTAAAAACTTTATTAACATTTAAAATAAGCATTTTAAAGTTTACAATTTTTGTTACTTCATGATTAAAAATAATTTAAAAATGTTTACACAAGATAGGTATTTGATTGATTTCAAACACGCACTTTTGAATAATTTTTAAACTTCCTAAAACTTTTTAAAGTTTTAAAATTCATGCCCTCCTTCTAACAAAAAAAAAATTAATTGCATATAATTAAATTCAAATTTTTTGTTCGTATGTGATTTAAAAAACTTGTGAACTTTTTAATTAAAACGTTGAATTCATTAAAAAAAAAAAATTCTTTATTTTTTCGTAATTCTCTTACTCTTATTTAAAGTTTCAAAAACAAAATTGTCTCTACTACAATTGAGAAGTATTAAAAATCGTTAACTAACAAAATTTTAAGAAACTGTAATCGATTGATTCTGTCACAGTAAGTATTAAATTAATATTCAATACTTTGAATAATAGTAGGAAAAATTACAAAATATTCATCAAACTATTTTCATAATCATTCTAACATTTTTATTAAATCTAAACTTAAAAATTAATAAAATTTCTAATTTTCATTTTCTTTTCTTTCAGAGAAAATCTGATTTTCGCATGTTCAAAAAAATGCTACAAGGATTAGGAAATGATTCATAATTGGTTTCAAAATAACCCTTGATTAAAACTAAAAATTATAAAATAACAGAAGTTTATAATCTATAACAAAGTATTAAGAAAATTTGTTCCAATTTTCCCCACTAAAAGATTTAATATATGTATTTTACAACTGAATAAAAAAAATTAGTGAATAAATCGAAGAAACTTTAAATATCAATTAATAAATTAGGAATAAATTTTTAAATAAGAATTAACAGTTATAAAAGCAAATATTCTATGACAAATGTTTAAATACATGAAATATGTGGTAAAAACGTTTTTAAATTAGATCCGCCATTTTTTCAACCAATAAAATCATTCACACCCCAAGAGAAAGATTTTTTTTCTATTAGCAGTCGTCTATATAGCTCAGTGGTTAGGTAGTTAGTTTGCTTGCGTCAAACCCGGGTTTGAATCATCGTTCCCCCAAATTTGTTTTAAAAATTTTCTCCATAATGCCAGGTTTTCACAATCAATTAGGATAGTATTCAATCTGTATTTATAAATCTTCAAATGCCTACATTAAAATAAATTTGTTTTTCAATCTAAAGGTTTTGTGAAAGCTTCCTTGGAGCTTCCTTTTCTAAAGGTTCGCTGGAGGTTCTGAGGAAGCTTCCCTGAAGGTTCGATGGTAGCTTCCCTGGAGATTCCGTTGGAAGGTTTCTGGGATTCGGAGATCCCAAGGTTCCTGGAAGCTTCTCTTCGAATCTCAGGAATCTTCCTGGGACGCTTCCTGGAAGATATCGTGCTATTTGGATATAAGATGATAAGAAGTAAACAAAGTTAAATTTACCTTTTAAAGATAGCGATTTAGCAAGCAAAGTATGTCAAATCACCATCTTCAAAGGTTAAACTTGACTTTGTTCACTTCACATGATATTGTACTGACAATATTCAAATATGTTAGACAATATTATTATTATTTGTCCTATTTTTTATAACTTTCGTAAAAAATATCCAAGTTTTTGGAGCTTGAAAAGAACAAGCGCTACTTAGCGCAAGTATTAACTCAGAGTGCCGGCCTTGCTTATTTGGTGTTCCTTTTTGTGCAATTTTTGGTTGGGTTAGGTACAACAACTTATTCATTAGTTGACATGTGATTACTTGTGCTTTATATTTTTTTCCTATTGAAAAAATATATGTTTAAAAGCATACGTAACATAGTTAATTCAATTAATTAATAGTATTTTAAACATCGCGTTTCGATTTCAAAGTTATGCTGGGTTGGTGACCAACTCCAACCCACTAAAAACATATTGGTATTAAGGGATCCTTATATATTCTCGGAACTCTCTTACGACTTTGGCTTCCCATTCTGTTTGTTACGCGACTTTATCCCTTAACAGAGCAACACTTAAGCGCCTCTGCGGGTTTTACTGTTTCCGGGACCTTTCGGAATACGGCACATGATCCGGAACCATCTACGTGAGAAGTATCCAATTCTTTTACTCCTATTTCCTTGCATAAAAAGCACCAAAGAGCTTTTGTACTGGCTTTAAGGGTGTTACCAGTCTTTCCGCATTTGTCACGTGCGGAAGTGTGATTTACACCCTTATACCCAATGCTAAAAGGCCCAGTTGCCGGATCCAGACATGGTTCATTCTTTTTTAATGTATGAGGAACAAGAAACATTGTTTCTCCTTTTGTCTCTTGTTTTTTATATTTTAGAAAAGGACCAATGATTTTTAAATCTGTTAATACGGGGTACGAATCATATACTGGACAAAATTTTGTGCACGGGCTACAGCAGTTACTCTAGGAGTGTTAGAAAGGTTTGATGATATTTTACAAAAATTCACAGCACTTTTATATTTGACGAAGGATAGTTTATTATTATTACAAATTGAGAATACGTCACATTTGTTCACCCGTTATAAACACAAATTGGAGAACCAGTAACGAAACCGTAGGGAAATGTACTTGAAAACCCGCCCAACGTGGACTGTAAGAAAGCGAAAACGGAACTGAACTGCATGATTATATTAGGAGTTCCTAGCTGACTAAGAAAAGAGAGAGCTCCCACCAACGATTCGAGCTCCATCCTGTAGAGAGAGAAAGAGAGCAGGCATGGCAACAAAACTGGAGAAAACTCAGCTTAATAGGAATTTTGAACTCTATTAAAGATTTTATGACCGATTAAGCATTGTTTCGCAATGCTTACATTAATGCAATGCTTCGGCAAAATTCTTCGCTGTCTTGGTTTCTTTTTTTGCGACCTAGAAGTCAGGCCCCGCTCCTCATTGTTCACTTTTTCTTACTTTTCCACTCTAGGTGTAAGTTTCTAATGTTTATACCTGTTCCAATTCCCTTGACTTTCTCCGGACTTTTTACACGCAGATAAACTTTTATATTGTCTACACATTCTACAATGGCTTTAGAAGTCTGTACACGTCAACATGACGTTTATCTCAACTCAGTGCACATCACCCTGCTTCCAGGTGGTGACTTAAGTGTCACCTTGATGTGTACGTATTCCTAACGAACTGTTATACCATTGTAGAGACAATATTAGGTGCTTAGTAGTCAATAACATACTGGAACTGTTTGTCTTAAAATGCGAAAGGCCTATTTGGTGCTGTGACACTCACAAAAATAAGGTACTGCTCCACTAGGGTCATGTAGAATAGTATAGATCCACCTCAATGTAGCTTCCTCACGCATTTCTTATAAGCCGGAAATTCCCTAGTTGAATTTCTTCAGACTAGTCGTAATCTCCGAGTGCACGCTTTTTTAAATTTTAAAACGGGTTAGCATTCTTTCAAATTTTAATTAAAGATTGAAGAGCCTCACCTCTTCCTCTCTGCTGACGCTCGCCAAACCTTTTCTACTTGACAAGGGTCGATCTTCCACCGTCAGAAACGAATATTCCGTCCTTTGTTCAACCTGGCATTAAATGCTTGTAGTCTCTAAATCTACATACATAGTCGTTTACACCTGAAGCACTGCGGTTATCGGATGACTACGACAGGAAACCCGCTTACTCATTTCCGGAGACTATTACTGTGTCCGCATTCACAACATATATTTTTTTATTCGTTTAGACTACTAATCATTTTTGTTTTTCAATTTGATTTGTGTCTAATATTTCATTTCCTTAATACCACCTATATTTAGAAGGCACTCCCCTATACAACACCTAAGATCCACTCGATGGGGGACCAGAAACAATAATTATTAATAATGAATGTGAGAATATTGATCAATCTGAATCAAATAAATTATAAGAAAATACATAGGTCTTTTACGTTTCAACAACACACAACTGTTCTTTTCAAAAATTAGATCCCTTCTTATTAATTAAGAGCATGTAATAAATAATGCAATTTCGTCTTTTACTTGAATAAAATTATGATTATTTAGAGCAGGCCAATCAAAATATTTTGGAAAATAATTATATTTATAAAACATTATGGATTTTATGAGTACACACATAAAACATAAATTTGAATATTATAATATGACGGATGGAGGGAATTATTTTTAAAATCAGTTTATTATTGTAAAATATTTTTTAAACTTATAATTTTAAGAACGACAAAAAGCGTGACGCGGTAAGTCGAAAAATCCTTCGCAAAAAATTGCTAATTTGGTTAAAAATCGCCAATACTGGTAACACATTACCGGCGGATGGAAATATCGAGCGCGATCGACCGAGGAACATGGATCAATTGTAATGGTGGCGGCGTTGACGTGCAGCGCTGAATCAAGATGACTGCCACCAGTGTTAAACAAATTCTCAGAATTTTTTTAAAAAATACAACCATTATCACATATATAGTCAACTAATTCGCAAATTTTTAGTACATATTTCAAAATTTTAAAGATCGAAAAATCCTGTAACTTATTCTATAGTAATTAAGATTCAAACGCACCCTTAAAAGCAATCCCAAATGCAGAAATGCACACATTTCTATTAGTTTGTAAATTGAAAGAGTCTTAAAAACTAACAAGCATATAAGTTATATGCTACATGGGGACCAGGGTGTGCCCAGCCCACCTAAAAAACTCTCTGGTCCACCCTAGAAAAAATGAAGATTTAAAATGTATTTCAGATAATAAGTATATTTGTAAATAATATAAATGCAAGTTATTTTTGAGTACAATAGAATCTTAGCAACTTTAGTCAGTTAAAAAAAAGATTAATTAACTTTTTGGCACTCTTTATATATATTTAAATTTTTAAATCTCATCTTCTGATGTCAAAATTAATCTCCAAAACAGTGGCGTAACTTGGATATGAGGGCCTCCCCACAGGAAGGAAAATTGGGCTCCCCCCCTTTCTTAGAAAATTTCAAATTAAATTCTAAACGATCCTATAGTTGAAAATCAAGGCAACAATTTTAAATTGAAGAAAATATAAGTAAAAATTAAAAAAAATAATTGAGAAACAAAAAAATTAATTTTAAAATTTACAAGAATTTAAATTAAAAATTAAAGAAATTCCTTAAACAATAATCGAAAATTAAAGATTATAAGTTAAAATATACGAAAATAATAATTTTTTATTATTTTAAAAATGAGAAACAAACAAAAAAACAAATGAGAAAGAGACGAAATATGGAAATATTAAATTAAAAATAAGAAAAATGACTGAACTTGAAGACAATACTTTAAATTTAAAAAGAAAACTAAAATTCTGGAAGAAATTGAAGACAAGATTAAAAATCAAAAATTGTTATTGAAATTTTAAGAAAACAATTTCATTATGACTAACCGAATTGAAAATTAAAGAAAATTATTTTAAAAAGAAGGTAATGACAAAAAAATTAATTTGAATAAAAAATTTCAAAAGAGAAGAAAAAGTAAAGTATTGAAGAAATTAATTTTAAAATAACAAATAAGATAAAAAATTATTGATTACAAGTTAAATTCAAGAAAATAAAAAAAAAATGAAAGAAAATCTTTAAAAAAAACTTTTTTTTAAATTTGAAAATGAGAAAAATAATTAAAATGGAAATAATAATTTAAATTTAAAGAAATATCTTACGAATTGAAGACATTAACTAAAAAGCGACAAAAATAAATTAAGTTTTTAGGCTACTTAAGAAAATGGAAGATATTTTTGAAAAATGAAGAAAAATATTGATGAAACTGATAAAAAATTAAAAGTAATTTTTTATTGTTAGAAAATATAAAATTCAATGAGTATAAGATTAATAAGAACTAAAATTTTAAATAAAATACTGAAACATTAAGAAAATAAAAAAAAAAAAAATAAGTGAAAATTAAAGAAAAATATTCTAAAATACATTAAGAATGTAAATGAAATTTTAGAATCACCTAGATAACAATTCAAATTGTTCAAACAATACTTTAAAATCGCTGAAAATTATATGTTTCAAATTAAAAAAATAAACTGAAATTGAATAAAATAATTAATTATTTAAGACATTTGAAAAGACAAAACTAATTGAAATTCAAGACAATATTATAAAATTTAAGAATTCCGTTTAACAAAAAATATAAAAAATAATTAAAAATTATAGGCTACAAGTAGAAAATTGAAGCAAAAACCGAGAATTAAAGGAAATTATTTTAAAATGGAAAAAACAATTCGATTTGAAGACTATAATTAATTATTAACAAACATAATTGCAAAATTTTAATTTTTATTAAAAATTCAAAAAATAAGTAATTGAAAGCAGAAAGAAATTACCGAAAATTGAAGGAAATTAGTTTAAAAATTAAAAGTATCATTGAAACTACAGTAAATTAAACAAATTAAATGAAAATTGAAGAAAGAATATAAAAAACATCACAATTAATTTAAAAATTAGGATAGAATTTAAATTGAAGACAAAAATTTATAAAATGTGAAAAATAATTAAGAATTGAAGGAATTCAACAAAAATGCCGAAAAAAATTGAAAGAAGAATAATAATAAAAAATTGAAAATAAACATTGAAAAATAAGAAAAATAATTCCAATTGAAGACAATAATTTAGAATTGTAAAAGAAATTTTCATTTGAAGAAATTCAGTATAAAATGATCAATATAATTAAAAAATATAAATTACGAATAAAATTTGTAGAAAATAATTGAAGAAACTCATTTAAATTTGATGCTATGAACAGAACTTAAGAAGGACATATACTGTAAATAGTACTTAACATTTATAATGTTAACGAACTTTTGTTTAGTTTCATGAATTCAACATGGAACCAGAGGCGGTTATGTGTTTTTAGAGGTGTCAGCAAAAAAAAAACGTTCTTCGGATTTTTACGTTTTTCGATCATTATTTTTGAGTCTTCATTTATTGTATAAGTTTTTTTTGGTGCTTTTGGATGTCCTTTTTTGAAGCACATATATATAGTTTTGTTTGGTTTCAGAAAGATTTAATGCATTTATTCTAAAATGTGAGAAATACATTCGGGGTAAAGTCGTTCACGTGACGTCGGTGTAAAGCCAATTATATTTCACGTATTACATTTTACCAATAATAAAATTTATAACTTATTACATTTAAAATAGTAACCACATTTCACTTTTTACATTCTATTAATAAAATATAACATTATTTGAGTCCATAGTTGTATTTCATGAAACCTATATTTTTTATTTATTAAATCAATATTTATTGTTTATAGAACTCATAATTTTTCAATCATTAAATCAAAATCAGATCATAGTTAAGACAGGAATAAAGCGAATTTTAATATTTAAAAAATAAAACGGTCGGAGTTACCCTAAATTCTTGAAAAAACCAAGTAACCGGATTTACCCTGAAAAATTGTGATTTTTGAAATTTGGTATACCTATGTGAATTAAAAATAATCTACAAATAAAACTAAAAAAGATAAATCAAAAACTCTTTTTTATTTTGAAAGTAGAAATGATAAGCTTTCGAATGATATATAAATTAACTTGAATTTAGAGAATAATTTTCTAGATTTTTACCTATCTGGCCAAAAGTGACCAGATTTACTCCGATCTCTCCTATTTGAAAATATTTATTATTTTCTGAGTTATTTGCATAACTATGTTTAAGTGTTTCAGGGTGCTTTTTACTTGTAATTTTGGTAACATGAAAGAAAGTATACTTATATATATGATCGTCAGTTTTTAAAACTCTTCAAATTTACTAACTACAATAGAAATGTGTACATTTCTGCATTTGGGGTTGTTTTTAGGGGTGCGTTTCAATCTTAATTACTATAAAATAAATTGAAAAATTTATCAGTCTGTAATTTTTGCAAATATGTACTAAAAATTCGCAACCCATTTGATAATGGTCGTATTCTCTGAAAAAAATTCTGAGAATATTAAAATTTTCAAAAATTTGTTATTTAAAGAAATCTTGACGTGATGGAGACAAACGGGCTCCGGATTTAAATTCAGCGACCGAAATAGAATGTTAATATTCTTTAGAATTTAAAAAAGTAAACTTAAAATAAAAAAGGTACAAATCGCCGAGTTTACATTCGGCTAAATAATAGCCTGGAAATGATTCCAGACTAGTGTGCAACCATAATTATTATTATCAAACACTTAATATATTTTTATTATTATATCAATTATAATATGATATAATATTAATATAATTATATTTTTAAATCAATTTAAAAATATTGTGCGAAGTGAATTTTTACCTCGTCCCAGTAGTAAAGTGTGTATTTAGTCAGACAGCTAGTTTATCTGTATACATGGATAATAATTGAGTACTCCTATTCGAAAGAATCGATAGATAAATTATAATATTCTTGTTGGGAAAAAAGGAGGTTTGAAATGTTGACAAGGTTTTCTTGTGAATCCTTAAAAATACGGAAACTGCAAGTCACCTTCTGGGGATCAGATTCGTTGAAGATATTCTCGTTTCGATTTCGCGCGTGAACGATCTTCTACGTCCTGTAGGTGTCAATTGAATTTACACAGAGGACAAATCGGATCCTGGACGTGATATGTCCAAGGATAAAAACTGGAATGCGAATCGACAAAAGGATCGTCCGAACATCTCGATTTACAAAGAACTATGAAATCGAATTTCCCTTGTTTTTGTTTCTTCTCCACCTTTATATATGTATAGACAACTGATTCTCTTTCTTTGATTGTTAGAATACATGTGGCAATAGGAAAGCATCCAATGAAATAGAAAGTTCGTTGTTTCAAAGTACAATTCCCAAACATATTTCTTAAAAACTTTAATTAATAAAATGAATAACAAAAGAAAAAACAAAAAAAAATAATTTGTTGATATTAAAAGAATATATCCTGAAATATATGAGTTCGTAAATAGTCACTTACTAAAAACCATGATTTATCACTCTGAGTGATGTTTTCCATCAAAATTCCATGCGAAATTTCCCATTAAATATTTTCCGCGAGAAAGAGACAACATTTCATTGTAATCCAATTTTGTGTAATCGTTTTTCTCTTTCATCTTTCCTCTTTCTCTTATCATTCTGAACGGTGGTATTTCGCAAACATTCCTAACCCTGACTTTAAAATACTTTGAACTATCTACTTTCAAATTTTACGGATCAGTTGTATTAAATAAAAAGGGATTTCTGTTGTTAAAAATAATAGATATTTAAGTAAATAATAGTATATTTGAAAAAAAATCCAAGGAGATATAGTTTCTTGAAAAATTGTGAATTTTTCTACCCGAAATATACAAAAATGTTACTTATTTTGTAAAATATTGTAAATTATGAAAATTATTACAGTTGTTATTTTGGCGTTATTATTTTTTACATAAATTGATTTTAAATAAATTAATGCAAAGTATTAGGTAATTTTATCTTAATTGTAGAACCAATATTCAATTTTTTAATTTGTATGGAAAAAGAGTTAAAGTAAATATTTATTTTTTTATCCTTTTTTTATATCTTTTTTTATTATACAATAATGTTCTTCACTCTTTCACCTTTAATTAAAAAAAATATTCTTGAAGACTTTATTACATCCTGAGATATGGTTCTTTTTATAAGATCGTACCTTAGAACCTCATTGAGTTAAACCACAGTAAATTTTTCTAAACAATCAAAATATAATAATATATAACAAATAAAGAAAAGAAAAAATGACAGTTTTCTTTAAAATTTTTTTTTTTTTTCAGGAAAGAAAGTTGAATTTTTGTTCTAAGACTGATAGAGAAAGATAAATTTAAAAAAAAATTTTATACTAATAAACTTTCATATTTGATGTCTTTTAATGCATTTATAGTGTTCATAATTTATTTCATTACTTCATTCAATGTTTATTCAAAATTCAAATAAATAAAATACTATAAAATGTTTTATAAAAAGTGTTGGAATCTAAAAATAGTATTTACTTAAAACGAATACAAAATGTATTTTTTGGTAACTGTAAAAAATGTGCTTAAACTAATCTACCTCTATCGTAAAACTGACGTTAAACAAAGGATTAATGTCTAAAAAACTGCGAATAATTCAAAACCGTTTTCGAGCTACGAAAATAAATCTGTATTGCTATCCATTAGTCAAAAAATAATACAAATGAAGTAACTACTCTTAAGGGAAAACACCAGTGAAATTTCAACCCATGTAAATTCATGTTATTCAAGTGCGCTAATAAATAGAAATTTTAAAACGGTCAATAAAGTAACTGCGCCAAAAGTAGATCAAAATCTTGCAGCATGCAAATAAGATTGTTAATAAAATTCAATAAATTCCAAACGAGTCATTAGTTTTAATTATTTTTGTTCGGTTTTTTAGATAAAATTCTAAACATTGGAAAACGTATAACTTTGCGAGTTAGTAGGAAGAATATAAATTCGTTTAAAACACATTAAATCAAATAAACGATATATCTGCACTCATCTTTTTCATAAGTATTTAAAAAGTTTAGATTCATTATCCTTAGGTCTAATATTTACCTTTTGTTACTTAACCAATATTGGGATAATTATATCAGTCGCAACATTGGCTTTAAATGTGACCCCTAATGTGACCTAAGCCAGTCAATCTTGGCGAAAATATTGGCCTTATCTCGTAAGTTCAATATTGGCAATGAGAGGATCGGTTTAACATAAAACCAATGTTGGAAGCACGAGAATCAGCTAGACTACTATGATGCATTTTTCCACATTATATTTCATTTTAAAACTTTGGATTTAAATTTTATTAAAATAAATATACAATTTAAAAATAATTACTAGCGCCAAGTTATTTCAATGAAATGGCACGGTCATTTACAAAAGACGCGCACTGAACAATGACTCTAAATTTACAAAATATAGTTGGAGAACCGATTCCATGAAATTAATACACAAACGTTAATAATGGAGCTCACCTGATAGAACACAATGGCCACGAATGGAATTCTGTAGTCCGTCACTTATTTTGTTACATTTTTATAAAGTTTTTAAGACTTTTAATAAACAATACACGACCAACAAGTCGAACACACCAGTTCAGAATACAACGACAGCGAAAACGCGTCGTCGACAAATTTATGTGCGGCGACACATGCGCCACGGTGTCGCTCTCACAAATCATATTTCAAAGTTCGCGAAGTTGCATTACCGCCGGATGATAAGATCGAGAGACAATTGACCGAGAAGTGTGAATCAGGTGTAGTGGTGGCGGCGCTGACGTCAAGCGCTAAAACAAGATGGCTGACACTAGTGTTTTGACAGTTTATAAACACGACTGCATTTTCTGGTCCTGGCATTCTTGAGAGAACGGGACTTACTGCCGGACCCATGTGCCAGGACAATCCCATGACGACTAGGAATGTCAACTACGACGATGACCACTACCAGGACCACCTCCTCGAAGATTCATTATGATGTGGAAAACGCTACATCGGAGTCGAGCAGTGTTCGTGCGTGTAAAATGAAAGTGCGAACATTTAATGTTTATCGCACAAAACAAAATATAAATGTTCGATTTGACAAGTTAGCAGGTAAAAACCGGAAGTTTAAATAATAATATTATCTCAATATTTCAATTAATCAAATACAAAGTAAAAATAGAAATAAATCTTATTTTAACAAAATCTTAAATTCGACAATAATCAAAATAAACATAAATTAAAATAACTTTAAAATTTTAAATATTTAATAAAATTAAAGAATGTAAACTCAAAATAATAAAAGGCACAAATCGCCAAGTTTACATTAAGGATGAACAGTAGCCTGAAAAATGACTTAATTACTTTTTTCAGTGTAGGAATACAGTAGTGTCCTGCACACAAAATGTTTATTTTATAATACTACAGTTCAATCGTGATAGCATTGTTTGTTTTGATCCGAGTCCATTTAACCGAGCTATTACTACTAATTGGCTAGAGGCTTATTTTCTCAGTGTTTTAACATTTTTTTTTAGTTTGTCTCAAAAAGTTAAACCAATCTAGAAATTCTGATTTTGGAATCAGATTTAGCGAAGAAAAATACGTTGGAATACCCTAGTGTAGTGTAACATACAACAATTTTTTTTTCGTGTGGGTCTGTTATTGATACCTGCACTGAGAAAATAAGCCTCTAGACAATTTCTAGGTTAAGGACTCTGAACAAAACACACAAGATACCGATGATCACAACCAAACTTCAAGGTTAACAGTAGCATTTAATCTGCTAATAATAATAAACAAAGAGCTTTGCAGGTCCTATATTAACAACCTCTCTCTGCTAAATTTAATCAAAAATTGGTTATATTTAGTCAATTTATTTTTTCAGTGTGAAATACTTTATAACAGTACTTTATTCATTCAAAGTATCATCTTCGTAAACATTTATAGGTTAAGACACGTGTTAATTGACCCTTAAAAGATTGTGTCAACTGTTCCTTATGTGCATTTTAATACAATACATTACCTAGCTAAAAGCTAAATACCATATGTGAAAAGCAAAAGTATTAAAGCTGGATACTATGGATATGATATTCTGAACCATACTTTGTAAAGTATGAAAGTTTTTTATTTATTGATAAAGGATAAAGTGAGAAAACAAGTATTTTTGACGTCGAAAAACAATACGTCCACTTATCTACCTATGAAACTCCCGAAGGAATACTAACCATGACGCAACAGGTTTGTGCATAGAAGCTGATTATTTTCCTTTTAAACCCCAACTCATATTTATATATACATTCCCCATCTTGATGATTACTTGTTTAAAAAAAATTTCGTTTGTATCCACCGACTCCTGTGTCAAAATTTTCTTCGTATTCCTAATAAATTTCTTTCCCTTTTATAGAAAATTATACCTATATGCACTGAAAAAACAGTTCTGTTAAAATAACCGGAATTCCGGTTAAGCCCTATTTAACATGATTTTCCGGTTATTTTAACCAGACTGTTTTTTCAGTGTGGATTTATGTTTGTCTGAATTCGATACATATTGTTACTATACTCTGTTCCACGACAGAATGCTTTCGTAAAAGGACTATTTTCCGTCCAGTTGGGAAGAAAGTTCTCAGAAAGTTATAAAATTTCATTAGCTAAAAAATTTAAAAAAAAACCATGTGCTGATTTTTTTCGACCCGTTTTAGAAAAAAAGCTGCGGGACAGGAAGAATTATCTCGTGAAAGGGAGTATAAAACTGCGCAGAAATTTTTGAGATCAAATATCTTTTGAGGTGTTCGCGTCATAAATATAATATTCAACACTGTTTTGCATTAAAACCCACTCGCCTATTTTTTGTGGTAATTAAAATCGCTGAAAAGTTTGCAGAAGAAGTAGAAAGTGTTGAAGGGAAAGGGGAGGGCAACAAAAAAACTAACTCTGAACGCAACAGTTGCATGGCATTTTTTCTTCACAGAAAAAACGATATTCTTATTCTAAGAAACACTTCTTAAATAGGCGCCAAGAATATTTCCCACTTAAATTAAGTGAGAAGTTTTCTTACAATAACTTTAAGTGGGAAATATTCTTGGCGCCTATATAAGAGTGTTTCTTAGAATAAGAATATTGTTTTTTCTGTGCTACACCGAAAAAAGTTTAGTACACGATATGTTCGAAATGACCGATATAGATAGATGATTACAATTTGGTAACAGAGCTGTCTCAGTTTGGTATGGGAGCCGTACCAAAGTTTAGAGCAGCAGCTATCTTACGTCCTGGGGAACACGTTTGGTACAATATATGTACCAAAATAATGCAGGAGCAACACCAAAGTGGATTTGCTGTTATTCGGAGGTTATAATACTTCTGCTGTAAGGAACTAAGTTTGACAGATTTCCTAACCTCTTTTCAGTGTACTTATTTGGAAATCCTTTAATCTATTAAACTGATAAGTGGTCGTTCGTTCGTTCTTCGTCACTTTTTAAGATTAATTTTTTTCCCAATAATTCACGACCGCAGTAGTACACTATAACTCATACGCATGCGTAGTAATACACTATGAGGTTATCGCATGCGCAGTAATTAGTGCAATAAACAATTGTAATGACACGGTGCCGGTGTCTGTGTTCAGTTGCAAGTTTTTCGTACTGATGAAAGCAACAGCCAAGTACTGAAAGAAAAATTAATTTTTTCAAGCAACAATGGCAATTATTTTATGGATATTATTTATAATGAGCAATGGATGAAAAAACAACTGTATATATTTGCAAACAATCAAGGTGTCTAGTATGACACCTTGAAGAAAGTCCTTAATTTTGTTACTTTCATTTTTTGAGGTCCCTAAGGCTTTAAAAACAATACATACATAAATATTGCTGTAAAAGTTACTTACTTACCGACAGCCTATTAAAATGGAAATGTATGACAGGAAATGCAAGATAGAAAATGTAGCACAGGAAAAAGGACGCCTTATACAAATAACGTCGTAAAAATAACGCCAGGAACATAAATATACTATTTGTGTAAAAAAATAGTATACATCTTACGTTAAAAGATTTATTGGCCCTGAAAAGGTATGATTGTTTAAGGGCATGTGATGATAATGCTAAATTTGTCCGTAAACTTTCTCTTAAAGTACTCAATGTTTTGACACCAAACTTTGTAGAATTACTCAAAACACCATTTGAATGGTCTCTCTGACCCAATTTTGTTTTATTTTTGTCTTTAAACTAAATATTTTTCAAATTTACATTTTTTTCAAAATTTTCCAAAAATTGTAAAATTGAAAAAAAAATTAGTTTAAAGATAAAAATGAAATAAATTTGGGTCAGAGAGACCATTCTAATGGTATTTTGAGTAATTCTACAAAGTTTGGTGTCAAAACATTGAGTACTTTAAGAGAAAGTTTACGGACAAATTTAGCATTATCATCACATGCCCTTAAAGGAGAATTTAAATCCAGGTTCAATTCTACGAGTCTCACTTTAACTTGGTTAACGCGTCCTGAAATTTTTAAAAACTTTTTCGACAGCAACGAGACTACACTCATGACGGATGACACAAGACTGAACAGTTTCCGCAAATTGTAACTATTGTTCGTTGGAGGAGGGGTTAGTAATTGATGATTGGTCGGTGCGCGCTTGATGCACCAAAGTCAAACCAATTAGAGAAGAATCTAAATTTGATTATTAGTCACATCTTACATCCAACTATCAGTCGAACCGCATAAATCCGACCCGAAATCATACCCTTAGTCATGTTCCAATTTCACTACCGTCAATACAGTTTGATTTATAATCTGATTTACAATCAAATGAACGGTCTTACTCAGGGTCGGATTTAAGGTCAGATTTTTTTAATAGGCATTACTAATTTTCTCGCAAGGATCGTCTCTTCTGCTAATCCGTCTCAAAACGTTTAATTGGCAATGTCGCGCATGGCATATAACATCCATGTAACTAACTGAAGTTAGCTGCGCGTGTTCAGCAAAGGAGGCCAGTTTATTTCAGAGAATTCAATGCGCAAGTATACAATGGGTGAAAATTTACTTCGATCTCTAGAGATCGGCTCACCAAAGGTCGAACTAACATCGCCAACTGAAGTATTATGGATCGAGAAATCGATACATTTGTTGTCTCTCAACTAGCCTTCGAAGTCTTACTTCCTGCGTAGGTGTTAGAAAAAGGTACTATATGTTCTGCTTTTAATCGGAATGTGGTAGGATGGAACCGGTAATATGAATGATAGAGTATCGATGACCCGAATCCAATTTCTATTACATGATCGTAATTAGTTTGATCATCTCTGTTGCACTAGATTTATATGGGACTTCTGTGCGTTAATTAACTTTATCGACTTCTAACCAGCGAAACGGAGCGTAATTTGTTACGGAGTTTGCAGTTCACTGTTGACGAACTGAGTTGAAACTTCTAACTCCTTGACGCACCACCCTCACACTTCTATATCTGTAATCGGTGGTAATACAGACTTATTTTATAACACTTCAAAAGATGTTCGGCTCCAACTATTCTCAACACCAACTTTAAATCCGCTTTAAGGAAGAAAATTAGTATCCCTGTTTCTCTCCCTCGCTCTCTTTTCTTCTTCCGATAGAAATATTTTAAACATATTTTACCATCATTATTCTATCTTTTAAAACTTTGAAAACGATTTTTCTTAACTTGTGTTAATGATGAAAGAATGCACAATCTTGTTATTACCTGTTTGAGGGTAGACCCTGATATCAGTATCCGGAAAATATTCTTAAATATCCGTTGGATATATCTGATGGATATATCATTTATTTGTTCGCAAATAGAAGACGTTTCTTATGAAGCAAGCAATAAATTTACTTCTTTATAAATGAAACAATAAATTTAGTTTTAAAAGATATGAAATTATAAAATACTATAAAGTTCTAACAATTTTACTGTAGATGAATTTTGTTGAAATTATCTTTGCAGAATGAGAGTTAAGGTGAACGGTTCCTCTTTCTATTTGATTTGTGCTCGGAATTTGAGGAGTAGTAAGAGAGTTGGTCATGAATCCTTGTTCAAACATATTATTCGTGATGTAAGTGTAATGTATACATACTGGTGGTGACACGTCTCATGTAACGAGAGAGTTACGGTGGACAGACCGCTTTTCGCAAAAGGGTTCATTAACACGTTTTATATTTCAATGTAACAAATATTTAATTAAAATAATATTTGTACAGTTTTATAAAAAAACGATATCATTAGTCAAAGCTAAAATGGTAACAATTTCTGCGATATACTTTTAAAATAAATTTATAATATTTTTTCTTGTACTTTACGTCCGAGATTATTAAATATTAAATGAATAACGACACTTTCGGACAGTCTTATATTTTTTATTTTATTCAATTATAAGCCGACGTTTCGAGAAACGAACCGTTCTCATTCTCAAGGACTGTATTATAAATATAACAATTGTATATAAAATTTTAAAGAAAAATTATTACAATTTTTTTAATTTTATATTAATAAACGTTCACTCACCATTTAAACTAACAATATAAGGCACACATGAAACAGCACATAGATAAAAGAAAGAAAAAATATTTTTCTTTCAGTCAAAAATTAAAAATCATTGTCAATATAATTATTAAGACGATCGTCATTACATAGACCTTAATCGTACGAATGAACAGTGACAACTGGCTTGATTGTAAATAAACAGATTTTCAAATTAAAAGGATGGATAAATAAGTGAATTTGAATTTTGAAACCATAATTTAAATTTTCAAGACATTGAGATAAAATTATTTTAAAATTTTTAAAATTGAATTAAATGACGGACTAAAAAATTGTAAATCAGTTTTTTTATTAATACTATTTTTTTCTTCTTTTTTAAAATAAACCATTTCGGCAAATTTTCTTTTTTGGATATTAGACTCATTGTGTAAAACTTTTATTTCATCCCATAAAATTATGACATTTTTCATTTTTAAGGTTTTTGTTTACTATGTGTTCTTTTCTTCTTACACCCAGTGTTCTACCTGTTTCTCCAACATAATATTTTTTAAAAATAAATTTTTTAGTCTTTTCTTTAAATGATTTAGTCTACTTCGGGTTGAATATATTCTTTTAACTTAATGGCACTTTTTAACGATATTTCTTGAAGTGCATGTCAATCGTTGATAAATGGAAGACGATGGATAGAGAAAACAAGTTTTGGAGTGATTCTTTGAGAGTTGAAACATATAGCGATTTATTAGAAACATGTATGAAGGAAAATGAAAGAAAAAATCTATTGGAAGGACATGATACCATTGGGACTGCAGACGCCGTTAAAGACGATAACCACTAGTAGTGCGAGTTATGCTAATTCCCTCCAGCTTCTCAGACGAATGTAAGCGGAAAATCAATGTATATATAGGAACGGAAATTCGAATGTATAATGTCGTTGAAAGCTCGCGAGTTTCTTGCAAGTAGCGTTATTAAGTCGCAGCTGGCCTCGAAACTTGGCAAGTTTGTCACCAAGGAACACGCGTGCGCTTCGAAATTACAAACTTTTACCACTTATGTTACCAAGGAAAATGAACTTGTCAAATTTACCCCATTTATTCATAATTCAACAGTCCCATTATAATTATAATTGTAACATTAGTCATCTTTAGGATAATCTCGGCTCAAGTTTAGATTTTATGATAGTTTTGTAGAATTCTTAATTGACTGTTATTTTGAAAGACTTCTCAACTAAAAACCCTATTTTATATGCACATCTTCATATCTGAAGAAAGGGTACTGGATTCATGGTAATTTTGTCTGTTCAAGCTTTTCACATTTATTTACATTTTGAGATCTGATAGCGAAAAACTTCCGTTCTTCTATATTTTTTAAATTTAGTACTATCTATTGCTATTTCTAACCTTTTTTTTGTACCTAATTATTTTTATTTCTAATTTAATTATTAACATAATATTTACGGAAAAGGTTTTATAGAAAGATTTGCAAAAAGAATTTTTAACAACTTCGCAAAAAAAACTTTTAAATATAGAAATTGATGATATCCATCTGCACGGCAATTATCTAAAAAAATCTTTTTTAAAGATAAAAGAATGCATATTAAAATCAACTATTGATGTTTCGGTTCTAAATTTTTTTTTAATATTCCCAAAAAAAAAGTAAAATCGCATTCTAGATCGAGAGGTTCCTTTCGATGTTGTTAGTTTCGCTTCTCTTGGTCCAAATTTTAGTATTTCAAAAGCAATTTTTAAACAAGACGTTATCTCATCTATAAAAAATTTAGAATCCACAATTTTAACTGTAGACATCCATGATAAATTGAAATAAGAAAAAAAAATTTCAATTTTATGATAAATAATTTAAATAGAAAAAAACACGTTCCTAATAAAAAGAAAGTTCTCTCTGAACTGCAAACCCTAAAGGGTTTTTTAGAGTTAGATCGAATTTTGATTTTATCAGCAATTGAAGTTATTTTGTTTTCTAATATTTTCATGAATTTTTCGGCTTTTCACAATAAATTATTTAAAATATAGATAAAGTAATGCAGAATAATAACTAGCATTACTTTTTTTTTGCTAGAAAAGGTGAAATAATAATAATTATTTACTTTCAAGAGAAAAATTTTTTTCGCTTCCTTATTAATTTGCAAAAACGATTTTGTTCTCGATTTTTGGAAGGCCAATAATACACACATTAATCATATATGTAGTGGTGTAACAACGTTTCGATGGCTAGATTTGCCATCCTCTTCAGGTTATATTTATTAAAATAAACAGAATTTTTTTTGGATTACACATGATTTTACACAATATTAATAGAAGGATCACAATATTTATTACGAAGGTTACCTTTTAAAATGTCAAAAAACTATTCACATGACAAATTGTCGTCAAAATTAAAATTTTCGTCAAAATACATTAAAATCACGATCGTTGTGACACGAGGTGATTTAGTCAACTGAAGATTATACAGTGGTAATTAAATTTATAAATTTATAAAGAGAGGGCATTAGACATGATCAAAACAACAAATAAAAAGGCAGAAATTAAACTTTAAATTTTTCTAGCAATGGAAAATAAGAGTTACTGACAATGAGAAACTGAATGTCTGTTTTTTTTATTAATGGTGTGGTTATTAAAAAATCAATATTAAAAAATCACCATTTATTAACTATACCAAAAGTTAACAAAAGTTTTAGCTCTGTCATCAAGTTGGGTAAAGACCCTACAGAAATGTGTTTAAAAAATAACGTTGTCTACGAGATGGTTTGTAAAGACTGTCCAGCTAAATATATTGGTGAAACTCAAGGTACTACGAAAAAAAGAAGCAAAGAACATACAACAACAAATGAAATAATATTGGAACATGAAAGTAATAATGATCATTCTTTTAATTTTGATAACCTGAAAATTTTAGACTACGAACCGGACAGGAAAAAAAACTTATTTCAGAAATGATACATATAAAAATTAATAACCACACCATTAATAAAAAAATCGACATTCAGTTTCTCAGAAACTCTTATTTTTCATTGCTAGAAAAATTTCAATTTTAATTTCTGCCTTTTCATTTATTGTTTTGATCGTGTCTAATGACCTCTCTTTACATTTATAAATTTAATTACCACTCTATAATCTTCAGTTGACTAAATCACCTCGTGTCACGATCGTGATTTTAATTTAGTTTCAATTTTATATAACGATAATGATTTTAATGTACCACTACATATGTGATTAATGTGTGTATTATTGGCCTTCCAAAAATCAAACAAAATCAATTTTGCAAATTATTTACTTTATATATTATGTTAAAAAAGACATTTAAATACTTTTTCAAAAATTTTTTTCCTTTTTCTGCTAACAATAAATTCTGCCGTACAATAAGATTGTAATGATAAATTTTATTCAACATATAACCAAGAAAATTAATAACTAGTTATAGACTTCCGTGAATAAAATTATA
Organism: Ganaspis brasiliensis; assembly: GCA_037103525.1. Classification (NCBI taxonomy): domain Eukaryota; kingdom Metazoa; phylum Arthropoda; class Insecta; order Hymenoptera; family Figitidae; genus Ganaspis; species Ganaspis brasiliensis. Next base: position 1,209,258 of record JAZKLR010000001.1, on the reverse strand, counting down.
TTCAAATTGTAACATTCATTCTCAATTTTGCTTAAAGTATTACTAAATGGTGGGTCTTGATCGCAATCATTATTTAGGTTTTTAGTCCTTTAGGGTTTAAAATAAAATTCACTTTGTGTAATTTTCTTTATATTAAATATAATATTATTTGCTTGTAACAATAAATAATGCATTAAAATAAAATTATATTGCGAAACTTGGGACAACATGAGAAATATTAATGATAAATTGCACAAAATCCCGTTGAAAGGTCATTTTTTTCAACCATAACGGAAATAAATAAACATATTTACAATTTTCAAAGTATAACATATTTGATGAAATTTATTTGATTCATAACTTGATTTATTTTTTAACAGTATATATCGAAAAAGAAGAAAAATTGGTGAAAATATCAAAAATTTGAGTATAGACTTCAGGAACTCGTAGAAAAAGAAATAGAGCTAACTTTACAAAACTCTTTGGGGGTTTCATTACTATTTATGCTTACTATAAGTTAAACCTAAATTCATTCAGGAAAGAAAGGATGGTCTGAAAATTGTTGCACTGTGTTATTAAAATGAATTATCCGATGAATTTTATGGAAAAACAAATAAAAATTCGTTTAAATAAAACTAAATTTCTAGAATTGGATAATAATAATAAAAACAGTGGAAATGATACATATAGGAGTATCCCTAAAGTTTGTTTCCCATTTTCAAAATCTTGTTTTTTTTAAATTATCAAACAATTTAAAAAACCATCATATTGAATCTATTCCTCTTATTAAAAAAGACTCAAGCACTGTTGTAAAGTTGGGAAAGGATGTTATAAAGAAAGGCGACTGTACAAACACTGTCTAAAAATTTGATTGTAAACACTGTTCAGCGTCTTATATTGTCGAAACTAAACGTTCTTTTTCTACTCGCATTAACGAACATAAAACTAAAAATAATCCAAATTCTGTGCTTAGTCATCATCAAGTAATGAACTTGGTAATGAATTTGACTGGGACAATAGGAAAATTTTGGATTTTGAACAGAACTAGAAAAAAAGAATAATTTCCAAAAATATTCATGTCAACTGTAACCGTAACACTATAAACAAAAAATCAGATGCGTTTTCATTAAATAAGGTTTATTTTCCTTTACTTGGTAGATTAAAGTCTTGACTTCAGAATTATATCTCATATTTAATTTTGTTTTCCTTTAAGGTCATTGACTGTAAAGATTGACTAGTTAAAACAAATACACATGTTTTAACTTACTGGGTAATTTTTTTTTATTGAAAAGCTGCTATTTGTTAATATTTTGTACATTGACCTGTGTGTAATTATATTGTTTTTGTTAACAATAAATATTAGCCTGATGAGGTCGACAAACCTGAGTCGACGAAACGTCGCTTTCTTGACGCAAAATTTGTGAATATTTTATTCTACTGACCTTCCGTGGGTCATTTACTTTGATTTTTAACATTTACAGAAAAGTGTGAAGTACTTTTTAGATTATCAGAAGGATCAATAACTAAACTAGAATTGGGATTCTTGAAAGCGTGTGACGTATAACATCATCTATGTTTGGATCTGCTCAAACTAGTCGATCCGAAATGAGTCAGATGTTCGTTCTACTGTCTATAGATTGAAAATCAAATCGAATCCTTCATTATACAGGTAATGAAATTCAAGGACATTGATGGGCATTGGGTAAAGATCTACAGTTGAACTTCAGGACACAGGAATAGGTAAGAGTGAGGCCGGGAAGAAATCCGAATAGAATCCTCTGCTTGACCGGTGGTCGAAAACAGTCATGGATTGGCTAGTTTACTCTTCGTTGATTGAGATGTGGTGTCGTGTAGAGGGATCTATGGGTGTGGTTTGAGTTAGCTCTCAGCAAAGTTGGTAGCCTTGAGCGATCGTTTCGCAGAGTGTTAAATACTCACATAAAGCAAGGAAGATTTTGTGGGTATTTCCCGGAGGGGCCATACACGTGCATATTTATATCTAGGCGTGTATACTTCCTCCGGACTCCAGTCCCATTCACGGGGGTATATCGTTCATCGAATTATGCTTGCATCATTCTTAAAAAGAAGCACCCTTATGGTGGGTAGAAGCATTTGACAAACCTCGACTATAAAAAAGCCATAAAAAACAGAATATAAATGACAGTCCCGTTTTAGATTATTTATAAGTTAGATCTGGAGGCTTTAGGGCGCCCAAAAAAAAAAAAAATTCGATTTTCGTAAACCTTACCCCCAACTTTGTTCTTTGGCGAAAAATATGAGATAAGTATTTTTTTATTTTTTAATATTAACCCGTGCTGCAAAGCTGTTAAAATTACCATTGAATTCCCATAGGAAAAATGCACTTTTTTTGCTAATTTGACATTAAATCGTGAAAAATTAACCTTTTTCTTTCTGTAAAAGATATTTCTGTTCATGAATGTCCAAATAATCCAAATCTGTCGTATATTTATTGAATAAGTTATATTAACTATAGAAAAATTTGTTAAATCCCTTCCAAGGTTATAATTCAGGCAAATTTCTTCGATATAGGAAGGCAATAAAGTTAACACAATATTTATATGTGCTACGTGTCGATGGCTCTATTCTCCATCCTCTTCAGGCACTTTATTAAAAACAAACAAAACACCAAATTTAAAAACACAGTAAAACAATTTTTTTAAAGCAGTTCGTACTTTTTTCTTTCATAAAAACGTAAAAAGTACAAAACGAATAACATTAAAAAAACAACCAATTCCATGGTTTACCAACGTCTTCCTAAAGTTTGCCTTCCGTTTAACAATAACTTTTATAAAATTTCGAATATTTTGAAAGATTTTAATATTTTATCTATTCCAATCGTAAACAAAAGTTTTAATTCATTTATAAGACTAGGTAAAGATGTTTCTGACAAATGGTCAAAAACCAATATTGTTTATAAATTTAATTGTAATAATTGCCTGGCAACATATATTGGAGAAACAAAAAGAACTTTAAAAGAAAGAATTCGTGAACACAAAAAAGGTGAAGGTCCCGATTCTGTCGTCGAACAACACCAATCAAAATCACAACACACATTTGACTTTGATGACGTAAAAATTGTCGACTCTGAACCTAATTATAAAAAAAGACTTATCTCAGAGATGATACATATCAAAGGTTTTAATAACACGATTAATAAGAAAGAAGATATTTGTTTCCTCAGTAACAGATATTTTCCGTTATTAGGAAAACTCAAATTCTAATTATTGTGTCCCATTGTTTTGATATCATTTAATTGTCGTCGACTTACTTATTAATGTATAATATTTACCTCTGACTTTCAGTTTGACAAAATCATTCGTCGAGTAGACAATGGATTTTAATTTTTATTTATTGGACTCATTGTCTGGTTATACAAAAAAGAAAAAAACAAAAAAATTTTATTGTTACCAAAAATTTCACAATGTATTGAAGAAAATAATTGAAATTCAAAGAAAATTTATTTATTTATTTATTTAACCAAATGTACGGGCGACAAAAATACCCTTTTACAAAAAAAAAGATCAGAACCTTAAAATTAAAATAACAAAATTATAAAAAATCCGCTTCTGATTAAAATATTAATCCTAAGCACGCGTTTCAATGTCTCCCATGAGCTGTTCGGCAGCGTATAAACAGTTCCTATTATTATTGTCTTCAAGTAAATTTGTACTTTAACAAAACATTCTCAATGAAACAAGGACTATTGTTACTTATAGAACACCGTTTAGTTGCTACATACATACCACCCTCGAGCAAAGTTGAACTAATATTAAAACATCATAATTAAACAAATATAATTTACATTCTCCAATACTGTAATTGAGAATCATTTCCGAAAGAAAAAAGAATAAAAACATAACTGGTAGTACACGACTCATAGACATCAAATCTGAATAAGAGCTGGAATACGTAGGAGAGAGAATTATTATTCGGAGAAGAGACAGCAGAAGAGTTCGTCACATAACAGTGCTGACTAATATATTAGGAATTACAGGTATTCTTGTGATCCAAGGAACTCCTTGGATAAGAGATCTTCACTCCAGTTTCTCCGTTTTGTATGCAAGTCCGGATTTGGTTTTTCAGCTCTGCTATTTCCTCTAATTGTTGCTTGGTTTTGTCGAAAGTCAACCAATATCCTTTCAGATTCGACAAAGTTGTTTTCTTCTTGGTCAAAAGAAATTCCCGATGAAACGCATGTAAAATAAATTCTCAAATAATTGAGAATTGAAGAATTAAATATTAAACTTTACAAAAAATAATAATTAAGAATTAAAAGAAACAATTAATAATAAAAAGAAATAATTAATAATGGAAAGAAATAATTGAACAATGACAAAGATATTTGACAATTAGAAACAAAATTAAAAAAAAGTAAATATTAATCTACAAATGAATAATATTTGAAAAAACTGAACAATGTTTATTAAATTCAATGAATATAATTGAAAATTGGTCAACTACATAGAAAATAAAAAAAAATAACTTAAAATTTAAGTTAATAATTCAAAATTGAAGAAATAAATTGAAAATTAAATAATCAAATTGAAATCAGAAAAACACAGAATTATTGAATATTAAAAAAAAACAATTGAAAATTGTGAAATAAAATTGAAATTCGTAAAGGAATTATTTAAAATTGAAGAAAACATTAAAATTCAAATTTTCCCTGAATTATGACGTTAAACATTTTTCAGTCGCAAGCAATTGAAAGATCCGAGTTCGAATCCCGGCGGAGCTAAATGTCCGATATTTATTCACAGATTTCAAAATTTAAATAGAACATTAAAAATTTAAGAATAGAATTTTTATTTAAACACATTAATTGAGAATTGAAAAAAATAATTGAAAAATTGAACAATTAAATTGAAAATAGAAGAAAATTATTGAAAATTGAAGGAGGTTTTGAAACATGAAATAAATAACTGTTAATTAAAAAAAATAATTGAAAAAAGTCGAGATTACTGAATATTGAAACAAATAATTGAAAATGTAACAAAATAATTAAAAATTCAAGAAAATAATTGAAAATTGAAGAAAATAATTGAAAAATTATTAATTTAAATAAAACTTAAAAGAAAAACATAATTTAAAAAAGCTGAGAATTGTTAAATATTAAAGAAAATTGAGAAGAGAAATTTAAAATTGAAAGAAATTGAGAAATTGAAAGAAATATGAAAAAATAATTGTAAATTGAAGAAAATATTTGAGAATTTAAAAAAAATCATTGTAAAAAGCCTAGAATTATTGAATATTGAAAAAAAACAATTGAAGATTAAAGAATGGAATTGAATTTAATAATTTTTTAATTGAGAAATGATAATTGAAAAAAATGGTTGAAAAAAGTCAAGAATTATTTAATATTAAATTAAATAATTAAAAATTGAAGGAAATAATTGAGATCTGAAGAAAATAATTAAAAATTGCTGAATATAATTGAAAATTGAAGAAAATAATTGAAAATTGAATTAAATAATTGTCAATTGAAAAAAATAATTTAGAGTTGAAGAAAATAATTAAAAATTGATTAAAATAATTGAAAATCGTAGAAAATATTTTAGAGTTAAAGAAATTAATTAGAAATTGATAAAAATAATTGAAAATTGAAGAAAATAGTACAAAATCGAAGAAAATAATGGAGAAATGAAGAAATAATTTGAAATTAATGCAAATAATTTCAAATGGAAGAAAATAATTGAGAACTGTAGAAAATAATTGGAAATTGAAGAAAATGATTGAAAATTGAAAAGAATAATTGTCAGTTGAAGAAAATAATTGTGAATTTCTGAAAATAGTTGAATAATTGAAGAATTGATTTGAAGCTTCAAGAAAGTAATCGATAATTGAAAAAAAATATTGAAAAAAGCCGAGAATGATTGAATATGGAAGAAAATAATTGAAATATGATAAAAATAATTGATAATTGAAAGCACACAATAGAATTGCCCATAACTATATAAACTATTATGCAATGTACGGTCTATTAAAAAAACTGAAGTTTTAATTACATTTTTTCATAATAATTTGACTTTTTCATGTTTAATGTCTGTTATTGTTTCTGCGGTATTGTTAGAGTTACGAAAAAAAGGTAGTAGACAAACATCTATATTTCATGAGAATATATTATATTATATTTTAATTTTTAATGTATATTTTTAATTTTTCAATTGCATAATTGTCGCATAATTACACAAAATTTAAACGCATAATCAGATTGGTTCAAAATGCATAAAGTTATTATCTTTATTTATAAAACAAATTAATATATTAGTTAAATTTATTAGCCCAGAAAGAAAATTCCCGGTTAATTCCCGGTTTTCCCCGGTCAATTTAAATTCCCAGTTGGTAGACACCCTGATATATGTACCAAATTTGAAGACTCTAGCTTATATAGTTTAGAAGTTAGAGGGGGTGCGAAAACGGACATAAATAGTGATTTTAATAGGGTTCCGTTTTACGGTACGGAATCCTAAAATTAATGTAATTTATGAATATAAAATTTTTAAATTACATATTAGGAACCGACATAGGAAAGTAAGATTATTAAATAGAGAAGAAAGACCTAACGCGTAGAATCGATTTCCTTTAAAATACTTTTTATATGTTTAAACTCGTAACTTTAATCAATAAAAGAAGAAAAACTTTCATAATTTTGAATTACAATATCGCAACAGTTATTTGCCATGTCACGGTATATATTAGAGCGTGTTTTTTCAAAATTAAAGTAACATTTGTGCCACTCCCATTCCATACCTATCAAATTATTGGTCAAAAATATGGAAAGTCATGTTGAGAAAATTGATTTTTACTTAGGTTTACTCTCTACCGTAAAAGCCTGCATTTTCCATATTTTATTAAAAAAAATTTCAACTTTCGGTACTTTCAAAACAATTTTTTATCAAATTAATATTTTTTAAAAATGGATTTAAAGACTTTTAAAATACCCATTTACTTCCTACAATGATCTTAAAGTTTTATTTTTTATATTTATGTACAATAAGGGAGTTTTCCATTCGAAATTGTGTCAATGTTAATTGAAAATTATAACAGAGGGTATTATGGAAATACACTCAAATCTCGTTATTACGAATCTCGATACAACGTTCGCTTGTTACTACGAACTGTCAAACTCTCGATACAACGAAAAAAAAATTTCCCCTTTACCCCTACCAATTTTCTGTTTAAAAAAAAACACAATCAATTAGTATTAATTTCTCTTTTTTTCAAGATAACCGTTTAAAAGTAACCTTATGAGTTCTTTTTACAATATATCTTAAATATTCTATTTTTTATAAAATTATATTAAATTTTATAAAATATATTGTAATATTTTAAAATTTCCTACACTGCGAAATTTAATTTAATTTAAATATAGGACATAATGCCTTTAATCATTTAAAAATATTTCGATGTAAAAACTATTGGTTATATTATTAATTTTGCAGTAGTAAAATTTAATCAAGAAATAGTCTAAACATTGAAATTTTGGATAATTGCACAAAGAAATTTATCAAATTAATCAATTTTTTACTTGGTAAATTTTTTATTTACTATAAGTAAATTAAAATAAAAATTTATTAAAGATAAATTTTTTGATAAGGTTTTATATAACCTAAACATATGTTAATCCATTAATTCAACTATAGTTGAAAAATTTGAAAAAGTAAGTATGTGTAATGACTCTATAAGTGAGTATTAAACTATAAAGTTTTAGAAAATAATTAACTGTTTGTAATTACTGAAAAATAAGTAAAATTTAAGAGCGAAATATATTTCACATTGTAATAACCTTAAATAAAAATTTAGATGGTAAATACCTCTTAAATTTTACCAACTTTTCAATAATTACAAACAGTTAAATATTTTCGTAAACTTTATAATTTAATACTCACTTATGAAGTTATGACAAATACTTACTTTTTTCTGATCTGATTCCATAATTAAAAACTATCATGCACTTAAATAACTTTTAAAAATAGTTTATTCAAAATGTCATACAAGTTTGACACTTTGTAATGTCGATCACAGACAAATTCACGCATTTCAATAGGACGCGAAGTGGGAACCCCTCCCGTCGTCGTAATATCGAGATTTTTAAGTCCCAACATCTTCGTTATAACGAGATTCGAGTGTAGTATTATTTAATAAACGATATAAGATGAAGCACTAAAAAAGTACATCGATGATTGGAAAGAGTTATTTTTAACCTTTAGGCACTTCTAAAATAAAAATGTAAGGCATATTTTTAATTAGCATATTTACAGAAGGGTTATTCGAAACTCATTGAGAAAAATATCAGAATATTAAGTTTCACAAGTTCTTTTCTCCTCTTTAATTCCCTATATATCATTAAAAAAGGGTGTGCTAAAGAATAATTTAAATGAAAATAATTTACACTTTGCGCAAAGAGTTTCAAAAGAAAGATTTTTTATGCAGAATGTATAATTTCATTTTATAACTGAAATAAAACATATTTTCTCAATATTTATAAAGTTTCATAACATTTTTTTTTATACAATCACTCGAAGTGTATACTAATTATAAAATTTAATCATATTAGTAAATTTGAAGGAAAAGGTTAATTCAACTGGTAGAGATCAATTGATAAAAGTTTTTGTGGCTTTAAGCACTTGTACATAAAACAAATCGTTTTGAAGAAATGACAAATGAAGACAAAGTTCTGAGATTTCAGTTTAAGTGGGAATTCTTCCTTATTGTTCGATAGTGAAGTAATCTTTTTATTTCATCGATAGTATCTGTTTTTTCTCTGAGAAATAATAGCCTCTTCTTTGTATGTATATATCCAGTGATATAATTTTGCAAATCCTATATTTGAAGCAATCTGTTTCAACCTTAGCTTGGTCCCTCGTCACGTAAAACAGCCATCGCCTTGTTGGAGGGTTGAGAGCGACTCGAACTCGTGATACTTTATCAGCAGGAACCAGTTCCTTTCACGAACATATTTTTTCGTTTAGTTTTTTTCCGGCAAGATATATTTATCGTTCAAAGAACTAAAACGGCGATTACTCAGGGATAACGTTGCTCGATGAAAATGTAATGGAAAATGGAATTGGAAAATTGTATTTCTACCTCAGCTGACGCTTAATCACGATCAATTAATCCAAACTCCGTCTAGTCCAAAAAATCATTTAATACGCCCTGTAGGTGTTTTCTAGATAATCCTTATTAAATAAAGGGTAGATTGGTTACAACGCTCAATCGGGATCTTTTTCCTACCGAATTTATTACCTGAGAAAATTG